>OX382177.1:9017716-9713288 GCA_947507545.1 Clistopyga incitator
TGCGCAAAAAGTGTGTGAAAAAGTCGAGTTTTTCACACACTTTTAAAATGCTTCATCAATTTTTCGAACATAGAATTTCTTTCCTATAGAAAAAAAAACTTGCGAAAAAGGTAATTAATAACACCTGACATCGTTCTATTATAAACAAGAACAGTCATTCGTTGCTACAGAAAGTTTTGTATTCGAGGGGTTGAATATATGAATAAACTGGTATAAATTGTAGTTTCCCACGATAAATCATAAGTTTAGTATTGTCCCCGGGAGAACTAGAAGCGATATTAGTCGCGTTCTGATTGTGTGTTAGCGTTGTGTAGTGTGAAGTGTACGTTGAAGAAAATTCGAGCCGGAACAGGACGAAAAACTGGTGAATAAAAATCAAAAAGGAATCGGCAACAGGTGCCAGCTGTTGAGCGAAAGCGCGTATACGTGCGTTCGGAGGAAGAATTTAAAAGATCCGACGCGCTTCCTGCGCCCGAGGAGGAGTAGTTGTAGGCCTGTGTGCTCTCCACACCGTTCTACATGATGAAGAAAGCCTGTCCTGCAGTACAGCTGTCTGCACGATCTCGACAAGGAACCCGTGGAAAAAAAAATAAAGAGAATAAAAAAAACAAAACTCGTCTGAATTTAATGCTACCACTGGGCGCGGCCCGGACCAGAGTTCGCCATGCATGCGGCATCGCATTCTCGATGCTCACGCGGATCTAGCCGCTGGTGGGAAGTGTCGCTCATCTCACCCTCTCTCTTTCTCTCCCCGACCTTCTATTTTAATAAGCTTGCGGTAGCCTAGCCTCGACACTTTACAATTTTTTTTTTTTTTTCAAAAATAAAACAAACTCATTTTTTCCCCTTATCTACCTCAGGCCATTTTTTACCTCCCTTATCATAATCGTAAAACCTACACTGTAAAAAAAAATCTTATATAATTATCTCCCTAGGGACTAACAAAATCGAATAGCGCATGCGTAAAAGTACGTTAAAAATGAGCGATTTTGCGTTACGCGTGCGAAATGAGGTTATTTCAGCAATCAGTAAAAAAACGCCTAATTTACACCAACAAACTGCTTGTTTTTCAAAGCAACCGACACAACGATCAAAGCGACGATGAATTAAAATGTATTTGTTCTCATAATTCACATTGCACATTATGCACCTACAGTGGAATCGGCGAAACGACGTAAAAGTGTGAAAATACGAGAAAGAAAAGTGTTAATAGGGGTTGGCGAACCGAGAGAACAGAGCGCGGGACACGGCGGAGATCACAGGAGGCGAGGTTCCCAGCGAAAAGGGGAAAACCGAACAGTGACTTAATAGGACATAACATTTAGGCGGGCTTTGTTATGCTAATGGTATTGCGAGAGGAAGAGTCGCATGGAGCGTACAGCGAGTGCGAAAGAGTGCGGGAGGGGGGTGGGGGGAAGCTGAAGAAGCGCAGCAGCGCCAAGTACAACGACCCCCTGCGGCCAGTCCTCCAACAATACGCGTGCAGGACACTTTTTCGTCTGCTCCGGTGCCTCGTACTCGTAGTCGTACACATGCATATTATTGCGAACCCTCGCAACCCTATACTTGACATCACTGCGATCTCAGCATATCCGCACTTTTTCGTCTGAGTTGGCATAGCGGGTACTGAGCTCACACCTATGTACCTCGCGGCCCTTATTTTATGCCCCACCTTATATATATATATATATATATGTATACACATATAACCTCTCAACTGGGCATACGCACTTTTTCGTCTGCACTGGCAAAATCCCCTCGACGTCTTCCACTCGCAGCATGTTAGTCGGGTTTCCGGACAGGCGTACAACTTTGTAATGAACATAAGCGTAAGCATAGGGGACGTTGATAACAGTGCAAATACGATCGCAATTGTGTATACCGTAAAAATGAAAGACATTAAGGAAAATATATGTAGTGGATTGTTTGATTAGTTATTTTTGTATTTATTTTTCAAGCACTTTTGGGTATTATTATTATTATGGGAAATTTATGTTCTTGGTGTTTTTGATAATATTCATTTACTTTCTTTACAGATTACTCGACACTTTCAAATACCGGAAAACACGAAAATCGGTCTCGTTGCTGCGGTATTACAATTTTCTACTCAGCAATGTACCTGTTATCTAATAGTTGCATTGCTGAGTAATTACTTTCATAAAATCTTGTTCTGTACAATTACTTGTACTTCCATAAGATGTTGCTCTGTAAAATTACTCGCGTAAAATCTTGATACGCAATGACTTGCATAACATTTGTCTGTGCGCAATTACTTGCACAAAATCTTGCAGCTCCCAAAGTGACCCCGAAAAAAATCGTCCGCTCGCAATGACCTGCACAAAATCATACCACGACGTGTTCCTCGCCCAAAACCATTGCTGTGCACGCTTACTCGAACGCAATCTTCCCGCGTGCAGTCGCATCCCGTACGCACGATGTCCTGCCGGATATTTTGTTACCGAATATTAGCCAGAGTAGCGAGAGAGTGTGAGTGCGGTGCAGAGTACGTCCGTACATCGCGTTCGGCGGTGAGGGTAAAGAAATGGGGCCGGACAGCGAGCGTACCGGCACAATATAGGTATAGGTGCAGGAGCAAGGGTCAGGGCACAGAGTCCAGTACAGTACAGCAAGGGCAGGCCAGGTCAGAGGCGTCATTGTCGTCACACAGGTTCACCCCTGTTTACCCGTGAAGAATGAGATTAAAATAAATATAAAAAAAAAAGAACGCGCCGAGAAAGATTTTCTCATAGACGAGGACGAGTTTTCAAGGAAGGAGTGGCGAACGGATCTGTCATGTGGGACGGCGATGCCCCTCGACACAGAGAGCGAGAGGGGAAAACTCGCTGGGGGTCTGTGGCTTTTGCTGCTGCTGCTGCTTCTGCTGATTCTGGTCACTCTACTGCGTAAATGCTAACAGGCTCTGCTGTTTATGCTCTTGCTACACCGGCTCCTGCGAGAGTGAAAAACTCTCACTCCGTAGAGCATTGTCCATCGGGTTCTCCTCCTCTATCTGGGGTCATTCGATATTTACGTGGGAAACAAGTGCAGATGTTGCGCGGCGACACTACCTTCCGATCCTCCTCGCAGCTTCTCATCTTCTTCTTCTTCTTCTTCATCTCTCTCCGCTCTGCTTTTGCTCTCTTGCCAAATGTTACCGGACAATCGGCGCATTATGCTTGTGCATTTGGTCAAATGTAATATATTTATCCGAGGTTTGCTGGGATTTACCTTTTTTTTCTCTTCTTTTTTTCGCTAACTTAATTAATTCGTCTCGCGAAGCGGATTTCCATGGGTCATTGTTGTGTGTTACAGCCTTGCTGACGCATGGGTTCAATAAGCTTTCCCACTCTTATTTTCAGAACGATTTTTCAGGTTTTTGGGTTAATTTTTTAAGGTACTTTTTGGGAGGATTGTTGGAATGAGAAAAAAATGTATTTGAAATTTTATGTACAATGTACTGGACGTTTTTATTCACAAAGTGTTATAGTAAATTTACTATACGAGTTGCGATGACAAATTAATTTTGGGCACGGTCATTTTATTTAATTTATAATTTGCTTTATTTTTACTGGAAAAATATTTTTATTTTAGCAAATTAATTTTTTTCCATCTTCGAATATCTAGAAAAAGTTTGATTTGGGATCAATCTATAAATAAATTCGATTTTTATAAATTTTTTATTTTTCGAAAAATTTATGTTATTCTCTAACTCGCATAAAATATTACCAAATTAATTTAAAAAATTTTATTAGATAAAAAAAAATATTCGTTCTTGACGTTCTATATTTTCATCGAAATGCGATTATTTTAAAATGCATTAATTGCTATCTTTTGGCGAAGAACTCGTTTTGTCCTCTTGGAGTCGCAGAGGATTGCATGAATTTTGGGAGGCACGATGACGTTAGTTCGATTTTAATGTTGATAGCCAATAAATTTTGGTGACGGCTGCGATTTTAATCGCTGGCATTTCTAATCCGTTTCCTCCATATCAGAATTAATAGTTTCTGCAGTAAATTGTAGTTAATTAAATAGTTAATAAATGGGTAAAAAAATTCTATAAGAAAGTATGCGGTATTTCTGTCATTTATTCAAATTTACAATAAAAATACATTTTTCCATATCGAATTTAAAAAAACTAACAAACTCGTTTCAGGCTCTTGAAGCCGCAATGATCAAATCATTTTTTTCTTGCACGATGAATTTTAACGTCAACTTCCTTAAATTTAGGATCGCTTAGTCTCAATTGCTAGGATTTTTAATCCTTTTTTCCCGTAACTTTCGCCACTATTTGCCTTTAATAAAATAATTTTAACAAAACAAATAACAAAAAAAAGATATGCAAAAATATCGTGGTTCGTACTATAATTATAATAGACATTGTTATAAATATTCATCGTTGATGTATTAATATCATAACGCACAAATCGGATTTGATATGCATTATTTATATTTCAATGCATAAATCATTTAATTTTTATTCTTCTCTATCTATTGCAAAAAAAAACATTTTTACGATAACTTTATAAATTTTCCAATAATTTCTCTTGATTAAATATTTAATAAATGGAAATAATAGAAAAAAGAAAAGAAAATCCTGCAGAAAGGTATGCGAGAATATTGTCGTTTGTGTTGATTCGTTAAACTCGGTTCCGATATGCTATTGCATTATTATACTTAATACATGTAAGGAACACACAAAAGCGAGGTCGTCACGGGGAGTCGATGATGTGGCGTGTTATTTCTGTGATATATGTTTGTGCAGCGACGCCGGCCGGCCGGTGATGTCGTTGGCCTCTCTCGGCTCGGCCACGCGCGTGTAGCTTTTGTCAGAGACCTTCGAACCAGATTTATGCACTAACGCAGCTGCACTTATTCTTCTCCATCGTGCATTACTCGTATTCCTCTCCTTCGATGACGTTTTTTCCCTATTTTTCCTACGTATCCACTCATATTTTTATTCACAACTAATAAAAGTCATCGTTAAAATCACATATCCTAAGATAATTTAATACGATCCGTTGTTTTTATGTATTCACTGCACTCTCTACATTGAGTTTATGAAGAAATAAATTTTAAACAGAAAATGGAACGATTATTCGCATCGCATCATGATTTTTTCGAACAATGGCGATTTGAAAAATACAATTCAAGAAGAATTGAATTTTATAACAATGTTAATTTTTTAATGTTCTCAAATTTCGTTAAGAAACATTATTTCGAATACATTGAGAGCACGAATGGAAAGGAAAACTTTATACATTTTTGCCTGCCCAATTTTGTTCACTTTTTATTTTATAATGTTTGTTCCAAATTTTTTTAAATCGCTTCCTTCGTAAATGAATTGCTGCAAACATCGATTACATACTGTTTTTTCAATATTCTGGTTCATCATCAAAAATGTTACATAATAAGTTGAAGAGCTACACGGGCGCGGGAAATTCAAAATTTTGAATTTCGAATTCTGCGCGTACGCTCGAAATTTTTATTTATAAATTCCAGACCACATTTTCCAGCTGATACGAAAACGTTATAACCAAAAAAGGTCCCAATTTTTTAATATTTACTCTCCCTCTTAATCAGCTATCTGAGATGCAACGCATCGTTTGAAACAGAACGATCCCCGCACGTGGCGAGCAACGCGTAACTCTCCTGAGCAAATTTGAACCACAAGTGAGATCAACGGTCGTTAGCGCTGAGAACTGCAGTGGGAGTGTAGACGGTAGTCATCGTTCGTTTACACGAATGCCACGTTTAAGCTAACTCTGCGCGTCTTGTCACGAGCTTCGCAAGGACGCGTGACACGTTCCAAAATACGATCCTCAGTTGGTCAGGAGCGTGATAAATAACACGACTGTTCGATCACACGCTTATATACGCAAATAGAACCGCAACAATCGATTGCAATAAATTATAGGTTAATGCACATACCAACGAGTATTACGCACGCGCACAGCTGACCCACGCAGTTGGGCCATGTACCGGGTGTCCAAAACGCAGCTTCCGATTTTTAGTTAATCTAATAAATAAATTGGTTCAGTAGCCAATTTCTAATACGGTCATCCGATCAATGACTTCGTTTTTCCAAACCGTCAATTATTCGAATGATTTGACAACGCGAAATTAATTTTTTCCGTAAGAAGAATATCTTCAATTTTTTGTTCAAGAAAATTAAAAAATGAATAGTCTCATAAAAAATTCATTTAATGGATTTCGAAACTTTTTTCAAACTTTTATTCAAGTACAAGGAATAAATTTCTAAACTATTTTAATAAATTGAAGATAACCGCGCGCACTTTAATCTCAATTATCGTATTACTTATACTCAACAAATTGGTATCACGTCCGAAAACTTTGATTAATCGAATTATTGATTTAACGAATGTACGACAACATTTTTGATAATCCATTGCCAAAAAATTGTCCAATCGTCGAACACACCAACACCATTGTCTACTTCAGTATAATCACACACCAAGAAAACAGGTATAGCGATGCTGAGCGTAACTGTACATCATTATAACAGGTGTCTACTATAGCACATATAACCCGTTTTAGCTAACACCACTCCGATCAGCATCAAAGCTGCTATTCGCATTATCTTCAGATTATTCGATTAAAAATCCGATAGCACTGCCTTTATTTACAATTTTCAATGTCTATCAAACATATTTCAATTATTCTTTTCAATTCAATAAAAAAATAAAAAACTCAAAGATGAATTTCGGTATTTCTATCAGAAGACCCCGTACAAAAATGAATTTTTCCGGAATATATTTCCCACTAAATAGCAAATAACGCCAAATAACCAGTGAACCCCTTAGAAATTTCGTTTACACGATTTGAAATCAAGTTCGCGAGCATAAAACCCGTTTTATTTCGAAGGCACTATAGAGAAGTGTGACAAAAGTTTTACCGCACTAGTATCGTAAAGTGGTATTTTCTATCGTTATATGAAAGCCCATTCAAACCAATGCAGAAAGTAATTCTTACTCAGCGTTGTTTTTTTTTCGTCCCATCATTTTCCCAGTCCTCATTGGGAAAAAATGTTAATAATCACGACTCGATTTTGTTCGAATCGAGTTTGCGCCCATAAAACACGTGTTGTGTGTTATTCGAGCCAATTTACACTTTCGTCTCTGCAGAAAATAACTCCTACTCGGCGTTATTTTTTTATTCCTACCATTTCCCCAGTCGTCATTGGAAAAAAATTTAAATGATCGTGATTCAAAGACTCGATTTTGTTGGAATCAAGTTTTCGACCACAAAGCTGGTGTTACGTCGAAGGCGGTATAGAGAAGTGTGACACACGATTGTGGTAGGTGGGTATGTTGCGTATGCATCAGCGTACACTATAAGCAAGCGCGTCATATAGTAGCGTTTTCACTCTTTAGGGCGTGTGTTATCGTCGCGCGTTGTCTAAGCGCGGCCACGAGTTGAATAAGTGACGCGTGTGTGCCATCGGTGCAAGAACAAGGGCGTGTGTTTCGGACCATTTCGTGATTAGAGTTCCGTACGAGGCGAGATAATGCTTCGGACCATTTGGTAGAAGAGCAACAGGTGGAAAATTTGGAGATCGTTGAGAAAACGAAACGAGGATTTTTTTGGGCTTGTACAAGAGGATGGCGCGGCTGATGGAGTCATCGGCGCTCGTCGCCCTGTTATTCTGTCTGGGCGTTGTCGTCGGTCAATACGAATGGCAGGCCCGCGACCCTTTCGACGAAATTCGATTGAGAATGGACAAAGTAACGGCTGACAATTGCGAGATCCAGCATCAATCGGAGCTCTATCTTCCGGAGGATTCGGTATCTCACCTTCCCGACATCAAGGATGTTAACATTAATCCCGTTTATCCTAACAGAACAGCCCTTTTGCATCTTCACAACATGGCCCTAAGTCGATCGTTCTTCTGGAGTTACATTCTCCAGTCTCGATTCATCAGACCGGCTATAAACGACACCTACGATCCTGGCATGATGTACTACTTCCTGTCCTCCGTCGCGGACGTCGCAGCTAATCAATACATCAACGCCTCCGCCACCTATTTCTCACCGAACATGTCGTACACTCCGTCCTATCGGGGCTTCTTCAATAAAACCATGCCGCGCTTTGCCCCCAGAACATTCAGGGCCGACGACTTCAACGATCCTGTTCACATGGAGAGAATATCCACCAGAAACACTTTTCACATTCAGGATCTCGGAGCCTTTCCCAGGGGAAGTCCTAGCTTGGACTACTCCGAAGACGCTTATCGAATCAATGAATGGTACGTTCGGGCATGAGGTTTGGGTGATTTTTGGAACGCTGGGATATTTCATTGAGTTTCGCTGGGTTTGCGGTACGAGTTCTTGTAGTTATGGGAGTTAACGGGGACATGTGAATCATAAAAGTCCTTTTTTTATAAGGATGCCTTTCTTGGTTCCAATGATTGGTCAAAATAAAAAGGCAGAATATCAACATTTTTGTAAATATTTGAAAAACCTTATGTATTCGGTAAAATTAAATAACTAATTTAATATGGAAAATTAAGATTTCCCAGGATGTTTTTAAAACTTTGTTTTCTAAACGTGTTCTCTGTCTTTTATTGTAAGTCAAATTCAAAATAAAAATATATTTCTTATACTCAATATTCATCCTTAAATATCGATATTAAAAAGCATGGAAATATTTTTATTCTGAACTTGAAAACAACACTGGAAAAAAAACCTGAAAAAAATATTGAAGATATGTTTTTACAGAGTTGTAACTTAAATTTATAAATTGTTGGCAATTTCAGGTACAGAAAGTGGCTGCCCGACAACGTGGACAAAAAACACGACACTAAAACAACGTATCAAATAGAAATCCGTTACGCCAATAATACCAACGAAACGTTCAGCTTCCACGGACCACGAGGTAGTATCCATTGATACAGAGATAATCCGGTCATACCAGTAGCATTTAGGGAGGAATACATCACGTCGAAATTGCATTTTTCAGGTGCGGACGAGAATCCCGGTCCCGTGAAATGGACCAGACCCTATTTCGATTGCAAACGCTCGAACCGTTGGCTAGTAGCTGCAGTTGTTCCCATTGCGGATATATATCCGAGACACACGGGTTACAGACATATAGAGTACCCAACGTAAGTTTTCTCAGCTTATTCAACGAATTATTTGCGGTTCATATGATGCGTTACTGAATAATTTCGCCTTAAATTGGTTCTATCGCGACCACAATTCAAAATCTCAAAGCAGAAGGATACAATAAAAATGTATTCGGAATACTCTTGAAAAAAATATATATATATATGTCTACAGAACAATACAGAAAAGAAAAGAAAAGAATTGAATGCGAAATTATCATGCAAAGCTTGGAAAACCGATATTTCTGTAATAATTCTGAACAATTAAGATGAATTATTCTTCGAAAAGGCATCCTCATATTTAATAGGCGTAAGAATTTATAATCATTCAGTCCTAAAAATATTCAGAATCTATTTTCATTGCAAGCGAAAATTTCTCTGCTTTGCAGACTTTTTAATTCTGTTATAATTTTTTTCTTGGTTGCAAAATTTTCTTTTCTTGTTTACTTGTTGTGCTGTAATCTCTAGACCTTGTGAATTCGGTGGAGCGATAGAACAAGCTTAAATTCGTGGCGTGAATTCAGAAGGCGAGAAACTTGCCATTGATTATTTAAATGAAATTCACCGAAGGCTCGGAAGAGAATCGGGGAGGAAATAAAGTGTTGGCGAACCCCCTGTAGAGATACCGGTTAAGCTAGTACGCCCTGCGAAGCTCTTTATGCACGTGCGAAAAACCTTCTGTGACAAGATTCAAGTAATCTGACTATGAGGATTATACGCTTATACGAATGATTAAGATTCCAGCGGTCGATACCGAGCTCCCGTAACATCTTCTTTTTTATGTATATATATATATCGCTACAAATGCTACGTTTTATTGTTTAAAATATTTTTCAAACGTTCGTTCTTAATATTGCTTTATTTTTACACAATTATTTTGTTCAGGAGCTCAAAAAGATGTCTGTTACTATCCACGAATAAAATCTGAACTTCATTTCAAATTATTCCGAAAATTATAACAAACTAATAAAAACACTTCAAGTAAATCACTTTTATCCGTTTTAATCATGATTTTTTCAAAACAATTGAAAGAATCAGAATAATACGTAACATTTGTTAAAACGGTTTCAGAATAAACACTTTTTGACATTTATCGACTTGTAACGTGGCTTAAAATCTGAATTATAAAACTCTTTGTTGACAATTTTGACTGAAGTTATTTCTTTTTAAAAATGTTCACTTTAAACATCGTCTTATTTAAGATATACCGCCATAACTGTGATGGAAATGGACTTTGAGAGGATCGACATAAATCAGTGTCCAAAGAGTAAAGCAAACAGCGGTCCAAATCGATTTGCGAATACTGCCAGATGCAAACAAGAAACTACAGAGGTAATTTATAATAAAATAACATCTCTTTAATGTTTCGTCTATTCACGGTGAATAATCAATCATTGAAAAATTCACGGCGGGGCCTATACAATTAATCATGATTGTCGTAGTGCGAGCCAATGCACGGATGGGGCTTCAGGAGAGGTGGTTACCAGTGCAGATGCAGACCGGGATTCAGATTACCGACGTACGTACGTCGTCCGTATCTCGGTGAAATAATCGAACGAGCAACTCAAGAAGAGTACTACAACGGATTCGACTGCACGAAAATAGGATGTGAGTACTTTAACGTTTTACCTACAACTCAACGTAATTTTTTCAAAAAAATAGATGCTAAAAATGATGGGAACAACAAATACATTATAATAGAATAAACGTCATATAAATCCCAATTCGATTCACTATCGAATATATTGTATAGTAATGAAATATGTCCAGTGACGAATTTCTTGTTTTTCTTGTTATTTCTTTGTTTTCCATCGAATTTGTATACATCTTCATATCATAGAAATAAAAACAAATTTGAAGAATTCTTTTTTTTTAAACAATGGCAATGTTTTTATCTTAGGGAAACACAAAATGCCTGTAGAATGGTACAAAGCATCGCCTTACATGAAGGAAAAGTATCTTGAGTCGTTCTACGAGTACCGCAATTTTACTACGGGTCCGGATTCTCTGCATAGCGAGAAAATTAACTCCGAGGCAGTTCTGAAGTTCATACTGGGCGTCACCCCGAAAACTTGTTCCAAGTAAATAATAATTTCATCGAATACTTTATCTAGACAATAATTTTACAAAGAATGATTTTAAAAATCTTTTTTTTCTCTTTTTAATTGCACAGATACACGAAACAGCAATTGACTCTACACGGTGACATTGGTTTCGGTGCACAGGAATTCTTCGAGAACGAAGCTAAGATGGCAACTAGATTGGCTAATTTCATAAGCGCATTTTTGCAAGTTAACGATCCTCAGGAGGTTTATTCGGGCAAACGCGTGGCCGATCGACCTCTGACCGAGGATCAGATGATCGGAGAGACACTAGCCCTTCTGCTCGGTGACACGAGAATTTGGTCAGCGGGAACTTACTGGGAACGTAACAAATTTACAAACAGAACGTTCTTCGCGCCATTCGCTTACAAGAATGACATCAACGCTAGAAAATTCAAGCTCGAGGACTTGGCGAGACTCAACAATACCGGTGAGTGATAGTTTTTGCATAATTAACCGCTGATATCAAAACAATCACTCGAATAAAAAATATTTTTAGGTTGGATTTGCCGGATGTAATAATTTTTTAATAATTTTGTTAAAAATCGTTAAAAAATCGATTCGTTTCCTTGCAGACGAGGTGTACACGAATCAACCGTGGTTCCAATTCCTGAAGCAGCGTTGGGCGTCCAATTTTGACGAATTGGAGAAATACTTTTTGAAGATAAACATTCGGTACAACGAGACGGGCGAGCACAAGAAGAAATACGAGCACTATCCGACTCATTACAGGTAAGAGAAATCGCGAGGAGACTCAGATAAATAAATCAGTTTGAAAAATCGTAAATAAGAAAGAAGACTGCTTTTATTATCGAATACCATGCAATTTCTCATTTCGAGAGAGATGAGCGAATACGCGAATAAATAAAACATTTTTAAAAAAACGAAAGTAAATAAGAAGGAAGACTGCTTTTCGTGCAATTCCCACTCTACGAGTACAACAAAATGTTGCACTCTCAGCAGCAGCAGCAGGAGCAGCAGAGAAGGTTCGAAGGTCTTTGGAGTATCATAATTCGCGGTCAGAGGTGAAAGAGCAGGATTGTAAGACGTAAAGGGGATAATGGTTTTGAAGATAGGGGATGATGTAGAGGCGACGAGAAAAGGGGCGAGGGCAGTCGAGAGGAGAAGCAGAGAAAGAGGTGGACGGAAAAGACACCCCTCTTGGTTTATCCTGGGTGGTGTAATTTATTTTAATACGTCCGGCCGTAGCTTCGAGTCTGGCGCTCTCGCATCGTGTTCCTCTATCATAATCGGTATCTGTGTGTGTGTGTGCGTAGGGCAGCAAACCTGAACCACGGCCACTGGACCACTCCGTACTTCAATTGTAACGGCAGAGGGAAGCAGCAATGGGTAATTACGTATGCATCCCCATTTTTCGGATGGGACCGCATCAAGGATGAACTGGAATTCAAGTGAGTATGAGTTTTCGTTCTGGCCTCCTTTTCCATGTGGATTTCGGGCTTCCTTAGCTTCTCGCGCACGTACGCGTCCTCCACATTCGCTCGTGTGGGAATAAATTGAGTGTGAGATAGTTGGGCTGGGAAACCAGTCCCTTAGCGCTGATATAATAAAGAAACCGAGACGCTAAATACGGTGCTAACATTGAGGCACTTACAGAGGTGTCGTAGCCGTAACCATGAACTTGCTGCAACTGGACATCAACCAGTGCGATGATCAATTCTACGTCCCCAATGCCTTCAAAAACAGCCACAAGTGCGACAGAAAATCTTCATACGTGAGTATTGGACACTTTTCTCGTTATGAGAATTGAAAAAATTGCCTTACTGTTGAATCTAATTTATATCTTGTGGAAGTAACTTGATCCTTATTGTATTTTCACTTGGAATATTGCTCATAAAATGTGTAATCATTTTTTTTTATAACAGCTGCTGAAAAAGTGTCGATAATATGTATTATCAAATGTAATTACGCTGCTATTTGATCGATTGTTATTGAGAGAGAAATTGATTCTTTGCAGTGCGTTCCGATTTTGGGCAGAGGATTCGAGTCAGGTGGCTACAAGTGCGAGTGCAAACAAGGATTTGAGTATCCTTTCGAAGATTTAATTACGTACTATGATGGGCAATTGGTCGAGGCTGAGTTCAACAACATCGTCAACGACGTCGAAACTCGGTAAGATTATTTTTTGTTTGTGTAATGGTACTATTTTTTAATATTTTTTTATGTGCAACGTTCTAATTTGTTTTTTTTTGTTCTGCCGATTGGAGAAAAATTCAATATCAAAGAACCTTCGTTGAGTTGATTAGAACATTATCTAATGTTTTGCGCTATATTTGCAGTTACGACATGTTCAAGTGCCGATTGGCTGGTGCAGCTTCCGTCCAAGCCAGTTGGATCCTCGTACTTTCGTTGGTAGCGTTTTTCTATCGTTTTTACGTACGTAGATAAGCGCCACGAAACGTGCAGGCGAAATTGAGCTACACAAATGCCAAGAAACGAACGCCGTCCACAAAAAATCTATTTTTCTTTTAGTTTTAATCGTAAAACGTTAATTTTTTTTTGAGACCCTTTTTATCGATATTGACGATCTACAGAATCGTACGAGCTGATATACAAATGTTGAATACTCTAGTACAAACGCGAATCTCACGAATCGTTCACTTACCAATTCGCTGGGTTCCCAGCGAAATTATCTCGTATGAATTTTAGACATAGTAGACATAGTTCAAGTATTTGATATTCCGTCCAAAACAATGTATTGTTAATAACGCTAAGTGCCTTTACAAAATGCGATCCAATCGAGATTCGGCATCGACGTTAGAGCGAAGTAGAAGAAGCACAATTCAATTAATTTGGTAATCGCGCTTAACAATAATCACACGAGTTGTACATTTTTTATACTGTATAATAACGGTGGACTCACAAAAACGATCAATCTTAACAATTTCCATATAATTGCATATTTGGTAGGGTTTTTTTGTTGAACTTAATCTGTCAGATTAATTAACGAAAATGCACATCGATGGAAAGTGGTGTTACGGTTAATATGTTTGCGAAATTATTAATGACTCACATATCGTCCTCTATTATCAAGAAATAATGCATTAAATTCCGCGTAAGCCGTTGTAACTATTTAGCATTAGCTCCGTGAATATACATCACGTCTGCCTTTTGATATTTTATCTATTCGGCAACTAGCCGAAGATGTAGAATTTTTTTTCTAATGTCAGATGACCGCAACTTATCATTACTTCGATGGTAATCAAAAATGTTGATTATCGTTCGTAGTTGCGGCGATTAATGATAAACAGTTCATTTTTTATGAACCGACACGCTGTTTTATTACATCAAACGATTCTAGTACAAAAAATATGTCCTAGAGAGAATTTATCAGTTTTAATCGATAAACATATCACCAAATGATTCATAAACTTTTACCCGTATTTTTTAAGCTGAATGATGAGCAAAAAAATTGTTTAACACAAAAATATATAGTTTATCAAATTACGCAAGTAACAAATTTGTTAGAGGGCAATTGAATTTAAAAAAACTGTCAGCACATTTTTGCGCGGAGCGCGTTTGATCGAGATAATTTTAATCAACTAATCTGTACTATATGATTGTAAAAAAGTATTCTTAAAATGTACGTCGTGCAACACAAAGATACTTCATCATCGCGTTTGCCGTCCGTGTACACAAATTTTTTAAATCGTGTACTATATTCCCGACTGAAAGTGCTTTGTGTGCCGGCGATATACGTCCGAGCTATTTTAAGTTTGAAGGGGGAAGAATTTCTTTGTTTTTTTTTTTTTTAATGCAGATATATTATTTACAATTATTGCAATTTTTTAGATACCGTTGATATGGCAACTAAGCGCAACGACTTTGTAAAATCTTTGTACGTTTTATACGAGATGCAGAATAAAATAAAAAATAAGCAATTCTTTGTTCGATTACTAAACATGTTACATTGGATTTCTTCCGATTTCCCTTCTACGGAATATTATAGATAAAATGACTCACCGCTCTTCGTGAGCAGCAATCCCAGAGGACAAGTTTCGGACAGGGCTTTGAGCATCTTGAATCGAAGCAAGTTCCAATTCAACAAAATGCCTCTTCGGAATTACGGATTTCCTATCTTCGATTTAATGAAATTAGATTATTGTATGAACGGAAACTTTAATTATGTGTTACACACATTTCCAAGCCGTTTTTTGATCGGTTTGGACATTTTTTCATTAGCACTTGCATTCCATTACAAATAGCAAACTTTGCACAAAGAAAATAAAAATCACCGTTCTCAAAAATTTATTTTCACGTTATTTTTTCGATTTTTCTTGGTCATTTGTGTGTGGAATACATAAGCACATAAAGTTGTCGACAATTGGGGTTGTACTCACCGCTATTCGTAAACTTATACTAACTTCCGGTGAAAAAGTATCGGTAGGCTACCTTTTGGAGGTAGCCGCGTCTGAAATTGATCAGGAAACACGGGCGATCGTCCAGAATCGAAGATTTTGTTACAGCTTCGATAATTCCATACGTTTTTCGAGATAAACTAAATTTATTTTCAATTTGACGCTGCCATGCAGCTGCCACGATTGTCACGACTTGTTGTCGAAACAAAAGTCGTCGTTGCTAATGTAAGAATCGACTGGCGATTCAGGATCGTGCGAAATGGCAATGAAAACTTACGCTCGCATCGCTCACTGATTTACGATAATTAATTAAAGCTACTAAAGGTTATATAAACTGAATATAATCCATATTTGTCATTGCATTTATCTATAATGAGTCGCGACGAAATTGCGATTTTTTTGTATGTTGAATATTTTTTTGATATCATCATCGCACGTGAAATTTTATCTCTGGATCGATGATTGTGGTCCTTCGATATAAAATTTTAGAAATAGTAGTGCAAATATTATAGCACCATAAATCAATGAAAATGTCATAATGTATAGAAACAAAATGATCAACATCGCTAATTTCTCAATTTTTTAACGAACTGGAAATTTTTTGTTCCGAGATCGGATTGATAATTTTGTAGACGAAAATCGCGGAAGACTGGCGGAGTCGGTTATCGATCGACGAATAAAAGGTATGAACTAGCTCCGAAGTTTGATTCGATCAAAATTTAAATACTCGCGACATCGAAAAATCAGAAGAACAATAACGCCTAAATATTAAATTATTTGTAAGAGAAGAAATCGTCGAGGAACCTTCAGAAAAATTTTTACGGCAATAAAATGCAGGCGTTTCCCAACACATTTTTTTTTAAAGAAATATTTTTACGATTTTGAAATTCTTTGTTCATTTTCAGAAAAAGTTTTTTAAAAACCCATACTTTGTATAAATTATTTGGTGCAAAGCATTTTTAGGAAAAATCCGCTGAATTCATCTTATAAACGGAAAATGTAGTTTGCTGAAAATGTGTAGTTATTTTTGTATTACTATAATTGGATTAGATTTTTCATAGTATTGAAAAATCGTCTTCTCGGCATTATTATCAAATATTGAAACTTCGGTAATAGGTAACAAAATGAGATTTAATAATTCACCTCAATTTGACGGGTTGACAACAATAAATCGAAGACCAATGACTAAAACAATTATTGAAACAGGGTGTAACTAAATATCTTTATACTTTCGAGTATTCGAATAACAATTCATATTTACACGACGTTATTGTATAATAAATAGATAACGATGGTAGAATATTGGCAAAGTGGAGCTGCGGTAAAATTGGAGTCAAACTCGAACGTGGATACGAGATAGAGCAGATCAACTTCTATCGCACTGTGTTCGCGATCTTCAGATTCTTGTTACAATGACGTGCATTTGGTAGAATTTTTCAATAGGCGCAATCAACGCTTTCATTTCGGTTGAATTACTTTTTTTTTTCTACTCCTCATCATCGTTCTTCTTCTTGTCCCCGAAGAAATGATAGTCTATGAATCTGTAGCCTTGAGTCAGCTGCGCTCCTTCGTTCACAAAGTGGCAGCCAAACAACAGCAAGTTACGAGGTTGAACTTTAAAGGCAAATCGCATGAACATTGCAGAATAGAGGCACAAAGCTGTAAAAAAAATACAGTAATTACTCATCATACACTTTTTTCCAATCCCTAAGACTAGAAAATTGAGTTTTTCACTTTTTTCAACTGCTAATTTTTCTGGGTTTGATTTTCAAGATTTGAATTTTCTTCTTCCGATTCAATGTTACAAATACAAAGATGATTTTAATACATCACAGAGAATGTCTACAAAATATTTCCAATCTATTCAAGTGGAGAGATTTATTCCCATCAGTTTTTTGATATCATTACTTGCCAAGACCTTCAACAGCTATTCAAAATAATTGAGGCCAATAAACGAATGCAATTAAGCAGCTGGAACCTCAGAATTTATATTCTCTCATACTAGAACGTATTCTTCGATAGATAAAATGAGGCATCGAACATTAAAATGTCTTCATCGGTCTGGTCTGAAAGCTGCAGCAAGTTAAGAATGTTACTTTTTATCTCCCACCAATTTGGTGCACTGTACGCCTGTTCAAAATTGCCAAATTATAATGTAACGTGCATACTTAGTGACGTTCAAATGTAAAACTTTTTTAAAAAAGCATATCAATTAAAAAAAATTTTGTAGGTGCCTCGTTCCACTTAAAGAAAACCCAAAGAGCATTTGTGTTCCATAAGTCTTTCCTCGTGATCCGCTCTATCGATTTACCACCCTTCGGTCCTTCCAAAAACCCTCCAATAAATAAAGCAACCGAAAAACATTAAAAAATCATAAAAACCATCAAAATCACTGACCGAAGGTCATTTTTCCACTAATGAACTTTGGATCCCTCCGAATATCGGCAATAGCAGCAATCGGTATTCCCCAATTAGCGATTGGCCCCCAAAAGTGTGTACTGAAAGAAAAGCAAGTGGCATAATGTGATGTTATGAATATTTGAAGACAAAAAAAAAGTAATTTTCCATTGTTGATTTACAAAGCGTGGGAAGGTTGAATAAATTAGCGTGACGTTCACTCACCTCATGAAGTAATCGCGAGTCTCCTTGCTCCGCAATGATTTCAAAACTCGATTCATCTTGGCGGCCTTTGAAGTTTTGTGCGCACGACGATTACGAAATAAATGTCAAAGATTCGGAGTCTACTTGAGCGGCCTTTCCCTGACGTTCCTTGACCTTGGAGCTAATAAATATCGCGTCTATTAATTCATTAATTCGGAAATCGTACCATGCGTCGTCTGCTTACGTCGTCGTTGATTGCCAGCTGATCGGACACGAGATCCTCGTCAATTTAGTTACGCGAGCGCGGCAGTGTCGCGGTTCAGAGGTGAGCAGACCAGCGCACTTCGAGAACTGCATTGCGCACACAGGTACAGATTTAAGGTAACTACTGCGCTTCACAGTAGTCAAATCAGTGCCAGTGATTTTTCCGAGCTTTTCTGCCAATTCTGTCGCGCCTGTGATTAGATATCTCGATTTTTAAAAAGTGCGCTCTATTTATATGATAAGGGGATTCCCCTTATCATAAAATATACCAATGAAATTGTATTCAAAATACTTCAAGCCCTGAATATGAGGAATTATATGAAAATGCTAATCTTATCACATATTTCTTCAATAACAAAAAGTTAATGATAGTAATTATAAATTAAAAAATCCCGAAACCTCTTGCATGATTATAGAATGAATAAAATAGAATGAAAACACAATAGAATAGAATGTAAGAAATTTTCTGAGTGTCTCGCCGATCGAGAAAGTTAAACCGATATTTTGTACATATTTTGCGATATTTTTTAATGTTTACATATTTCTCAATCTTTATACTTTATAAATTGCTATATACGTGGAGCAACCAAGGCCAATTCGATTTGCGTGTGACCCTCGACCTTTCGGATCTCTCCGCTGATTTTTATTTTGTTGTCCCAAGTCTAAAGTAAATGCAGGTCTTTATTTTATTTTTCTGAATTACTTCTCTTTTTAAAAAATCAGTGTTGGCCGTAATGTAAAAATTTGAAAAAAAAAAAAAAACTTTAAAGCCCCTGGCCACATTTAAAAATTGGGGCTCATATTGTAAATTTAAATAAATGCATTTAGCTTTGTATTACGATGAAGCAAAAATTATTTTAAAAAAATGTTTTCTTAAATTCTGATGGTGACGATCCTCTTTAGCATCGATCTGCAATTAATGGGGAGGTAACAAGTACATTAAGTATAAGTAGCACGAGCTTTAGACGTAATTTTAATTTAGAACACTCATTCAAAATATTTACATAAGGTCCATATATTATACCGCCTTAAAAAACTATATACCTTATCTCTCGGCATTACATTTGTAAAATAATTACAAAGGGTATGGGGTAAGATTTTGGGAGAGGAGGGACAACACAGGAGGGGGGGATTAACGATATTACAGAATGTACAGGTCGATCGAATTCACTTGCATAACTATGGGTACGGTAAACAGATCTGTTTCGTATAATATAATAGTCGTTAAATGTTATATAGTCGATATTTCATTTTTTGTGTTAAATAAAATAGGTATGCTATCGTTCTTTCTCTCTATTTTTAATATTTTGTCAACTCGTAGCATCAACGAGCTTACGCATTAGCCGCAAAATCATTCGCGCTCGCATAGATTACTCTTGAAACTCCTAAGCAGCTTCACAAACACTGTCCGCACTTTGTGCGTAACAGTGCATCGCTTATACGCACTAAAACTCACGAATCGATTCATATTGTTTTAATGATACTATGACTTACGATCAACTAAGTTGCGCATATCGCGCGCAGTAAAAAAAACACCAGACTACGATGAAAACCGAACTTTCCGCTCGCCTCGCGGGGAAGTTCGCTATCGGGAGGTCAATGTGTGTATGTGCGATATCATTTTTTCGTTTCGTTAGGAAAAGCTGAGTTTATGCACTGCGTATATGTATATATAATATAGATACATATGTCATTTTGGACGGTTTTAAAAACACTCTGAAAGTCATGATTTTTTTCGTTTGCAGTTGAAAAATCAGAAGAAACATTTTTATTTTTTATTTTTTGGGTTTTGCGATATTTTATGGTCCTTCAATTTTTTATTCGTTGAGTAATTTATTTAGAGAAGTGTAAACGTTTATTGCTTTAAAAATAGAAATTAGGTATTACTATTATTTTTTCCATGCATTTTTTATAAAAGTTTCCCTTATCTTCACTGTCAGTTGTCGAAGAATTAAAAAAAAAGTCTATACTGTTTATAAATTTTTACTAGAAGTTTTTTTTTTCTTCGATAAATTCCAATGCGGAAGAAAAATCATGTTTCCTTCAAATAGTGTTTTTTTTCGATGACGTTGAACCGCCCTTATATTCATATCGGGGTGTTTCGTAGTAAATTAAGAGGAGGTATCGTAGAGACAAAAAAATCGCTCGGTATCGTGAGTGATCGGCAAACGGATGATCCGCCGGATTTTTCATTCGCATCGCACAATATTTCGGAGCAAAACATAGAATGCAGTGTAGCCGCAGATCCTGAGGCACGTTGTACGCGTGGATCTTATAACTCTAGAAAAAAAACAGCGTCAATATGTTATGTATCAACCTCGAAAACATTTTCGACAATTAAATAATCCCTTTGGTATCTATGATCTATGAAATATATAATTATTGGTGGGATCGGAAACGTGCAAATTTGTTAGCTCGCCTAACATTCAAGACCCTCTCTCATTCGATATCGCAGAATAAAAACGACACAAGGCGTTAGGTCTTGCAGACGCTACATTATACAAAAGATGCGGTTCAGTTTCGGATAACACAACGAAAAAAACAACGAAACCAGGTGCCCAAAATGGGATTTACGATCGACTTATGTATTACTCGTACGGATACTCTACTAGGTATGAAAAGCTTTTTTTCCCTTTTTTAAGGCACACTATTACATTTACCGAATAGTTGAGCGACCACGTTGTTTTTTTTTTATAAGACAGAGAGAAATCGCACGTGTCGTTGTACATAATTTCATCAATGAAATAGGATATAAATCAAGTGATATTCAGTTTTGTGGTCTTTTGTCGTTCTTCTTTCTTAACGTATTACTTTTTGTTTTTTTGTTTTTTAGTATAAAACGGCTCGCAAGATTTTAAAAAATAGATAATAGATATTTAGTGCTTTTAGTATGTTCTATCAACACTTCAGCACTACCGTCTGCAGCAGCATGAATAATAGCATGATATTATTTCGTTTATATACTTTGTACATAGTACATACATCGCTATTCGTTTTCACACTGCCCAATTTTCGTCGCGATATTTTCGTGTAAATATATTATAGAAATATAGAGTATTTGGATGATACAGTTTATGTTTTCACTCGGACAAACGATTTGACAGAACTTCAATCCCTGTCGAACGAGTCCATTCTTTTTCTATTATTAATATAAATTTTCTTTCGTTAAATACCGAATTCGTCTTCGTTGCTTCAGGGTATCATTCTTTAAAAGGCACTTTTTCTTTTCTCTTCCTCACGGACTAACCGAACCCTGAACTGAGATTATTTTTATTAATTCATCAATTCAACATACCTTTTAAAAAGTTCATTTGTCTCGGTGCATTGGGGATACAAAATCTGATTTTTACAAATTATTTGAGAAAAATCTCTATTTTTATTGCCCGAATTGATACGGAATACTTCAGAAGGTATTAAGGCAGCATCTGCACTTAACTCTGATCAAGTGAATGCTGTTTTTTTAGAAACATTTGTTCAAAGTTAAATGCATAAGATAAAAGCAGTGCCAGGCGATAAGGATGTGAGCATATGTTCTTAACCCAGAAAAAATGGTAATTACAATCTTGCGGAATAAAAAGAAATTCAACCGTAATTCGCCATTGCCAAAGAGAGAAAAATGAAAATCTACTTTTGGATTTCGATCAGTCAGCGGTTAGTCAAGTCCGCGAGAAAAATGCGTCGATTCCTTAAGCTCATCGACAAGTATAAGGTGAACGTCCCAATTACTAGCTTCGATTCTGTTCTTGTAATTGCTATGTGTAGATATATTCGTTTAACTTCTCCTATTATATAATCAACGGCTAATGGGCAGCTCCGTCACTAATAGGAGCGCTTATACATGCTTGTTTATTCCTATGTGAAAGGTTTTTCTTACATCTTCCTCACAAATTGGAGCATTCACCTTACAAACTCATCGTTTCGCCGTGCAAAAAAAAACGCGCATCTGCTACGACGAATTGCAGATACGGAAAAAACAAATGCGGCTAATGTATGCAGTGTATTATGTATCTCGCGACTATAATGCCTGGCCACAGCGGCACAAGAGGCATAAAGGGGGGGGGGACGTTTATATATAGTATAAGATAACAATTGTTCAGGCATTTGAAAGCTGCATGATATGCGCAATGAACACATGATATCCATTTGAAAAAAAAGAAAAATCTATACAGTGATGATATAATAATGATATAGGAATATAATAATAATAATAATAATAATAATAATAATAATATTTAATATTAATTAATAATAATAGAAGTATCGTTTGATATTATAGAAAAGGAGGTTTAAATAAGGCCGATGCATTATATAATATAAGCCACGTTATTAATTCTAATTATCTGCAATATCACAGTACTTGCTGAAACATACTAAACGCGTACACTTTCCGAGACGAAAAGCCGAACTTCGAGCGAATGACAAATGGCAAGCATAATATATCCGCACAAAATGTCAAATATACACAATTTGAGGTTTCCTTTAACATTTTTTTCTTTCGTTTCATTTCACTTATTTTAAAAAACCAGCAGCAGCTATGCGTTGTTTTTCGGTTTTCTAGTTTCATTATTTTTTTTTCACACCTCCGTTATTACCGACGTGGGAAATTTTTCACTTTGTGTCGAAATATACATGTTTATAATATTTTGTTTTCTTCGAAATACTAATACTATATTTTTTCTTTCTATTAGTCGCACCAATGCATCGTTCGGTTACGATGTAAGCCACAATTTTGGTTCCCCAGTTATTTTCTCCGTTTTGTTTTGTTCTTTCTCTTTTTTTTTTCATTCTACGAACAATCGCCGGAAATTCGAATTAAAGAAAATGTATTAAAATAATCGAATCGTTGGGCTAAAGCAGATCATTGGTTTGTTTCGGACTGTTGTTACCACACCAAGAATATCGTCTTTTTTTAAACAATGGGAAAATACGTTTTGTACAATTTCGACCGAAAATTGCAACGTCAACAAATTATGATATATTTTTTATCAGCTCTCGTACATGCATATTAAATCAAACGATAAAATCGTTTTAATCACTATTTTGTCATACATAAAAATGTTAAGTCATTGCAATAACGGGAAATCAATTGCCCGAGCAATTACTCGAATTCCCTTATATTTTTGGCAAGGTAACAATAGCCTTAAGACGCGGCGTTCACAAAGTCGTCGAAGCGACTCAAGTCCTGAAATTTCAAAGTCGAAAGATTGAACTTTGAATAAAATGCAGAATTCATTTGTATTCTTTAAGCAAAAATATATTCGAAAAATTTGAATATACTTTTGATGTCGTAAAAAATACCGTTATCAAGCGCGTATTTTTTCAAAAGCATTCAAAATTTCAAGACGCTCAAGATTGCAAAAAAAAAATCAAACCGGAAGTTCTACGTGGCGTTCGGGATTTGTACCGAGTTTTGGCGAGTTTGGCCGATCTTTCCTGTTTAATCAAAAGCCTTCCTATCGACGTAAGGAGTGTAAAGTGCTTCGCGCTAGTCAAATCAATGCTAATTTTCCAAAATCATTTCTACAACTTCAATGGTTTGTTTGTCCCTCTTTAAAAATATCTGGCATAGCGACACATGTTCTCAGTATTAAAAAACATTCATAGTCATGTCATGGAAGTAAAATTATTGTTTCGAACAACCGAATGAAATTTTATGTTCAGAGTTTACTGTAAGACTTAGTATAAGAAATTTAGCACTCATTTGACATGTGTTAAGCGCTGCAACTGCCTTAAATATCGAACAATCGCAACCAATCCAACAGCAGACATTAGCAATATAATCTAAAGATTGAAAAATCCTACAGCGCGCATCGCGATTCTTGTAGAATCAACGATACGCGACTATTTCCATAAATACGTGTTTCTCGCGCACCGTAAGACGTTAGTTTGACACGACTTCGTTCGTCCCCGTAATCGCCTAATGTCATACGTACACGGGGCCCTGATTGTCATTATCGTCGAGACTTATTCGACTGGGATAAGCAGGACCTCCACCGTCATCAAAAAACCGCCTAAAGGTAAATTCGAAGAAACCGTGAAAGGGTTTGCCGTTGTCTAAAAGTTCATCGGACTTGTTGGAATCGGAAGTTTCGGAATTTCGCAATTTCTCAGGATCAACAGGATCAAAATTACTCGTGTCAGTTGGAAATTTGATGCGCGGTATATGAGGCGCAACTTGACGTCTCAGGCCTTTGTCAAAGTCAATACTACCGAAAAATGGATGACTCTTGACCTCGTCCGCGTTCTTACCCAATCGACGATCGGCTCCGACGCAAAGCTTCAATATCAGATCTTTACCTTCCGGTGAGAGGGTTGGCTGCTTCGGAATATGAAGTGTCGTCTCCCAGTTTATCACCTGCGTTTGATAAAAACGTATTATTCTTCATGCTTACCCTAAAAATAGGGTTTCGACAAGTTTTCTTCTTATTTCCTTCTCCTAGAGGAAGTTTTGTAAAAATCTTTAAAAAATTAACAAGCAACCAGGGACTTTCTACTTTGCAACCGTGTTTCGAATAAATTTGAAACACTAAAAAGTTTTACATAGTTTTCAAGATTCCCCATGTGAGGAAGTCGATATTTGTCGACATATTTCTTCGAGCAGATGACAGTGTGTGTGATAGAATGAAAGTCAAGCGCAAGGCCAGATTTTACAGCATATTTTATTCGTGTGCCTCTTCCTTTCGCCCATTCAAAGTTATTGCAAATCGACTGACCTTTAACTGAGTCTCGGCCGGCGATCCGGCAAGAAACGGTGGCGAGCCAACCAACATCTCGTACAGAATGACGCCGACGCTCCACCAATCGCAGAGCTGAGTGTAACCCGTTCGTTGCAATACCTCGGGGGCAATGTAATTCGGAGTTCCGACTAGCGAATGCGCCAAGCAACGCAGATGCTCTCTGTGACGCCGTCGTTCAAGGGGCTTCAGTTGCAAGCAACACCGGCACTCGTTGTTCCAATCGTCCGATGGGTCCATCGAATCCTGTTTACCATGACCTATGAAAAAGCGGAAATCATTCAATGGCTGTTCATATATTGTCAGTTTAGGGAGTAAGTATAAGTATAAGCGACAATAATAATATTAATTGCAGAAGAAAAAGATGACGACGACTCACCGTTTTGTTGGTAATACTTGGAATTATGTGTCCAACGAAATCCCGTGCATAGTCCGAAATCCGTGAGTTTGATGTGACCATCGCGATCGATGAGTATGTTATCGGGTTTGATATCTCGATGAATAAAGCCCATTTTGTGAACGCTTTCCACGGCGCACGTGAGTTCGGCGATGTAAAACCTCGCGAGGGGTTCCTCGAATATTCCAAATTTGATGAGAAGCGACATGAGATCGCCGCCCGGTATATAATCCATAACGAAGTAAAGATTATCCTTGTCTTGAAAAGAGTAATATAGTTTAACGACCCACTCGTTGTCAGCCTCAGCGAGAATATCTCTTTCAGCTTTAACGTGCGCCACTTGATTTCTGTTGAGCACATCGGCTTTTCGCAGCGTTTTCATCGCGTAAAATTGATTGGTATCCAATTTTCTAACGAGCGTAACTTCACCGAATGCCCCAACGCCGATAGGCTTTATTTTCGTGAACATCGACTTATCCATCTTGGCACGTTTCAATCTAATGTAATTCGATTCTTTTTGCGATAGCATTTTCCGCATTTGGCATTGAGCCTCAGCGCTGAGTCCGATCTTTACCATTTCCTGTTCGAGCTGAAGTCTCCTGTACAATCGTTGCTTGTGCGACTTGAGAACATTCTCCACGTGTTGTTCCATGAAAAATTTGAAAGCCTGCGGCGAATAATTGCGAACTTTGCAGTCCCTTCGTTCCTCCTCCTTCTCCTTGCTCATGTGTTTTCTCTCGGGTATCGGCGACTGGTGTTTTATTTTATAAGCCGAAGGTCCGCCCTTCGCTCCGTCCGCGGCGTTGCCATGATTATTGTTGTTTCTCGAGGAAACCGAGCTCGAAGCGGTCGGAGGAAGTGGCGGAGTTTCGCCGGGATGTTGGCAGCTTTCCGCGGGCGAATATTTCCTCTGAAGAGGTTGATGATGAGCCACGGGAGAAGATCTGGGCGCGGCGCTGCTTTCCACAGTCGAAATACCAGCGGAATCGTCCGTGGGAGTGCCGTAAGGCGGTGGCGGTAAAGGATGATGCATGCTGCGTTGAGCAGCGAGGACTTGCATCGTCGTCGCGTAGCTCGGAGGTTCTGTCGTCGGAACGCCAGGAACGACGCCTAAACTCATCGATCCCGTTGCGCTGGAAGTTACATTATTAACCGGTGGATAAGCCGGAGGCGGTGGTTGCGATTGTTGCTGCTGTTGTTGTTGCTGCTGTTGGTGTTGCTGCTGCTGCTGTTGTTGTTGTTGCTGCTGCTGCTGTTGCTGCTGTTGTTGTTGCTGCTGCTGTTGTTGCTGTTGTTGTTGCTGCTGCTGCTGTTGTTTTTGCTGTATCGAAGACGCGTAAGACGGCGGAGGTGGTGGAGTGGTGCCGCTACCCGAAGAAATCGGTTGCGGCGACGTCGGCGCAATCGCCGTTTGCAAAACGGGCTTTTGTACTTGCGTACTCTTGACCGATTGCATTATTATCGGGGGTTGTGTCTTGGCCTGTCGCGCGCCCCAAGCCTGAAGAGGAGTCGGTCTGGCCATTGAATTTTGCGTGCTCGGTGGTACCGTGGAGACGGTTATAGGACTTGGCGAGCCCGCCGACGTTGGTCCTGAATAAATACCCGAGGACGGGCTTTTTCGATAATCCTGCTGCGATTGCGTGGGCGATTGACGATTTTGCATCGAGGCGCTGTAAGAGGGCGGCTGGGCGGATGCCTGAGACGAAGAGGACGGGACTATGGGGTAAGGAGGCGGGGGCTCGACCTGAGCGCTCGAATTCCCGTTGCTCGACTGGTAGATACTCAACGCTTGAATCTGCTGCGTCAATTGTTGCTGAACTTGAGGACCGTTTTGCACGATCATCGGTTGACGAGCGTTCGACGTGCCGTTTGTACTCGCTACTGGACTCGTGCCACGCTGAGGAGGATTCGAACCGCTAGATGAGGACGCTCCCGGCGTCGCCGGCGGGGCCCGCGTTGGCACCACCGGCGCCGGTGACATTCGCTTCAACATCTGCTGCATGTTCGTTGGCACGTTTGGCTGACTGTAAGGCGCGTGAGGCGGAGGCGGAGGTGGCGGCGTCGAACTGCATCGCGGCGGCGGAGGTGGAGGCGGCTCGCGCTCCACGAAACTCGGCGAATACTGACGACTCAACTGCGGATGCGGGCTCAATTCCGTCTGACGTGGACTGTCCGATCGCGAACTACCCGCCCCGCTGTCCAACGCCGGACTTCCACGCTGCAAACCCAACTCACGCTCCAAACTTGGCTTACGTATCAACTTTGTGTTGAGCTTGCCGAGACCGTTCATCGATTCACCCTGCGCTTTGTTCAGAAACTCCATCGCCGCGTCCAGGCGCCATGCCGCCAACTTTAACGCGCGCAATCCAATGTCCTGCGACAATTATTTGGGTTTTGTTACTTTTTGATTATGGTTGTGGAATGGTTTAATTGATATTGAGGCTAATGGGCAAATGGTAATAATCGCAGTGCGAAATTTCGTTGATGCGAGACATACAGTTTACAACGATTATGGCATAATGTGTGAATTTTTAAACAATAAATTTAACACATTATTTGATCGATTAAAAGCTTTTTTAAACTATCGATATTTTCAGTATTTACATTCGATGAATCGGACTATAAGGTAAAAGGCTTTCTATTTGCTCGATCAAAGAACCAATGTGGGCTAAAATCAATGAATAATGTTTGCGGTGATTATGAAAAAGATATTTACTTCAGAATAACCCATAGCTGTGAGCTGGGCAATTGCTTGACGCTGTTCAGGTTTTTCCACGAGATTTCCGGATGCCCCAGATAAACCGCTAAGACCAGAGGCGGAGCTAACACCGCTTGTAGTCGATAGCGTGGATATAGTGCTTGCCGCGCTAGATCCCACTTCTCCTGTACCTCCAATATTCGCAAACGGAAGTAACGAATTGCGAATTTCAGCTAGCGCTTTTTGGTGGTATCCAGAGCCGCGACTGCCTGACTTGCTGACCGCGGGCGGATTCATAGTGGCCCATGCTAGGCCCTCTGGGACCTAGCTCCAATCCGATTCTGACATAAATGAGCCTGGAATAATAACAACAACAATAGCGTTAGTTTTCATTTTCATCCGGGTATAAAATGTAATATAATTTTAATCCCTGTTGTTTTTTATACAAGTTTTTTTACTTTATTTAACATAAGAAAAACAAAAACAAAGTGAGAGACTTTGGAGACCAGCTCCAATTTGATACTGACATAAATAAGCCTGGAATAATAATAATAATGTTAATGATTATTTTTATCAGGGGATAAAAATTAATGAAACGTAGATTTTTCTTAATACAATTTTTTTAACACTATTTAATGTAATTTTTCGTCAATAATAATAAAAAAAAAAAAATTCTTCCACTTATCTTAATGGTGAGCGTTTTTGAATTTAGAGATTGGATCTTTGTTAGGATTAGAGAAAAAAAACTTATGGCCAATTCCTGCTCGCAATTATTAGACCATATTAGTTATCAGCAGTGCTTATGAACAAGTGTTAAAGATAAATCTTGATTGATTAGAGAAATTTGGGTTTGATGTTTTTACATTTTTTTAAATGAGCAATTTTAAAAAAATTGAAATGACTTTTAAAACAGCTACAGATAATGATTACAAATTTGCAATGAAATTAATTCTTCTAATTATTGACATGTTATTAAGGAACTACATTTTTGCTCCACTTACAGGCATAAAAAGTCATGAATGTTTTGGCAATAGTTAGAGTTAGACTTTATTTATTTGCATTTGCAATTCTAAATAGCATAATAAAATTAGTCAAATAATCATCAGGATAACAATTATATTACAGATATATAATCTAATATAATTATAGTAAGCAAACAATTGGATTAATAATTTACTTTGTTTTTGTTTTTGCTTAGTAATCAGAAAAAATACTTTAAAATATTATACATCTTTGTCATTCAGAGCACAGTATAAAATTCATACCTTGGAAACCTTTATTTTATTTTCAAGTTCTACATTTACTTAAAGAACTCACAACTTTGCTTATCCACAATATCGCTAAAATCATATCTGCATAACAAAAAATATGTACATGAATTATATACATTGCAGAAATAAAGATAAATGGACCAGAAAACCATGACTTTTTATCTAGGATATTTTTAGAATTCTTATTATTGCCCAACCATGCAAAACATTGACGAAACTCTTTACAAGTATGCACCAAATTCATTTAATTTCACACCATATTTCAATTACCAATTACGACGATGATTTTTTATTTCCATATTTTTACAGTAACAAAATAAAAACCATGTTCCAAATAATGCACACAGCCTTTCGCAATGTGTACAAAACAATCCGCAGTGTTCACTAAACAGAAAAAGTCTGTCCATAATCAAGCAATCAAAAACTATGCGCAATTGTCGTAGAGATCAGAATATGCAACCCGCTTCTCACACAATTGAAGTAAAAGATTTCATCAATGTTATCTTTACTAAAACGACTTTCAAATTGCAATAATCATCAGCGATATCCCTAAAATCTTAAGCACAAAACGACAAATTCTTCAAATGAATTGTGTACATCAGAAGAAAGAAGATTGCAACAACTGTGGACCAAGGGTCCTATCTTTTATCCAGGACATTTTCTGCAGCCCTTGTCATGAAGCAAAACAAGCCGTTATGCAAGGGTGGAAGAGAGATAGGCGAAAATGGAATGTGATGTTAATGTACGTACGAAAATTCCGAGGAGTCCTCGAATCGAGGCAAGAATGTGGAGTGTGTATTGTCGATTGGCAGCGATCTAACCTATGCACGTAATACACTGGAGTACTCGAGTTTGGCGTTCACACGAAAATCGAAGCATCTTACGCGGACACTTTGGCGAAAAAAGAAGTCGGGGGAGTAACGATGTGGTGCGGGGATAAAATAAAGTCGGTGGGCTTAGAGCGACAACGACGAAGACGACGACGACGAAGACGACGAAGACGACGGGGACGAAGAGGAGGACGACGGGGATGCCAGTGTGTGGTACCCGAGCATATTCCCTTCTCACGTATTTACACCGATCACTGCACGAGCCCGAGATTTTCATAAAACCCTCGGTCCACTAATCATCGTTGAACGTTGAAGCAACCTGCGACGATTATCGGTCGCAATTAAACAACCGACAACAAAGAAAGATACAGCCGTAAATTACTAAAGTAACTGGCAGCCATTTTGAAGTGCCACATTCCTCCGCACCGAGTTGACACACTATTTTTCGTAATTTACTGTCTCCACCAAAAGTCCACTGCGAGATTATACTTTTTTTTCCCTCCTCTCGCTGTCCACCTTTGAACGCGCTTCTTCCGCTCTATATTTATCGATATCACTCGCTTATTTCGCGTCTATTATTTTGCGAAAATTCGTGTTACGCATAGTTGGCCCGTGTATTGAAAGAAATGGCGGAATTTTCAAAAAATCCCAGCCTACGATCCTCGAAAATCACTTTCGAGGATCGGATTGACGTATTGTGACACGTGCAGCGAAGACTTTTGGAAATCCGTGATTTTTTCACTATTCCGATAAATGTCATTCTCCTCGCCGTTCCGGGTTCGCGGGATAAACGTGCAGGTCCCTTTTTTACCGATCGACTACTTCGACCAAATTCCAACGGCGCGGGAATGAGGAGGTCTACGAGATTTTCGAGTGACGTTTTGGAATCTACGGAATGGCGAGAGAATTTTATTTGTTTTCTTCGATAAATTTCGTTTTGTTGTTTCATTGCATATGTCATTAAGGTGCTTTGGTTATGCCAGCAATTTTGCTCTGTTAATGATCGAGAAGATTTTTTAATTAAGTGACATTTGATAGTGCATTTGCAATTCGAACTGATTTTGATCGGAGTTGCGAGAAAATTTCCATGGCTTCGAAATCGAATGAAAATTGAAAAGCATTGGAAAGATAAATTAGCAGGTTTTCAGGGAAAAAAGGCGAATTTAGTGCGCGAATATTTCATTATCGAGGATGCTATTTCCGATTCATGGTTTAGGATCTCATAGCGCCATTCTGCTTTCTGATTGGTCCAAATTCGTGAATTAGACGGAGATAGAATGTGACTATAGCGCATAAACCAGAATATGGTCTGTGAGCACGTCCATATGGTTAGGTGCTCTGGCGCTCATAGCGCTATAATCACATATTCTTCTTTGTGATTGGACCGTTCCATCTCCGTGAACCAATCATAGAGCAGAACTGGCTGTAGCGCTATGAGTACGAGTCCTAAAGTGCATAATGGGCACAGGGCCCATATTCGGATTTATGGTATAAGCGCTCATAACGTTACTGTCATATTAACGAATGTAATTAGCGTAATTAGCAGACTTTAACTCTGCATACCCTCGGTCAATTATCGATTCCATATTTTAATTACGTGACATGTAAAGGCGCGTTCACGATTCGACTTAACAGTCGTTGTGAGGAAATTTCGTTAGGCTTCGAAAGCCAATGAAAGCTGAAAAGCATTGGAAAGTCGAACGTTATGCGCGAATGTTTTCCTATGGTCATCGTAATTTCTACTTAATGCCCGATTATTGAATATTGATCAATAAACGACAATTGCGAAATTAAGGCGACAATGGGGAGATAATCTTATGAACTCGGAGCGAAAAAATCTTTTTTATATTGAAGGTTATGTTCGTCGATCTAACCATTTTCGTGACATAACCTCAATCTCTCGTTTCTAGAGCCTCACGAGCGTTTCGATTTTTCCGATTGATTCGACGGGCACGTTAATTTAGCAAGAAAAATGGGCAAGGCCATTTCGATGATGATGCGACCGGTGAAGAAATTCAACATCGAGAATCGGGCCCACAAAGTGATAAGCCGCGAGAAGCCGGTGCCTGCTCCGCTCCACGAAAGCGCGAAAAAACAACTGGAAATTGCGCGATCGAGTAAACTTTCTTCATTTTTTCGCAAAACGAATTAGAAGCAGAAAGAACAGATTTCGTAATGGCTCAATTTTCATTTGCAGCGAATCCCTCTTTCATGGAAACTCAATACAAGAAGGACGCCGAGCTGGACGAACGCCTCAAAAATGTTTACGTGCAGTCTCACGACCCTAACAATGTCAGTCGCTGCTCTAAATTCTGATTCAATTTACCTACCGTAACAAGCAATCGTTTTTTTTTTCTTTCTTTTTTTTGAGCTTGAAATTGTATCTGCCGATATGAATGGTTATCATCGAGTAATACGATTTTTTTTTCAATCGTAGGTCCCCGAAGTTCAAGCAGATTCCAATAGGCCACTTCCGTTCTTAACGAGAACCGCTCCGCCATTTGAATACGGTTTTTGGGAGCCTAAGGATGTTGCGGAAGGCAGATGCACTTTGAAAACGGCTCTAGCTTTCATGGCTGATCATATGGAGGATCCTATAAAACATTCGGTTGAGAAAATAGCTACAGAGAACAAATTGGAAGCTAAGGATGTGGGTAAGTGAGCTGACGATATAACATAATTGAATTGAGAATGATGTTATCATGATACGTATTTCAGAAACTTTTATTGTTTTATTTTTCAGAAAATGTCTTGGAGTATTTTAGAGTATTTAAGGTCGTTGTACCTGAAAAGGATCCACAGTTAATAGCTTACACGAACCGTTCGAGGCTCGATGCCGGAGAGAAAAAGGAATAATTTTAGGTAGACTATTCTCGTTTGTTTATAAATGTACATTCGTGTTTGTTTGTACATCAATTAAACTTCTGTAAATACTGCAATAAATTTAGTCGAATGTACGTGATGCGAAGTCTAAATTTATTCTCTGATAAAGTTTGTCGTATTTATAAGGATATATTTCATATGGCAATCGCATTTCGGCAATCGAAGTGCGAAATAGAATATTTTAATTACGTTATGAGTAATTTAGTGACGACATTTACATTTTTCAACAATAATTTTTTCATTTTTCGGCACCTTTAACGTGCTGCATTTTTTCCGATATTGATCCCATCGAGAAGTGCTAGAACTCTTCTCTGAATCTCAGCTAAAATTACCTTAAATTATATAAAACATTGTTATTTACTCGTGATGTAACTAGCTCTTAAATATTCGATTGCCATTTTTCCAGTTTTCCCATGTATTCTCCAAAAATTCCTGCAATTTTTCTACATCCTATGTAAAATCGTAGGTATTGTTAAAAAAGAAGGCAATCAATAAAAACCTCGCTCCTAACAACTTATCCTTTCCGCCAATGATTATAAATAATGAAAAAAAAACCCAAAGACCCTCCGTTGCCAAGTAAACGTGGGTTCAAAAAAAGCGTGAGATTCTAAAAATCCCGCCATCGAGACAATCCCACAATCGAGATTTCCATAGCCATATAAGGTAAGAATTGCCGTACCATAGCCCTTCCAATTTCTCCATAACTTAATTCCTCCATAACTCTCAAAAAAAAAAAAAATCATTAGCAGCATATTTAAAAAAAAGCGGCCTCTGTGCACAGAAATTTTTCAAACTCATGAAATATTAGAATCTCAATTGTTTCTCGAAAAAAACGAGCAGCTGAAACGTGACTCACACGGTCAGGCGCTTTTCGATGTATTGCGTGGGATGATTTTGAACTCGTAGGAAATCCAGCGGACGACCAATCGCAGCAGACTTTGGAAAAATTCCAACCAATCGGAACGTCGGCCTGGGGGAATGTGAAGAGTGTGTGTGTGCGCTAAGCAAACGCAGGAACACGGTGTAAATGCACGCGGTCTCTCTCTCGATCGCCTCACCCTGCTCGCGGCTCCATTGCACGTTTCTCCTTCGATCTTCTCTGCCTATCCGCGGTGAATCAAAGCTACGCCGAGAATCTCCGTGTCCGAACCACGGACGATAATAAATAAGTAATCGTTTATTGACTGAGAGTCAGAATGTCGACCGTAGCGAGTGCATTAGCCGTCGGCGGCAGCCGACAATCCGGAGCTCCGGTTCGCACCCAAAATGGTAAGTTTTGAGCGACTAACCTCGTAGGCGAATTTCGCCGACGCTCGCGTGCTCAATTTATGACAATTTTGCTCAAACCTTTTTACCCTCGTTATTCACCAATTTTTTTTGGCGAATTGGTCGTAACAATGATTTTTCTCTTATGTCACGTATATTTTGCATCCATTCGTCGTTATATTGGGTCGATACTTTTTGACAATTTTGCGGGTTTTTTCGGTCCAATGACTGTGATGGACATAAATATATTATTCGTTGAAAATTCAGAGTAATGGTGAGGCAATGTTGAATCAATTGTAACATACATTTGGGTAGATGTAGTTTATTTATTTAACATAACAATAAAATATTTTTGGGTTTTTATGGCTTAATTTGAGACTGAGGAGAGAAAATTTTATGAGCATTTAGTAAGCGACTTTTTGTAATTTATCAATGTTCTTATTAAATTCTGCTATCATCGATTTTAATTAGAATTGCTTTTTTTAATATGTAACTTGGTCATTTTTTATATAATTGGAATATTGGAATTCAATAATTGAATAATTGAATAACTCCTTCCTACTTTGATAACATTTTTTATTATTTTTTTATTTAAAAAAATTTTTTCAAAGTATATTTTTATTTTATGAAAAAATCCTGGAGTTTATGAAATTGAAATAAATAACAAATCTGTTGAAAGCAGTAAACCTTTCTTCTGTTAATTTGTATCAAATTACAGATAGTTAACTACCAAAATATTTTGTTTGTCCTTCTGAGTGGAAAAAAATGCAATGGCGTTCAATTTGAATACTTGAATTGAAAAAATAGAAAAATTGGTCAAATAACTTTCTCTGTTTTTAGTTATGGCAGCCTGTGCGATTGCCAACATTGTCAAGAGTTCATTGGGCCCAGTCGGTCTTGACAAAATGTTGGTCGACGACATTGGGGTAAATTTTATTAAAATTTTGCTCCACAATTTTTGCAAGTGCTGAGCATCGTTCAATTTTGTCATACGATCATACGATTGCAGGATGTAACGGTGACGAACGATGGAGCAACTATTTTGCGTCTTCTCGATGTTGAACATCCAGCAGCTCGCGTGCTCGTCGAATTAGCACAACTTCAGGACGAGGAAGTCGGCGACGGCACAACATCTGTTGTATGTGTATATTTGTTAATCAATTAAAACTATGGAAAATCGATTCTTCCCCATGAATTGTTATGAATTTTCTTTAATATGTTCCCAGGTCATCATAGCAGCTGAGCTGCTTAAAAATGCTGACGAACTTGTTAAGCAAAAGATTCACCCGACTTCTGTGATTAGTGGATACAGGCTCGCCTGCAAGTTAGTATTTTTCTCGTATTTTATCCAACATCACTATTTATTTACAAATTTTGGATTTTCATTTGACTTAATCTACCATTTCAGAGAAGCCTGCAAGTACATTCAGGAACATTTGACGGTGACGGTCGAGGAACTCGGACGAGATTGTCTTGTCAATGTCGCCAAAACCTCCATGTCCAGTAAAATTATCGGAGCGTATCCTTTTTAACTAATGAGTTGATAAATTTTTTTTTACAAAACTATCTTTATAAAGGAATTTCTAGCCAAACAAAAATGTTTGCGTTACCGTTGCTATATAATATTTTATATTTGTCGTAGAATTAGTTAACACACATCGCAATGGATGCTATATTTGGTTAAGGAATATTGAATATATTTACGCTTGTCTGATGTTTGGAAACATTTCCTTAATGAAAAAAACGAAATAGTGATGCCAATTTCTTCGGAAATATGGTCGTGGACGCGGCAAACGCTGTAAAAATCAACGACGGGAAAGGTGGTCATCTTTATCCGGTTAAGGCAGTGAACGTACTCAAGGCTCACGGAAAAAGCGTCAGGGAATCTGTTTTGGTTCACGGTTACGCCCTCAATTGCACGGTCGCTTCGCAAGCGATGCCGAAGAAGATTGCCAACGCAAAGATCGCTTGTCTCGATTTTTCTCTGCAAAAAGCAAAAATGAAGTTGGGAGTTGAGGTTCTCATCACCGACCCCGAAAAACTCGAGGGCGTTCGTCAGCGCGAAGCCGACATCACCAAGGAACGCATTCAAAAGATTCTTGCCGCTGGCACAAATGTCGTTCTTCTGTCTGGCGGAATCGATGACCTTTGCCTCAAGGTAATTCGTCATCAATATAAATTACTATTTTTTTCATTAGTTTCGATGTTGTTCTTTATTTTTCGTCACTCATTTTGACTCTACAAAATTCGAATTTAATAACTTAAAAAACTACTAGACATTATATTGACTGAAACGTTGAAAAAAAGGAAGGGACAAAAAATTGTTTGCGTTTTGCGAATTTCTGGTCAAATTTTACGAGCCAAAGAAGTTGTTAAAAAAGCGCACGTTATAAAAAGTATTAAAACTTTGTACGAAACACGAATTTTTCAGTACTTCGTTGAAGCTGGAGCGATGGCCGTTCGCAGGTGCAAAAAAGCTGATCTCAAGCGTATCGCGAAGGCAACTGGCGCTCATTTCCTCACGTCGTTGACGAACATGGAAGGGGACGAAAGTTTCGACGCAAATTTCCTGGGCGAGGCTGCCGAAGTTGTCCAGGAATACGTGTGCGACGACGAACTCATTCTCATCAAAGGGTAAGGCTTTATATTCTACATTTATAATCCTCCGAATCATCGATTGTTTTATTAATTCGCGAATTCCTCAATTACCTGCTCATTTTGGTTTTGAGAGTTGAAAAAAAATTGCAAAGGACTTTGCAAATTGCTTTCTCATTATTACTGCTTTTTTAATAAAGTTTCCTCTCTGGTTTCTTTGCAGACCTAAGGCGAGGACCGCTAGCTCGATTATCCTTCGTGGACCGAACGACTATTACTGCGACGAGATGGAGCGATCGGTGCACGACGCGCTCTGCGTAGTCAAGAGAGTTCTCGAGAGCAAAAATGTCGTCGCCGGCGGCGGAAGCGTCGAAGCTGCGCTCTCGATCTATCTCGAGAACTTCGCGACATCGCTCAGTTCCAGGGAACAATTGGCTATTGCCGAATTCGCACGAGCTCTTTTAGTCATACCGAAAACTCTCGCTGTTAACGCTGCTCAAGACGCGACCGATCTCGTTGCGAAATTGCGCGCGTATCACAATTCCAGTCAGACTACCGTCGACCACGCTAATCTCAAATGGTAAGTACTCGCTATTTGTTAAAAAAAAAAAAAACGAGCTGCACATTGATTTATGATCATTTTCAATTACTCTCATTCAAACGTAGGCGTACTTTGCACAAAAAAAAATAGAAAAACTGGAAGAAGATCTAAGACATACGAAATTTACATATTTAATTGCTTTCGTCATATCGAACGTTCCCTTTCGTTGAGTTTTTATCAATCGAAACATCTGTAATTTTATACAAATGCGTGACAACTCATAGGATTTATGACTTTGTTATAGTATCTCACTAAGAATTCACTTTAAAGTCAGTCGATAGAAATTCTCATCCATTATTGTTAATTAGCAGATTGAAATTTGCATAAAACATATAAAACTAATTGCTTTTTTTCTCTCCCAGGGTTGGTTTGGACCTCATCGAAGGAACTGTAAAGGACAACAGGAAAGCTGGAGTATTGGAGCCAGCAATATCGAAAATAAAAGCTCTGAAATTTGCGACGGAAGCGGCGATAACGATTCTCCGAATCGACGACATGATCAAATTGAACCCCGATCGTCAGGGCGGAAAATCTTACCAAGACGCTTGCGCGGCTGGTGAATTGGAGGGCTGAGCTCTTATCACCGGTTGACCGTTCATCTATCAGTCGTTCCATTTGTTCTACTTTTATTATTGTCATTGAACAAAATCCGCGGGAAAACAGGATGAATATGATCGACAAAGCGTTAACATATTTTTTCATTAAAATTATCGATAAACGTACGTTTCTTAAAAATATCGATGATTAACGTATTATTAATTTATCACGCTGTTTATTGAATAATTTGTATGGTGCCTAATATCTGCCGTTAAATAGCACGTTTCCACAAAACAACTCGAATCGCTATCCTCATTTATGATGTCTGTTTGTATGAGAATTCACCGATCCAGAGAAATAAAGCTTTTTCACCGTATATGTTGTTTTTGCATTTTCTTTCGCTCTACTATCACAATTTATGTGTACCAGATTTCCTATTCAGCGAAACTTCAGGGCATTTTTCTAAACTGCACTTTTTTATTGAGACATTTTATGTACTTTATGCAATTAATGAACGAAACTTTCCACTAGAAATTACTCAAGGATAAGCGTATCGAAGTTTAATAACAGTTGGTTGCCTAAGTCGAAACCAAAATATGCACTAAACTCCTATTAAACTAAAGTATAAATGTAATTAAAAAAATTATTTACCGTCTGCCACAAGAATTGAGGAAAGGGAAAGTGATGAAGGAAATATAATAACGATTGTTCAAAGTTTGATTTGTCAGAACCGTGTTTCTTCTCTTCATAATATATTACATGTACTGATTTTGTGGACTATTCTACATTAGCTCGTAGCCTAATTATAATTATACATATATAATATATAAATCATTCAAATATAACGATGTCATTTGTTCAATGATGTTGAAATGATGTAGTGTTTAATAGTACTATGCAACATAATCTTAATCTCTTAGAGACGCAACTCACTTATCCTGTATCTTTAAATACGTACAAATTGAATACATACCACCTCCGCGAGCTTGGGTACATAATTATAAACGAATGAACGCAGTCAACGTGGCTCAGCCATCTAATATAATCCTGAACCATGCGGAGAAACTTTTCGGTATGAAGACAAAAAAGATATTTAAATTATTAACACAATTGGTGCAACGTTGAAAAATTAACTTAATTCAAAGTCATGAAGGCACCGATTATGATAATTCGCAATGAAAATAAAAAATTAAAATTAATTGAAAATAAAAAACAAAAAAATCAAGTATATTGAAACTTTGGCAATCGAAAACACATGAAAACGTCCCAATACTGTCATCAAATTTACACCAGGTTCGCAGGTCTGATTAGCTTGTTTTTAAAGTAATTCTAGTTAAAAAGATCTTAAAAATATAATTTCAGGAAGTTTAAGAACAAAAAATCTATCAATTAATTGAAACCGGAATTGGTTGAAAATTACCAATTTGTCTCATGATTAATGGGTTTTTAAATAGAATTGTTGAACATACAGCGACGATTCGACGCTTTTACATTCTTAGAAACTCAAGAGGGACTTTCGAACAAAGTTGCTGCATTTAATCGTGCTGACAGACGCTATTTTCGTCCCTACTCGATTATATCCAGTCGGTGACCTCGAAAACAGCCTCTGCTTTTTTATCGAACGAGAAGATGCAGCATCTCATTTACAAACAAACGATTGGTCGTACTTGGTTCAAAAACAGCGAATGCGATCCGAAACACAAAAGAATTTCGTTTGTTTTTCGGAAGGATCGAAGCTGAATGAAATATTTAATCGGCAATCGTTGAATAATTCACGTTTTACGTGATTATCGGTCACGAGGATACAACGAAACATCGGGCTACTCTTAAGTAGCTCGAGCTTTCGTATAACTCCATAGATCACAGTTTCCCGAAGACGAAATCGTTGTTTTGAAAATCGAACGAACAGGTTGTTGACGAAAGTTTCTATGACGATGATTGAAAAGAAGCGATATGTATTCAGAATATTAGTACATACTGTTTATGCTTGAAAAACCTGAAGGCATCTTCGACTATTCGATAGAAAAGTGGTGATAAAGTTGCGACAGACGCGCATTCTTTAACCTGTATCTTTGTTTGTGTTTCGTTTGTTTTTTCTTTCGAACGCAGGACACACGCACACATCACACACAACGCTCGTTCGACGGCCTCTTAAGCCGTTGAGGGACGTAAAAAAACGTTCCGTCCGCATCGCAGAAGAATTTCAATCGTCATTCTGTAGAAATATATTCCTTTTTTTTTCTATCTTTCACTCTTCTATCGTCTCCCTTTTGCTCGTCTCGTCACACCCTTAGACACTAATTTTTGTGGGTTTTTAAATGTGTATATAAAGAACAAAATAGTACATTGAATATTAAATAAATATTCGCAGGATCGAATGTTGTTAAACGACGATCCATTAAATAATCGTCGTACTGTATAAAGATTTATCGCCATTCATCCTTTTTCATCCTTACGTCCGTTATCGACGGACAAAGAAACTTAAACGTGGTGCAACATTTGATACGCAACTTTTTGTTTTGTTTCGTTAGTTTATCCGTTTTTCCCCTGTTTTTTTTTACACGATCGGCGCGATAAAGTTGAATAGTCTGAAATGGTTTTCTGCATGCTTACGCTTTTATATTTTCGGTCTTTATAACGCTGGATCCTCCCACTTGGGTCCTTTGGCCACGACGATGTCAGCATACGAACACTCCTGACTCAATTCCAAAACTTGGAATTTTTTAAGGACTAATAACGTATAAAACTTTTGGGCAGCCTGAAAATAATACATACATGTATTATTGGTTTACCGGAAATTTTCAAGTTTTGCGCGAGGGAAAATCAAACGACTTTAGCCGTAAATCAGGTACACATATGAAGCATTCATTTTTTTCTTCCAAATTAATAAAAATAGAAATAAATGAACAAATTCTTACCTGTTTGCGCGTGTTTTTGTACGCCATATCCGCCAGAGTCAATCTGGCTTTCACTTCCAACTTGGTCTTGATTACTTGATACATATGGGCCGCTCTTTTGTTGAGAACTCGTTCCTCGAACTGTTCATAAGTCTCATCGACTTGTTGCTCCTCTTGCTGTGATTATTCAAAAGCATACAAATTACGATTTGGAACATTTTTCGTAGGTCGTATTGAAAGATTCCATTGCTACTTACCGGTCCAACGGAATGTGGGAACTCGTAGTCTTCTTGATTCCACGGAGTTGCTGGTCCTCTTTCGGATACTGCGCCAGGCGTTTGAGCCGTTGGATGAGGAAGTTCGTCATATCCCATGTAAGACATTTGGTGCTGAGCCTATTAAATAAAAAGCCTTCATTTTTAACAAATTCAATTTGAAAGCCGCTAGTTATCCAAAACATCAGACGGAAAATGAAAAATGAATATCCCTGAGTAATCCTTTACGATCTTACATTTATATCATGAAAAAATTTTAAATGCCAATATATTTATTGAGGAAAAATGCATAAAGTATGCATAATTTTTCGCCGCTTAGATGTAAGCCCTTAATTTTAAGTTAAAATCGAACCTGATCGTATCCCATGTTCTCCATCTGCGGTAAATCGGAGGAGGACAACACGTGACTGTTGTCATCCGGTTGAACCGAAGGCGGTGGTTCGTTATGTTCGTCGAGCGTTGTCCCGAGGAGATTGCTGACGTCTGCCGGTGGAATTTGCGGCATTTCCGGAGTCAACGAGGGCGCCTCGATAGGTTCGCCGATTATATCGCTCGTGTCGACGGACGGGAGGATGCTGCTGATGTCCGAGACCGTCGGCTCCGCGGGCAGCGAAACCTCGACTGGCGCCGGCGATTCCTCCGCCGGTGGTAGAGACGCTGGAGCTACCAGACTCGGCGTTTGCAGATTCTCAGAGACAACGGACGGTGGTTCTTCTATCGTGGGCGTCGGAGGTGGCACTATGGATTGCTCGCTGCTTGGTTCCTAGTTAAAACACAAACATTCATTGTTTCGATGAATTTGTAGAGAAAATTTCGATAACTCTCGTTTTTGTTTTGACAAATGTTTGGAAATTAGTGAGTTTTTATAGCAAATGATGGGTATTATTAATTAAAAAAATATATTTTGACGAAATATTTTCCCACAAGAGTTTCATATTAAGTTTAAGGGTTGTCGAAGGAACCAATTTGACGAAAAAGTGTACTAGAAAATTTTGGTAAGCTGTTAAAAAGTATTACCTCGTCGTCCGGTGCTTTCCGCTTCCTGCTCATGCGTTTTTCTAACACACTCTGTTCGAAAGCTCCCAAATCGGGTTCCGGCGCGTCACGCACTTGTTCCAAAGGCATTCCGTCTTCCTCGGTACCAACGCGGCCAAAGTCTTCGTGATCGTACGACTTGCTGGTCAAATGCCGCTGATAATTCTGTTGACGATAAAAAAATAAAGGGAGAACGATTAATATTTGGAAAGAAAATTGATAGAAAACTTGATTTTGTTCAAAATGTGCAAATACCTTGAAGGGAACGCGTGCTGGTATCGGTCTCGCCGGAAGGGCAAACAATTTCTCGACGCCTCCGGTTTCCTTCCAGTGCATCAGTCTCTTAGTGGGCGGCGCGAGATCCAGGGTAGTTATAACGTCACTAGTGTCGGAGAGCTGAGCTTTCATCTCCTCTCCCGATATGTTCTTTACTTCGTCGACGATAAGCTTACGTTTGCGTTTCGCTTTCGTAAAACCTAAAAAATCGCTTTTTAATTAGCATTTCTTGATTGTTTTTAAAAACTCGACATCACACTAAATTAGCGAAACACAGTACAAAAATATTGAGAAATAAGCGCAGAACTCATTGAATTTTTTCGAATTTTTACGTGAATATCGAAAATTTCTTAATAAGAAAAATATCCGTAAAAATCTACTGAAGTTGTCGATGTATCATAATTTACGTTTTTAGTATATCTCGTATATAATTTGCGATTACATTTATTTTAGATATGATCGTATGTAGTTTTTTTGGAATAATAAAAAAAAATTTAGACTGAAAAATAATTCTGAACAGTTTTCGGTTTTCATTTTTATAACGACCATGATTCTGAAGATATTTACCTTTCAAGGCAGATGCATCAACGGGCGCGAGTGCGAAACTCTCTTGATCGTCGTGCAATAAGGTCGTTTGGTCCTGAAGAGGGGGCGGCATCTCTTCCGGGATGTCCATTGGATGTTCCTCGGGTGGAGCCATGATCGGAGCGGGCGTGAACCTTCTGCTCGCGACACTCGCTCTTCCCTCGATTTCCTCGTTGATAGCAGCCGGCGTCGTTGGTCTCGAGCCGTCGCTGCTGCTGCATAACAATTTATTGGTTGAGTAATTTTTTTTTTTCGAAAACCACCTGATTTTAGAACATTTACATTATTACAGCCTCTTCAAAAATGTCTACCTCATTCCACCCATCGGCGACGTGGGGCCACCGCCGAAATGGTCGCCCATATCCTCGTCGGAATCGTCGTGAACCGACGGAGGGACGCCAGCGGCTGCTGCGGTTTCCTCTTGTTCACCCAGTGCGCTGCTGACCTCAGGAACCGGAACTTCGCCCATCGGAGCTTCGTCGAAGAGTCCTCCGCCCTCGAAGAGACCGCCCGCTGCAGAATCACCACAAAAAATTGAACTTTAAGGTGCTTCTCGAACTATTTATGAGTTATATGTAAGTCTTATCTTCAGCTTCGTTACGAACAAATTTCAATTCTTTTTTCCGTGTCCATCCTTACATATTATTATATCCTGTCCGAGGTGACCGCCAAAACCGTCGTCTCTTATCGGCGCGTCTATGTCCATCGGCTGAGTCGTCGATGAAGTTCCTGGCACTGGTTCCTTTTCTTTCTGTTCTAGTGCAGCTTCTATACCCGGCTCGTCGCTGAACAACATATGACTCTGAAAAAACAATTCCGTCGTAAAATTTTATATCTTAAGAATTTTTACAATTAATACATTGATTCTATCGAAGCATTATTTCTTCTATATTAATTACGTTAATGTCGTTATGTTTATAGGTCAATTTCTAATGAACCCTGAATATGCGAATTATGGAAAAATATTGTGGATTGTTTACCTGCTCAAGCGTTGGTTCCATTGTACTTGCGTGTCGCATCAATTCCGGAGGCTCCGCATCGAAACTCATATCCCCAAAGCCCTGATCGTGAGTAACGAGGGAGAGACTTCCGTAATCTTCCCTCATGGTGATTTCCTCCGCTCGCGATTGATTCAAGCTGAATTGTGCCTCGATATCTACATCCCTGAAAAATCGGAGAATTAATAAACATCACGAAAGTTCTATAATTTCATTGAGAATATATTGTGGAATTCTTTTCTTCGTTATCATCAAGTACTATTTCTTTAAAATGTCTGTTAGAGAAAAAAAGTGGTTCCGTACTTCAATTCCGGCATAGCTGTGTCAAAGTCATGAAAGACTTCGGGCAATGTTATAGCAGTTACAGCCGCTTCCCTGTGTTCCTCCGGCAAATCGACCATTCCAGGTCGAAATGCCATTTTGATCTTGACAAAGGCCTCGTTACAGTCTGCCAAAAGGTATTTGGCCTTCCTAGAGTAGATACGAACAACACCCAGCAGCAAATGGCCCGATGTGCGTAAAGCCATTTTCACCTAAAATTTGGAAAAAATTTATGAAACTTATTTGTCTATTTCTAATGACCGATTTCACACTAAAATGTATGTATTCACATACGCACAAAAAATAACTAAGAAAGTAAATACAAATGTCTTAAAATTTGGGCCTGTACCTTTGGTTGCAGAATTCCATCGACAGATTTCTCGATATTGGTCTCAAAGACGTGAGCCTTGGTGAGTTTCTTGTCCCAATGAGCAGCCAGCCAAATACGGGCCAGCGGGCCCTTTTTGGCCAACACAAAATGTGCGTAAAACATGATTCCAGCTTTTTCCTATCGCCCTGAAATAAATCAAAGTGGCACGTATGACAAAAGTGAATGTAAATCACATCGCAGGCAAACATGAACCGCAGCATGTTGGAACATACAGAAATCTAAGGACATGTTCTGCGAATAGGAACGTCGCGTTAGCGGCAATAACGAAATTCGGTAGTTTTTTCAATTCAACGAGTGACAATAGAAAGGACATAGCATTTTACGATGATAATCAACATTGAAGGATGCAATTTATGTTTTTTCCAGTGCTACACGTATTGTCAACAAAACGTCTCAAGATGGCGTCATCGACTGTAATTTTGGCGGTTACACACACGAAATATGGAAAAACCAAAGTGCATCGCACTCGTGAATAAATATTACCTCTTATGAAACTTATTTTGTCCGCGTCAAGTAGCGATGCACGATGTCATTTTATCACCACACAGCACGACCAGCGATTCGCATTTATTTACGTTTGTTTCCGTGAAAAAAACAGATGAAAAGCAATGAGCGACAAGCGTCGTCCCTAACACAACAGCTTGCGTTCGTCCCGCCGTCCTTTGCCAATGCAAACGCCTATGCTGCCACCGCCGCACGATCTTTCGAACGTTCCCAAACTCACCGAGCGTTATTTTCGCGAAAACTCAAAAAGCTATCGTCGAAAATCGTATCAATCGTTCAGAGAGATGTGCACATTGCAATTTCTCGTACTCAGCATTAAAGACTGACGGTTAATTCACTGTTTTTCCTAAGTACGTGACGTAATAAAGAAGAAGCGACTCTTGGACCGCTATTCGATTCTAATCCGATTGGCTCGGAATTCACAAAATGGCGACCGTCGACCAATGAGCGTTCGCCTGACGATTTCAGTCGGGCCACCGGAATATTTCCGCGGATGCGGCGGTCAAATAACGGTCAAAGTCACGTGACTACATAGAAAATTCGTAAATGGGCTGAAAAGAGGTCAAAGAAACCTACGCAAAGTAAGCCAAACCATTTTGACTTGAACTTTGACCAGACTTTTCTTTAAGCAAAAACTTCTCATTGTGACAAAAAGTTGTTCGCGTTTTTCACCCGAAAGCTGACGCGGTCCGAGAAAACTGCTTCACAGTTTTCGTTACCGATCGAGTAGCACATTACAATAAACACTAAGAGATTGCCTGAAATTGTATAGCCGCGCCATCTATCGGCCCGAATTATGGACGAAAGGAATTGTCAACAATCTCCCAGCCCCTAAGTTATCCCATTGGCGAGTACATATATCACTACAGTCGTTAATTCCCTTCTTTCTGTTGGTGCTTCAATTTTCACGCGACTCTTCGCGCATCTGTTCATTAGCATAATCGCATTCCTCTGCTCGGAGTCAGAAAAGCCCTTTATGCATAGGTAAACAAAAACCTTCGGAACGAAACGATCTACAACGGAAAACCCTTTTGTCTAGTATTTGTGGGTGACAGTTAGACGAAATAACTCGAGCGAGAATCGTCGGCCATTTTGCAACTTGTTGGTTGGTTGATTCTCCTGGTTTGCTGAAATTCGTGGCTGAGAAAGCCAATAGATCGACGTGATAAAACACAATGTCCCTTTTTTCGTGGGTGTAATGAGTGCGAAAAGCGAAGGACAATGAGGAGGACGTGAGAAGAGCACGCCACTGATTACGGCGTTTTTATCGCGGCAGTTACCATCGGTCGGTAACTGAAAACTACCGTACGGAGTCATTCACGTGCCGCTCTATATGCATATTTTATAGCCGTACGATATCGGTGATTCGTCAACGTTTGCGTGCACGAAAAACCGAAGGATTTGTACCAAGTAATCGGTATGTTTATGTGGTCCTTGTTAAGTTGATGTTGGAGTAGAAGGTTAAATACTCGAGCTTCGAGTATCCAAACGAATAACTCTGTGGTGACTAAATAATAAGCCTAGTGTACGATGCAACGCAGATATCATAATCGTCTCTCTTCGTGCATTTTGGACGAGGTTCGGGCGTCGAAAGAACGTTGACGCACAAACACCAAACACCGGAAGAAAATCGAACGTAAATATTTTTACTGATTAGTAATTACGAGCGGAGATTTTTTTTTTTCTTTCGTTTTGTAACGTGATTCGAGGGATGATACGCGATTTAAGGACTTTTCTTCACCCCGAGACTCCGAGTTTCTCTCAGTTATTTTCGTGCGTGCAACAGAGTTGTTGACGATTTTTATTTCACTACCGTTAAAACTTTGGCCCTTCTACGGAAATTTATTGTGGGTGTGTTCAGGGGTTGGATTTTTTGGATCAGGACTGCAGATAGGGCAGAATCAATATTTGTATGGTGATAACTTTACTCCAAGGGCTGTGATGGCTTTTTTGTATGACTGTGCTAGAAAAACTGTGGATTTTTGTTGGATACATTTTCTAACCCTCCGTGGTTAGAGTTTCTGGCTGTAAGACATAAATGTGGGGTCATTCTGACCCTGTGTTAATACAGAGGATTAAAATAGATTCTTAAGTTGTGTATAATATGAAATAAGCAGTTCACGTTTATCAGTAACACTGATTAATCTGCTGTGTGTCTAGCCCTGCAAACGGTGATAAATCAATATTTGGACAATGATAATTCAAGTGAAAGAGCTTTGGTGTCTTTATGTATGATTCCGTTGGAAAAAACCACGAGTGCTTGGGTATTAGCATTTTTGAAAAATAATCCCTTAAGTTTTATATAATATTAAATTGCCAGTTTGCATCGAACAGTTTATTGTTTGATCTGTTATGTGTTTTGCTGTACAAGTGTTTTTAAATTTACAGCAAAGCAATGGTTATTTGATGTATATTTTATTCAGGTCTTTTTATATAAACATTTTCTTTTTTTTTTTTTTTTTTTTTTCCACTTTATTTGGTTTATCCTTATTAGCATGTATCTGTAGGTAACAAATGGAATTTTACAAATCTAAATATAAGATTCACCTTGCAGGTTGGTGTACGTGACCTGCTAGAGAGAGAGCGACGAGGGATACGAAAGAAATGGTTGGTATGCACTGAAATTTCGTCAATGTAAATAGATCGGGTGAGTGGAACTCATTGAAAACTATGGGGGACATCAAAGGTACAGTCAGCAAAGCAGAAATTAAACCGGAGACGCCAAAGAACGATGAAGACGATATTCAAGATACAAACATTACGGTCAAAAGTTTACGATCCATGGCAAGTCATATGCAGAAAAAAAGTGCCGCTGATATGTCTGGACACTCCAGTTGTACGATGTCTATATGCAACAAGAATTTATTGACGGTATGCAAGCCTATGTCAGTGAAATTAATACGCTTACCAGATGTGGTCATAAATAAATTCAAACAAGCTGCCGACGAGAGAGCAAAAAGGAGGAAAAAGTGTATGTGGAAAGTTGGTATTTGCTATAAAGATAAGAGCAGGCAATTGAAGAGACAGAAAAGACTGCATCAGGAGAAAAGTATGTTACTTAAATGGCTGCAATCTGGCTCAAATGAGAAAAGCGAAAATGGCGTTGAAAAACCAAAGCTCGAGGAAATTGAGGTCGGCGAGATCTCTAAAATATCCGAATCAGAATTGGCCGAAGAATCGCCGAGCGAAAAATTCGAATTACCGACGCAATTGGTTGGAGCCGAAGAAAATGACATTAATAAAAATGCAGAATGTACTGAAAACACTGAAACCGCTACCGAAGCATCAACTCGGTTGGAATTAACGGAGAGCGAGTCGCTAGTTACAGCGAAAACTAGCGAAATTTCTCCGCACAAAACGGATCAAACAAGTTATCCTGAAATTTCAGATATCATTGAAATTCATTTGGCAACGAAAATTCCCCAAGTTTTATCGAACGCGGCCGTTGATACCACAGATATATTGTCGCAATCTAGTCCCGTTGTACCTTCTGAAACAATCAACAATCAAAACCGTAAAATAAGCCTCAAGAGACTCTTCGAGCAAGACAATTCCATAACAACGCAATTTATAAAGTTGCGAAGAAGAACATTGCAATATAACGATCAAACCGACGCAACACAGAATCACCTCTCGAAAAAATACGAATCAGCGAGTGGTTCGGATCTCCCCGAAGAAATGGACACGATACCCGAGAAAAGCAACAGCAAATTGATGAAAAGCAGTGTTCCAGTTACCGAGGCATTCGCAGTCAATAAACCGAGTAGAACCAATCCAAAATCTGTACGTCGGCGATCGATACACACTGAAAAAATCCCCCTGAGGGAAATCAAAGTTGTTCTCTGCAGACTTGAAAATTCGCGGGACCCGTTGGTTCTTGAATGGGCCAGAACAAATTATTGGACACACTCAAACGACATTATTTCGTCGGAGGGTAGGAGTCCGACGAAAAATCGTGCGGTCGAAGAATACTCGAAAATTGGAACAGTAGTCGCCGGTGTGCCAATAACGAGCCTCGAAGATCTCTCAGGAACCTTAGATATTAGTAAAAGTTTGAATGGAACTGAGAAATCTTGTACAGATGAATTATCCAATGAAGATACGTCTCCTATTCTCGAAGACGTCAATGTGGAACCGATAACCAGCGAAGAAACTAGCAAAAGCCAGGATTCTTCTGAGGACGACGATGAAATCGTCCAGTTCCTACGTCGACGTAGAAAAGTAAGGCCTTCGATCGACAGTTCTAGCTCCACAAGTTCATCGAGTCTTCAAACATTCGTATCCACGAGAGTACTGCGCAGTAAAACGCCTACGGTCAATGGACTGCTTGAAAAAATAGCTGAATCTTCGGGGCCCAGAAAGACTCCGCGATTGCGGATCCGCGAAAACTCAACTTCCACCGATAGTTCCAGCGAACAAGAAATTCCAGAGCCAATTTGCCAAGAACCGGCGAATACTTTATTGTTACGTAAACGAGAAACTAGAGGGTCAACGAACAGTACTTCCGATAGCTCAGAAGCTAGTCAAGAGCCTCCAAGAACTCCGTCGTCTCGGAGAAAATCTATTCAGGTTGCGAAGGATGATAAAAGTGTGGATAAGCCTGAAGGTTCGAACGTTTTCGTTTCGGAAGAAAAAGCAATTGTCTCTGCGCCGTTCAACGATTCCGCTGACCAAAAAAATTCACTAATCGTGGAAGAAAACGAAGTGGAAATAGCGAAGGAAACCAAGAATAGCTCCGTAGCCACGACTTCCAATTTTGTACCTTGCGGAGAAAATCAGGAAGACGAAGTTACACTGGATTCTCTCACTGAAGTAAACCGCCATTTTACCGAAATCGGAGACGCCAATTCCGACAGTTGCAACGAAGTTCTTATCGCGAGAAGACAACTCACTGCGGTGAAGAATGCGATGGTTGTACTGACGAGATTGGAAGACTTGGACGGAAATGAAATTGACCTCAACAACGCGGAAGACTTTGGAATATCCAGAAGCTCCACGCCCGATCCTCTTGCCATTAATAAAAACGACGATCTGCATTCTTTACCCGAGACTGAAAATTCCATAGTTCCTTTTAACGGCGCCGTGAGGATCAGTCCTCGGAAAACGCTTCGATCCGACGTCGCCGCCATTACTGATATCCAAAGTAGTCAAGAATCCCAAGAATCGGACGTAGATATGCATCTGAGCTTGGAGGATGCGAACAGTCAAGAAACTATCGAGTCAGACGTAGAAATGACTCTGATTTTCGAGGAAAATTCATCCCAAGAGGCGGAAGATTCCTACGCTGAATTTGCGACGTCGAAGGGCGTTAATCGAACAAAATTAGCCTCTAGAGATACCGGCGAAAGTCCAGATTTGGTTGTGCTTGATACAGAAAAAGCTGCGGAGTCGCATGACGTCGAAGCGACGAATTCGATTCAATCTTCGTCTGCAAATTCAGTTCAGAATTTGCCGGACGGCATTCTGACCGATGCCAGAAGCAACGGCGGCGATTCCCGCAAAATTCCCGAAAACTATGAAGGTCTCGACGAGCATTGCAAGTATTGCGCCTGCGAAGAGCATAAGAGCGACAACCGGCGTTTGAAGTGTCAGAACATTCCAGGATTATACAAATGCGTTAAGTGCAAAATTATTTTCAAAGACGTGGCCAGTCTCGAGGCTCACAAAAACAGCGACACCGCGTGCAGCTCTGCTTTTCTTTGCAACATTTGCGAAACCGGATTTTTAACGAACAACGAGTTGATAATACATCGACGTTCTTGCGTTAACAAAGTATTGCAAAAGCAAAGTTCCGTCGATGCCTCAACGAACGTAGAAGTAACTTCCGAAGCGGGAAATCCTCCCGTGACAAATTCAGAGAAATCGTCGACGAAAGCTAATCAGAAAAGCGAAAAAAACTGGAAAGTCTCGTCGAGGAGAATGAGAGCGAAAAATCGCGGTACAATCGACAATCTCAAGTGCGGAGTGTGCTCGATTACTTTCAGAACGACGCAGGCTTTGTCCGAGCACATTTTCAAGCACAACACGGAAGAACTTCAGCAAGCATACAAAAACGCGAAGGCAAAAGTTGTAGAAGACGGTAAGCCATCGAAAGCTGCTGCGGCGAAGCAAAAAGGTTCGCCTTCGCCCGAACAGGAGGCCCCACATTGCGTCTCCGTTGAAGCGCCCAAAGATAACAGTCTTCCACAACAATCGAGTGCGGAAATTGCGACGCCAATCACAGCCACCGTTGCGAATAGTGATACGAATGCGAAATCGGTAACAGTTTGTTTGTGCCACAGAGACAAACATCCGGCGTGTCCGGACAAGGCAGATCTCCAAATTGAAATGGTACTTCTCTGCCAATACTGCATGGTGATATTTCGACGTCGGGAATGCTTCGAAATTCATTACCGCACGAGTCCTCAGTGCGCCGACAGAACGCGCGGTCGTTCGCCGAAACTCTATTGCGCCAATTGTCAAGCGACTCTGAACAGTTGGGCGGGAATGCGACGACATTTGGAGGTCCACGCGAGTTTGAACGTCGAAGGGACGGTTCGTTTCGTTTGCAATATATGCAGAGTTATTTTTGTAGGTTTCGGGGCTCTTTTCTACAATCACTGGTCGAGCCACTTGAAGGACACTATGTTCGTGGCGAGTCGTTACTCCTTCCCGAAGAATTCCGTGCAGCCGATAGACGGCATACCCAGACTACCTCTCGGCGCGACATCCGACGAATCTTACATTCTAGTAGCTGAGCATGTTTGCACCAAATGCAAGAAACCTTTCTCAACGAGGCGCGATTTGGAGATGCACGAGAAGAGCAAAATTTGCGACGAAGGTGACAAGGCAATTGCGCCGGAAAAACAATGGCACTGCGACGTTTGCAATCTGAGTTTCACCTCCAGGAGAGACTTCAACATGCACAGCCAAGCGCAGCACGCTCACCGCTTTCTCTGCGTAGCTACGTCACCTTTGACACCGGCTTACATGTGCACGCGATGCTTCGCCATGAGAAAATTGGTCGCGGATATCGAAGATCACTGGAGGACTGCGTCGCAGCATAATACCCCGTTGGGTCTTGTAGAACCCGAGACCCTGACTGAAAAAACTCCCGAAACAGGTCAAGCATGTGATAATGGGAATGGCTCGACGGAGGTTAATGAAATTGCAAAAAAATCGGCGTTACACACTTCGGCAGATGAGACCGGAGTCAATAATTCGGGGGAGAAATCTGTCGACAAGAACGTCGAATCGTTGGTTGATATCTCCGAGAGTGTCGAACCGGAAATCACCTGTATCTTCCAGTCTCCTCCAAAAACGACTCGAAATCAAGCAGCTCGGGTCAACAATGAAGAATCTCAATTGGCGCTGATCAACTCTAGTGAATCGTCTTCAAAGCCTGCGAATGATTCGGCGATGCTGCGAAATCTTCTGAGACCATCTCCGACGCCCGATAACAAGGAGAGGCCGAAGGCAAAAGCCCTGGAGGATTCTTGCGTGGACATAGTGCTATCGAATGTGTCGGAAACAAACGTATCTGCTAAGTTGGTGATCAATGAAAGCCGGACGAATTCTCTGAACGATAGTAACGCTGAGACGAATATAGACACCTACAAAATAGTAATGACGCCCAAAGCTTCTTCAGGAAATTTACAGGTTGAAAAGAATGCGACGAAAACGACAGAATCGAGCAAAGAAACAAACAACGAAGACTCAACTGTCAATACGTCAGACGCGACAATCGTTGCAGCCTGTAAACCAAAACTAACCGATAACAAAGACTCTCCGAGAAAAAGCCCATTAAATCCTGACCTACCCGCAAAAACTCCGGATACCGCGGATGGAAAGGGAAACAAGAAATCATTGGAAAGCCCAGCGATCAAAAAGCCGGATTCTCTAGTTAGTATTTACCTGAAGCAGAAGTTGGCAGAGATTCGTTTGACAAAGTCGAAAACCCGGTTCCCTGCGTCGGGATCAACTGTGCCGGAGATAATCGACCTATCGGACGAAAAGGAAGAAGCCGAAACGTCTTCGGCAGCGGCTAAGGAAAAGTCGTCGAAGCCAACGAGCGTCATTACAAAAAACAACGCCAAGACAGTCGCCGGCAATAAATGTGGAAGCGGTAAATCGAAGAGAGCCGCGTCCAGATCAAAACCACCGGCGAAAACAAAGTCCGTGAACGAATCCGGAGCTTCGAAGCCGGAAGCATATCCCTTCGTGCTTGACACCGCAGAAAAGTCCTTCGAGGAAGTTCGTTTCGCCGATTACACGAGATCCAAGGAATTGGCGGCGAAAGACGCGGCAGCGTCCAAGAAACCCGGTTTCCTTCGCGTCAAGAATCTCTCTGAACTGCAGGCTATAAAGATACACAATTGCCTCAATTGTAACACCGTTTTTGAGACGCACAACGATTTGGAGGAGCATTACCGATCTCGAATGTGCGCCTCTTTGGAAAAACAGCCGGATTACCCAAAAGGAATGACCGGAGCTCTCATTCTACCGGACAATTCAAACGCAACCACTACACAAACTCTGCCGACTGTTTACACAGCGGGAAACGTCGTAACCCAGCAACTCATCGGCCTCGATCCCGGATTGGGCGTTATTTCGGGCGTTCCGGTTTCGAGTGTGATCGTCAACAACGAACCTCCGGGATCCTGGATCACCGTTGGAGGTCAACCCGACTCTATATCTTCAGTGGCGCTGGTGAACACGACTCACTCGCTTTCGGGCGGTACACTTCTGATGAACTTGGCAGGGCAGCAATCGGCGAACGACAATCCGAACACCCTAATGGCCACGTCGATCGCAACTTCAACAGCGACGATCGCGCAGACTCAAGAGATCCTCGCGGTTCAGCAACAGCAGCAGCAACAGTATCAGCAACTCCGACAGCAGCCGCAGTATCATCAGCAACAGCAGCAGTATCAGCAGCCGCAGTATCAGCAACAACAGCAGCGGTATCAACAGCAACCGATTTTGGGTATGAACCAACAGCTCGGTGACAATTGCAACCGACAATTGGGTTTCCACGTAATGCCCGCAATGGTCTTACCCCAAACGACCCAAATAAACAAGCAACAATGCACCGACGGTGCGTTACGCAACACTTCCATTGCAAATCTTCCAATAAATGGTCATATTAACGGGGTACCGTACACCTATCATTCTAACAAGCCTAACAGGTATATATGCAGCATATGCTCGTCGTACAGCTGCAACAGCATCGGAACGATGAACGTTCACGTGATGAAGCATTACACGGGTTTTAACAATCCAACGAGTCAGAATACGAGCCAAACGGCTGCAGGAGGCCTTCCCAACATCGGATTTCAAGGCGCTAAGGATAAAAACACGCAGAACGTCGCGCTGAGTGCCAAAACGCACGAAGCGAACGTTATTGGAGATCGTATGAAGGACAACGTTTTCTTGAAGAATACACCGCAAGGTCTCGTCTGGGTGACTTCGGTGGCGACTCAGATGACCAATCAACAGCCCGGATCCTCTGCTGGACCGGAAAACAGTCTAATCAGTGGTGGCAAGAGTTCTATACGCGGCGGTCAGGTTGTTTATCGCTGTTTGATATGCAAATGCGCCATGTACAAAACTTATCCACCTCTTCGCAATCACGTTGTACTCGTGCACGGGATATCGGATTTAATATCCGCGGGACTCGACAATATTGTACAGAAAATATATCTCTGCACGCATTGTCCACACGGAGCGGCTATGTACGATTCCGAGGAAAGTCATCGTCAGCATGTCGATTCTTGCCATTCCATCGCTTGTCTTAACTGCGGCCGCGCTTTTGCAACCCATAACAGCTTGAAAATGCATATGACCGGCTGCTCGGGAGCGAATCGCGATACGAACAATGCTTCGGATAAAAATTGTTAATAAATTGTATAAGGAGCGTATATTTACGAGATTTTTATGCCTCATTTATTCACTATTTCTTGCAATTGAATGAGGAGAATTCTGCCGATCTGTGAAGTATAATGTATTTTTCTTTCATTTATTTTTTTCTTTGTTGAAAGAATGACTGATTGTTTGTGAATTGTATGATAACCAACTTGAATTTGTGGCGTTGAGGGGATGCAATTAATCGCGTAGTCTCGAAGCTTCGCAGGCATCTCTGAGGTCCACTAAACTCCGCCTGTTTTAACGATAAAGATTGTTTCACGAAACACTGTTTGGAGGCTGGTTCATGATCTTTTCTACTTTATATCTTGTATTATTTAGTAGGCGACGAATCCGTTGACGAGTATCGCGATTTTCTTGCGAGGCAAGACGAGTGTGATATATAAGTAAAAGATTATGATAGATTATAAATATGCGAGAAAATAAACCTAAGCTAGGATTTAAAAAATACAATTGTTCACTATGATTATGTATAAATGCCATAGTTTACCCGTCTGTTCAATCTTTTATCGTACAGTCGTTATCAGAATTTCTTAATTACACGTTTGACTCAGTTCGCATTAATGAATGATGTGTTCTGGGAAAGAAAAAAAAACATTCACTAATTTCATGTATGTCTAGATGCGCATCGATGCGCACGATAACTATTTCAACGTGCTACGAATTACAGCAAAAGTTTGTTCTCTGTTTAAAATTAACAATGTGTTCTCTGTATAAAGTCGATCCAAATTTTGAGCAAATCAAAATCTTTTTTATTCAATCCAAAACTCAATAGCTTCTGATACTTTACCGTGAGTGTTAAACAAGATAATTAAAGTTGATTTTTTGTTGGCACACCTTTCCTAAAATTCGCAATTTTCGAAATATGTAAAGCTCAAATTACGACTTAAGTGTCATTCTCTTGTTTAAAAGAGTGACAAATTGTATTTTTGCTCGGAAAAATATCTAATTGGGTCAATTTTATACAAGTGCAGATGAACAACCGATTATTTGCTAAGATACAGACAGGACAAATTTATTTATGTACTGTTAAAATTATTAAAAACTCAGAATCTCTCAGAATTCACCTGTTTTTTAAAAACCAAGTGCTCAGTATGCGATTAGAATATTATAGAGGTAATCTGAGGGAAGAAAGTATCAGATTCGAAAATGATGCGACAGCAACGTCATCCCCTTTGAAAATAGCCCATTTATGTTACGGTAAAGCTGACTAAAGTGTAGCGCACTTTAAGTACTACATGATGCAATGGGATTTTATGGTATTTTCCCGATTAAAATAAGTAACAATTCTTTTTTTTTATTGGAAGATGCTGATTTATAATCAGCAACAAAGATAATAAATTGTAGAAATGCTTCTGAAGCTTGAGCGCTGATTTAACAAATGTATAATATTTTACCATTCTCCAAAGATATATTTTGTTGGTTACCCAAATTTTATCCTGGTAATAAATGATATAGCAGCGTTGAAGGAAACTAAAAATAACGATAAATAAAGGAAAACGAAAATTGATATTATATAATTAAGAATAACATTAGAAAATGCATCCTCGAAATCTGGAGTGATAAAGCCCTTGTTCCATAAAAGTACCATGTGATATAAGAAACAATTTTCTACTCTCCAACCAAATCGTTTATTGGTGATTCATTTTTTTTTACTTATCAATACACAAAAAAACAAACTAATCTACTCCGAAAAATCGATTAAAAAACGAGTTTACATTCTAATTACTAACCATTATTAACAGTTATAGAGAGTTCTGGTCTATTGTGAATCCAACAATTCATAATATTAATCCACCAAGGTATTCAATAGTTAATGCACATAGAAATAATTGTCTTCTTTCTACGAATTTATAATTACGACTATACGTATACCGTTAATGATTAATTGGTTAGCTCCTGTGGTCTTCGATCGGTGGGAAATAAAATTACAAAAATAAATACTGTACGCGGATTATTCTCCAGATTCAATATTTTATATAGAACTCTCCTAAACTAAAACCCGGTTCCAACTCCCACAGACCACGCACTTTTTTCTTTTTAAGCGTGTATCCGCGACTTGGCATTTTTGCATTAATTTGTTTATATTAAGAACATTTTATAAAATCGGCAGTATAAGGATATCTAACAGTTTTGCTGTTAATTGATCATCATTAGTAATTAGTAGTAGATAAAACCGCGAAACGTCTCGAGTACCTCAACGTTAAGCTGGTTGATGTAGCAAGCGTTAAGTTTGTACAATTATTATGCCAATAAAGATTATATTTTAATGTAATCGATACATTTTCGTTTATTATTTGCTGCCATATATCTTTTTAAATTCGAAACAACGATCATGAATTACTGATTAAGGAAAAAAGAATTTTCTATTTTCACGTTATTTTCGCGTTCACTACCCAAAAAGGTGATGAATTTTTAAAATATTTTTTAATTTGTCAACTTACTTTTACTTACATAGCTGAATTAGTTCTCAAAATATATAAGTACATTTTCAGCCATTATTTGAATAGAAAATATACTGATGTCCGAAAGTATCCGATGTCTCGTTTTTTAGCACTTTAAATAAAAAAAGAACTATAGTAATATCCCAATTACGAACAGCAACAGCTATGATTATTGAAAAATTCTTATACCTCTTAAAAAAAACTGGATGAAAAAAGATGACGTCGGATATTTGCAAATGTCAATCGATTTACTTTTCATATCAAAATTGTTGATGTATTTGGTTATTAACAACTAAAAACGCTATACGAAAAATACCTTGGAACGATTTATGAAAGGACCAGAATTTGCAGAATCGCTTTTGAAAATGAAGTACTGATTTGACTAACGCGAAGCGCTCAATCTCCTTGAAAATCAGTAAACATACTTGCCGACTTGTCAGTCTGCGAACGTGTGCTGTGAATTATAGTACAAATATTCGCTGCAGAAAGATGACGGCAATGGACTCGAAGAGATTGAGCCAAACGATCACATTTAGTTTACTGGTAAATCGATTTCCAAACATTTTTTTTCTTAGAATTAATTAAGCCAATATGACACATCCACGAAATATGAAAATTCCCTTTTTTCGCATATTTACTTTTCGAGTGTAAAGTGCAGTTTAATTTTATTAAAAATTCAGATTTACGTGCTTTGAAATATTCTGCAGGAAAATCGAACTTTTTTTTTCTGCGAATTACGATTAAACACTTGAACTTGTCTCGACTTGTCGATGTGTCACATAACCTTAATAACATTTTGCACATAACCTAAAATTCCTGATGAATTTTAGTCTTATTATATTCTAATCACACTTTTCTGTTCTAATATTTACTCTGAAAACTGTAAATGCCTAATACTTGATGAAACAAAGATGATGATACAATTTTCTGCATAATTATGATTTTGGAATATGTAAACAATGTGACAATTTTTGATTGGCTACCAAAATCATCAATTTTCAATAAAATTTTATAAATCTTTTTTAAAAACTGAAAAAAAACATAAATTGTATGTGCATGTATTTACCGATCTTACAGTTTGGCTTTGCGCTAGCTCATTTTTCTGTCGAAGACTGCAAAACTCTTGGATTCAACAAACCAAATTTGTTATGCTCGACTTGCGAAAAGTTGAACCAATTCAAATTGGAGGATGTCTAGTAAGTGCGAGCGACACTTTTCACTCTGATATCTAGTCAGTTTATGAATTATTTATTACATCTGTTTTTTTTTTTTGGAATTCCCATCACAGCGACAAATGCAGAGAGTGTTGTATAAAAGATGACGATGATGATGCCCTTGGTCTAAAACGTTATCCCAAAGCCGTGCTTGAAGTCTGCACCTGCAAATTTGGAGCCTATCCACAGATTCAAGGTATTAGCGACAAATTTTCCTTTTCAAATTGATAGAACTAATGAACTTTAGGCGTTAACGCCTTTCGAGCATTTTTAAAATTCAGGACTCAATGAAATTCGGGTTCTCTCTCATTTGAGTCATTATTTCTCAGTTAGATTTTAAGAATTCACAGCGGTGCCTGAAAAATTCAGAAATATTGTATACTATCGCAAAACGTGTAAAATCATAACATTTCAATGAGTTTGCGTGTAGTACAGCCTCGATGTAAATTGTTGCAGCTTTTATAAAGAGCGATCGGCCCAGCAAGTATAAAAACCTCCACATCAAGTACGTCCGTGGTTTGGACCCGATAATAAAGTTGTACGACACGGACAACAAGCTCGAGGATGTATTGGACATTCACAAGTGGGACACAGATTCGGTCGACGAATTTCTTCAAACCCATCTGCAGTTGGAGTAACAAATATTGAACAGCGAATGACCCCTTAAAATCCAATACTTTTATAATTTTAATCAAGTGTGCGAGAGAAAGAGTGGGATATGGAATGAAAAAACGTACGAATATTACTTTAATTCTTCAGATTTTTTACTGGAATGAAAATCTTACATCTACAGATGTTTCATATTTTCGTCAGAATCGCGCGCTCATGACACGACTAATATATTAACAATATCCAGCCGTTGGCGCGTTTACGTTCGTCGATGCAGTAATTAAGATCCTGCATCTGAAAAAGTCATCGAAAAATCGTAAAATCGCGATCCATTAAGTTTCGAAGTTTGTCATAAACACAATCGACAGATGTATTGCAACTCATTGTCCGCGAATACTATCCTAACATCCGCGCTTCCAGGACTCGTCATAAACTAAAAAGACAATATCATAGACCGCGGGTACAATTTTCATTATTCGTTAATCAATATCGCGAATTAGTATCGCGAAGAGTTGTGAAAATCTCGTGCTTTTCATTGCAAATACTTGGCATTACGTTGTTTATTTATACAAAGAAGATTCAATATTACGTTCGATATCAAGAATTCAATGTGTGCCCGATTGAGAATCCTTTCGTTACGTTCTATCGAGCGAATCGCGATTAATCTTAGATTACGTTTAATAGAGCATTTTCTGTGGACGTTTATCGTCTGGATCTTCGAGCGCGCGGTGTTCCACGAACACCACGACCACCGTAGCCTCCACGACCGCGAGGAGTTCCTACCGGTTTAGCCGGCGGTGTATTATTAACCTGCTGAGGGGCTGGGGAAGGTTTGGTCTGAGGCGAAGGTGTCGGTGCAGGTTTTTCGACCTTTGGAGTAACTACAGGAGTCGCTGGCGGCTCTTCCTTTTTCTGAGGGGTCTGCGCTACTACTGGAGTCGTTACTTGAGGTGTTTGTGGTGTTTGCGGCTGAGATTTCGGTTTTTCCGCTTCTTTCGTTTTGGCCAATTCCTTAACTTCCACCTTGACTTCCTTTTTCATCGGTTCTTTGACCTCTTTCACTTCTTTTACTTCCTGTACTTCCTTTACGTCCTTAATCTCCTTCACGGGTTCTTTCACAGGCTCTTTTACAGGCTCTTTTGCAGGCTCCTTTACTGGCTCTTTGACAGGTTCTTTCACAGGTTCCTTAACGGGCTCCTGTAAAGGCTCCTCGATATCCTCGGTCGAGTCATCCATGTGTTCCCTTTCCTCGCCGTCATCGTCTATCAGATTGCCGACCTCACGTTCGTCGTCGTTGTCGATTTCCGCCCACATTTTATCGACCGGTGTGCCTTTCTCGCAGCTCGCGTCCATAACAGTTTCCGGTTTGACGTCCTTACTTTCGTCCTCGGAATCGGCGTCCGCCTCCAGAGGATCGTATATGTCGTCGCCGTCGAGCTTTTTCAACGAATCGTTGACGGCACTGTCGTCTTTGTCGTGCAACATGGACGTATCTTCGTCGGTCGAATGGTCCACCTTACGGCGTTTCCAGTCACCCTCGTAGTCGTAGTCGTCCTCTTCTTTTACCGCGTTCTTTCCACTCGACTGAAAATGATGGTGAATATACATATTGATTTTCGATAAATTTCAAGTGGCTAGAGCCATTGATCGATCAAAACGGATCGTGGCTCAAAGAAATTTAAGGTAAACGTACTGTGGTATCTTCGGCTTCTGGCTGAGCTGCAGCTTCCGCCGCAGCAGTTAGATTTTTCATTTCTTGGACGAAGTTTCTGTAGTGAGTGATACTACGAAGATGGGCGGTCATGTCGGCTTCGGTGAGCATAAATCGTCGGCACTTTTCGCAGTGGTAGCCTTGAGCTTCCTTCACCATTGATTTACCTACATTTTAGAAGAATATTGAAGCTTTAAAAACATTTTCAACAATCCGATTTCGCTCAAATAGCCAGAATACCAATTTGAGTAATTGATACATCGAAAATTCTTTTCGCGGGGAAAATAAAGATCTTTCGAAAGCTCACCGACGATCAATTGATTTTGCCGACACTGTTTGAGCGACGGAATCTTGAAATTCGGGAGGGTAACGTCGTCGGTTATGTCAGTAAGAAATTCGGTGTTTTCCGGTAATTCCTCTTCCTTGTCGGAAGTTTTCGGGTCCGGGCCAGAGTCCTTTTCTTCATCCTCTGCTGAACGTACCTCGGACTCACCTTTCGCCAGTTTGTCTGAAAGTTATTCAGATTATTAGCTTAATTTCGTTCTCAGCACAATTGACGAATTTCGTAACTAATTAAATTACCTTTTTTCTTATTCTTTCGCTGCTCCTCGTTCTGGGCCGAATTTTTCATGTGGCCGGGAGTGAGGCAATGCTCGTCGTACTCGATGCGCGAAGGGAATTCCTTCATGCAAGGGAAACAACGTGGATGGAGGAAAGTCTTGAGCTGCTGATGCTTGTCGCTTTTGCGGTGACTCGACAGTGTTCCAAAAAAGTTGAGGTCACACATCGTGCAGTACTCACGGACGCTAAGATCAACGGATACCTAAAAAAGAAAATGAATTTTATTCATTTATTCTCGAAGAAGATCCATTTTTCCTAATATTCGTGAGAACCCAGTGAATTATTCCTATCAATTTCGAAAATGAAATATCTTTACCTTTTTGCCTCGGCGTTTAGAGTTCGTCAGGCTGAGTTCACGTTGTTCTTCAGCGACCCTGAGCTCGTGTCTCATCAAGTCGACCTTGAGTTTGTACGACTCGTCCAATTTGTCCATCATGAGTTGATGAGCACGTCCGCGTAAGTGATTTTCGAAGGACTAAAGTTTTGATAAAGATATAAGTTCTATGTTTGTGAGATTCCAAAATATAGCGTTAGGAATGTGAGAAAATCTATCGAACTTACAAATCCGTCCCACATGTGTTTGTTGCAAACGTGACAAAACATGTGACTCATGGGTACAGCGGAATAACGACTCTCCGCGTGTCGCGAAGCCGATTTTTTGCCGCCTCCTTGGCCATCCTCAGCTTTCTTGTCCGGTGAGCTTGACTTGTCAGCATCCTCGCCCGTAGACTCCTTCGTCTTCTCTTCGGACTCGGTCACTTCCATTTGACTAACTTCACCCTCTTTTTTCTCATCCTTCCAGTCGCGCTTCTTCTCTTCACCTCCCTCGCTCTCGTCGCTAATTGAACAGGTTTTTATCACAACATTAGCGCCCACACTCGACAATCAGCAGTCCGATTTATTTTCTTTTTACCGTATCGATTACGTTCGAGCACCACGATAACTTTAAGATGTATTTTTATTTTTTAAATTACTCTTATTCAATGTTGGGTTGTCACATTCAGTCATAGATTTTAACATTGCTTTTGCAAAAATATTTTTTTGTACTTTCTCCAAGTAAAAAATATCGAAAATAGGCATTGAAAAATTATTAGAAAAGCTACGAAAAAAATTTCTAACAAAAGGGCAATTTATATATGATAATAACGTTGATTTAGTCTTGAGATTTTATTCACGTGGCAAAATCCCGTATTTCTGATGAAACAAATTTTTTTTATTGTGTTGAGGTGAAAATTTATTGGCGAAGTATCCTCGAGGAACGTTGCATAATTTTTTTTCACCCGAGTTTGCAGGCAAGTTCAAAAATAGTTTGGGCCCATTCGACCGAATGTGACAACAGAGTAAACTTGTGCTTAAACATTTTTTCGTGACATTTAAAAACGTATAATGGGCTTCGGCTTTGAATTCGCGGAAATAATGTTTGTTTAATTATTCGTCGTAAATTTTGAAGGGATCGTTGTGCGCGATCCGTTCAAACGACGACGAAGAATCGTTGGATGATCTCGGTATGCCCTGTCTCGCATCTAAACTAAGCCAAATGAACCTTGCGACGTTGAGGAGGAGACATATTTCGTTGCCTGCCGATCGTCTACCCGAGGGGAGAGGCTGACAAAAGATCGATAACGACCGACTGTTCGTACTAATTGGTCTGGCAATTCTAGAAGTGAAAGATTCTCCGGCCGTTGTGGCCAAGTGCAACCAACATCTCGATAGCGAATTCGGGAATATCTCGTTATCCGAAAAAATCGCAAACATTCGAGAGTTGTTACTGGCGACGAGTATTGCGAAACGACAGACCATAGACGAGGGTAATTACGCGAAGAAGCGTATTTAATTTCATTTTACACAAACTGACAATGAACTTTAATAAATGGAGAATCGATTAAATAAACTTTTGATTAAAATATCGTCTGTCGAGTCGTTAGAGTTTGTCGATACGATAACGGAATTAGAGAATAAGACAGCCAACAGAATTTTGCTGTACAATTTTAAAAAAAGCACAGATAGCAGAACGAGTCTTACTTGAAGCTTCGAAGACGTATGTTGTTGTTGTTGTTGTTGTTTGTCTTTTGCGCGTGTATATTCGGAATTCACCAGGCGAGAGCTTACCTTTTCGCGACGTGTGTTTCAGCCTTCTCTTTATCAGAGGTCTTAACTTCCTGCTGTTCCTTTTTGGCGGTCTGATTTTGTTTAGAGGCAGGATTTGCTTTAGAAGCTTTATCGTTGCGATGCTGATTTTGGTTTCCATTGTTACGCTGGTTGGCGGACTGGGGCGCACGAGATTGTTGTGCGGATGGGCCACGTCGCCCGGCGACGCCGTCACGGGCTCGATTGCCCATCTATTATCACGTAGGTCAAAATCCGACCAATTGTGTCATGAAAATTATGATATTTTACTGTGATCTAATTGCCGGATCCAATTGGACCCCGTCAATCACAGTTTACACAACAGGGAAAGTGAATAAAGCATATTCTTTCGATATTTCTCAAGGAATTAATTGCTGCTTTGCTAAGAGTAAGAGTATAACGACGATTTACTTCTTCTTGTTCTTTTTGTTAGGTTTTTTTTTCTCATTAAAAAAAAAAAGTATTATTTACAACTCTGTAATCCGCAGGTTCGCGTCGGCTTAGACTCGATATTATAATTTTGTATTGGGAAGAAGGAAAAAGACGTGCCTCGGCGAACCTTTCGGGAGGGAAAGTGACGTCGTGGATAAACGTCGATCTTTCTGAACAGTGAATACGAAAAATCGTTTGTGATATTTGACCATGCTTTACCATGATTGGAGGCGGGTTCTATGGAAATTAGATTTAATAAACGAGAAATGAGATTGAATATTTTTCTCTCACGGGCTTTCGAATTGGGACCCACTTTGTTGGGATATATCGGCGGATCAATGAAAATTGGAGAATCGATTCGGTGGCAAACACTCGTGCTCTACGATAAGGATGCGAGTGTGCCACGTATGGCTATTAATTTTCTCGTCACGATCACTGTGGACGACGTTTTTTTACTTTCATGCGCCCTGTTTGCTTGAAAGCGATGTGCGGATGCGCGTTCGACACTCTATTTATCCGTTGTACGGCCTCATTTACTTGGAACATCTCGAACAAATCGAAGAATTAGTTTTTGAGGCGATGATGCGGCTTTTTTTTCTCGACTAAACCGGAAATTCCAATCGCTCTACATTTCTTTCAGGCACCGAATGACTCACGAAAAATGAGTTACTTTCACTAAAATTAACACATTTACGACAAATAATACACGAAGCCGTGGAGTTTCTCACTCGAGGATTCAATTTCTTTTATATCCATTTTTTTTCTCAATTTGTGCATAATTTTTCAAGACAGTTTTAAAATTTATTCCTCCAGTAAATCAGACATTTTTTATTTCCAATTTTTGCTTTTCACCTCAGGATTTTATGGATATTCGTTTGAGCAATATTATGGGTTTTCTGTGTAACTTTAAAGGCATTTTGGATTAAGCGGGATTTGGGAGGTCGTTTCATTTTACGAAAAAAAAAGCTTCCCAAAAATGGCATTTAAGAGGATCTTTTAAATTCGTAAATGTTAATGAAGCGAAGTCACTATTTCCGCTTGATCAAAACGAGTTTCCATTATCACAAAGTGTCTATAAATACTGTTCAACAAATATTTAAAATTGCAGTGAAAAATCTCGTGAAATGTAATAGTAAAAATCTTGTCCCCATTCCCAGAGTAAAATTGAAAACAATAGACAGTTCACAAAAAAAGGGACGCTGGCTGTGAAATCTCCGGTAACGAAATTGATGTGAATCTAAAAAAAATTGGTCCGATACTTTATTCGACATTGAAAAATGGATCATTTTAACCAGCCCCTGACCAAAGCAAAGCTTGGACAAAAATGTCTTGCTTAAAATTCCAATTGAGCCACGCTAATTTTCGATTCTGTAGTATCACGAAGTGTTGTGTCGGTATTTTTGTCATTGAAAGTTTGAGTATTCGCAACGAAAAAAATATGAAAAACTAATAAATAAGAAGGTCCTTCCGCTAACGGGTAAAGCGCGTTACACAAAATTTCATACCTTGTTGTACGGTTGGGGACGTTGGGTCTTCATGGGATGTCGCATCGGCCGATCGTTGAAGCGTCCAGGTCCGTAGTTTTGTTGACCAGCGAAATTGGGTCCAGGACCATTGAGGGTGTTGCCGAGGCTCAACAACGATGGAACCTTTTTGGACGACAATGTCTTTCGCCATTACGTTAAAATGATGAAACGGCTAACATTTTTTTTTTGTCAAATTAACCCAGGTAACCACGCGCCACGAAACGGAAGTAGAATTGTTTCTGTTAATTATTTTTTATTCAAAAAACATTAAGCATCCGTTTATTCTAGTATTCTCCGTGTATAGCAATTTCATGGCGTTTCTCCGTCTATTTCGTGGCATTTAGTTATATAGGAAATAATTTTTTTTTTCATAACGCATGTACAAAAGGTGCCTTTTCATGCCGGTAAAGTGTAACGAAGGTAAACTTTTGAGGCGTCCGGAAGAAAATACTACGCACGAATGTCGGGCATGAAAAGGATGAGTTTTTGTGCATTTGTTACAAAATAGTACATTACGATACAAGTGCGGTGAAATTTTTTCTGCCGTGTGTGAAGACGCGTTGAGAAAAAGTTTTTCCATCGAGTATTGTAGAAATGTTTACTTAACGCGGTGCGAAAATGGGGTTTTTTCCCTCTTTCGCAACGAGCGAAGTTTTCTTCCTTAGGGTAAAGTTAAAATCGCTACCTGCGGTTGCACGTCCTGCTGCGTGCGCAAAAGATTGCTGAGTAGATTGCTAGCGATGACCAATTGAGCTTGCGGCGAACTTAGGGAGAGATTGTTGTTCGGAGTAGGGAGAAGTCCTCGTCCCGGCATCATTCCACTCTCCCAAGGATTTACGCCACCCCCACCCCCGGATGATCCTCCCATACTGCCCATTAAACTACCGCCGACGCCACCGTTATTGCGTCCCGATAGATTTCCGCCTCCGCCTCCGCCACCGCCACCGCCGCCGCCGCCGCCGCCGCTGCGATTGAAGTTTCTGCTCCCGAAGGAATTCCTTTTGGCTCCGCGATTGAACGACATGATTCCTGGCAACCAGAGATACTTTGCATATAATTACTCCGATTTTCGCTAAACACGAGCTTCAATAAATTCGTTTTTTTTTATTTCGAAAAATTTTACAGAAAACTATTTTTTGTTTAACTCGGGAAATACTTTGTTTTTTTCTTCTATGATTCATATTTTTATTACATCTCTTGAACATTTCAAGATTGTATTTTCTCATTAACCGATATTACTCATATCATCAATAATAGTCCTTGATATTCATTCAGGTGATATTTATATATTATTTTTCATATTAATTACTTTGATTTTCACTAAATACATGCTTTGATAACTCAGTTTTTAAACATTTGAGAGATTGAGTAGGAAATGATTTTTTATTGAACTCTGAACTAAATTCTTTGTTTTCATATGATGAATACTATTATCGCAAACTACTGAAAATCTATATTCAAATCTCCCAAGCAAAACTTTTGTGATACAAACATTGATTCAAATACGCTCCGTTTATCCTCCAGAACATTATCCGTAAGCTAAGTTACACCCAACTTGGACTAAAATACTTAATATAGTTTGAAATATCATTTCGGTAGAAATAAAATGAATTTCCTCAAATTTCTAAACCAAGAAACAAACAAAAAAATCAAACCAAATTTATATCTAGAAATTCTCATACAATTACTATATAATTCAAATCATAAAATTAATGCATATTTTCTATAGTAATTCAATTCATACAATGCTAAAAAAATACCACATAATATATATTCAACCTAATTGATTGCGAAAAGGGTATTACAAAACTTTCATTTTTCGGAGTGTAAAATACTGCATTTTTTGTAAACAAAAAAAAATTTTATATACAATTATTATAAGAATAGTGAAGTTTACCAGCAGATCGATCGAAAGTGCGAGCAGAAAGGGAAATGCAACAAAAAAATATTGGGGACGCCTTAGATTGCTCCGAAATGGCGTGACGCCCGTTTATCCGACATGGTGCCGGCTACTACATCGCATTAAAATGTCGAATCCATCAAAATGAGTCAGTAACTACGATTATTGCAAATATATCCATCGCCGAATTCGGCGATATTCATTGAACAAGGGGTCAAAAAACTGACGATGAAGGATGAATCGATTGCAACAATGCGTGTAAACGAATTTTTCAATAATCGGCGTCGCGAGCTGCTTGTTTAGGTTCGATTCGAGGTAAGCCGAAATGAAAATCGCCAACAAACTTTACGTACCTTTTCGGAGCTTCGCGATCGGCTTATTTTTCTCGTCGGTATGAAACGCGCTCGAAAGTAGCTCGCGAACAGACTAATACAATGATACTTGGTGAAAATCCGAAAATAACGGCGCAGTGTTAGCACACAGCGTAACTTAACGAGCCTTGCTAAGCGCACTGAAGCAGAGAAAGAGTGCGGAGGTGGACGCACCGAAAAATGTCGCAGAGCTCCCGAGCCGACGCGTAGTGTGGAATACCGGTCGATACTTTCGACGCTGAATACCACGCCAGAGGTTTGTGCTTATTTCTGAGACATAAAACGCGTCGTATTCGACGATTACGCCGCACGAGAATTTTCATTGGCTACTGCTAGCGAGTGTTGTCCAGCTAGGACCAATCACAGCCACTTGGACGTCGAGTCGGACCGTGATTGGTCGGTACTATAGCTTGTAGGCCAACAGGGCTCGACGCTTCTCTCCATTGAGCCAATCAGAGACTACAATTTGTGGCTATTATGGAACCTGTTCATGAACGCACGAAAAGGAAGGGCCAATCAGAGTGCGAGGAAGAAACAAGCTAAAGTTTGTGCAATGGAAATTCAGCAGAAATTATTAAACAGAATATGTTGCTAATTGGTCGTAAAAACGATTGAAATTTGTCCATTTAGCAGGGATCGGAAAATGTTTATGCTCTCTACTTCATTTAATGTAAATTTACCAAACAAATAGTCAATAAGGTAATTTACCGGTAATTAACGACCACTCTGCCGGCAACTTCTGGTACGATAATCTGTTTTCTACGTGAAATTTTCGTGTTTTGTGTCGCGAGAGAAAAGGTCGCCGGTCTTCGTCGTTGATTCAAACGGAAATATTTGAGTTTTTGTTGTTGAGAATCGGTAAGTCGATGTAATTTCTGCGTTGCTTTATGACCTATTATCTATTGGCTTCTAATTGTGATATAATCACGTTTATTGCAAGTAACGATTATACGTCGTACATAATACGATGTACGACCTTGTTTTGATACTAATTTATCGACCTTGTGTTTACAATTTGTTTTTCTATTCATCGTATTGTTTTTTGAATTTAATTTAGATTTTAGAGACCAAGGCTTGAAATTATGGTCACGGAAGAACAAGAATCAAATGCCGGATTGGCTTCGGAGTCGATACCTGTACCGCAAGTGCAAAACTCTCTGCAAAGACCTTGCGAGCAGATGCTAAAACAAGAGGGCAATGTTTCGAGAGGAAAGCCACGACTCAGAAAGAAAGCTCTGCACGCTCTCATTTTAAAGCAGATGGAGTTTTACTTCAGCGACGCCAATCTCAGCAAAGACAGATTTTTGGGGGCTCTCATAAAGTCAGATCCATGTAAGTAACGTTTTCGGTAATTTTCAGCATTATCGTATCTAGGAACTAACAAAGTTCTGAAATCTTTTATCAAAAGGCATTTTTTCTGTTGAATGTGATAAATTGGCACCGGATTACTCTGAGAATTTCAGTACATTGGCAAAAGAACATCAGAAGAAAAAATTATCATGCTTATAATAAATAATAATAAATAAAAATGAATGGTCTTATTATCTTCAATGACATTGAATATTCTTTCATTAGCCATCGCTCCGATTGCTTGAAATTTCATTAAGAATTAAAGTGCATGGAATTAATTCAATGTTTTCTTGAACATGGAACGTAATTTGCGTTTATCCTTTTGCTTATTGAATGTGTGACTTATTGTTTAGATGTTGATCTGAGCGTCTTCTTGCGCTTCAATAAAATAAGAGTGTTGACGGACGATGTGCACAGAGTCGCCAAGGCGGTCAAGAGCTCGGAGATTTTGTCGCTCTCCGAGGACGGCACTAAAGTCTGCAGAAGTACTCCGATAAATCCGCGCGAGGATTGCGAGGCTTGCACGGTCTACGTGCAAGGCTTGCCACCGGACGCTAATCACGAATGGCTCAGCAATTTGTTCTCGCAGTACGGAAAAATTGCTTATGTCTCTGTTCCTCGCTACAAGAGCAACCGGAAGATAAAAGGCTTTGCATTCATCGAGTTCGATGCAGTAGAAGGAGCCAACAAATGTTTGGAGGTAAGAAAAATTAGCATTACATTTTTTAATTCGCACTTATTGTATACGAGTTACGATTTTCAAGTTATATGACTCAATATGAAGAAAAAACTGCCCGAAAAATCAATTTTTTTTTTCTTGAAAAATTCGATTACTTTAAGGTCTAATACTTCAGTCGTTGACGCCTCAAAATTTATTTCGAATATTTCATTTTCGGGCAATATTTGAGTGGGTTCGAGGGGCGTCGCGAAATTGATGGAGAATCTTTTGAAAATGTTTTTCAGCTCTCAAATTCACGAAAAACCATTGATTTTCCAGGCGTTCCAGGAACAAAATTGTACATTACCGTCTCATACTGCTCCTCACGAGCTTCTGAGTATAACAACCTTCGCCGAGGATGAATCGACTAGCGAAATGATGTCGATGTCCGAACCAGTAGCGCAATCGAGCGAAACGAATGCTTCTCAAAAGCGTAAAGCCGACGATAACGTCAGCGCTGATGAGTCTTGCGAAAACAACGAAGGAAAACCAAAAAAATTACGAGTCGACGTATGCGAGGATAAAGAAACAGAGAGTAAAAACGTAACGAATAAATCGTCGAGCGAAAGTGGTGCAGTTACGGCAGAAATTTCACACGACGAGGATGAGCTCGGTATGGAGGAAACCACTATGGAAGGAGGAACGAAGAAAAAACGAAAGCGAAAGCGTCGAGGCAGAAACGAACGAGTCGACGTCACCGACCTCGGACTGCAGATAATGGCGAAACGCGACTGGAAACAATTGAGAAACAAGTATCTACAGTTGCAGCGAAACAAAATGAAACAACTGAAGCAGCATCTGCGAAAGGCGCGATGGAATCAGTGGGGCAGCAATTACGATCGAAAGGAGAAAATGGAAACTGAGGAAATCGACAGGAAAGACGTTAAACAAAAGGTTGAAAACTCAGCCCCGAAATTTGCTTTTACTCCGGGAGTTATCGTGAAAATTGATCTGGAAGAGCCGTGCTCGAATCCCAAAGGTTTTAAGGTTTGTATTACATCCATATCTTTAAGTAAAAATATGTAACTATTCACAATTTTCTGATTTTCCCTATTTTTTTTCTCTTCAGCTTACACTGAGAGGCGACACGGCCGTGAAATATATCGACGTGCACGAGGGTACAAGTACCGCGTACGTGCGTTGCGACAACGCGGAAGCAGCGAAAACCTTCGCAGAAAAGCATTCAGCAACATCGAAATTGCACATATTGGAGGGAAACGAAGAGAACGTATATTGGGAAAAGATATCGCAGGATCGGGAGGAAAAATTGAGTAAAAAGGATCGAGTGAAGCAGCGCGGTCGTGACAAATTGTTGAAGAAAGCTGAGAAGGAACTGGGGAAGCACATAAAGTTCGACGAAGTATAGAATAAGCGTTACAAATTGTAAAAAAACAACAACAACAAAACCTTAAATTTGTGAAAAAAGAAAAAACAAAGTTTATTGCATGGTAATAAAGTATGCCAAAGTTGTGCCATACTTGATCAAGTAATACGTCCGTCTCTTTTTCCCGTATACCAAAAAAATCTTGCTAAATAAGGGAATGAATGTGAGGGGCATGGTATCTCGGTCTTGCGGTACTTTGTAGTGTAATGTCACTATTCAAACATACGCAGACTCGGAGCGACTCGTCAGTTATCAAGGTCGAGTGTTTCTGTAAAAATTTATTGGCTCTGTACATTTTAAGGCGAAGGTATCTACCAGCGTCCGCGGCCACCGCCACCACCACCTCGTCCTCGACCGCCGCCACCGCCGCGTCCGAATCCACCACCTCCACCTCCTCCTCGACCTCTGAAACCGTTACCACCGCCGAAAGAGCCGCGACCACCAAAACCACCGCCGCCTCTTCCGCCTCCTCCTCTCCCGCCGAATCCGCCTCTTCCACCGCCACCTCTACCGCCGCCTCGGCCTCCGCGACCTCCGCGTCCTCCCCCGGAACCTGGTGCCTTTGGCAAAAACCTCTGCAACGGCAAAAGCTTCGCGGGATCGATGTACAGCTGTGGACAAATGAACAATTGTCTTACGGCAGAGGTTTCGGCAAATTGTTAAGATAATTTCAATAAAAATATGGTGTGCGAGCTACTCAGAATACTCAAGAGACCTTCCGAAATTTCGAGAAAGGCACTTGAAGAATTAACAATGATTTAAATAGCAAATTGCAGTTAATCAACAATTATTGAAATGCATTCGTAAAAATGAATGTTTCTCATTGGGTGGTGCTTAAATAATTGATAATTTGGGAACATTCAAGTTACTCATTTTATATCAGTAAAGTACGAATCTACGTTTACCTTTGCATCTTTTTCAAATCCAGCGGCTTTGATATTTTCCGAAAGTTTTATCGAAACGTAGTAGTCTCTTATGTTGCCGAATATTTCATCAATTTTTCCAATCTGTTGCTTGTTTTCTGTGTAGATTGGAGCATTGAAGAATGGTACATCCTCTATGTCGACTTTGGCTACCAAATCGTTTTGTACTGTCCATTCAAAGTGGCATAGTTGTATTACAGTTTCGGGAGGGCCTTGATCGAACCTAGAAGCATGAGGATTTGCATGGAATTTCATTAGCTTCACCATACTATCAATTGCAGGTCTACCGGTCTTCCTTAATAGATTAAATTAAAAGAAAAATAAAATCCAACATAAATAATTGTCGCCGAAGAACTACTAGTTGAAAAACAGCAAACATTTTCTGTACAAAAGAAAAGCACTGCATTCAGCCAATTCTAATTGCAACTTAATTGCAATTCTAGGCATTAATTGAATAAACAAAGTTAGAGGAACAAACGCTAGTGGAATAGCAGCAGATTTTCGTCATATTAACCCAGCGTCTTTGATAAAAGGCCTCGAACTCACCCTCTACGATCGCCACCTCCGCCTCGTCCACCCCGGAATCCTCCTCCGCCTCTGCCGCCGCGGAATCCACCGCCGCCGCCTCCTCCTCTACCAAAACCTCCTCCACCGCCGCCGCCTCGACCACGGAATGACATATTCAGTTGTTGCACTTCTGAAACTGCAAATAATATACAAATAATTATATTTTGGGGATTACGGTACTGTATCGACGATATTCCTACTGTGATTAGCAATATTCTATAAAACCGGTGCTTTTTTTAAGGTTAACTTGGGATTTTCAGCCATGAACAAAAAAAATAGTAACAAAAATTTTCGAGAGGTCTCGATATTTTTCACTTTTGAGTATTTCCGGTTGGTAAACAAAAGTTTTCGAGGTTTCAGAAAATTTGATGTCGGATAACTGGAAAAATTGTTGCTCGAAGACCGCGTGTCTAACCTACGAAAAAACACACGTGTACGAGGTTATGCTAACATTGTTATGAATTGGAAATTTCGGCGGCACTCGTTGGATTACGCACCAAATAATAAACTGATTCACAAAACTTACGGAAAATGTGTCACTCGCTTGAATCCCCACAACGATATTTTAGTATTTGGTGTTTTACGGCGTGTTTTCCGCCGAAAGCAACACCGCAACACGCTGCACGAAACTGGAAGGGAGGGGATACGATGGATGCGTTCATATGAAGCGACGCATAATAGCGTCAGTTTCTACCAATGAAAACGTGCCTGAGGTCCTGACTCATTTGAGCTGTGTGAAATTAGCACCTCTGTGAAGCAATTCAAGTAATTAAATTTTTTTTTTTTTCAAATCGATTGGTGGTCTCTCGGTGGTCATTGGTGGCCTGATTAAAAAATCGTTTGGTGATCAAGGGTTTAAAAAAAAAATCGAAATCAAAATGTTGTGTGAAGTTGGTCGATTTGAATACTTTTTGTTTTTTTGTGGTCAAGAAAAACGCTTGCAGGTTTTGTTACCGACTGAGCAGAAGCACATAGCTTCAACGTTTCGCGAGATTAAGTGACCTTGGGTGAAACTTTAACGACGCTTGGTACCCGAATACCGACCAAGGGTTCATGGCCGATAAGAAAAACTGTAATGCCGATTTCAGCGAATCTTCAATGTCAGCAAGTTCCAAAGATTTCCCATAGGTGGAGATTTATTCCAGCGGATTCTCACACGCGATCCGAAGAATCAACAGGAGCCGAGAAAATTGGAAAGGGTTAATCCTGAAAAACGTCCCGTTGGCTGTGTGGCCGAAAGGGACGACCTTTTTTTTTACTTTTGCTGTAACCTTGGAAAATTTGCCGCTCGCTTTCGTAATAATCGTTCTGGACGATTTTTCGTCATCCGACATGGAAACGAGAAAAAAAAAGCCGCAGATAATGGCCCAGTTACAACCGACGGTTCTCCAAGTCGTGGCTGACATTTTCGGCCAGAACGTTATCGGTTTGTTGATTTTTTTCATTCACGCGATAACCTTATGCCATGGACGTTGTGATTGTTCGAAATTTACCACAGTTCTAGAGCGCAATTCTATAATTTTTTTTTTTTTTCGGGTACCAGTTGCAAGAACATTTGAACAAATTATTTGTATTTATTTTTTTTTGATTAATTAAGACAATGTCGACAATGATAATTCTACGTTTTTTTCGTTAATTTCAATCACAGATACTCACGGGCGACGATGGCGTAGATCTCGCAATGCAAAGGTCATATAGATCAGGTACGAAATAGAAGATAAGTTAATTAATTGATGAGTTTAATTCACCCGTTGCGATATACGTAAGAATATTTAAAAATTTCAGTGCATCCCTCCGATGGTACAATTGGTCCTCGAGCGTTTGACGCGCGAAGTTAAAACCTCGGAATTGAGAACGATGTGTCTCCAAGTCGTGATCGCCGCATTGTATTACAATCCTGCGCTTTGTCTCGAAGTAATGGACAGACTCCAAGGAACACTTGGACAATCGACCGAACCGATAGCTTTACATTTCATAAAACAATGGATCCACGACACTAATTGCTTCCTAGGGTAAATATATTGTTTTTTTTCCTACAGAAAATGATCATAAAATCAAGTAGCATCGAGGTAAAAAAATGTTTTTCCTTCAGTATATAAATTTGGGAACTCTCTTCCTGTCTTAATGCGGTACATACACACCGTGCGCAACATTATCGAGGCTTTATAAAAAAAAAAATTAAAAAAACGAATGAAACATATAGATAGTCGGCCGAACCGGTATCGTCCACTTAAAAACTTCGTAATATTACAATGTCGACGTCGTTTTTCGTTTTTTTTTTCTTCGTCGCTAAACATACACTTTTTATTCGATCGTCATACTGCTAAAAGAAAAAACGAACCCGTTTAATTTGTATGATGTTTGTTGAAACAAAATGTGTTAAATTGTTGGTATAAATATATCGAGAGGCTAATTTTTATGTACAGATATGAGTTCTTCTTTACTGATGCTTCAACAGCTTCTACCTTGTGTTCTTTTCTTTTTTTCACAGACATTTCTATATAAAATCTGGAGCTGATTCATTGAATGAACGATGAATGAACAAACAATTTCGCTGGATTCAATAATTTGTCGATAAATCGTAATTTATTGTACTGAATTTTTTACATCTGTTACACGTAGATCGAGGGCTTAACTTTTAATCCGTTCTATTATGTGCTGAAAATTCTATGACTTCTTCGTGAAGGAACGTACAAAGTAACAAGAAACACTGATTACGAAATTAGCTATTTTAAAGATGATATACTAAAGCCAAATGTGGGCAACGAATCGTTAAATAAGCTGCATTCGCGTCACAAACGCACAAAACTCTATAATGAAATTGCGAAAGAAAATTGAAAGTAAAATGATAAGCCGAATTGCGACTTAATTACAAAAGAAGCGAATGATCATCTTTCTGTTTTATTGCTCATTTGAAAAATAATAATAATATCCGTTAAATGAGAAGCAGATGCGACGAAAAACGTACGAAAAAATTCGATATTGCTGGCTACCTTTTAATTTCTCACTGGGAAAAAGCGTAACGCATTAAATTCAACGAAGGATAAAATGATTATAAAAAGAAGGGTATGTTCACTGTTGCATCATTGTTGTTGTTGTTGTTTTTTTTTACTCGTTCTAAAAGTTTATATTTCTCTGGACTGGTCTTCGAAGGTACAGATTGCGCATCGGCCTGTAATGCTCAAATTTATATGAATAGCCATCGACGCATCATTGCAAATGTTCCTCTAATAATAAATAAACACACGGCGATCGACGCGACTCAACAATCGCCCATTTTCATTTCCACTGTTTCACACCTACGAAATTATCAATACAATTTATACGACGGAACGTATCGCCATCCACGTGCTCCAAAGGCCTTACATATTCCCTTTTTTTCTTTCCCACGTTTGATAATTTTTTTTTATTGTGCGCGGCATTCGAATTATTGCGCCCTACGACACTCATTTTTACCACACGAACATCCCACAAACTTCCCGACCGTCAGACAAATTTTCCACAAGTCTCGACCGAATAAGAATCGAATAATAGAAGAAAAGTGTGTGTCTTTCTAAAAATCTGACATACAATAGTCGATCCGCATGATTCGTGTCATAAAAATCATCGAAATAATCCAGGAAATAAACAAAATGTTGCAGAAATCGGTAGGACAGCGAGAGCCACTGTTAAAACATTAAGTTTTTCCATATAAATTACACATTAACAAATAACACGAATTACGAAAAATGTTAAGTCGAATAAATTCAGCTGAACGTCTACACAAATACTGGTTATTAATTTTCGAGAGTGAAATACCGAAAGAAACATTGCCCGGCACAAGTTTTATCGGGGTTTATACTAAAAGCAGTGGCCGATTGCGTTAGATAACAATTTGCGATTTTAATTAATGAAATTTCTTCAGTGTATTTTCGAAAATTCTACACATGCCTTTATAAACAAAGAAGTATCGTTGAATCTACCGCTAGCCGAGAGCAAGAGGAAAGTGAAGCGAGGCGACGATCGGTGAAACTCGAATTTCGACGGTCAGTAAAAGATCGTAGAAAGATATATCTTTTCATTCTTGCTCAGGCCGTTGCCTCCGTCAGTCAGCGTTTTAATTTATAATCGCAAGTGCGAATTTGGGACGATATAATCGACCGAAACGTGCCTAATAACAAAAAGCACCTCTCGCGCTTTTCCAAACAGTAAAATCTATGCTTCACGTTTTCAACGTTTTCATCAAGGTTTATTAGACAAAAGCATAAAATACTTGGTGGATCAAATGTTTGGAGGCCTGGCAAGATGTAAAGAACGTAAGTATGTATAGTGCGGATGTACAAGCGACGACGAGCACGCCTCGTCGTCCCTCGTGCGTCCGGTGCTTCGGGATCTCTCCTCTAAACGCGAGCCCCCAAAGGATTGTGTACAGCGTCGGAGCACCGGCGTTGTATCACTTGAGACACCGCTCGAAGTAAAAAGATCCTACGTAGCCGCCGCGCATCGCCTTCGCGACGTTCTGCTCAAAGACTCGACGATTGTTCTGTAATACCTCCGCTGCTTCTTTGTTTAATGGATCCTCCGGATTTGGCTCCTGGAATTTCAGACACAAAGCATTTTCATCGTGTACAATGTGCTTGATATTGAGAATATTTGAAAACATAATATCTGCTGGATTTTTTTTTCCCTACTTTTCTTCACTTTTCATTAACGTGAATTATTTATGTTTTTTTTTTACTGGCTTAAAGGAAGAGAGAGTTTTGCAAAACTTATTGCATTAACGAATGAACAGTAAATAGATGAATAAATAAATAGTCAGACTTGTGAGCTACTGTGACTTTTTGAAATAAAAAAAATAAATAAACCATTCCAAAGATCCAAAATTTGAGTATTGCTCACCAGGAAGAGATACTGGAGTCCATAGACAATAGAATTGATAGTCAAAACGGGTTTCCAGTCTTCCCTCAAGATATTCAGGCACACGTTACCCTCCAAATCGATGTTAGGATGATAGACTTGTGTTTCGCACTTGACCTTTGGCGGTTCGTGCGGGTAGTTTGGCCCGACCTTAAAGCTAAATGTGAATCTTCCGCCCCTGTAAAAACCCTGGAAAACGCGACGTACTTCACATCCAGGCCCAAAAAAAAACAGCTCGAAATTGAATCTATGGAAAACAAAAGAAAACGAGAAGCGTTGATGGGATACTCACTTCGTCAGGGCAGATTATTAACTTAAAACTTAGCAAGTCGTCAGGATCAGGAAACTCTGTTCCACATGTTTTTGGAAGATTTAATTCGTTTATATCTGCGAACAAAAGGACAATGAGAGTTCAAGGAATTTTGAGGATTTTGGTTATGACGAAAAATCCACTTTTTTGTCGCACCCCGAAGAGCGAAGAAAGCTCAGAGTGCGAGGCTTTCGGCCGCGGAGGCGACGATGACGATGATAATTTTCGTAAATACAACTTCCGAGCTTACCTTTCGTAATTCTCAGCTGTGCCGCGGATGCCTTTTTCTGCGTTCCTGCCTTAGGTGATTCGCCATCTTTTTTCGCTTGTTTCAACGAAAATAATTTGATCATGTTAGGCTTATGAGGTGAAGCGCTGTGTAACGAGGCATACAAATACTTTTAGTTGGCTTAGCGTAACACGAGGACAAAAATATTATACGAAAAAACCTAGAATTTTTGACAAGGGGATCGACTGCAACGCGGTGATACGTCGCCTTCGACTGCGACCACGGATCATTTTAGCGCAGACGCTTTTTGCCTGGGATCACGGCGTTCCCCGTCGACATCATCACCAATAATTAGCGGCTTCGATATTTTGATTGTCTTCTTCTCCGATGTATCGATACCGCGAAATATCGAAAGCGACTAAACATCGATACGACCGATCATCGATACCAAAAACAGCCACACTGCGCGCCAATTTTACGTCTGATTTATTTTATTCCGCATTGATCGCGATATTTGATCAATCGTTTTATCGATTTTCTATCGATTGACTATTTCATTTCACACCTCATTAAAATCGGATTTTATAACGAGGTCCGCAATGCTGATTTCGACTTCAACGCCAATAATTTGATTTATTCATTTTAATCGATTAATAGGCGTGTTTGCTTATTTGTTAATTCGTCTGTTTTTAAAATATTTGTCTATTAAATTTTTTGTGTATCGAAATTACAACATCAAAAAACGCTTTCTTTTTAAAATGATAATAATAATAATAATTTCATTGTCACCTCGACAATTCTTTATTTCTTACATAGAAATCGAAGCGATTGGTAACGCGTGTACGGTTTAGATGCATGACGAAGAGCGGCTCGTTAAAATCGTGGCAGAGATTATGATCCTGCGCTATAAAGAACAGTGGCAACAAATACATTCGTATACCGAACGTCATTTAAGGCTTTTCTTTCGATCGATTTTAACTAATCGGTAAGATGCTGCCACGCAACATCATCCTCATCTTCTGCATCATTGCCGCGGTTCTACTTTCGGTAAAAATCAAAAACCCAATTACTAATTGAAATAAACGCACGCGGTTTCGTTTTTCAAAAAAAAAAATTATTATTGAGATGAATACCGCTGTTTAAGGTCCAGGTGCGAGCGGAGATCGAGCTGGAGGACTTGATCGACGATCCCAACTCTATATCCCAAGTCGCAAGGGCTCACTACCACTTTTTGCGTCTCGCTGCTCTGACGGGTCGCCGATTGGCTATTTTACGAAGACGAAGGCCCTCGCGACGAGGAATGTCCCTGGTTGACCAGTCGGAATTTTTCGACGACTACACGAGACTGACCCGGGGAAAAATTCGTACATAAACAAATAACAATACACATGCAATACAAATAACAATTTACGAAATTCAAATATGAGATGAATTACAAAAATATTGAGTCTCTTTAGTCACTGCGTCCTTATTATTTGACCTTGCGTAACCGGCGTCCGACTTTTGACCTTGGTCAATGTTAACTCTTCGCCCTATTCAATGTCCCGACGGAGAGCGAAGCTCCACTCTGATCCAAAAGTAAACCAAGGAGTAAGTAGCCAGTGAATGCACACATGAGATCAAAAGCATGAAAACCGTGCCACTTTTTTCGTGATCTTGACTGTCCATTCATTGGACATCGGGTTACCCTATACTGTGCACGTTTTTTGGTGGCGTATCAAATCGATAGGATTCCGAGACACTTGGGATAAGGAAAAATTGGCACGAGAGGATGGATAACGCGTTGGTCGTCAGCAGGACTCGCTCATCGGGGGCGCGCGACGCCCCCGCACCCCCGAGGGGGCGGGGGCACTCGGAGCGAGAGTGAGAGGGGGTAGGCGAAGAAGGTAGGTCATTGGTGCAGGGAAGAACGAAGGGAACGGTGCGTTCTGCCGCATAACCGGAGAGTGAGCTTGCGGCAGAAGCGGCCGCGATCTCGGACGGTGCGCCACGCGAAATTGACTTATCCTCTTGCATCCGAAACTACGAGCGCTGTACTTCCTCTCAGTCGCATACGCGTGCTCAAAGAACTTCCGTTTTGCTGTGACGTAACTTCAACCGCCGATAAGTCACTTCGCTTTTAAGAGCAAAGAGGAAAGTGACGAAAAGTGCTGCTTTTTATTGTGCGGGAGGAAAGAAAAAGGAAAAACGGACTTAGCGAATACAATTTGACACCAGCTCGCATCTAGTGCACATGGTACAGTGATTTTTTCGGAAATGACAGCCGCAAAATCGTACCAATTCACTTCGGCACTCGCCGTTGTCGTTATCTTCGCCGCTCTCGTTGAGCATGGTAAGTTTCAACGGCTCGTGTGAGGAATTCCGAAAATGAGCTTTTAGCGAACGAGGGTTTTAACGATTTTTTTGGAGGGCTCGCGCTCACGCGCCGATGGATGAGTTACCGTTCAACGCTGAATCGCAGATCCTTTGGCAATCCGACTTTCAGGGCTAAGGGATTTTATTACACCTTTTGCATTGCATTTTGGATTGTGCAGACATACATTTTTCATCGTGTGCGAATGATTTCGATCGATTTTTCAAGCAATCGCGTGATGAAATTTTGTTATTAACATTTATAGCCGAATGTCAGAGTTGCGAGTTCCGGCTTGGGAAATGAATATCGCTATGCTATTTGCACTAGGATTTAATAACAATTGTTTTGATTGGATTTGTAAAAAGAGCATTTTTATCCGGTATTTATCGTTCAATGCATAATCGATTTTTGTGTGATTTTCCATTAGACATTTCCGTTTTAAACACTATATGAGTTTTCGGATAAGCTGCGGATATTTAGTCGAAAATTGTTAATGGGCGAGTTACACGAGACATTTTTTCGTGTAAATAGCTATGCCGCATTGGTGTTTAGCATGATTTACATTCGCATGACCTTTTCGCGGCGAATTGTGCATGGGCAGCCATCGGGACGACTTTTCAAGGCAGAAGTTGATTCACGATTTTAACGATTTTGGTTCTATATCCACCATTGCACGATATATATTTACGTAACCTCTGTGCGCCTCCGGTTCGTCCTCTTTACTAGCGTTTATTGCGTAATAATTTCACGTATTTGGCGAATTTTTATTGGGAACTCGCAATTGGATATTTTCGAATATTCATTGAAAATTTATGCAAAAAAAAACTAATTGCAATATAGAACTTCTCTATGAGCAAGTGCTTTCTTTTGCTATCTTGGTTCCTCCATAAACAAAGTTTTGCGAAAAGCTAGAATAAAAATAATGGGGAAGTAATGCGCAAGACGAATTTGTACTTTTTTGTTTCTGTTTTATTTTAACCATAGTAAAACCATAAACATTTATTTGTACATTCAACTATTCAAATCAAAAATTTCTTCGGGTGTATTTTATTTATTGACTTATTTTAAAAAAAAGTTTTACCCAATTCTCTTTGACATTTACAAAAATCGCTAATTCCTTCTGGGTTTTTTCAGAATAATAAAATTTTGGTTTAGATGGCAATAGATGCGAGGGAAACAAAGTTGATCGGTCGTTTTCAAATGAGACGTTGACTCAGTGTGAAGTCGTTAGATTTGACTTTTGTAGAAGAAGAAATAGTGCAACGGCGGTTGCTCGTATTTAACGGACATTCAATTATGGAATCAAATGAGCGGCTTCGACACGAGAAGTACCACAAGTGCTGGGCTATGTTCTACGACTTCCCTAGGAAACATGCAGTAGTGGACTGGTAATTCATCGGCATTCCTCGACGTTCACTCTCGATAACCAAAGTTCCATGACCTCTAGCCCTACAGACTGTGCAGAGCATGATATATTTATTATAACACGTTGTCACGTGTAGCGATGATGAGCCAACTTTACCTCCTGATGGAAGCGCCGTGCTTGCCCACAAATCGATTGCGCACGATCCGTTGTGCACAATGATAACGTTCAACTTTTTTTTCCTCCATATTCCAGTTGTGCGCAATTTTTTTTCTGCACTTTCGCGTTGTGCGCAATTTTTTTCTGCACTTTCGCGTTGTGCGCAATTTTTTTCCTGCGCTTTCGTGTTGTGCGCAATTTTTTTCTGCACTTTCGTGCTGTGCGCAATTTTTTTTCTGCACTTTCGTGTTGTGCGCAATTTTTTTTCTGCACTTTCGTGTTGTGCACAATTTTTTTTCGGCACTTTCGTGTTGTGCGCAATTTTTTTTCTGCACTTTCGTGTTGTGCGCAATTTTTTTTCTGCACTTTCGTGTCGTGCGCATTTTTTTTCTGTACTTTCGAGTCGAGCGCAATTTTTTGTTTGTGTTCGTTTTGTGCGCAATTTTTTGTGCGCTGTCGACGAAGCGATAAAAATCATTTCTCTTTACCCTTTCGTACGACTTTAGCGGAAGCCTCGTGTCTGCCGACAACAAGCCATTACAGAATGTCGGGGGCTTCCCCGACTTTCCGCTGCGCTTTCGCACAGGCAACATCGCTTCGACCGATCGCATGCTCGAGGCAGATTGACCGGGTTCGATTGTATGACTTCGACAAAAAAAAAGTATTTCTTCCGCATCTTATAGCAAGACAAGTGCAATAATATTTTGTCCTGAAATACTTCGCTAAAATAATTTCAGGAAAAATGTCTTAGTTTTTGTTACCGACCGAACGTTGCGCACTACATTCTTAGATCTCAAGATCTCAGATCCAAAGGTTCGCGCTCAACTATTCTTTATGTAATGCCCTCGAAATATGTTAGCCAAGAAACAAATATGTAGTGATCCGACTTGATACGAGAATAGGCGACAGGTCAGAGTTCAAGTTCACTTACACACGCCATGCAATTCCCGAGTGGCACAGTTTAATGTCTTCAGGAATTGAGTCTGAGACTATTCGATCTGAAGATTCACTCAATGAGCCCATTAACCCTTTCAACCGCAATATTCACTTCGTGTAAACCGAGCAAAACAGAACAACAACACATTCTTCTATATCATATGCTCTCTCATATTTTTTTTCATCAGGATTTTCATCAAAGCAAAACTAAAAAATTCGATACAATTGACAAAATCTTTCTGTTGCAATTAATAACAATCATACCTAAAATATAATTAAAAAAATATTCACCCTCAAAAATACAATTTAACAATTAAGCAATTCTAATTAATAATTTCTTTGCGTTTATAAATACTTTCCGAAGCTGAAGATTCGAAGAGCCCTGAAGAGTGTCCTACGAATCCTAGCCGCGTGTCCTTACGTAATTCTGATCAGCTGGCGGTGAGTGCAGGCAAGGTGAAAGAGGTCATTGGGCAAGGATCGATCGACCTCCGGGCTGCACTTTTGATGGTTTCGGCTTGCGCAGAGACGCGAACTTGGCTTACAATTGGGTGATCGATTTCGCAACAACTTTGTTACGTCCGTTCGCAGGACGAAGTCCCGACATTTAAAAACAAAATTAATGACATTTTATTGAAGATATTAGAGAAAAAGAAAATAGGGATTAAATGAGCTTTGGAATATTCTCATTCCACAAACTCGCTAATATGCAACACTGGATAATATAGGCAAAAGTCGAGAGCTGTCCTGAGGAAAACTGGGGCAGTCGTGTGTCGCACGTCTTCCCTGTATCGATCCGCACTACGGAACATTTGCACTGGTGTTTGTAAGCCTCTGGCAAAAACGTATCAGTTTAATCCTTAAATTGTGCCAGGACGATTCGGAGGGTTTATGCTAGTCGGGCGAGTATCGATTGGCGACAATCAATAGTCTTCGATTTTCCATCGATTCTTGGCGTTTACTTAAATTTTGCCTTGAAAAATCATCAGATTGAACATTTTTTTACTGATTAGTAATTAGATAGGGTTCACACATGATATTAAAAAAATATCTGGGTTGCAGATTAAAGTGCTGTAAGAATTTGATTTTTTTTTCGAATTTTGTGTTATGGAGTCTTTTTTTTTAAAAAGAAGTTTGTATATTTTGGGTGTAATTCGAAGAAGAATGGGTGTTTTGGAATTTTGTGATCTGTGATTATGATCGATATAGTAACGAAATGTTTTATTGATCGCAGGTGAAGCAGTGGTCTGCTACGACTGCAATAGCGCGTTCGATCCAAGATGCGCCGACCCAATCGACCCCTACAGTCTTGGGACGGTCAACTGCAGCCTTCAACCAAAATTGGAGCACTTGCATCACCTAGAACCGACTCTTTGTCGTAAAATATCACAGAAAGGTGGGAGAAATATTTATTTTCAACTCCTTAAGTTTCACTGGGAAACTTTCTTCGCGTTTCCTTTATAATTTTACGAAGAGGAAAATGATTTTCATGGTGAAGAAGGGAACGTTTTGCCAATTATTGACAAACCTGTATCTAATCTGTTTGTACCTAATCACTGATAAGCACATTTTCTAATTTTCAGTTTACGGAAAAATGCGAGTCGTAAGAGGATGCGGTTACATTTCGGACTCCTTCACCAACGGAAAATGCGTGAGAAGAACCGGAACTCACGACGTGATCGCTCATTACTGCGCGTGCACCGAAGATCTCTGCAATTCGTCCAATAAAAAATTGCCCCCGGTTGGTATAATAGGACTTTTCGCATTGATTCTCACTTTCGTGCGAATGTAGAAAAACAATAACGGGAGAAAAAGGAGAGAATAATCGTCCAAAAATTCGGGTATCGGCCAGTAAAATCGGTCGGCTGTTCAACGCTAATTGATCGACGAAAATTGTCGGCACTGACAACAAGAAGATCTGTGTAAAACGGATTAGAATGTAAATAGGAAAAGGAAATGTGGGCTAAAGGACGTAAAGTAAATCGCTTCCGTTCACGAAATTGAACCCTTGCGGAAAATCATTAATGGAATCGCGAAAAAAATTAAATGAAAATTCGTGAAAATCGTAGGGTTTCATTTGTATGTTCGCGATTTCAATAGTCATTTTTTATAAGGGAAAATCGCAGTGAACGCGATAAAAAAATAGGAGCAATGGGAAAAACAGAAAGATACCAGAAGAAGTGAGACACGTCGATAATGAGCTTCGCCTCGAGGTAAAATCGATTCTCCCAAAGGTTCTCAACATTTAAAAAACAAGAAGGAAATTCCTATAGGAGCGCATGTGGACTGTGCACCCTTCAGGGGTTTGCTTTGCCTCAAAAAACGTTCTGCACCGTTGGGAAATGAGTAATCACAGTTTTTTCAATCTCCGTCGGTACTATAACTTCATCTTAAAGAGGATAGAAGGAGCCTCATTCATCTCATCTCACAAATGAGAAGACGTATCGTACACTAACGATTGATTTGTAGAAAATACATACAAAAAAAAGCAATAGTTTGGCATGATACTGATGAAAAAAAAATAACACAAACACTACCGAAATGAATTATGTTTCTAAAATTAATGGGGATTAACAACTCAGCTTAAAAAAACGGCCTAGGAAACGAAAAATGTAATTTCTCGATTACGAGGAGGAAAATTGTCGGCAAAATTTGAGCGCGTTGTCGGCAGTTCGGACTAGAATAATTTTCATTCACGTCAACGACTAGGAAAACATGTGAGACACAGTGCAACAACACATATCTTAAAAACCCCGTAACTCGTCTGCTGTTTGTTATCGTTATTCGAAAGAAAACACGCTTTGGTTTCAACGACTCACTTCAAATAGAAATTCGATCTATAATTAGTGGATGGGAGCTCAGTACAACCGAAGAAAGTAAGGAACGGAAGAAACGTGAAGCGAACTATTATATCCAATCGTCACGTTTAGAAAAGCAAACTATTAACGTTCATTACATAATTGACCTAACAAAACCGTACTAGTATTCACGCAAGTCGTTATCATCATTTCTACACTATCGTAGCGTATGTTTTAGAAGAGGTTTTCATCTCGAACGCAAACCCGAACATCAAACTACGTCTATCGGTCAATTTTCTCGACTTTCAAACAGCAATTTAAGAAATTCGTGGATTATACATTATCCGTACTTGGATGTTAATACTCGAGTTACAATCGGGGCTCCGAACACATTCTTGTCATCATAAACATTCACTATTTTTCGTATTTTCTCGCCTACGACAAAAACTACAAATATGGGTAATCGTACTTAATGACTCAAAACCGAAATATTGCAGCGTTTATAAATTCACTGTTACGATTATCGAAGGAAATTTCACTGAAATTCACTTCGATAATTGCTCAATTTTTCGTACAAAGTACGCCATATTCGTGGGAAGAAAACTGCCAACCAACTACGTTTATTATTATTGATTTTATTGATTAATCCTTCGTATTCGAAAAGCTGCCGTACATAAGATGCTAAACTTGCTAATCGTTTTCTCGCAGCTTAAGAAGCGCGAAAGATCATTGAGATAATTGCGACGAATCATGAATTAATTTATAGCAACCACATCGCCAAATCAAAACGCTCATTTCATCGCAATTTCCATTTAGATGTGAAGAATTTCAAAAAACGCGAGTAAATCGCAATCGCTCGTTGATATTTCGGTTTCTCCGGTCGACGGGTGTGCGCAATAATTAAAATTAATGTCTCTGACAACCCTCAGTCAAGTAGCTATCGTCGTGGGTTTATCTTTAAAACGAAACAAAGCAAAAGAAATAAAAATAAAAAAAAGAGCAAAATAACACACACAAAAACTGTTCACGCAAGTTGTTGATAGAGATAATTGACATCAGGTTAATGTTTTTATTGTAAATAGAAGCTATTTTTGCCAGAATCAATATTTTCTTGTAAATAGAAGCTATTTTTGCCAGAATTTTCAAATAGCGGAGTTGGGATCCGAATATAAGTCAGAGATAGGCACTGATTCTGATGGTCCTCTTCTTGCACGTTCTCAGCACCGCAGACTATGCATAAGTCGATGCCGAAGGCTGACTTAGCGGAGAGCAAAGCGCTAAGAAAAATAGGAAATTGCTAAACGAAAACCCTCCTTATTTTAATTTTCTTTAGACTGTTCCAATCTTACTCGAATGAAACAAAAAAAAACAGAGAAACTAATTCCTTAACCGAATAACGAGCAGGATGAGCTCTGCAGGAGGGCAAAATGGCACTAAAATTTGTGATACGGGAATATTATATTACGATACGAGTGCGGAAAAAAGTTATTTTTCCACGAGTGTGAGTTTAAAGCGAGAGTCGAAAGTGAGTTAAATGATATCAGAATTTTGTCATATCAGAGATATCTTCCAACAAAGTTTGTGCAAGATTTATGAGGAACATAGCAGAACACATTGTTTATTTCATTAAATTGTACCCCCTTAAAGTCACCCACAAATGACTCGTTGAGAAGGATTTTAAATACAGGAGGGACAAAATGTCCAGTCAGCCGTCCCATTTTTCGGATAGCTGCCAGAAATGGTTATAAATTTTCTAACAAACTGCTCTGACCCTTAAGATTGTTCATGAATTATTTAACATTTTTCAACCGCACGCTTCAGCCGTGAAAAAATCGGTTTGCGAGAGGTGAGCATGTAACGTTTCTCCATTATAATTGGGAAACAGGTGAAAGTTGAAATTCAATCCTTGCGATTTTGGATTGAACGACAAAGGGAAGAATGTCCTTCGTATCGCCTTAACGCTAGTTTGCCAGCCAAAGTTCCGTCCTCGAATACCTGTTAAAAATCATAAATTAAATTCAATCGGCGTGAGGAGAGAAGTGGGTCTAAATAATCGCGGAGGTGCCACAGAAGATAGAAATAGGTTCGAAACGGAGCTGAAGTCATACCAAATTAAGCACGTTCAAGTTTCAGTCCGCTGGAATTATTTCTGGGCTGCTGGTATCATTTCAGACCGATTTTCAAAACCTAATTTAGAACCAGGAGAATCAGTATTCGATGCCCTTTGTTTTTAACCGATCAAATGCAACTCCAGGCTCAAACGGATCGTGTAACTCTTTTGATGAGTACGATTAGTACACATTAAATCCAGAATCAAAATATTCAGTGAAAAGTAAGGATAAAATGGTACTCCTACTAGACAATTTTTACTGGGATCTCAGACCGAAATGGAACTAAAATCGTACGTAAATTAGCAATAAAGTCACGTCGAATCTTCGAGCAAATATAAGATTAACATCAGATCGTACATTTTCATTCCTGGGATCTCACCGAGAATTAATTTGATAGAATCAGCAGTAATAAGCTTATTTATCTTCCGATAGTTATTATTAAAATTATCCAGTAGTCGCGGCGAAAAAAAAAACAGTGCTTAAAAAGAATGGAAATAATGACTAAAATTGATTTAGAAGTGCTCAAAAAATGGGCCCATTCGTAAATTTAGGGGCCGGATATCGTCGCGAACGATTTGAGCAGTCTAGAATATATCTGGATGCTGGTAATGCGTAAATTTTCTCCTTTACCACATAAAAATCCAATAGAAATGCGAAGATCTGAGTGTCAAGAGGTACATTTTAAAAAAACACCATCATTATCGCGCTTCCATCAAGTAGTCATTTTATGGAAGGGCCGCATGTCCGACAGCATACATATTTTCGTATGTCGTGAGGCTAAAGGAAGAAGAAAAAAAAAATCAGAAGGCAATATCCGAGCATTCGAGTGCCATAGAAAAATAATTAATCGACGAAGCGAATACCCCGCTATGCCTAAAGTGTCTTCTAGCGAATGGGACACACGAAAAAATGTGATCGAGCTGTAAGTTATACTATAACTAACCATTCGAGGGCGTCAAAAAGAGTTATAAAGAAAAGAGTATATATATATATTTCTTTGCAACGATTGTTATAGTAATTGTTAATTTTTACATAAGTGTAACGATAAAAGAGAGAAAAAAAATGAAACAAATATATATGTCGGCTCGGAATTGAATGTAGAATATTGAGATTACGAGTCTTGGCGTATCGTCGTTCCTGCATCAACTGTATCAAGAGAATGTCCACATTCGGATCAAAGAATTGTATTTATAATACTTATTGTTGAACTTGTACAACGCAGACACACCTTGTATAGAGATTATTGTATCAATAAAGTGTTGAATGGTTACCGAAAATCGACATAGCTATAATCCCATTTTTCTAATCCTTCTGACATTTTTTTACGTGGGAATCTGTACATATCGGAGTGAGGATTTTATAAATTAATCAAAAGCGTCTCATGTAATTAGTGGACTTTCAGTATTCGATGCAATGAATAAAAAAATCCATTTATTATATATTCGTATTATGATTACAAGTAAAAAATGAGGAATATTATGTCTTACAAAATTGGTCGACTAAACAGAGGTAGTAGAAAAAATGCACAGGCACTGTAGTGTCATTGAACACAGAAGTATCATTCAGCTGCCGACGAGCATCTTCCGCGCACTCGTGGGACAGTGCGTTTCTGTAAGCTCGTGTAAGACAGTCTTAATTTCACTATCGGAATATCGTTAAAGTACATAACGATTGCGCCGCTTCGTACATTAATCGTGTTGCACAATACGTCAATTGAATTTTCTTCCCAAATTCGTGCGATACAAGTTCGACAGTGATGTTCGTCTTATCGTTTCCAACAAAGTATTGTCAAACCATTTTCTTATAGCCTGATTAACATTAGTTTTATTATTACCATTAACTAAGGAGTAGCAAAAAAATAAAATAAAAATAGGTGACAATGTGTGCGATATTCAAACGATTGAATAGCAACGATGTCACCAGTGACACGTCCATATCTCTCTGAATACTTTATTAATAGACTAACCGATATTCATTTTCACGGTGCGCTTACATTCGTCCTCTTTCATCAGTTCAATCAAAACTGGCACGCGTCAGATGATAATCCGCGAGGTTGTGGGCCACGATATTGTCTTGCCGACTAGAATAATTGAGGAACCATGTCGAGCAGATCCGAGCAATAGACTCAGCACCTCTGCAGATGAATTTTTATCCTGTAAACGCGAATGCCGTCGATCATACACTCAGCTGCTTGGTTCTCCATGAACCTCTTGCGATGGACGGATTTTTCGCCCCCGGAATCTCGAATGGTGTCACAACCTGCATGTTCACCGATACGTACAGCGGATACATCGTATCACGCAACGACAGCAACTGAACCTAAAAATTAATGAGAAACTTCAGAAAACGTTGATTTTTGTCGCCTTGTGCACGATGCGTGCGATTTTACTCGACACCGTTAAACAAAGTATAGTGTAATTTTCTATTTTCACTGTAAAAAACGTTGTCTTACTTCGTCATGTTTGCGGAGCGCCAGGCCCATCATTCCAGAACTCTGTATACGCGTCGTTTGCCTTTGCTCGTTCAACGAAATCACCGATACTCTGAAACGGACGAAAAATATATCACATTAGAAACCGAAATGGGATTTTTTTTAAAAATGAAATCTTTCTGATACACGGACTATTAAGTATACTTGCTTGATAATGATATTTCGGCTGTCGTGAGTTGAATCTAAGTGTTCCGGATCGAGTCTCTCGGTTCTTCGTATTCTAAGTGAAGTCATGTCTAAGACAACAGCGATTTCTAGGCCAAAGTGAAACGCCGTCCACCTCCAAACGTAATTTCCGGGCGTATCGATGCACCTCCCGCACCTAAAGCATTCCCTCGCGAACTCCTTTTGGCTCATCTTTAGCGTCCTAACGCGGGAGTCAAAAATGTTTGGTACAATAACGTGAAAAACATTGATACGATGTACAACAACAATTGGCGGTAGATTATTTTTTTTAGAAATTGTCTGTGGAAAGAAAAAAGCTTGTAAAAGGGAAAAATAGAGTATATACCGAGGGCGATGAGGCTGAGTCGAAAACAGGGACGCAACAGTAAGAATGTCGTCGAAAAATCTGGTTAACGAGAAGAGGGAAAGGAGAAATGAAATTTCGGGGCCCAGAAGGTAAGGAAAAAAAGCGGCAAATGACTTACCCTCGGTCGACATTCGCGTCTATCTTCAAAAGGTGCATCCACTGTTCCTTGTAAGCGTTGTGAAGCCATTCGGGCGGAATGAGATTGTCACTGTGTAAGATTGAGACGTCGCGATCGTGAAGCAAAAGGTACTTCATTCTGAGAGCCTTGAATGGCTGGGCGAATGTACTGCCCTTCGCCGTCGTTAAAAAAGGCACTATCCACTTGTGGTTCTCGTAATACTCTTCCATCTGGTAGCCTTCCATTGTGGGTTCAATGTGAACGAAGAGCCTAAAGATTAGAATGAAGAGAACTTCGATTTTACCATTTATTCGAAAAATCGCATTTGGAAAAAGAACGACAGAAAAGTAGTCGATGAAATGAAATCAAATATTTGATTACCATGCGCGAAGCATCATGTATATGCAAAACTCTGTTTGTACGGTGACCAATGCAGGACTCGAGACCAATTCAGTCATGAGATCTGGCGGTATTTCCTTGAGGACCATGGCGAATCTCCATGCGAATCCTAGGAGATTAACTTCGAGCCACCTTTTCGCTGCAGTTTTAGCAGCAGGCACACCATAAGTTTCAGCAAAGCGGTAATAGCGAACGGCCGTCCTGAAATTCGTCGTTTCGACCATAATTTCTGTGCACTGATCGATAAGGCCTTGCAACTGGAATAGTCTGGCGGTCGCGAGAACCGAGATAACTTCGTCTGGCTCCATGCTGAATTCGTCCTGGTACAAGGAGCCAAGCACCATCTTCAACGCTGAAATTTTCATCAAATTTATTCAGCATTCGGCGATTAATATAAAGAAGTTAAAGGGTACGGTTTTCGTCGAGAGCCTCGAAATTTTTAAACTTTCAAAGCCATTGACTGCGCGTTAAGAAAGAAGGAGTAGAAAGCATGTGCTGTTATGGTCCGAAAAGCTTTGTAGAAAGAGTGCGCAAGTGGCAGACTCGCTGCATGCCCATAACCGGTCGAGTACTTGACGAGTCACGCAAGTAGGTCACTCCGAGAACGATGAGTAGATCGGTAAACGTTCGCTTTTCAATGCTCAGCTCATTGAGGCTCTCGACCCACGTGCTACCAAAATGTATGGGTAACGACTTGAGTAATAGGAATAAATTTGTTGAATGAAAACATTCCAGCTGACACATTGACCTCATTGAGTCCGAACAAAACGCATCTATTTAAATCTCGATTAAATGAAACTTAACTAAACGATACTCACAATCCTGTGTAATATTGGGATCTACTATTTCCACATTAATAACCGACTCGTTCGATTCCCGCCAGGCGCCAGAGAACATGCTCTCAAAATATGGACTCTGAAAATGTGAAGAATAATTTGTTAAATAAAAATGCACATGAAACATGAATCCCATGGAAAGAGCGATATGTAAAAATATCAGGTAATCAAAAATTCGTATGATACCTGATTGAGGTAGACTTTGTGTAGTTTCCACTCTGTGCCCAACATCACGATTGTGACATCGCTGCCCTCTTCTTGTTGGAATAAAGTCTTGTATATGTACTCTGAGGTTGTCAGAAGTTTTCTTCTGTAATTACAAGAAATGCTGCCAACTACATTGGTATAGTCCTTTCGATTTTCTCTTTATCGTAGTGTATGTCTACTCGGATTGTATCAAATTACATTTATCACTTTTGACTTCCTCAAGAAGTTTTGTTTTGTAATACATTAGTTTGGTTCGTGAATCGACTCAATCGATCGCTTAATCGATCAATCGAACGAATTTACGCTACATATAATCTATCACCTTTTTAAAAAAACTTTTGTCGTGTTGCGTTAAGTTGCAAAAGGAAAACCTATGTTTGGTCCAAATTTCAACTGGATATTTCAATATTTACGGGCTTTGCAGCAAAAACAAATTTTTTTCGAAAAATTGAAAATCGCATAAAATTTGAACCGCTGTACTGATTTTCCCCAAATTTCACCAAATTTCAGCCCGATATCTCAAAAAATATGACAATTAGAGAGCGTACAGAGAATTTCAGGGAAATTCAAAATGCTGTGAAAAACAAACGACTGTATAGATTTTGCTAAAAATTGATCCAAATAATACTTCAACATGAGGTATAAATTTCAGTTTGATATCTCAAACGGACAGACATTTTTTCTAAATGTGTTTTCTCGACGTTTTGGAAGATTCTGAACACACTGACATGAAAATCTCGAAAAAAAATTTTTTACTATCACAAAGCTTCCTGAGAAAGCAAAACAAATAATAATTAGCAATCCGCAAGCTTATTTTTTAGTATTTAATTTAGAAAAAATAGAATAAAAATAGCGAGCATTATTAAAAATGTTTGCCATTCATTAAAAGCGTTGGCCCCATTAAAAGCCAAGATTAGATGAAAGCAAAAGAGATTAAGATGTAAAAGTAAAATAATGAAGTCTGGTGATAAGCCAAGAAATAAATGCTCAGTAAAATTATCATTGCATTCGTGCAAACAGGCTCTAAATAATTAAACAAATTATTAACATTTTTTTCCTCTTCGATATTTTCTGTTAATCGTGTAATAAAAATTGGACGAGTCCGCTTCACCGCGTTTTCCCATGTATCGGACGTAATTACGTCACCGCAACGCAAATAGAAGTGGCATGCACATGGGAGCTTCCGCACACATACAAAAATAATATTATGCGTGAGTGTGAATGCATTACACACGGGGTCAAGCAAAATAATACCTGAAGGCAACCAAAGAACTAGCGCGGTCTTATATTCCCAACACTCAAATTGCCATTCGTTGTTCTTACGAAATGTCTATTGGGAGAAAGACGAAAAAATTGTTAAATCGAATAATTTTATAGTTTTTAATATGAAAAAAATTCGAGAGTTTGTTACCCTTTAATCTTTGGGATAACACACAGTATTGTATCTTTTTTAAAATTATCTTTTGTAGATTTTCATTATTTACATTTTAGGGACTAGTTATGTAGTCATTATTATTATTACTATTAAGAAAGCAACGGGAAAGATGCGTGGTAGCGAGAGAGAAGACATTAGAACCCCAGCGTGAGAGTGACGAAGGAAGAAAGCATCGGGAAAGATGCGTGGTAGCGAGAGAGAATACACTAGTACCCCAGCGGGTACCCCAGCGTGAGAGTGACGAAGGAAGAAAACATCGGAAAAGATGCGCGGTAGCGAGAGAGAACACACTAATACCCCAGCGTGAAAGTGACGAAGGAAGAAAGCATCGGGAAAGATGCGTGGTAGCGAGAAAGAATACACTAGTACCCCAGCGGGTACCCCAGCGTGAGAGTGACGATGGAAGAAAGCATCGTGAAAGATGCGTGGTAGCGAGAGAGAACACACTAATACCCCAGCGTGAAAGTGACGAAGGAAGAAAGCATCGGGAAAGATGCGTGGTGGCGAGAGAGAAGACACTAGTACCCTAGTCGGTACCCCGCCGTGAGAGGGACGAACGAAGAAAGCATCGTGAAAGATGCGTGGTAGCGAGAGAGAACACACTAATACCCCAGCGTGAAAGTGACGAAGGAAGAAAGCATCGTGAAAGATGCGTGGTCGCGAGAGAGAAGACACTAGTACCCTAGTCGGTACCCCGCCGTGAGAGGGACGAACGAAGAAAGCATCGTGAAAGATGCGTGGTATCGAGAGAGAAGACACTAGTACCCCAGCCGGTACCCCGCCGTGAGAGGGACGAACGAAGAAAGCATCGGGAAAGATGTGTAGTAGCGAGAGAGAACACAATAGCACCCCAACCGGTACCCCGCCGTGAGAGGGACGAACGAAGAAAGCATCGGGAAAGATGTGTAGTAGCGAGAGAGAACACAATAGCACCCCAACCGGTACCTCAGCGTGAGAGCGACAAGGACAAAGGAAGGGAAGAACCTTGGGACTGCAGCCGATCTCGCAAAAATGCTTGCAAGTGCGGATCGTCCGTGACGACCCACGTCGTCCGGTGCGCCTGCAACGCCGCGCATAGCTGGGGTACGCGCACTAAGCAGGTACTCCAGCGAATTTTGTTTTCACTAGAAACATAGAAACTACGCTTCTACAGTAATCTAAATTCGTTGGTATTGCATCAGTAAAAAAAATCGGATTGCACGACGTGCAAACTTCTGCATCAGCGCCTAAGATTAGATTCACAATCGATAGATTCGATTGTAACGAAGATAAACACCCAAAAAAGAAGGAAAATGCATTTTATCCCCAATCGGTAATGTCCAACAAACGCTTCTTTTTTTTTAGGTCGAGGATTTAGTTTTTTTTGCCTCTGCGAAAGGAAGCTGCAGTCGGTAACGTGGAATTACGTCATGTTTACAAAAATAAAAATGCTATCATACATCAACAACCCAGATGTAATAACGTTGATGTTGCCATTATACTCTTTCCTCACTACACAACCTAACGCTAACGCTACAAATACATGTAGAATGATATTCCATAACCTCTGTTAAAGTAAATGCCGTGAATTCTCCTCTTCCCATGACCTACCACAATGTGAACACTGGCGCCTCCAGTCACAAGTTCATGCCATTATAATTAACATAAACACAAAATCGAATTAAAAAAGTGCGTTGTGCGCACAATAAATGTAAAACGTATTTAAAAAAAAACAGTAAATAGAGACGAAGTAAAAAGGAAGTGAGACTTACTTCTTCGGTGTTAGAAGCATCGTGTTGATGAATTCACAGTCTACTTCGCCGTATTCCTCCTCGATGCACTTCCGCTTGCGTCTGCCAGGCATGAACCTCCTAGTGAAGCTCGTCATCCACGTGAATTTACTCGTGCCGTTACCCATTTTTCCAATCGGCGAACGAAAAAGTAAAAATACATACACGCGTCGCCGACGTTTCGTTTGTCCCGTGAAGTGAGAAAAAAAATGGAAAAAACCCCCCTCCCGAAACACAGCGCACAACACGCGCTTTTATTTAACACGCTCGCGTCTGTCGCAGGAGTAACGCGATAAAAGTATCACGGAATTTTGTCAATTTTGTGCATCACTGTTGTCCGGCCGGGAGCGCCGCCAAGACTCGATGCCGATCGACGAGAAAATGTAAACATCTTCGGACCACGCCGACAGCGTGGCGCAGCTGTTTCTCCCACAGGGCGCACATCGTATCCGGCAACACGGCACGCATCACTTCACGCAGCGGTAGAGGGGGAACGCTACCCACGGGTCGTTCCGTGTCAAGTTACCATCTTTTTTTTTAATCGAAAAATCCTGACTGAAAAATTGTTAAATAATAACAGCGTTCTATTTCTAGATGTAGATCGATGCGAAAAGTGCACTTTTCGACCCTGTGCATTACAATTTACGATAGTCGTGCGCTAAAGGTTTTTGGAAATTTTATTGAGACATATTGCTCATGATTTTTAGAAAAAGGTTTTTTTTTTGCTGTACTAGCGTTTTTTTTGGGTTTTTGGCTTTAATGGAAGCGTACAATTTTTTCAAGCGAGGAAAGAAAAAGATTTTTTCTGCTTTTAATTTTTTTTTCCAAAATTTGATGATTTTTTTTTACCTTGAGGTAAATTTAAGTTGGTGTAGAAGAATGTGATATAGAATGCCGAATATACTTTGGCCCTTTGGCGAATGCGACGTTGCCGTGGGCGGAAAGGGATTTTCCTCGCATTCTTTTGTCCTATTCACACCGAGTACATCCGCCATAAAAATTTTCTTAACCGCCCAAAGTTACAAGCTGTAGCAGCAGCTTTTCGCTCAGCTTTACTTACGGGGAGATGGGAATTTTCGACTTGAACTGTACAAACGCCTAGCCACGCGGCGATGGTTACTCTAGAGAAGCACTAAAAGAGAAAGCTTGAAAGCCTATGGGCTGAAGATCTTGATGTTATACATTCGAGAAGTAGAAAAAATAAAAATAAAAGTAGAACCTTGCAAATTGCTTGCTCATTATTATTTTTTAATCTCATCTGCTAAATGGACTAAAATGTGTATATCCGGAATAAAAATAAGGATTTTCGAAAGAGGAAAATATTAACAATAAAAATTCGATTTCGTTTATCGTCATTTTTATGCACGTAATAAAGAACAATAATCGTAACATGGAATGAACTTTCAAATATATTAATCAAAGAATGAAAATAATTATTTACAAAGCTTTTACGACTAATACTTGTTACACTGGCTCCGTGAATCTGCTCGAAGTATAACTTACGTTTCCATAAAACTTAATATTCTACATAAATATTAACCAATTGTAACAGTTCCGTTGACTTCGATCGTGTGTAATAAAATTCTCGGGTTTAAGTCTAAAACACAGAGACTTGCGAGCAGAGATGCACTATTCGAATGAAAAAATCTTTTGAATACCGTCTGAATAATTGTCAATTATTGCGTTTAACATTTCTCATTGTTTCGAGTATCGCAAATGGTTTTTTCATTCGAATTTCATCACAGCATGAAATCTTTTCAAAGTGCTACTTATAATATATAAACAATGGTAACGCGGCTGTTATTTATATTTTATGCGAATTTTTCTTTATCGCATAAGAACAACATTTCCCTCCTTTCTCTCGATTATAACCAGCTACTATTTATATACGAGTGATGAAAGTCGCGAAGACGTTTAATGTCGAAGGCTAAAAAAAAAATTACACATTTGTGTGTGTCGAGAACGTTGTGATACAGAGAAGTTGTATTGAAAAAAAATAAAAATAAAAAAATGATAAGCCCTGCTCCGGTATTATCGAGAAATGGCGTTGTCAAGAGAGAACGGAGGCTGTTTTTCATGAAAGAAAATTCTTGAGCGAAGAATTGACAATTGCATATCCTGCGAATTGACGAAAACCTTTTTCGCGCTGAGAGAAATCAAGAAAACAGACGGATTTTTTTTTTCGCATACATTAACGTGCGTAACTCTTCGAGAATATATTTTTAAAATATATTTATGACAAATACGGTATTGAAAAATATACTCTTGTCTATAAAATGCATTTATGATCTGTATAAATACTAAATCTAATCTCTCAGAACACATTCCAGTGTCATTGTTATTATTACTCTTATTATTATTATTGTTATTATGATTATTATTATGTTTCGGTCTATTCTTGTATTGCAGAATAGATCGGTAAGGCTAAGCTCAGAGAAAGATAATAACTTTGACCGTGGCGGAGTATCGTTATCCGTTCGCACTGCTTTTAGCGAAATATTTCAATAATACTTTCAGTCGGACCCAATATTTGAGCTGAGAATCCTGCGGAGCAATAAATGGCTCGGAATCGTCGTAATTACTCGTGAATCCTTAGATAATTGCAACGAGCACTGGCACAGCCACGTATTACTGATCTCTCTGCATGCTTATTGGAGGAACATCATATGCGGAAAGTAGAAAAGGAAACAGCATTTTTAAGGAGGTTGAAGCGTTTTACACTATCCAAATCAATGCTACATAATGTCTCGATACGATCGATAATTGGAAAACAGTTTTATTATTATTTTGCACTGATTTGATTAGTGAAAATCGCTCAAATGTCTTTAACGTGAGTTACGTTACAAAATAGTGGCTTCGGCTTTTTCGGCAATAAAAACTTATTGCTCTGCGCCTTTAACACGTTTTTTAAAATGACGAGCACATAATCGTAGGACACAGCGAGTTACAACGTTTCTCTTCCTCGGAAATTCACCGAATCCTTCGCCTCACTTCTCCGATTCGTCAGGATGATCGGTTTTGATATGATGAGTGAAAGTGTATTGCGTTGTAAATCGCTTTTTGCAATAAGGACACTGGTAAGGCATCATAGGATGAGCGGACCGGAGATGAGCGACCGCCAACTCGCGGAGCACGAACGGAGACTGGCAAACGCCGCACCGAAATCTGCAAGACAATATGTTCATTTTTTTCTTCGGAATCATCGGTAATTCGTCGATACAATGATTTTTAGTAAAATCTTGAGGATAATTACCCGCCCGCTGTCCTGATTAACGTCCTCTTAACGGGCGTCGGCAAACTCTCCTCTTCGTTAATTTCGACTTTTGGTTCTATGACCGGTATCGAAGTGCTCGGGCAAGTTTCAGGGCTCAATTTTGGCATCGTGTCGTTATCCAATTCCACCAGATTTTCATCTTTAAGAATCTGTAATCGCCCGCAATAATACGATAAATTTCCAAGCTTATGAATCACGTAATTGAAAAAAAAAAAAAAGTGATTAAAATTAGTGTCCACCTTGGCGCGTTCCTTCTCCTGTATCTTCGAGTTGGAATTCCTCGACTTCGCTCCGTGGTCTTTGGAAGTTTTGCGTTTTTTCGCGTTGCTACCGGTCAACGCAGTCGATGCCTTTCGTGAATTTTTTTCCGAGCCCGGATTTCTCTTGCTCGCGGCCAACGCGACGTTGCACTGATGAGTCATGAGTGAGAATTCTTTGAAAAATATCTTATTGCACTTTGGGCAGTGATAAGTTTTGTTCACGTTGTGAATCGTTTGGTGAGCCTCCAGTTGACTCTGGTCCGCAAATGTTTTTTTACACGTCTTGCACGCGTGGCTAAGGGTTTTAACCCGTTTGTGACTAACCTGAAGAGGGTAAATGTGCGCACGGTGATTTTGAATTGCAGGAATGTCCTCAAAGACCGGAACGTTTTGGGAGAAAAAAACAATTTACTCACTTCGTGTCTCATCATTTGCCACTTTTCTTTGAAAGTCTTCTTGCAAACTCTGCAGCAAAAACTCTTGGTCGTTAGATTATCCGAATGCGTCTGAAGATGCGTCAGCATTGTCGTGTGGTCGTTGAACCATTGCTGACAAATTCCGCATCGAGCAACGTTTTTTGAAGAGTTCGCGTCTTGCGGTGATTCGCGCTTTGTGCTCGTTTGCTCGTCTATCGAAACTTCGTATTCGTCTAAGATCTGCAAAATTGAATTATCGATGTTAATTGATTATCAGAGTGAAAGGGGGAGCAATTTAGCAGTTAATGAATGAAATTTTGGAGATTAAATGACCTCGGAAAAGGTTCGATTTCGGGTCCCGTGTATGCGAGCTTCTCGCGCTTCCCTCGCTTCTCTTTCCGCATTCAAAGCTTCCTCCTGCTCGACGCTAGCCGTAATCGGTGACATAATCGGCTGCTCGCCGTGTTCACTCAATCTGTGCGCCGCCAGTCGTATAAACAGGCCAAAAGATCGGCCGCATATTTCACACTTGTGTTTTTTGGGCTCGTGTGTACGCATGTGATTCGATAAGGCACTTTGTTGCGTGCATACCTTAAAAGCAATTGTTTCAATTATTTATAGGTTGATGGCAGTGAAATTTGGCATTTTTCCTCGATCTTGGAATATTTATCGTGTACGAATAGAGGACGTTTATTTAGAATTATTTATTTATTATATCTACGAAGTTATTTTTATTCAATAAAGATGAAAATTATTAGCTACTGCTATTCAATTCAAATAATATCATTACAATAGAAATTAATAATACGAATTTTAGGCCTTCAGCCAGAGAAAAAAAAAAGTAAAGCAAACGTATAATTTCTAACCTTTCCGCAGGTTGGACATGTGAGAGACTTGACGCTTTCTATAAAGTGTTCCTTCTTCATTTCGTTGAGACTTTCTTTAATCTGCGACGTCGGTATGGACGTTTGTATCGTCGACCGTGGAAGCAAAGTTCCAGCGTCGTGAAGTTGTTTATGGCTGTAGTATAATTCGACGGTTGGGAAAAACCTGGAAAAAATTTAATAAAAAATTACGTGAACGTTCAAAGTAAGTTTGAAAAATTCTCCGATAATTTTTAGTAACTTACCTATTGCAAAGCGGACACCACGTGTTTGTACCGATTTCCATGGAGCCCGCGATATGATCGCGACGTCTGTGATGCCGCAACATTTCCCAACTAACAAATTCCCGATCGCACTGATGACACTCTTTGAGCGTTTCGTCAAAATCGAGAGTGACTTTTAGGTGAGTCGTGGCCTCGTGCTTCGCAAGTTCCTCGACCGTGTGAAAAACTAACGAACACTTTGAACATGTGTAAGTCCGAGGGCAGAACAATTGCATGTGCTTCATCAGACTACTTTTTGTTCTGGAGATAAACAAAATTTTTTCTTGGATTACAATTCAGCTGAAAGTTAGGAATTTTTTTCTTCTTCTTCTTCTTTAAATGATCTTTTGCTTTTAAAAGATACTCGCGCTAATTACAAATTATTACTAAACGCAGAGAACCATATGATATAATAATTCACCTATAATAACTGTTGCAAGGTGAGCACCACCATTGAGAAGTGAGCTTAGACTTAGGCGTTAATTCTTTGCAGTCGTTGATGGTCAAATTGCCTGTTAAAACCTGCTCCAAAATACTCGTTCGTTTTTCCTCCTTATTTTGGGTGGTTTCTGTGTCCGAGGTTTCTTCCTCTGCCAAACCGTCGTCGAGAGTTATAACGTCGGTTTCGTGCCATTCTTCAGTCTTGTTCTCGCGACTCGCACATCTCGAGGAGGCCCGACGATTATCAGCTTCTTTTTCTGCTGTTAATTCCGGCTCGACTATCTGATAGCCAGGATCCTCTTTAATTTGAACTTCACATGGTAATTCTGGCAGTGGCTCCACTCCGATATTAACAGTGGGTTGTACTTCAGGAACTTCGTCTTCCGTTACTCGTTTAACGAGTGGCAGTGAAGCCGGAAGTGGCACCAAAGGCGGAGGGGCACGAGCTTTTTCTTTACACAGTTGTACCTTAATAAAACAAGGAGAAAATTCATAAATAATCATTAACGTAATTTTTAAAAATACAATAAAATATACAATAAAAATACAATAAAATAAATCAATAAAAAAAGTGAACTACGTAGACAGCGTTATTTCACAGACAATTTATTTATTTGATTCAAAGATTTTGTACAGCGCATAGTATTCGACTTCGGTTTCAATGACAACAATAAAAACATACTTGGCAAGGATCCGGCGAATTGTTCATGGCATCCATATAAATTTCCACCGCCTTTGAGTCCCTGAGCGTGAGAAGTTTGAGATGCATGCTCTTGTAGACGTTGAGGCAGTATTCTCTAAACTCGTAGGCGTCGTCGAGTCGCGCCGCGCAAAACTGGCATATTTTTTTGGGCAGCGGATCCGTTTTATAGACCATAACAGGCAGGCAGACTCGCAGTTTATGCGCAACCTTGCGTCTGAGCCCCTCTTCCCCAAAAATGGAAAACATCTCTGTCCGCTCTTCGGCGCAGAGTCTGCACGAATTGTCCCATTCGGAAACAGCCATTTTTGGCCCTGTTTTTTAGCACCCTGACAAATATCGAGATTCCAAAAGGATGTGGGACCGGAGACGCTCTTTTTATTTCGCACCGACGTGTGAACTTCATGAATCACACGAAAAACAGGTCAACCCTGAAAATGAGGTTATGCGACATTTCTTCTCAAGGTTTTTCGACTTTTTTACAATTTCACTCGGCGAATAGCACGTATTATCGAAATTTTATGATTTTTTGGACGAAACCCCATAACTCAACGATAAATAATCGCCTTGTCACTCTGATAACACGAGAAAATAGGGTTTTCGTAAATTTGAGGTTAGGTCATGTCAACGACGCGTTTGAGCGCTCTTCGGCAGCTGACAACTCGTTTGGTATCGTTGAAGTCTCGCGAAATGCGCGGAAAAAAGGGTCAACTTGTGAAACGAGGTTAGCGAAGCAAGTGCGCCGAGATATTCGTCGGTCAATCGAGAGACATTACGAATAACTGACATCTCGAAGTGCTACACTAGTTCGTCGTCGTCATGCGGAACCACCGGCTGATACTGGCCAGTATACTTCAACAATAATTATGTACTGGCGACTAGTATCTGCTTACTGGTGCCGAAAAAAAAGCGATTTCGCTACTTTTCACTACTCCATCCATCGTCCCAATCTCACCGATCCATCTGCCGACACATACTGACATAAAATCCGCTCCTACCACAAGAAGGTGATTTCGTGACGACAGATCTTGGCGAGAGACAAGGTCGCGGAGAAGAAGGTGAAAGTCTTCGACTTAGCTTCCCTCTCGAAGCGATCGCCACCGAAATAAAAACCATTCACGCCCTTTTTTTCATACAGAATTTTAGCAGGAGCTGCTCTCGAAAATCCTGTCATACTAAATTTGATATAAATTGAAGAAATATCTGCGATGTCTAAAAACAGTATAATTCGTTTCGAAAAACCAAAACCGACGTTGCGAAACTTGAAATCTTATGAAATGTTCTTAGGCCACGTGTTCACGGCTAATATTTATTATATAAAACATTATCTTCACGGAGAAAAAAAAAGCTGCAATTGAAGTATAAGTTTCAGAAAATGACGAAGCTATAATCCATCATGGAAATCATTGTCCTAAAAAATGTCCGTTCATTTTATAACAAGTTCGACGTGTGCATTATCGACTATTGAGGTAATTTAGTTCATGGCGAGTCGAGATTAAAACGCACTTGGAGGATGCGAAAAGGACGGTAAGACAGTGATTATCGTTCCTAATCTCAGCGCGTTTTGCCTTGAAACCAAAGTGCTTAGTAACGTTTACGAGTGAATTTCATCGTCGCGCCGGTGCTGCTGCTTCTCGTGACGCCGGTACTAGTTTCTTATCGCACTATTATGTTATGGGTATCCTTGTTACCTGAGGGGTTGATAAGGTGATAATGGTGTTCGTCACGCATCACCTTCATTTTCTTCTGTGGTGGCCCCAGCAACTGAAAAATGAAGAAAATATCGAGATACGAAATGAAAAACGCTCTTCCTTGTCTCTGAAAGATTGGACACCTGAAAAAAGAAAAAAAAGAAAGGAAATAATAACTAAAAGGTCTGCGATTCCAACCGGACGCCAGGATGTATACACAGAGGGGCGTAAATTGTCTGACCATTCGCAGACTTTTCTACTCGCCCAATACACTCACCGCACGAAAATCTTTGTAGTCGCAGCGATTATCGAATAATAAATTAGAATTGCAAATTTTTCATGACGCTCAAAATTTCTGCATCTTCAGAAAAAAACTTTAGCACGCTGTAGCGCCGTGACATTAGTCCTGAGAGGTAAATGTTTACCACCTTTTTGTTTCTCTTTAAATTCCCCGATGGCGGATTTTTTTGAAAAAAAAAAAAATTATTTGAAATTAAGACGATCACTGCGAATTGAAAACTTTCGCACGCTGCATCTTTTCCATTTTGACTCGGAGAGAAAAGTTTGTAGGAGACATTTTCTTCCTTTTCTAATTTTGAGGTGGCGGTTATTCGTACTTTTCGAGTGGCGGTTATATGTGGTAGTTATTTGAACTTTTGTCTTTGACAGCGGTTCCTGACTAGAATATTGATCATACGCAAAAATGCCGAAGGACTTTTTTGTAGTACTCTCGATTATCTAGTGGCGAGTTCCGCCGGATTTTTTTTTTAAGGGCGAAGCAAAGTTATTCTTCAGCAAAGTTATTTGGAGCTGGTGTATTTAGTGACGGCTTTGGTGCCTTCACTGACAGCGTGTTTGGCCAAATCGCCAGGCAACAAGAGACGTACAGCGGTCTGAATGTCGCGGGAGCTCATGGTGGGCCGTTTGTTGTAATGTGTGAGCCTCGATGCTTCGACTGCGATTCTCTCGAAGATATCGTTGACGAAGCTGTTCATGATGCCCATGGCTCTGCTGGAGACGCCAATGCTAGGATGAACTTGTCTCAGGACCTTGTAAATGTAGATCCCGAAGCTCTCCTTCCTCTTGCGCTTCTTCGCATTCACAGCCTTTGATAGATTCTTCTGGGCTTTGCCAGTCTTCGGCGACGACATAGCTTTGCCAGCCTTCTTCACAACTCTTCCCATCGCTTTCGGAGTCATGATCGCCAATGAATCGTAAAGCGGTGATAAACTAGCGAGAAAATTATTATTACTACTCCAAGAAGTTCGAAATAATATTAACAGTCGAGGCTTTCGGTTTCCTCTTATAACAGAAGTCGAGCCAACCGGCGCGCCAATCACGCGAGTGGAGGGCGGGGCGTGAGTTCTGATTGGTGCGGCGCTTGGTTTTACGAAGCGCGAGCGCTACTACAGCTTTTTACTTGCAGCTTTTTCAATCTCGGACCGTCTTTCTTTTTTCCTCCCTTGTTTTTCAGACTTGATACACATAAATACCGAATGAAAATTCGCTTTCTTATCTCTGCTTGCCCATGAGAGACTCCCTGACAGGGGAAATAATGCTAAAAGGTCTGTGTAATTGAAACCTGAGGTGAAACTCAGTACCGACGAACGTCCGTCGTGATAACGTTCCCTTGTATGTATATACGAGTATGCTTTTCATCAGGTACACACACACACACAACGACAGAACGTGTACCGGCGAACAGTAGGAAACGTCACGAGGTTGAGGTTGCAACTGTGGAAGCCATATGGCCGCAGCACTTTTCGTTTTTCATCACGAGTTGTGCTCGAAAAGCCGGTAAAAAATGGGCAACGAAACCGACGAGAACGTGAAACTGTTTCAATCGATTGGCCTGAGCGAACAAAAGGCAAAAGAGACATTGAAAAATGTTCAAGTTACGAAAAACCTCAACTGTGCGATAACCGAGGTAATTACTTTCTATAACCTATATTTAACTGCACTATTTTGGACACGAGATTTTTTACCGACATCTGTAAATATTTCTGACGAATATTCGGAAAGATATGCATTTTCATAATTATTACGAATCTCAGGTATAATGACGTAAATTGGCATTTTTCTATTCAGTTTTATACTTGGAAGTTATTGTGTAATTCGCATGGAACTTTCATCATAGTTTGTCCATTGTGAAAGGGACACAAAACATGAATGCAAAATTCAAGACAAAGAATCAAAGTCTGAGATTTATTTTGCATTGTCTGGAAGCTTCGGAATAGAACACAGGGACAATTTTTTATTCTATGCTAAAATTGTAGAGGAAAGAGGAAAATTTCAAAAATTTGTTTATTCAGTGTCCTATCCTTCATAATTCACCTCAATTTGGGGCAATGTGTATCGTTACGACAGACGATAGCTGAAAATAGCTAAAAAAGCAAATTTTAAATAAATGTGTGTTATTTACACAGGCCGCAAAATGTGGGACGATAACACCAGAAACTGGTATTTTGTTGTACCATGTGGCGTCTAAGATAAAGCCACAGATCGCTGAAAAAATACCACTCCTGGCGAATTACATAGCGCACAAGAAGTTGGACACTACGCAGAGAGTCGATGCCGCTCTGGATTACTTTCTGAGTAATCTGAAAGAAGAATTGAACGTAGCAGAATTCGAAGAAGCCTGCGGAGTGGGAATCGTCGTTACTCCTGAGGAGATTGAGGCTGCGGTTGAGAAATTAATAAAAACGCACAAAAACGAGATAACCGAGAAGAGGTAAAAAATAATTGACCAACCGATCGAAATAGTATCGGTCCAAAATGATTGTTAATACGCGAATTGCAGATATCGATTTAATGCCGGACCGTTGCTACAAGAGGTGCGCAAAGTATTGAAATGGGCGGATGGAAAAGCTATAAAAAACGAGGTGGACGTTCAACTTTTGGATGTTTTGGGCCCGAGAACTGAGGCTGATTTAGCACCTCCTCCAAAAACCGGCAAGCAATCCAAGGCTAAGAATGATTCTGACAAAAATAAGAACGCTAAAAATGGTGAGAAATAGACTAAATATACAGTTTCACTTTTACATAATGTGATATTCATAGAAACAGACATAATCTGCTCTCTTTAAATTGTAGAACAGAAGTCGGGAGATCTGAGCGATGAGAAAGACGCAGCAAAGACGATAAGCGAACTGATGAAGACCAAAGTGCACTTTCACAAACCTGGTGAAAATTATAAAACCGAGGGATACGTTGTAACGCCAAATACAAATCGCTTACTCGCCGAACATCTGAAAATTACGGGCGGTCTCGTGAGAACGAGATTTCCACCGGAACCGAACGGCATTTTGCATATCGGTCACGCCAAAGCGATAAACATAAATTTTGGGTATATTTTTTCGTCACTATAAATTGCGAAGAAAACATTGAAATAGCTCGCCATAAAATTGAGCTTTCAATGGAACTTTCTCATTTTTAACACGCAATTTAATATTTTCTGCAGATACGCCGCAGCTCACGATGGAATTTGTTACTTGCGTTACGACGACACGAACCCCGAGAAAGAGGAAGAAAAGTTTTTCACTGGTATTAAGGACATGGTCGAGTGGCTAGGCTACAAACCAGCTAAAATCACCCATTCGTCGGACAACTTTCAGCAATTGTACGAATGGGCTGTTAAATTAATTGAAAAGGGCCACGCGTACATTTGCCACCAGAGCAGCGACGAGATGAAGGGATTTAATCCGCCGCCCAGTCCTTGGCGAGACAGGCCCATTTCCGAGAGTTTACAGCTTTTCGAGGTGATTCTCATTTTTTGTTTTATTCTTTTTCCTATCACAAGAAAAGGAAAAAATCTTCTATTCTCTTTCCTTGTTTTCTTAAACTCTCAAAACTAAAATGAAACGATCGTAGGACATGAAAAATGGTCTCCTCGAGGAAGGCGAGGCAACGTTGCGAATGAAGCTCACGTTGGAGGAAGGAAAGCAAGATCCTGTCGCGTACAGGATAAAATACGCTCCGCATCACAGAACCGGCGATCAATGGTGCATTTATCCGACGTACGACTTCACCCATTGTCTCTGTGACAGTATCGAGAATATAACGCATTCTCTGTGTACGAAAGAGTTTCAATCGAGAAGATCGTCGTATTACTGGCTCTGCAATGTTCTTGATCTCTACTGTCCAGTTCAGTGGGAATATGGAAGACTAAACGTCGGTTACACCGTCGTGTCAAAGAGAAAAATTGCAAGGCTCATAAATGAGGGAATAGTCGCTGATTGGGATGATCCGAGGTCCGATAAATCAGTCGATAAATTAATACATCAATAACAGCTTATAAAAATATCCGTAATAATTAAAAATAAATTATCTCATTTTCAGGCTCTTCACTCTCACAGCTTTACGTCGACGAGGCTTTCCGCCCCTCGCGATTAACAATTTCTGCGCACAAATGGGAGTGACCGGAGCTCAAGCGGTCGTTGATCCTGGAAACCTGGAAGCGGCAGTCAGAGACGTTCTCAATGTCTCCGCGCCGCGACACATGGCGGTTTTGGATCCCATCAAAGTAACGATTCAGAATTTCCCTCAAGAATCTCCGATAACACTGACTGTGCCGGATTTCCCGGCTGAGCCTGAAAAAGGACAGCACACCATCAAATTCTACGATATTGTTTACATAGAAGCATCGGATTTCAAGGAGGTGAGGGAAAAAATTGCGTAGATTTTGGTTTACTCGAACAATGTAATGTTATTTATTATTGTTCGTTCTTCTAAATTGTTACAGCAAGAAGAAAAAGGCTTTCGACGTCTAACGCCGGGACAGGCGGTCGGACTAAAACATGCAGGCGTTGTTCTTACGCTGCAACGCGTTGAGAAAGATCCGAGTGGAAATATAACGAATTTGGTGGTGAGACAAGCGCCTGTTTCGGACAAGAACAAGCCCAAAGCGTTTATTCACTGGGTTTCGCAGCCAAAACTTGCCTCGGTCAGACTCTACGAACGACTGTAAGTGATAGTCTAGTGATTCGCGTATTGTTTTATTGTTTATTATTGTTGGACGGGAATTAACATTTTACTTTTATACATTTTTTAAATCAGATTCAAACACAAGAATCCCGAAGATACCACTGAAGTTCCTAATGGATTTTTGAGCGACATTAATCCGGCGAGCAAGAAAGAAGTCGTCGCCTACGTCGACGAAGGCCTCAGCTCGGTGGCTAAGCCTTTTACGCAATTTCAATTTGAACGACTTGGCTTCTTTTCCGTCGATCCTGACACCGCTTCGGGCAAGGTGCGCTTTTTTTTACTGTTGTTTTCGCGATTAAATTCAAATGTAACGAAGACAATAAAAAAATTAGTTCTCAGTGCATAATGCATAATATTGTATCAAAATTCTGTGGATGAGTATTCGATTCCATCAAATTCTTTGACAATTATTTTTCTAATTTTGGTTTTCTGCTTTTATTTTGTAGCTGGTCTTCAACAGAACAGTGACTTTGAAGGAAGATGCTGGCAAGTGATAACCGAAAAAAAAACACCATTATCTTCGGCTACAATTAAAGGTTTTGTATTTTGTATTTCGAAATATATACTCCGAGAGTATACGAAGCAACTGACGCATTCAACAACGAAAATAGAATTTGCGACACAGAAAAGAGTTGAAAAATCTGTATCCTCCTTTCTAAAATCCTTAGCCATGGTATTTAATCCTAGTTTATCTTACTTTAGTGTATAAGCAATGTGAAGGGAGGACGGATTTCGTAAAAAATCATCGTGATATCCATAAAATCGTTGTTTTCGGATAAATCGACCCATTATTTCATATCAAAGATTAGGCCTGTCGCTGATGTGACAAAAATTGGCGAAAAAAATTCGGTTTTCGAAGAATCTCAATTCATCATGCAGGACTCGTAAGTCGGAACCATGTATTTGATGTTTATGAAGGCATCTTCGCCTCCATATCGCTCCAAAATTTCGAGGGTTTCTTGTATGAGATCGGCGGGATTTTCGCCCTTCTGCTGCGAGTAGTCGATGCCCTCGCCGAGATTCACTGAAATTTTGTTCGCAAAATATTGTATTAAATTTTGATTTACTAAATTGATGACCCGGAGATTATAAAATCGGCCAGACGATGGGTAAGCCCTTAAGATATTTTCGTACCATTTCGATCCTTCAGCAAATTTGGAATTGGCAATATTTGCCTGAAGTAGGGAACCAACGCTTCGCCGATGCAATCTCCCGATCGGACTAAACGTTGCAACGCTCTCATGGTCGCACAAATTATTTCGGGAATTTTCGTGTTGAGCGCATCTGCGGCCAAAATATTGTGTTATCATTCTCTAAGTACTCGTTGTTCGGTATTTTTTCGGTGAAAGGCGTAGAAATTTTTTAAAAAATATTATTTACGTGATAGAGTTAAGATTGCATTGAGCAATGATTAATTACTTTTTATCGGTATTATTAACTGCGGTACGACCGGTAAAATTTTCGGCCCTCCGTGTTCCAGCATATCTGATATTCCCTGTTCGACAAGGGAATTGTAGGGTGCTTCGGTTTCCGTCAACCCGTCGAAGAACATGGGCAGATAGTGGTGAAAGTCTAGATCCTCGATATTAACTTTCCACGTTATCGTAACTCCGTCGCTTTCCACGGATATCGGAAAAACTCCGCGCTCGTAGAACTTACGAAAGGATGAAGGTTTTGGAGGCACGGGTTTGTACAATCCGCATTTCGGAGGCTTTGCGACTACAGTATTTTCCTTCAATAAATAAATAAATTATTCTCTCATGCTTCACATATCGATTGCTATAACGTTTGATTGTTGTAAAATAAAAAATTGTTGGTGGCACAAGAAAATATTAACAATAAAGTGAATTAAAAAATGCATTCTCACCTGCAAAGCTTGTATAGTAAAAGCCGGAACGACTCGTGGATTTTTCTTATATTTCGGATTATTCTTTCGAACTTCTTTCCAAAACTCACGTTGATTGACCATGACGCGAGTGAATGAGATTCTATTTTTCGCTCAGCCGTTCTCGATATACTCGCGAGCTCAACAGGCTTGGAAATCACATAAGTTGAGCGCGCGAACTTTGGTAGTTTATTGATGGATTACGGCATGCGGCAAAACTCTGGAGGAAAATATATGTTTGTGAAAGTTTTTGGGGTTGAGAGGCTACGAATAGATTTTGATCAAACAATCGAGAATTCCATGGTAACGACGATTGCGCTCGAGCTCCAGAGTTGAAATACTACAGGTACTTTACGTACGCAGTCTTATAAATAATAAAAGAAATAAAGTCAATAAAATCGTAATTATACCGAACTTGCGTTTATCCGCAGTGAGTACTTTGTTTCATTTTCAAAGAGCGTTTTACTAATTATTACCGATTATTTAACAATATCCAAGAAAAATAAACAGCGCGAGCTTTTTGATTACTAATTTTGGATTTTCTTATTCGTTGAATTAAAAAAATTAAAAGCTATGTAATAGGAAAAATGGTAGAGAGGAGAGTAAAAAAGATCGGAAGTCGGTATAATATTTATAATTTTTATGAATCTTATGAGAAATTCTCCACACATACAGTCTGAAGATGACGGGCGGCTAACTTCTCGTGACCTTTGGGACTTTCTTGTGAAACTGCGGGTCGTCAAAGATGAGACATCGCTTTTTGGGTTCTTCCTTCTCTGATGTATTTCATTTGTAAGGAAAAACATTTTGCACGGACAAAAAACAGAAAAAATACCTACGATTTTAACCGACGTTAAAAAAGGATATTTGTGAAGAAGCTTGAAGATTCCTGTGCCGACGGGAACCGGAATTCCCATGATTATCGACTCCGAAACTCCGCATATCGCGTCCTTCTGGCCGTAATACGCTGCATCGAATAGATGATCGGCCGTTTTTTCGAACTGCAAGAAAGAAATCGCGAAATTCCGAATTACGACTAGAATTTTAAAAAATCGTATCGAATAAACAGAATCGTAATTTACCGAGGCGAGATTGAGGACTGATTCCTTCATTTTAGCCAAACCCTGGCGAGTGATACCCAGGACTTCTCCTCTGCTGGTCATCAGGTCGGCGACCAACATCGGATGCCGCCGATCGATGCTCATTCCGTGATTTTCCATTACCAATTTGATTTCCGTCATGATTGTCGCTCGCGCAGCTTCGATTCCCAGCGTTTTAAATACCTAAGAGAAAAAAAAGCAATGATTAAAATATACATCACGCGGAAAATGCTTACAATCATCAAATTTCAATGGAAGATTTTTCATACCTCGATTGTGTTGTTGGACGTCGTTTTATTACCTAAAACTCCTGGAGTTGCCATAACTTCGCGCATATTGTCGCCTTCGACGAATACTTTGTATCTCGTTTCGCCGCTGGAATCGTCGTTGTGAATAACAGCGCGTGCAACCGTCGGCAAGCCCTAAACGTAAATCAATTATAAGTGGTAATCAATTTTGCCTTTAATCTACGTGAATAAATTTTGAAATTATCAACACGCACCTTAATTACGACATTCGGCACCAATTCTTTCAGCTGCGTCAGCGCGTAATTTAAGCTGTGCTTCTGCTTACTGGGATTCACCGTTATTATCGAATCTCCTCGTACAGTTACGAGTTTTGGATTTATCTTCAATTTCGACGTGCATATCCTGAGAAAACAAAAATAAGCGTCGCTTTTATACCTCAGAAAATGTTCCAACAGCAGCAAAATTATTTATTGAGGAAGTTGATGTAAAACCTACGAATAACGGATCGAATTGGCATCAACTTCGAGCTTCAAGAGCTTGATTCGATCGACGTCCAGTTTAATCAACAGGAAACAGTCGTCCGGCAAATAAACTTCTTCTAGGTATTCTGTAACTTCGCCTAAAGTTGTCTTTTCTATTCTACCCTTGACACGACGTGCGAATTCGGCATCGTTATCTTTTTCCTGAAGAAAACCACAATTTAAATTAATATTTACATTATTTTTGCGAGTAGTGTTCATTTCACGTTAATTTCAAAGAAATTGGAGGGTTGTCGTGATTTTTGGTGAATTTTTTGTGGACTTACGAGAGCTGCGGTGATAATCGGAGTGCTGATCTTCGGATTGGCATTGATAATCTCTTTGATTCGAGGAACACCCTGAGTGATGTTCATGGAGGCGACACCAGCAAAATGGAAAGTTTTCAAGGTCATTTGAGTGCCGGGTTCGCCGATACTCTGAGCCGCGAGGGCGCCAACCGCGGTTCCGGGTTCGATTTTCGCTCTCATATATTTTTCCTTGCAAGTATGAATGAATTCCACCAATTGCGAGACAGTTAAACGCTCCAATTGCAGTCCGATCTTCGACTTGGTCACGAGATTCTGTCGCAGCCGAGTGATTTTCCGAGAAACCGTTTTCAAAAATGCCCTGGAATGAAAATTTCGCGGTTCAGAAAATGACTTTGGCAAGGAAATACTGATCGCCGATTAATCGTTGTACTCACGCCAATTCTTGCTTGAACTCTTCGCTCAAACACGAGTATTCTTCACCGTTCAACAATTCCGTTGTCGCTTTTATCACGTTTTGACCGTCCAGCGGTTCCTCGTTTTTGTACGGCGATTTCGCTCGAACGTGGTCCAAAACTCGTTTGAATTCGACCGGACAATCTTTGCCTAAAAAATTTCAAATTATTCCAAAGCCTTATCGATAAACCGATTTGAAAAAAAAAAAATTTCGACAATTTTCCCGAAACAGCAACTTAAAAAAAAAAAAATTTCTTCAAATATTGAAATGGAGAAAATTGCCATACTTGCCTTCCATATACGTGGGATCAAGGCCATCACCGCCGTACAATATTTGCACGATATCGCCAACGGAATTTCTTACAGTCATGTCGTAATGCAGGCACAAATCTTCGAGACTCTTGACTAATCTTCTCTGCATGTATCCGGTTTCGGCAGTTTTAACAGCCGTGTCGACGAGTCCTTCTCGGCCTCCCATTGTGTGAAAGAAGAATTCCGTCGGTGTCAGTCCTGAGTAAAAAGAATTCTCGACGAAGCCTTTGGCGGCTGGGACTTTCGAGTGACGTTCGAAGTGCGGCAAAGCGCGCTCCTCGAAGCCGTTGGGCACGCGATGACCGCTTATAGCTTGTTGACCTACGCAAGCTGACAAAAAATACCAATAGTCGATAGTTCCTTGAGACCCCGAAATCGTTCGGCTATTGATCCTTCATTACGGAATTAAATTTACCAATCATCTGAGATATGTTGATGAAACTTCCTTTGCTGCCGGACAACGCCATCACTAGGGGACTGTTGCTTGGGTGGAGTTCCTTCAGACAAGCTTTACCCGCGTGATCACGAATTACGGACAGTTCTTTGAGAATCATCGCTTCGAGAGATTCCTCCTCAGAGCAACCGGGCTGACAAACTAATCGTCCTTCTTCCATTTGTTTGATGTACTCCGTGCACTTTGCGTATCTGAACAACGAACAAGTTTGAAAGTAAAGCTATTAACCCATAGAAAGGTGAATATTTCAACTGACTGCAGTTAGTTTCGTAATTATCTACGAATTTACAAATTTAGGCGTACAAAAAATTCTTCATAAAAATGAAAAGTTTATTACCCAGCGTCCAAAAGTTCGTGCTTCGCTCGAAGAAGGCCTTGACCTGGTGTGACGTCGCCGATTCCGATGGAGAAGCCTCGATTCATGAGGAAATAACTCGCAATTCTTGCGAGACGCCACATAGCGATGGTAGATGCGTCTTCGCCCCAGTCTCGAAGAAGGACGTAAAATATGTTCTGCTTCGAACCCGAACCCAGTGTCGATTTGTCCATCGAACCAGCGATGAGTTCCGAGTTTCGAATTACCACGTCTGAGACAGTATTTTATTTATGACAAAAATCTTTGGCATGGAAGACTTTCTCATAGAGGATTTATAAAAGATAAAAAATAATGGTTAATAACTTACACGAATCATTGAAGCACAGTTCTTCATCTCGGGAATACGCTCGTCCTTTCGTCTTGAGATTTGCCTTGATCTGACAAGCGCTGTTCGGTCGCAGTATCAAACTGAATATCTGTTTGCCAGTCCAGAGTTCGGCGGGTTTAATAATCGCGGGCGGTGGAAGGTCTATATTCATGCCGGAATCCGGTCCGGCGAGCAAACAACTCGCTAATTGGGAAGCCTGAGATTTATTGAGGAAAGTGTCTTTTTGCGTGAGGAGGTAACCGCCAGTGATGAAATCTTGAGTCGCGGCGATGAGTAACTCTCCATTTCGGGGGGTAACCAAATTCGATTTATTCTTGAATAAAGAAATTACGTTAAATACTGTAAATTGTCGATTGTCCCTTTTCGATTCTCAGAGAGGTTCGAAAATAAAAAGTGGCGAATTGATGGAGAATGACTCAGGTAAAAAATAATAGTCTTTTATTTATTTATTTGTATTACTTACTCCCATGAGAACTAATGCCTCGGCTCTCGCTTCCTCAGTTTGCGGCAGATGCAAATTCATCTCATCGCCGTCAAAATCGGCGTTATATGGCGTGCACACGCATTCGTTGAAACGGAATGTTCGATGCTCGAGAACTTTCGCCTTGTGGGCCATTATAGACAATTTATGGAGCGACGGCTGCCTATTGAATAACACCACGTCGTCGTCCCTCAAATGCCTCTCAACAATGTCACCGTACTGTTGGGAGAAAAAAAAAAAAAAAAAAAAAAAAAGTTTGACGAAATTAATAGATTTTAAAAACAGTAAAGGCTTATTCGTTATGTCTGTAAAATTCTGCTGATTAAATAAAAATTTTGTCGAATATATGAGGATTGTACCTGCAAATCTTGGGCTATTTTCTGTCGATTTCCGTAGCGCAAGTATTTCTTGAATTGGGTCTTTCCTTGCTGCACAAAATTGGCGCCTGGATGAACGTCGGGTCCGTTTCTTATGAGCGTTCTCATAAGTTCTATGTTCGAGGAATTAACACGCTCAGGATACGTGAGAATTTTTGCAACGTGGATCGGCACTCCCACCTATTGTAATTTAATTTTACTTTTTCAAATACCATAAATTATATATATCATTTTTTAATGTAGCTAAACAGATTTTTCGTATATATTAGAGGAGACGTACTTGTTCAATTCGTAAATTTGGATCCGGCGATATCACAGTTCTGCTGGAAAAATCGACTCGTTTACCCGATAAATTACCACGGAATCGACCTTGTTTCCCCTTCAATCGCTGGACCAAACCTCGTCCTGATTTTTTTGGCTGCAAGCAATTTTTACATATCCTCAGTAACAGCACCATAAAAATTTTACAAATAGATAATTCTGAATGAAATAAGTATTACCTGCATGTTCAGAGGAATCCCCGACATTTCACTGTTGATATAAAGCGCGCAATGAAGCTGAAGAAACTCCCAATCCTCGTTGTACATGTGAACCTTTGCACCACTCGATCTGTGCTTTTGAATAACGTTGTTCACAAATATTATCTCAGAGAGCTTCATCGTGAGATTGTCCTCGTTCGTTCCTGCTTTTAAGTCCGATACAACGCTGGGTCTTATACAAATTGGCGGCACGGGAATTCTTGTGAGTATCAAGTCTTTAGGCAAGGAGCAATTAGGATTCATCAGCAATAGAGGAACATCAGCTGCTGGTATCTGTTCTAAAATGCCCAGTACCTGAGAACATTAAATTTACATCAAATACACAACATTTTTTAGCGAGTTTTCCTAATTTAATGTCAATTATTGAGATTTACCTCGAGAGGATTTAAAACGTGAACGAGTCCACTCTGTAAAATACTGTCCAGCTCTTTATTGTCTTCTATAACATTGTTATACTCTGCCAATTTAGCTTGCACGATAACATCAGTTTTCTTCTTGGATTTGTATTTTTCGTGAACGATCTTAAGCAATCCAGCCTTTTTCACTGTTCCATTGAGTTCTTTACAGTACTGACAAATTGTTGTCTTCTTGGCTTTTTCGAGTATCTGTTTTCTCAAAGCCTTGCGACTCAAGTAGCCCAAAGTTGGATTTAAAACCCTCGTCAGGTAGAGCTTCTTGTCGCTCGGAGATAGCATAACGTGCGAGCATTTCTATAGTGAAAAACCAAGCAATGATTATCCGAGTTTGGTGATAAAACTTAAAAGCAAACATTAATAAGACGATTACCTTGCATATAGATTGTAAAATGCCGATTATAGATCTGAAATATCCGACATGAAAAACCGGCAATTCCAGATCTATATATCCGTAGTGTCCGATGCATTCGTTCAGCGATTTTCCACACGTTCCGCAAGGATTTGCATTCGAGCAGGTTCCCTAAATTTAAGATGAAAAATATGGATGACGAGTACATAAAAAAAATTTTTAACCAACCTAATCTTAAAAAAAAAATTCAATAACCACTCGTGAAAAATACCAAACGTTTGTCCAGCGGTCCGAACTGAGCCGGTGTGTGTTGACTGTCCTGGCTGTACAAATTCTTATGGACAACATGGATATGGGCCTGCCGTTCCATGTTGTGACGGCTGTCGACTCCGAACGAGACATGAGAACTAAAAATCAAATCGTCAACAATGCCAGGTAACAAATCCCCACAACAAAAATAATGGAGAATAACAATGCAAATAAAAAAATGTCCTCAAAAGCATTCCCAAATTCTCTCATAAAAAAAATCAATTTACAAAATCCACTAAACTACGATAAAACCCGAGGAATAATAGGGGATAAAAAAAAATTATTAATGTCAACATACATTTTTCTCGCGACATCGGTTTCCCTGTACTGTTCCTTGACCATTTTGAGGTTATTGCCGGTTTGCGTGTTGACTAAAGATTTTTTGCGCCAGAAATTATTCGTTTAGTCACTAAATCCGATGCAACAGTATTTCTCATCCTTTCCTCGGCATTAACTTGGCTCCGCAGTTCGGAGTTTTCCGCGACGAGGCCCTGAACGTCACTCTACATTCCAAAACGTCGAGGACACGTGCTCAGACCCTTTGAGCTCGCGAGTCGAGTTCGTACTGACGCTATCCAGTTTGAAAGTTCGAAACTCCCGCGCGATCCACGACGTGGCGCTGCTGTGCATTTCCGCCGGTGGGAAAATCGCGCGTTGTGAACCGGCGAGCGGCAACGGCAAACCATCGGCATTTTAGTGGTTGAATTCGTTGGTCGAGCACGTGTTTCATGCGGCAGCCTCGATAGTTGTTGAACAATTCTCATTATCTCTCTTCGTGTTCGATGTGCCATAATAACAACGTATTTCGATAATGCCTCGTAACGCGAAAGATTCCGACGATGAGATCGAGCCTAAGAGCGGTTCGTATTCCTCAATAATTCACAAACACTTTGCGCCATGCGTTTACGAATTTTTCGCAACGGTTTTTAGCCACCGAGCGTAACGGTTTTTCAATGCATTACAAAGTTTTTGACAATTTTCTCATTTGTTTTATCGCTCCAACTTCATTTCGTGAATTAGCGGCTAATTATTGACGTCTAAGGCATCAACATTTGGAAATTGACAATTTTTTTTATTTATGTCTTCGTAATAAAATTTTGACAATTCCCCCCTTTTTTTGTTTGTCATGTATTCCGCAGGACGCAGAACCAGAGCGGCCTTGAATCCGTCCGTTCTGGATTCACCGTTGCGTCGCAGCACCAGAATAAAACAACCTGTGCAACAAGACGGCTCTTCGCCAGATTCTCTCAGCGATGTTTCCAGCACCGGAACTGCGCGAAGCAACAGGCGGAAAACCACAACAGGAGATGCAGAACCTGCGAGGAACACCAGAACCAGACGCACTTCTATCGCGTCCGATGTCAGCGAACTAACCGAGACGGAGTCGCTGCCTGATGGACCTCCCAAACGAGTCACCAGACGCAGCGTTGCTAGTGTCGCTGCTGTGGATACACCTCCAGGATTGAATGGACGGACCAGGTTTGAAACGTCTATTTTTATTCATTATTAATAAAATTAATGCAAATATCTTCTTTTTTTTTCTTATTAAGTTATATTGAATTTGAAAAAATATTTGTTTGAAAGTTACAATAAGAAATAATAATAATGGTAATAAAGCTAGAAAAAATAGTACTGAGAAATATTGTTTAATAGGTTTGTAATAATTCATCATTTTTGTAACGTCGAATATATCGACGATTGTTTAATGTTCAGGCGAGCAACTAGAGCAGGTTCAGAATCAAAATCAACGCCTCCTGTCGGAAGAATAACCCGAAGAAACAGAGCAAGTTCCTTGGAGCCGGAAGCAATGGAAGAGCAAGTAGTTCGGGAAGTCGGAACTCCAGTCAAGTCGCGAAGACGCGCTTCCGCTCTGCCTTCTGAGCCGGCGGTTGCTGAGGAGTCCGAAGATTCTGGCCGTGCGAGTCGTCGTACATCGACGAAAACAGTTTACGAGGTCGACGAGGACTCGCCAGGTACGCAAATTCAAATTTCAAAGATTCGTTAAAAACATGAATTAAATTCATGTTACTCAAAGATTCTATTGGACAACTTATGAAATCTCGTTTCAATTTTTGTAGAATCGCCGGTCCTGAATACTTCAAAGTCCTCGCGCAGAAAGTCGAAGAACGATGTCAATGAGTTCGTCGAAAAAATGGAAATCGACGAGAATTCTGGTAAGAAAATGCTTACTTTTTCTTGAGGGAGGACCTCTAATTAGAGCACAAAATAAAATAGCATTTTTTAGGAATCATTTCTGTAGTAATAAATGAAGTAAAATGTTCCAAATTTTTACATTTTATCTTTTTAAAAGTCGGATTGGGCACTCTTTTATTATTTCTGCCAAGTATTTTTAAAAAATTAAAAATAATTTTTGTTATTTATTACTTCAAAAAAAAAATCCTGGAAAATGATATTTGTTTTTATGCTTTAATTAGAGTTCCCCCCTCCATCGCTGCTTTTCGTTTATTTTTGTTTTTTATGTTCTTTTCGAGAAGGTGTGGCAAGTTGCTTTTTTGCGTTAGAACCGTAACAATTATAAATTTTACGACAAAAATATGTATCCATGACAGTCGGGGAATCGGAGGCTAATACAATCGAGAGATCCACTCGAGAAAATACTGAGGCTGCAGCCGATGTTTCGCACGTAGCCCACAAACTCGAGGGTTCTATCAAACTCACGGATTCCTCGGAACCGAAGAAAGCCGACGACGGATCGTCCCACCAATTTTCTAGTCCTTCGAGAGGCTCATCGTACACGGTCGAAAGTCTCCTTAGTCCTTCCACAGAGAAACCGGAGAAAAATCCAGGAAACAAGGAAAACGAAATTCTCAACGATAGCGCCGCGCTGCTCGAGAAAAGCGGCAGATTATCGAATCGATCGGACGTTCGGTTCTCCAACCGAAATTCTTTGGGCTCTAGTTACGTAAAACCCCAAGAAAAACGTTTGAACGTCTCCGTCGACGACAGTCTTTTATCAAACGATTACGAAACCCCGACGAAAACCCAGGAAAATGTTAATACAGAATTATCAAAAAGATCGTCGAGAAAAGAGAGATATTCCGTGGACGAATGTGTGGTTATCATCGAACCGATGGAAATGGATCGCGTTGACAAAATAGTTAGTACCAAAAAAGTTGACACACCGGAATCACCGAAAATACGTAAAACTTACCAAATCGAGGAGATAACGAGTGAAGAAATGGAAAACAAAGAGCCAGAGTATATATTACCGGACAAAGACGTGAAAAATACGGACAATTTTATTATTAGCGAGAATGTTTCGGACCGCGAAACCAATTTCGAGATATCGAATGTCGTGAGCATCGCCGCCGACGAAAAAGATGAAAAAATGTACGAAGAAGAGCCAATGGACGTTGACGAGTCGCCGGATACGTTTTACCTTGAGCTCAAGGATACGGGCGAGGCAAACGAGGAACAAACCGGAAATGAGGGTGTAAATAATGAAGAAATTACTGTGGAAACTTCGAGCATGAACACAGAGTCTCGAACTTCGATTTCCGAGGATAAAGCGACGACTGACGTCGCGGACAATGACAAATCCTCGACAGAGATTTCGATTTCTCATCCCGAGCCTCAAGTTTTAGATTCCAATGAAAAAGTGTCCATTGATTGCGCAAAAGATGAAAAAACGTCGTCGGAACCTTCAGTTTCGAATGACGAGCTTCGAGTTTTGAATCCGGAAGAAAAAGCGCAAAAAGTGGATGAAAACGACGGAAAATCATCTTCGGAACATTCAGTTTCGAATTCCGAAGAAAAATCACTCAGCGATAATGGAAACGATGAAGAAACGTCTTCGGAACAACTCATTTTAGACGCAGAGAAATTAGCTTTGAATTCCAAAGAACAAACGCTCAGCGATCGTCCAAACGATGGTACGACATCTTCGGAACACTCAATTTCAAACACAGAGACACTGGCTTCGAATTCCGAGGAAAAGACACCTAGCGACGTTGCAAACGATGAAAAAGCATCTGCAGAACCTGCGAACCCGAGCATCGAGCTCACAGCCTCGGATTCCTCGACAAATAATGGAAAACCTGTAAACTCGGCCGAAATCGAAGACAATTTAGTATGCGCTAAAGATAGGAACCCTTCGATTGTTACAGAGTCGTCGACGGCCGGAGCGAACGACGAGGAAGCTTCGAATGTGAGTGAAGAGAAGAGCCGGGAGTCGACATCGAACGCGAACGAAGACGAGAATAAAAATGAAGAAATTGAAGAGAAGTCGGCAGAAAAAGAAGTTGAGGGAAAAACCGCCCACCAAAGCGACGACGAAAGTGAGTACGATGGTTATCCGGAATTCAAAGACATTCCTGCTGACGAATGGACGAGCGCAGATGCTGAGAAAAACACCAAAAACACAGACATGGATTCAAATTCGGTGCATTCTGTTTCCACCGAGCGAAACGGCAGCGAATTCGATTTTGTATTGGTCGACAAAGAATTTTCGCAGGTCTCGGAAAAAGAGGATCAGGCCAAATCCGATTACGATTCCGACGACACTCTCAAAATCGCCGTTGCCAGCGAAGAATCGGTCGAATCAAAAGACGATGAAAAGCACGTTAACACGTCCGCGGCAAATGAAGAAACGCCTATGGATGTTTCCAGCGACGAAGAGGAGACTGACATTAAAGCCAACAATTCCGTGTCTATGAAAAATAAAAGTTTCGATACTCCGCCAAAAATGATCGAGGCGAAGACACCGAACAAAAATATTTCTCTAATAGCTGATACTTCTGCCAAAGGCTCGTCAATTGGCTTAAACTCCTCGCGACGCAAGTCTCTGCTTTCGGTCGACGATCAATCGAACGAGAATTCAAATTCCTCGACGAAAATGAATAGATCGGTAAGAAACTCTCTGCAGAAAAATATTTTGAATGCTAACGCTAGTTCTGAAGAGGAAAACAACAGCGATAATAGTGGAGAAGCTGATAGCCCCGAAGTCGTTAAAACTCCTAAGACGATCGACAGAAAATCGCTCGATGCTTCCGCCAAAAAATCGAAAAACACACCGGATTCGACTAGAACGATCGGTTCAGCGAAAAACACTCCGTCGAATGCTGAAACGAAAGCCAACGAAACGTCCGCTAAACGCAACAGGTCTTTGACCAAGTCTGCGACGAGTTCGCCATCGGATGACGCTGAGAATTCTTCCGATATTACCACGGAATCGGAATCAACGGTGAAAGAAAACGAATCTGAAAAGGTATCGAAAGTCGCACTTAAGAAACAGTTATACGCGGGATCGCCAGCGAATAAATCTCTCAATAAATCGGTGAAGATCGGTAGCGCGAAAAAATCGGCGAGCAACAAAAATTCATCGGAGAGCGAAGCGTTTTCTTCTGATTCGTCCGAAGAATCGCAAGAAGATGTATCGAGTCCGAAAGATGCACTCAATGAATCCAGAAAATCGGTGAGTGGTAAGGAATCGAAAATTGACAAAAACAAGTGGATAATGACGCCATATTCGGTAAAAGTGATTAAAAGTAATGTGGACAGTCCAGCCAGTCCAGAACCTGGAGACAAAGGTCTCGATAAATTCGCTAAGTTGAAAAAACCGATAAAAATCCCGTTGAATCAGAGTTCCGAAAATGCTCTTCGAGCTTGTGCGGACAGTCCAACGAGTCCAGATCCCAAAGATAAAGGTCTCGACATATCCGCTAAATCTAGAAGTGCGAAAAAATCGACAAACAAAAATACTTGGAGCTCGGCGATCGACTCAGAGAGCGAGATCGATAATCAAGATGCGCAAGAGAAACTCAATAAATCAGGAAAAATCGGAAGCGCCAAGAAATCGGCCAACAGTTCGAGATCGTCGGCAATAAGTTCGGATTCAGTGGCCGACGACGAAGACTCTCAGGAGAATTTCAACAGGTCGCAAAAATCGGTAAGCTCGAAGAAATCGGCGATCGACAAGAATTACTCAACGATCGCGCAGGTCAATTCGGATTCGGACGTCGACGAGGACGTGAAATCGGACACTACCGACGATGACGCCGACATCAGTCGGAAAATACCGGCATATTTGTTCGATTACAGCAGCGAAAGCAACAGCTGCATTTCCGCGAAGAGCATCGATTCCGATGTCGAGAGAGATATGAATCTTCACGGCAAAAGTGTCTTAGAATATTCGGACGACGATGTGCCGGCCGATGATTGCATGGCCACGGAATCGGAATCTTCCGATGACGATGACGACGGCGCCGATCTCGCCGATTTCGTTGTCGACGATGACGACGACGAGGAGGAAGATTATTCAGATGTTGAGCATGATTTGGGTCTCGACGACAATGAATCGCAGGAGTCGCTCACTAGCGAAGAGAAAAAACCGAGGAAAAGAATAATTCCGAGACCGGCACGTGACTCCGATAGCACAGACAGCGAAGAAGAACCGCCAACGAACGTCTCTTCGCGTCTCGATAAATCCAACACACCGAAAACACCGATAAAACCCGCAAAACTCAATAAAACACAGGAGATCCTCGAATCCGAAGCGAAACCCGTCGATCTCAACGTATCGGCGAAAAATATCGCGAGCAAAAATAAAAATCAGCTGATTCAATGCAGCACACCAAAAACAGTGGCCAGGCAAAGTTTGCTTTTGGAACAATCCGATTCCACAAAAGCCACGACGCCTTTGAACGAATCTCTCAAAAAAGCGGATTCTTCGATAAAACTCAACGTTTCTACCGCGAAGAAATTGTCGAAATCGGTTTGCGAGACTACTGAAACTCCTGCGAAGCTTAGCTCGAGTTTCAAGATCACAAAAACTCCGAAAGCGTCGCTCCAGGTGCAGGAACAACTTCAGATTTCGCTGCCTGCGGATTTAAACGAAACTGCCGATAGAACCAATCTTTCGAAGGTCAAATCCACGAAACTCTCGACTCTCAATCAAACTGTTGTTCCGCCTGGCAGCGAATCACCGGAAACTCGATTCCTCATGAAACAGAAGTTGAACGACTCTTTGCCAGCGCTGAAATTGCAACAGCGAGCGAAAGCCTTAAGACGAAGCGTGTTGGACAACCTTCGCGAAGGAATTCAAGTCACGGAACAAGTTCCTGAAGAAGCCGAAGAAATACAGGAAGATGTCGCGGAAAACGAAACGTCGCCAAGTAAGAAAGAAACTGCGAGCGAACATGAAGTTTCCAGCGAGAAGAAGAAGAAAAAGAAGAAGAAGAGCACCTCCGAAAATCCAGAAGAAATCGCCACCTCTTTAATAGAAAGCGTCACAGAAGTAAACGACGACTTAAACGCTTCTGCCAAAAAAGCGAAGAAACTAAAGAAAAAGAAGCCCGCGGAAACGCCGGAACAGGAAGAAGTCAAATCCGAAGAGAAAATCCCCAAAAAGAAAAAGAAGAAACTCGAGAAAGTCGTCGAAGATGTTGTGTCTGATGAAGTCGATAAAAAGGGAAAGAAGAAGAAGAAGAAAGACGAGGCCATGATGGAAAACATCATATCAGATGAATCAGATAAAAAGGACAAAAAGAAGAAGCAGAAGAAGCACGAGGAAGTAATCGAAAAAATCGTATTAGATGAGGTCGAGGACAAAAAGAAGAAGAAGTCGAAGAAGGCTCGGAAAATAGAGGAAACTACAGAACCGGAAGTTCCCGTGTCGCGCCAAAAATCGCGACGTATCGGCGCGCAAACCAATCAAGATTCCGACTCCGAGGAGCCTGAAGCGATAGATTTTGCGATGGCACGAGACGCAGCGCTTAGGGACTTCAAAAAGATCACGGAAAGCATAAAAGCCGGACAAGAGGCGAAAAAGAAAAAGCACCAAGAAAATCTGACTTCGAAGCAGGAACGCAGGGCCAAAACGCAACCGGAAGTCCCAGTAACTTTCGAAAAAATGAAGACAAGCGTCAAACGTCTCCCCGACGACGTTCTCGAAAATCTGTCGCACGTGGCGGAAAGACCAAAGAAAAGGAGAAAGGTCAACGAGGAACCGTCCAAAACTACGCTCGCTCCGTTCCAAACAAAGTCTGGAAATTTCAAAGTCGACGACGGCTACATTCCACTCAGCTCCAACGGCGGCACGACGCAGTTCAGCGTCGTTAATCTCAAAAAAGCCGTGAAACATTCGAAAAAAGCAGTCGCAGCTTCGACCTTCAGGGAGCGAATGCTCGCACGCAATCCTCGCGAACCGGTGTCGGCTTATCTGATGTACCAACAAAAACAGAAGCACTCCGCAGGCGCAGATAGAATCTACTGAGGATGTCTCTGCTCCTTCTTATTATCCCGGTTATCACAATGTTCCATAATTTTTTTAAATAATTTGTCATTCGTTACTCTCTTTGTTTTCTACGTTTCGGATCGTCGAATTTTGTCCTCCGTTTAAAAACGCATCTTGTGCATGGAAATCGACGAAATAATTAGCGAGTTGTTCTTTTTATTTTTCGACTCTGATAAGTATTTTGCTTGTTACTTCGAACGCACCGTGCAGTACTTCGACACTATCATATACGGTCAATCACATATGTTTCCATTCAGTACTTTAGATTAAGTTGCGATATAGTTGTAGATCGTCGCGCGCCTTAAAAATGGATCTTTAAGAAAATTCGAAACAACTTCTCTGTCGGTGCGACGAAGGATTTAAAAAAAAAACTCTGAAGGCTTCGATGCGCAATACCTTTTTCTCCGAGCACGAAATACACGTTCTTCCACGTGTTAAAGTGATAAGCCCACAATTTCGCAGCGTCGAAGACAACTTTTATACTGTATAGCTAGGTAATTGTAAGAAAATGTATATCTGCCGCGCATTATTAAACTAAGTCGCCGAAAATCGAGATAACTTTGCGTCGTTAATGAATCTTCGGAGTTGAGCTCTGATCGCGAATATCTTTCTGGCGATTCTGGCGATTTCAATGTTCGATGACGCTTCGTTCGTTTATCTTTCTGTGACATACTGATGCGGTTACTTGTTTGATTATTAAACTTTAATTATTAAAAAAAAAAAAAATGTTTATGCAGTCCTTTATTCCCCTGTTTCCCAGTTTCCAGGATATTCTTATAATCAATTATACATAATTATCAAATTGAAATCAGGACTTGATGTTGTCAATTTTAAGTACATATCTTAAAAAACTAATCACCTTTTGTGATCTATTGAATTACAATTATCGAATCTGAATATAGTTTGACAAACACTTGAGTTCTTATCATGAGATGATAATTTTGATTCTTTTTTTTTGTGTTATTGTTTTCAATAATAAAATAAAGAAAGACTTGTAGAAAAATGATTCGAGACTTTTGCTATTCGATAATTTCGATTTCGTTACGATTACTAAAATGATTTTCGTCGGTCGATCACACGCGAGTCGACGAATGGAATTCGTTTAGTTCACTGATTAACATTCCCGGCGAATAACATCAGTGCCAACATTTTAGTGAAGAATGTGCTCTCATAACCAAATATATGCACAAAAAAACACGTAAAGTCGTTTAAATGTGACGTACAAATTACTAGTACGTCTTGGAGTAATTAGACTAGTTGCGGCTAGTTATAAATTTCGTCACATTTTAGGTTATAATATTATTAGATTAACACAACGCAGGTGGCTTGTTATTGTTCTTAACACGATGCAGCGCGGTATTTTGAGAATCGTTAATTTGCAATTTTCGCAAAAACGATTTTACAAAAAGCAGCTCGTTCGAGTGAGATTTGCGCCAAGTCCAACAGGTTTGTAATTATTTAAACATATTTAACATCCTGTCGTAACCTCTTCACTTGCATCTTCAACATTTTTGGATTTCACATTTAGACCCTGAAATTCTCTTCGACGCCTTTTGATCCTTTAGACAAAATTCATCAACGCTTGTTGAAGTTTTTCGTGAGCGAATTGTAATTTTTAAGCCAATCCTATGAAAATTTTAGTCTGCAAAAAATCCTCACGTTCGGTTCATCAAAAAAAAATTTCGTATGATTTTTTGTCTTGTTTTGTAAGTAATTGGAAAGATAATGAATTTTTTGGTGTTTTTACAGGACACTTACATCTGGGAGGTTTAAGAACAGCTTTGTACAATTACTTGTTCGCCCGTGCTAACAACGGGAGTTTTATTCTGAGAATAGAGGACACGGACCAATCGAGGATCCAACCGGAATCGATGGAAAAACTCCAGGACGATTTATTTTGGGCTGGGATAATTCCGGATGAAGATCCGGTGAGAGGAGGTCCGGCCGGTCCTTACATTCAGTCCAAACGGCTTGAATTGTACAAGTACGTTGTGGGTAATTAAAAATATTGACCACATTGAGTCAACGGTTGTTAGCATTTTTTTTTCAATTGTGATATCCAGAGAACAGGTGTCGAAACTTGTGGACAATCAATCGGCGTATCATTGCTTCTGCACGGAGCAGCGTTTGGATTTGTTGAGACGGGAAGCTTTGAGAAGCAGACAGATGCCCAAATATGATAATAGATGCAGGCATCTAAGTCCGGAGGATGTGAAGGCAAAGATCAGACGTGGAGAATCTTATTGTCTCCGATTCAAGGTTTTATATTATTACAATTGATCACTTTTTTTTTTCACTCAAATACATATTTTTGGATACAAACCTAGGAAATCTGGATGAGTTTTTATGAAACTTAAGGAGGCATCGATTGAGTTATACAAAAGATGCCTTCTTAAGTGCAATTACAATGGAGTTATTAAAATATTTGTTTATTCAATCACCAAAATGTGCTGTAAGATGTATGACAATATATTCTCACAGTTATCATCAGATCCACAGCCATTCCATGATCTGGTTTACGGAGAAATAGCCTCGACCGCTGCTCAGAACGAAGGCGATCCCGTTATCCTTAAGGCTGATGGTTATCCGACTTATCATTTTGCAAACGTCGTGGACGATCATTTTATGGAAATTTCGCACGTACTGCGAGGTGTAGAGTGGCAGATATCAACGCCTAAGCATATCCAATTGTACAAGTAAGAAAAAACATTTTTCTTTTTTTTTGGTCAATGCGCGCTGCATACATTTATATTTTTTTGCCGTTTTCGTAGAGCTTTCGGCTGGATTCCACCACAATACGCCCATTTGCCTTTGATACTCAACGCGGATGGATCGAAATTGTCGAAACGTCAAGGAGATATTCGTGTTGACGCTTATCGAAAGCAAGGAATATTTCCGTTAGCGCTGTTGAATTTTATAACACACGCGGGCGGTGGATTTTCAAGAAATTCGAGCGCACAGCGATGCTATACTTACGAAGAGCTCATTAAACAGGTGCTTATTATTAAACCTCATCGCCCCGATAAAATTACGTGGGTAAAAATCGCCGGAATGTTCTTTTGTTCAAACTCTGAGTTTCCTTTTATTTTGTTAAAGTTTGATATCAAAAGGATAAACACAAACTCGACGAAGCTTGCTCCTGAAAAACTTCTGGAGTTCAACAGATTTGAAATTTGTCAATTACTTCAGAACGAGAAAAACTACAAATTCTTGGTCAACAGAGTGAGCAGATTAGTGATGCAAGCATTTCCAGATCGGTAGAGTTACATTATTTTTATTGCGTTAATTCGTTGTGATATAAAATTTAATTACATATAAAATTCGCATTTTTATTAGCATCAAAGATGGGAGCTTACAGTTGGACGATCAACACGTGATAAGTACTCTCAAATGGGCGCAACATAGAATCAACAAATTGGACGATTTAATAGATCGGGAGTTGGCTTTTTTGTGGGTCGTTCCAACGAGTTTACCTGCAACTGAAAACCAGGAATGCTTAGGTAATAATTAGTCACTTTCCAGATATTTCATTTTACTTTTCAATGGGATTTAATATCCGAAATGCAATTGTATTTCAGAAACGGTGAAATTGGTCTGTGAAAAATTGAATGGTGTAGATAATTTTGAGGGAGAATCATTGAAGAATTGTTTGAGGGAAATTGCGAGAAATAATGGAATGCAATTTGCAAATTTCATGAAAACCTTGCGTGGAATATTGAGTGGACTCGAGGTAACCAGCGACCAGAATAAAATGCAAAATTTACGAAATAATGTGTATTAAAAGATACGTTAATTTTTTCTTTTAGGATGGACCGGCTGTCGTTGAAATGATGACAATTTTGGGAAGGGATAAAACGATTTTCCGTCTGAAACGAGCATTATCCTGAAAGCACGAGGTTTAAATTTTATGGGGTAATAATTTATTGTCATGTACATAAGTCATACTGAACGTAAATATCCTTTGAAGTTTTCATTCCAATTGATAATCCTGCAATAGTAACTTAATATTCTCATCGTTTCATGACATAGATCTCCAGGCAACTGGTTATATCTTATTATTAATAGCGTTCTGCGATACTATGATATTAACAAAAGTTGAATTTATCTCATAAACCTTGTTGTATTGAACTAGACAGCAATTTGTGTAATATATTTTTCCAACTGCGGCGATGCTCTGTAATTGAATTATGACTTCCTGCAAAAAATACATATTTCTGCTGAAATGTTGGGCGAATGCAATAATTATGTTTTTTCAATTCTTTTCCAAAAAAATCACCGTGAAAATTTATTAAAAATTGATAGTGTTTACAGGTCGCATCGTCATATTTATTGTTATGAGTACTACTACTTTTACAATTATGATTACACGCGAATAGAGTCGTTAATGGATCGCAACGGCGGGTACTTTCGCACTAGCCGCTCCCATATCTTTGAACGTTGCTATTAACCCTTCCAAGGTCCTGCGTACAGCTTCCGTGGCGGAGGATCCCTGGATATGGCAATTTACGAGCTGACTAGCTTCGTTGAGGCAGGGAGTGTCAGATGTTACGTTTGCGGGTCCAACGCGCGAAATTGTATGCTCGTTTCCAACGTCCATTTGAAGAAGCTTCAAAATGACGCAGTCAAGAATCGCATCGTCCGGCGCTTTGATTTTTCCACTTTCTTCGCACTCACGCACGGCGTTCGACATCCATCCCCATTCTTCCCAATCATCCCGATAATCCACTCTTATGTTATCGAGTTGCTGTATAAGAAGTAAACGATATCTGAAAAAAAAGACGAAACGTTACTATTTGGAACCAGTGACACGAGTGTCACCAAAAATTTGTCGACGTGGGAACAATTTTTTGTTCCCCAAAATAGTACAACTCATTTATTATCGACGGAAGAAACTCACCCCCATTTCCATGGATTTCTTCCAAATTTGACCCTCCGTAGAGAGTAGAGAAGAGGAAACAAGGAATAGTCTATGGACTCCAATTGATTGTAATCGAAGTATAAATTCTCCAGGAGTGGAAATCGTTGCGGTTGATAAAATGCCGTGTCTATGTATGCGATATTATTGAAGGAGATGTCGAGATGCTGAAGTCTGAACAGGCTTCTGAACGATTCTCCGGTGATTCTGGTCAACTTGTTTTCGCTCAGAATCAATTTTTTCAGAAAATATAAATCCGAAAATCCATCCGCCTCAATCGTGTCGATATTTCCTCTTTGGAGATCCAATATTTCCAGGGTAGTTCCAAATTCCGTGAAACTTCGACTGTAAATCATACAATTTTGGAGTCATTGTTACGAAAAATCAATCTTTTCAGCGTCGTGCTTGGTTTTTTCTGATTTTTATCCCATCGAGAAGCGTTAAAAATTCTCTATGACGTTTACCGTGGAATCCTAGTGATCTTAGCATTGAAGATAGTAATAGCAGTCGTATTTCTCGGAGCTTCCTTCGTGTAAGGATAAAGCGCGGTCAATCCTATGCAGTTGAATTCAACGATGTTGCTGAGCGTCGCCGTCACCGTCGTGCACTGCGATTCTTTGCCTTCTCCAGCTATTTTATTAACCAGATGCAGTAAGAGAAGCAATTTCCCGAAATAAATCATGATTAACAATAAAATATTTTTTCCTCGTTGAGTCCAGAACTGTTGGCCTGTTGAAACAGCACTACTCGAAATTTTCAATTTCCTTGTACAATTTAACGATTCGTGGGTGGCACATCCTCCGCTCACTTCCTGTTACATTCGCTATCTCAGATAATTCACGTATCTCACTAACGAACACTTCCGGCTTAAGCATTTTATAAAGTCATCACTTTTTTACACATCATCTGCTAAACACTGCTCTTCATATTCGTAAACTTTTTATTTTAATTAAAAAATTCGTATTCGGTAATTTTTTTTTTTCGCTTATGTTACTTAATCTCAGTCAGTTTGCATTAAAGTCTTATTACTTATGAGACTAGGTTTTGACTGCTCAAGGTCCAATTCATTTATGTGCACATTATATATATCATTTGCATACTTATTCGTAGGTTTGCTGCATGATTTTTTAACGAGATTCTGAACTTCGCGACAAGTCGAAACACATTTCATCGTTTCAGGCCCAATTTCAGGATGTTTCGAGCAGTTTTCAACTACAGTCGATACCCTTTTTACCACTTCCTTGTGAGCTTCGATTTCCTCTATCGCCTCGAGTTCTTCTTTCAGAGCAGCTTGTAATACCATTGCCTAAAATCAACGTAAGCCATGTACTCGCATATGAGCTTTTAATATGTCCTGACACAAAAAAAATTCGACATACTTTCCTCGCTCGTGACTGAAGGTCTTTGAGATGTTTTTCCATCTCTTTGAGATCTTGAGGATACGAAACGGCTTGACATTTATCTTCTTCTAACAAAACATTCTGTGGAACTGTGATGAGTTTTCTCATCAAATTCTGTAAAAAAAGGAGGTCCGTATTTATTTATTTATCCAATTTTTTCATCTGACTAAAAGTTACTGACTCCGCAAGGGAAAAAAGGAAAGAGATTCTCCGCTGTCACGAACGGATGTGGGTAATTGACTAATTACCTTCATGATAATTGCGTGCTCATGAAAATGAGAAGAATATTTTTTTACAAGATTTGCCACATCTTGTCTAAGAACAGAGTTATCGCTTTCGTCAGGCTTGGACATTTTATTGAGTGACGAGCTGAGTTTTTCGCCACACATTCGAATTTTTTCCTCAACGATCTGGTCAACTGTGAAAAAAAAACAAAAAATCAAAATTGCTGTACCGAAATGCAATGATTGATGAAAATTAATTGAAAAATTATTAAACATTATTACATAAAAATTTTATTGAAAAAAAAAAAACATTAATACTTTTTTGGATTATATATCAATTTCAGAAATAAGTGGAGATGGATTCAATAAACTTACGGGTCGCCGAAACTGTTCTTGAACTAAAGCCAAACAATTGCATTTCGTACTCTTCAGCTTTGCGCATATCCATTTCGGTGGACATGGTGGGCTTTTGTCTTCTTCCAATAAATTTCAATAATTATCTTCTTTCAAACTTTTGATTACTCGCGAAAATACAAAAACAGTTGACACGGCAAGAATTTCGAACTGCTAAAGCATGAACATCCAAGACCACAGATGGGCAAACCAAGCGAAGTCTGCGGTGGCGTTGCGAACTAAAATTGCACGGTAACAGCTGTGAATCACAATTTTTATTACCAATTGCGTAATTACTTTACTCGGTCGGTATAGTAAATCCCATTGAGCCGAGACGAAACCCTCAGTCGGTGCATAATCCTACAGTATTCCCTCACGAATGCAGTTTTTGAAAAAAAAAGCTTAAATAAAATTGTTCTCTTTATCACATAAAAAAAAAGTATCTTCAACCATGCAATTTTTTACTTCATTGTCACTCTTGAGTCGTGTGGATTATGACTGTGATTTTGAAAAAAAAAAAAATTGTCACTTTTCGTCGCATCTTATGTTTCCTTGCAGGAACTTCCGGTCGAGTGAAAAAAAAAATGTAATTATATATCTTCAGTCGGGAGATGATGTCTTCAGGTTGTATAAAAAGTTATTGCCTCAGATATTGGACAAGTGGAGAGCCACCCACGAGAAGCATAAATAAAATTTGGTGTCACGTGTGTCACCGGGTGAGGTCCTTAAGTGGGAGCGACTAAGAGCGATAAAGGTCCAGAGCGCACGACGTCGTCGAGTAGACGCGAGGAAGAACGATGAAGGTCCAGAGCGCACAACGTCGTCGAGTAGACGCGAGGAAGAACGAGAAGGTCCAGAGCGCACGATGACGTTGAGTGGACGCGAGGAAGCGGATTGAAAGTGTGTGCACGCGCCACGTTCAGACGGCGACGTTATTACCGCTAATTTGCCCTTCTCCCTTTCAGTTACTCGAACCGAACCCGAGGAAGTGGGAGACAGAAGGAACGAAGTGTCGCGTCCGCGTATGCCCTCATCATTTCCATCCTCGCTCACAAACGGATGTCATGAATCTTTATTTCTCTATTCTATAGGACTTACGTTCGTCGATTCGTGTGTGGCACGTACTCGCCACTTTTCCAGGGGATCAAAATAACGCATTGTGTCGCTCACGTACTCAACCCCATCATTCATTCCGTAATCCCCATTCACGCGCATTATGCGCTTATGCGCGCTACCCGCGCATAAGCGCATCATTTTGGTAATTACGTTGCACGCGTTAGTGCAACGTAATTAATAATCGTTAATATACTATTAACATAATTTACATCCCTCATTAAAAATTCGCTATTTCACCGCCGTTAAAAAATCCCCTTAAAAAAACCCCCCATAAAATTGACAAAAATCGAATCGAAACCAATTACATTTCAATCGAAATTTTTGTTTCCCAATCGATTTCTATAAGCTTCGATGTTATCTAATAAAACTTCCTTTCAAAACCCAATAAAAATGTTCAAACTCGCTATTACAGTAATCTTCCAAGATTACGCATGTAATTGCAGTAATTTTGATAAGAATTAATTTCCCGCGAGCTTTGAGCCTCGTTTCGCAGCAAATTACTTCGTATAATCGACGTTCCACCGTGGATTTAGTTTTACAGAATGGGACGAGGGTTTGTATACATGTATCGCAGATATAGGCGAGTAATTGCTATTGCTTCGGTGGTTATTGGGGCAGCCAGGCAGGCAAGCAGCAAGCGAGCATTGGACTGGGAAGAAGTGTCAGATGCAGACGCACCGAGCGACTGAGAAGAGGGGCGGAAACGAGTAAGCATCGTTAGTTCGGTTTCTCGCTTGCTTTTAAGGTAGACAAACCATTCGTATATATATATATATACGAGACACAGGGCTGGCGTTTTTCTGGCGTTGCTCTACGAAAGCTCTACGAGTATACGAAACGTATGTCTGGGCTTTCAACGCTGAAAACGAAGCTTTTTAACGCTTGTATACGTGGTGGAAGAAAAATCGCGGTGTGCGATGAAAAAAAACTGTTCATAACGCGAATGCGCTGCCTCCGCTCCTTCCGCACACACTCGCTAGGCGCGCTTCTGTGTGTACACTTTCGCCTCAGCTTTGGAATCGCGTATCTCAGTCGCGTGTCGCACGTGCTCTCGTTCGGATCGGCTTCGAGATTCGGATCCGATAATTCGGATTTTAATTCGTCAACGCGACGAAAATTTTTTATCAAGTTCCGTGCGGGAGCTTGTGTATGATTTTTATATTTATATTTGTATTTACGAAAATAAGAGTGAGGATTGTTGGGGCAGATTTTTAAGTAAATTTATCACTGGAATCGCTATAACGATGGTGTTTATTTAGTTGGACGGTAAATTCACCGATTTTTCTCACGATTTTGACGATATTGCGTCGGTCAGTCGAATATCGTGTCATATGTGCTGGCCAAATATTTAATTAAACAGGGAGGAAGAAAAAATGCGTGACAAATTTATTTTCCATGTAAGTTGGAGAAGATTGTGAATATTCATGAGGTGTGTGTTGAGAGTGTGCTATAAAATGGATCGTACACCTGTCTTTGATTCTCGGAATTGAAAACACACATCGAGTTTTTGTGTTGGCTTTTTTCTTATGCTTTGTTTGGTTTTTTTTGCGTGTGTGTGTGAGCAAGTTTTTAAATCGATGTGACAATTCGTAGTGGAAGTTTTGTGGAAAGGTCGAAATGAGGAGTAAGAAATGTACTTTCTCTTCTTACGTACGAAGTGTGTGATGAGAAAGTAGAAAAAGGCGGGTTTCCAAATTGTCATTCGGAAAGCTGCGTTTCAGTTTCGTTGCAGTTGAGTGAATGGTTTAGTCTGATAGTAACGTTGAAAAAAAAAAAAATTAAAAAAAATTGTTCAACTTGGAGAATCTTATTCATGTGTGCAATTATTAGTGTAACAGTCAAATGAATGTATTGCAGTCTTCGTTGGGAGATGTGAACGGGACACTTTCGAATCTCCCGGAAGATTTAAGTGACGTAACACCGAGAAAGCCGGAACAAATGCCGGAAGAAACAGCGGAAAAAAATAAGCCGGAGAGTGCGAGATGCGGATGGCTCTGGTTTCGGCCGTTCTATCTCCAAAGATTTCGAACTGCCAAATGGGCACTTTTTTGGCTTTGTTGGGCGGGCGCGATGCAAGGTAAAAAAAAATTAAATTTATCCATTTATTTTTATTTACACACAATACCTATTATTTTATTTTATTGGAATTTATATATTCTAATAATAATAATAAGAACAATAATAATAATAATAATAATAATAATGCTCTAGAGCTATTAATAAATCAGTGAAGAAAATAATTAAACCAACTCTTCAAATAAACTTGAGTGGTGTATTCGGTGATTATTTCGAAAAAAAAAATTGTACGGGAAAATGCCGAAAAATAATTTGAGAAAATGAAGAAAAGATATTCAGAAAAAGAAAATTTATCATGTGCATTCGGAAATATAAGCAGAAGAGTAGCTATAGTTCTTTGGTTTCCTGTCGTTTGATTGTATCGTCGGTGAGTCCATGTGAGAATTACGTGACATTGACGATGACGCATGAAAAGTCCTTTAGCGCTGCGCTGTACTGAGTATCACTTAGAATATGTGTAGATCGGCGTTTTTCTGACGCGACTTGTACGCGATTACCGTGACGAAACCTGGCATTCCGCGAGAAATGAGGTCTCCGAGTTCAAACGATGATTTTCTTGGGCCAAAAAAAAAAATTGATACATATTTCATCAAATATTTCGCCACCGGTATTTCTTCCACTTTTTTAAATTGGTAAATTGTTGTAATAATGGTTAGGCAATAGCGAGGGCAACGTGGGTGGGAAGAGGCCGCCTGTTGGTAGACCATAAAATACAAAAGGGAGAAGAGCGAGTGACAGGAATTAAACAAATTGGTGGACAATGGAGATGCCGATAGCTTCCAAGTGCCAATGTCCGAAGCTCTCCTCTCTCTTCGGCCTTCTCCCACTACAAGTTCCGACAATAAACTGGATAACTACTTGAATCTGAAATTACACCGGTGTTGGTTTATTAATTGAAATTAGCCTCGGAAATGAATACATGTTTGAATTTAGAATTTCTTCAAATAAAATGCATTGCACTCGAATAATTCGTTTTGTTTTAAAGAGAAAAAAAAACGTATTTTTTTGCGAATCCTTGTTTTTGAAAAAAAAAAATGTAAAATACCTTGAGAAGATGTTTTTTAGAAGTTAATCCATGCGATGTTTATTGATAATTGGATGATAACAGGAATGGTCGTAAATGGTTTTGCGAATGTCGTTATCACGACGATAGAGAAACGATTTGGACTAAGATCATCGCAGACTGGACTGATTGCGGGAGGATACGATATTGCAAGCTTTTTTCTTCTAATTCCAATCAGTTATTTTGGAGGAAGATCTAGAGCATCCAAGCCCAGGTCAGATATTTATTATAACATTATTAAATTTTTATTTTTTTATAACATTAATTAAAAAACGATATAAATGATAATACGAAAGAAATAAAAGAATTCTGTTTATTTTCAATTAATCCCGTTCAGATACATCGGCCTGGGATGTTTAGTGCTGGGATTAGGTAGTTTGATATTCGCATCGCCTCACTATCTCGCCGGAAGTTACACCGGTGGTCAGCGGTCCAAGAATATATGCTCAAGGATTTCCAATGCAACTTCATTATCAGTGAGTTTAAGAAAATTCCATTAATGAGGCGTTCCATGTGAATTTCGCCGCTCGAAAAAAAAAAATCTTAATAAATTTCAGAAAATCAGGTTCAGTAATATAAATAAATACAGTAAATTTGATAATTTATTTAAATTTCTTTTTTTTAAATTTCGATCTGTAATATCTCAGAATGAATTTTAGATTTTTTTTTGCTACGAAATTTGGTGCATTGATAGCATTGAATGTGTGTTGTTCAGAAAAATGTTGAATGTTATTTTTAAATTTGTGCGTGGCAAAATTCATATGGAATGCCTCTTATTTGCTTTGCTTAATAATTACAATCAATTGTTTATCACGAGAGCGCATGTGAAGAGAGAGAAATGAGCAGCAGCGTGGTCCACGATGAGTTGGAGACCGCGAACAGTAGCATCTACCTCGCACTATTTCTCCTGGCTCAACTTCTTCATGGTGCGGGGGCTGCACCATTTTTTACCCTCGGGGTGACTTATCTGGATGAGAATGTATCGAAAAAAATGTCCTCCGTCTACTTGGGTGAGTAATAAAAAAATAATTCTTCTCCATAAAGACAAACTGCATTTCACCGATAAAATAATAAATGAACATTAAAAAAATGTCAACAGGTATTTACTACACGATGGCAATAATCGGACCGGCATTGGGCTACGTTATCGGGGGTCAGCTTTTGAAATTGTACACGGATTTTCTGACGGTCGACTCGAGCTCGTGAGTTCATTTTAAAGCAATTTAATATCCTCCTGATTTATCCCCGAGTCTGATAAATTTTCACCGGTGTCCTTGTTGCACAGTTTATCGAAATTTATTGCCCCATACCTGTAGCTACGCTATTTTACGTGAGTTTAACGTGTCTGCCGTGCAATTCCTCCCCGTAGCTGTACCGCTATACCCACCCACACCCCCGACCTTCGGAGTTAATTAAATTCTACCGAGGATTTATTGGCTGTTGGCCTGTGGAATATATATAACGGTAAACGAGTCTAGGATGCATGCCATTGTTTAACGTGTCGCCTCGAGGCGAACTGCACCGATAGTAATTCCGTATGCAATTACACGGAATGTTAATAGACCACTAGGTTTTTATCAGCCTAAACAATATCCCCGGAAAGTCAGTGATAAGATAGTGATAAGATGAATAAACAAATGCGTCGTCTTCCGTCCTCGGATATCTTGATCGAATTACTTGCTCGAGTGGCTCATTCAAATTAGCGCAAGATCTTTGACAATTTTTAATGCACAGAGAAAAAAAGGCATGAGTGACTCATTTATTATCGACATAAAAATATGTAGACAATAGGAGATGACAAGATTAATGCTTTTCTTGGAGCCCTATCATTTTGTTGGATTAAGGGAGGGACAAGTGAAAAATTGCTTTCACCAGTCATCAATCAACCACGTCACAACACTCGCTTTTCTCTTGAATTTTTCAAGAATTTTTTGGATACACGAAATCGTATCTAGATGACGATAAGGAATGAGTTTAATATCTGCGTCTGGTATAATTATATACCAATTGTCATCTATGATCATTTCTACGATTTTTTGTATTATATATTTTTTCTTTTTTTTTTCAATTTTTATTTCGTAATTCAACATTTTTACTGTCTCGAGTGGTTATTCAAATTGTTACTTTATTATTTCTCAATCTATTTTTTAGAAAAATTGTTTAAAGCCCCTTTTTCATTCAGGATTTAAAAAAAAGTCTTGTTAAATGATTTTGTTGCAGAATTGGCTTGACACCGGACAGCAACGTTTGGATCGGCGCTTGGTGGATTGGATTTGTCGGCGCAGCTGGAATATGTTTCGCTATTGCCCTGCCTCTCCTAGCATTTCCGGCGGCGTTGCCCGGTGAGTAAATTGCCAGGCGCCGCGGAGTATCTTGACATCGTATAATTATTAATCCATTAAACTGCTAAGGCTCGGAACAATTGGCCAAGGATAAAGTTTCCGAGGCGCACAAAGATTCGTCCGAAGGTTCTTCCGGGAGCAGAGTCAACGGCGGCGAGGGCTTATCAAAGCTTCGACAATTTCCAAGGGCGCTCACCGAATTGTTGCGAAATCCAGCTTTTTTTATGCTCAATCTCGCAGGGGCGAGTGAGGGCTTGCTCATCGCAGGATTTGCGGCTTTTCTTCCAAAATTAATCGAAAACCAATTCAGCGTTAGCGCAAGCTCAGCCGCTCTGCTCATGGGTCAGTCGCAATTGCAATTTATTTTTGAATTTTAAACATCATAGACCAGTAAACGCAATTTTATTGCAACAATACAATAATAACGTAACCGAATATAATATGTATTATTTTCTGGATGTTAAATTTATTGCATGTAACTTCCACATTGCGTTGCCATAATGAAATTTTTTTACTGGGGGAATACGATGATTTTGATATTCTTATTATAATTGATAGTTATTTCGGTTAACTTTCTCTATTATTACAGGCTTAGTGACTGTCCCAGCAGGAGGAGGTGGAACATTTCTAGGCGGTTACTTGGTGAAACGCTGGAACTTGTCGTGTTCAGGAATTCTCAAGTTTTGTCTAATGGCAACTGCGGCCTGTATCGTGTTCACCCTGTGCTTCGTATTGAGTTGCCCAAACTTAGCATTTGCCGGACTAACTGTACCATACAGTTCTGCCGAAAGGTCAGTTGCGAATCCTCACCCGACCAATTGTGAAATAATTAAATTCCTGAACGTTTTCTCCATTATCGCGGTGAAAAATAAATTTTCCAGCAAACCTCTGACGCTCGAAAGCACCTGCAACAATGGCTGTGACTGTTTACGATCGGAATTCAATCCAATTTGCGGAACGGACGGCATTACGTATTATTCGCCGTGTTATGCAGGTTGCTATCTCGAAATACCCGTCAACGATGTAAAAGTGAGTATGATATCACTGAAACGGCGGTAAAAATTGAGTATGAACTCACCTTGGCGCTAATTCTCGTCAAAAACAAAAGCTCTTCGCTATCTTTGTGTTTTCTATTTATTGTACATTATCTACATGAGCTGTAACGTTTCACATGGAAAATCCTATCAGCTCATTGCAAATAGAGAAAATGATATGATTTTTATTAATCGTTTTATTAATCTCGACGATTTTCATTTATTTATCCGGATGTTAAATAGAATTGTTTGTTTCCATGACAAATCAGATTTACGCAAACTGCACGTGCATTGATGCAAGCCCAGCGAATATGACGAATGCACTTACTGATGAAGTTGTGCATTACGAAGCGATAAACACGACATGTGCAAGTGGCTGCGGTCATTTGTGGCTATTCGTACTTTTGGCCTTTTGCAACATGCTGATGACCTTCCTGTGCACGATGCCCGCACTCTCATCGACCCTCAGAGTCGTCAGAGACGATCAGAGATCATTCGCTCTGGGAATTCAGTGGATAAAAGTGAGAATATTGGGAACTATACCGGCTCCGATGATCTTCGGTGCTCTGATTGATGACACGTGCATTCTCTGGCACGAGAGTTGCGAAGAAAAAGGGGCATGTCTCGTTTATGACAATTTTTACATGAGCAGGTGATTATATCATTTTTTTCCAAATTATTAAACCTATCGTTTAAGAAATTCCGCGTATTTTTAAATTGACTAAATTGACACTGAAATATTAGTATTTCTTCATTTGTACAATAATGATTTAATATCGAAATTCGAAAAAGTAAAAATATAAAAAGATTAAGTATCTCAAGTCTGGCAATTTTTGGAAAAGATAATTCGATGATAACTGTATTATTATCAGTAGGTTACGCAAATTTCTTGCAATTAAATAATCTTCTATGCTTCTATTTCGCAGGTATATGCTGGCATTAGCTTTTATCGGTAAAGCAGCTTCCTTGTTGTTTTTCTTCTTGGCTTGGTGGTGGTACATACCACCGAAGGGAAGAAAAGTGAGTCCACAGACTGGTCAAGATACTGTGGCAACATTGTCAAAGGCCGTCGATTCTCAGTCGCCGATTTCCTCACTGAATCACCAAAACTTTGTACCCGAATAGATTGTACACACAATATACAAATGAAACCAAACCTGCATACGATGATAATCACGCGACTCACACACACACATGTCGTTTCATCGATTCTCAAATTTCCACATCCAGAGTCCACAAAATGTTTCTTTTTTTACTTGCTAAGTGAAAAACGTACGTTTATTTATTTATTTAAAATGCAAACAATTGCCAGAAGACTTTTACAATAAATGAAGCTCTATTCAAACTTATACATTTTGCAATTCCACTCGTCATTCTTCAGTAAGGAGGAAACTCATAAAAAAATGGAAAATAAATTAACAAAATAAAATTTTCTGAGCAAGAATATTCAGGGTTGAGAATACTCGCATTGAATGTGAGACTCGGCTTGAATGCTGGAGAGCACTTCAGGGTTTCAATGTATCTTCAGGTAAAGAAAATGAGGTCTACCGGTTTCCTTAGTCCCGTCAACGTCGATTCAGGACAGAAATTCTATTGTACCGAAGAATTCATAGAGCGAGGGACGAGAGAGCTCTTGCGACAGCAAGAGCACCAGGTACACGCACCTTTCCTCTCCATTCATTTTCAACCCCGCCAATCACCGACGCGAAGCGTGAAGCATCGGACGATGAATGAACGAAACTACAGTTTTTCAAACTTTTGCGAGATAATAAAGTCAGAATTCGTAAAAAATCATTGGGCTTTTTCCTTTTCGCTTTTTTTTTCATTCAAAAAACATTGGACATTTTTATACAAAAGTCTTACCCAAAATGAGAATAATCATTAAAAAAACGCTCTTTATTAAATATTCGAAAAATTCTTATATACTCTACAGCAATTTAATGGCTCGTTTTACTAAACTCTTGTACAAAATTCACCATGCGAAATAATGTGAAAATTAAATGTACACGTGTTAAAATAGCAGGTAAACTTGTGTAATAAATCCGACATCCGTACGAAAAATTGGCAAAATCATTGAAAATAAGGCGTAAATTTCATATGTTCAGGCAAGTGGCCTCTTGGTCTAGGGGTATGATTCCTGCTTTGGGTGCAGGAGGTCCCGGGTTCAAATCCCGGAGGGGCCCAATTTTTTTTTAAGTACCAAATCGAGAATCCTCGAAAGCCCGAACAAAACTCTCATTCCGACCTTGAAAATTCCCAACGTCACTTCCGAAAATAGTTTAATTCCCTCGGCTGGTAAATAGCGCCTAACGTATTATTATTATTATTAGCATAGCCCCTGAAAGTAGTAAACCAATGGCAAGGCAAGATGGCAACTCAGTCAGTAAAATTCGAGAGCTATTCAAAAAATCCCGGAAGCCCAAATGTCATTCCGGAAGTAATGCACGCGTGACCTTGGGCCCGAAAAAAATGTCTTTTCGGCTCATAACTACAAAAACTTGGGGAAAAATTCGAAAATTTCTTCGACATTCGCTCGCCACTCTTAGACAACGTCTTGAATTCCTCCCGAGCACAACAGCAGCGCGAGCGTCGGAGGAGGGGGGAGCGACGAGAGGCGAGAAGGGGCTTCGCCCTCGCGTGCGCGCGCACCTCGAGTTTACCCGTCCGAGGAACTCCGAGGACCGAGGCAAAAACACAGCTGGTCTATAATACCGAATGCGAGCTGACGACGGTCGGATGCCTCTTCCATGTTATTTCCGCGAAAATTCTCCAACGATAAGTGGCCTCGCGTAAAACGTGGTGATTTGGTAGGTGACTTTGGTGCTGCGGCGCGTTCAGTGCTTATTTAATACAGTGTGTTGCACCAAGTGCCCAATAACTTTGGGTATATCGCGTGTTAAATGTTCGCTGCGGGCCCTTTAACCCATCGCTGCGTCCCACCACGAGGATTCACCACACTCTCGGACACAAAGCGACCAAAACCGTAGCAATAACGCTGTTCCTCAAAGTGAGTATTGCGAGAGAACTGCCAAATGCCATTGCGATTCGCGTACGAGCTACAACCGAATTATAATTCGCTTTTACGGTACCTGGGTTAGGAAATTTCCGACTGGTTCGCCCACATTGGGCTCACAATGAACCGCCAATGTATTGGTGTCGTTTCTACCGAATACTCGGGCAGTTATCGCTGCTTTGCTCTCTCTCTCTCTCTCTCTCTCTCTCTCTTCGGGGAATAGAACAACTATGTAGCAATGTGTTTGTCCGTTTAGTTGAGCAAGAGAAGCTGAAATGGCTCCGTTGGTCTTTTATTCGCGAGATGCGTCAGCTGCTGTCGCTATTAACTCTCTATGCGCTTATAGTATATATATATATATGTATAGCTTGTACGTATATATAGTATCATAATCGAATTATATCATTTTTGTTGCAAAGGGAATTTGAGATTTGTAGGTAAAAGTTTGAAGCAATGACAAAACGTGGATTTGTTAAGGTAAATGGATTAAGGGAATTTGTCCATGGCGATGGTTGATTTTTTTTTTTTGGAGGTGGTTTTGGGAATGGTTCATTGGTTTACAAGGAATTAGCAGACTTTGAGCGGTCGCTGGTATTGGAATGAGCTGTAAAAGTGCAGAAGCTATGCGAGAAATGCGAGACAGCGGACACGGCAGTCGTCGCAACATAGATGATGGCCCACGAACAGCTGAGACGCCAACAGCGCACTATGCGGTATACACAGATCGATAAGGAGAAACAAAAAAAAATACATCGTGTACAGCAGCTACTATTTTATCAACGCCACTGCTGGTTATTTGGGGGAGATTGTCAGAGGTGTATTTTAATTGACGCTTCGATCTGTTCGGAAATATTGGGACAATTGGTTTTTGGAATTAATTTATTGATCAGTTTTTCAGCGATATCCAATAATATTTTTGTGATACAATATAAAATATTATTGGAATTTTGGTATATTAATTTTGTTTTTGTAAAGGTTGTCGTTCTTACCTGTTGCTGGTTTTTTGGATTTACGTGAAAATCTCGAGATCTTGAACTTCCGGGTTAGAATGTATGCTGAGAAAATTGGTCGAATGATTTATTGAAAAAATCGAAATATCGATTAATTGAAAATTCGATTTGTTAGGGCTCTTAATTGGCGGTAATGTGAATTAATTTGCAACTGGAATTATTGATCAATGGCAAAAAAAAAACGTTAGGGGGAGAATTTCACGTTTTATGGGTACAAAAATAGGAGGAGTCCGCACAATCGTGAACAATATCACGTATTGTGTGTACCACGTAACCACGTACATGTCCCATAAAAGTAATCGACAAGTCGCCTGGCTAATAAGACCGAAACATTGGAGAAAGTATAAACTCAGCCGGTGACGTTTTGTGGCACTCTAAATTTACCATCAGATTGCGCAGGCCTCTCTGGCATCATACGCCATGTATTTTGTACAAGCCACGGAGAATTTCGTTTTGGAAAGTCGAGCCAAGGTCTTTATTTGTCAAGTTATAGGATCCAATTGTTCCAACAGATTCGCTGTTACATACCATTTTTTTTCTTCTCTTCAAATTTTATCAAAGGGGAAAGTAAAAATCGAAATGAACGAATCCGTCGGACACTCTTCACAATTTATTTTAATTCAAGGGATTATTTTCACACTAAATTTTTTTTTGCTATTTCGTACAAAAATTGCAAAGCTGTCCACTGAAAAAGCTTGATTAACAAACAAATTGGTCACAAACAATATGACAATTTTGTTAACTTGATGTTCTGAGGTCAAAATTACAATGTTAAATTGTGTTATTAAATTATATTGAATAAATTGGGAAGAAAAAATGCCTAACGATTGATGCAAAATTTTGCATTCTTCTCTAGCGATAAAGAGGGTTTTTTAAAAATGTTATTTATTTTTCTACAATAACGATTGTGCTCTCGCTGGCAGGGACTATACGTATATCGTCGAAAAGTCGATGCGGTACGTGTTGGCCGCGACCTAGCAAGCTCAAATGTCGAATATACCTAGTAGCAAGGGTCTATAGTACGTTACCTGCATTTGCCGCACATGCACTATATCCAATGAAAATATATCGAGTTATTAAGCGTGGCTGATGAAGCTTTTGGCTCAGTTCCGTCGCGCGGTCGTTTTTCTCAACGCTGAAGAGCATGTTAACCAGTTTGTTCAAACAATGTCCACCCCGGAGATAATTAATAAACTTCTCTTTTCGCCAATCGCGACGTTTAGTCCAATTTTCCACGATACTTGTGCGCGACTATCTCGACTCGACTATACCCTACACTATTTTATAGATTAGTAGGATGCTTAATATTTCACGCGAGAAAACCAAGGTCAGCAGTTAAGATCGATTATGTTTGAAAAAAAAAAAAAAAAAAAAAACGAAAGCAAACGAAAAAATGTAATTAAAAATAAAATAGGGGCGAGCTAAGTTGTCACGAAGGAGCAGAGAACATGAAACTGTGCGAATTTGAATATCGAAAAATTCTAATGGAAAAAAATGATATTAGGCAATTAATTAATTAATTGCTTCAATAAAAATTTAGAACTGTCACGCATTTTAATGGAAATATTGGATTTAATTTTTGTGCTACTGTTTTTTTAAATGAAATAATGATGTAATTATTTGATTTAAGAATTATGTGAAAATAATATGATAGTAATGTTAATGTTAATTTGTTTAATTGCAGAATCTCAGCCGAGGATGCGGTAATCGAGAAGTTGGTGGACCTGAATGTGGCTGAATTAAGGAAAAACCCGGAGGTCCTCATAGAGAGCGTAAGGAGTCGTTTAGACGCGTGAACGCGGACGCGTATCTTTGGCGAAATAAAATCACGTTGGGAGAAGAGGAGGAAGAAAAAAAAACGACGATGGCCTCTACGAGCGGACACAAGAGAACGGGCTCGAGCTCAAGCATGTTTGCCCACAAGCGAACAGAGTCAGGTGGAGGCGGAGTTGGAGCCGGATTTCTCGGTCACAAACGCTCGGAGAGCGGTCACAAGAGAACAGAGAGTATATCGAGTGCCTTTGGCCATAAGAGGACCGAGAGTGGCCACAAAAGAAACGAGAGTGGCGGTGGCGGCAGCGGCGCCGCCGGATTCGGTCACAAAAGGTGTCCAAATTCAATCATTTTTAATCAGCCACTATTTTTTAGTTACTATTTTTTTCAAGCTGTACATTCCAGTCAATCATGAGATTCAGAAAAAAATTGCACACACTTCACGTCGTGATTTCTTTAGGAATGAACCACGTGCTGAAAAGATTGATTTTGCATATTATACGTTCAATATAGTTCAATAATTCGAATGCAATGAAAGAGAGTACATACCAATTTGCGATAACGAGTGAATAAGATCATTATCATGAACTCCAATGTAATTGAGAGATCGATTACGTTCTATTTGAAATTTATGTACGAATGGAGAAGCAAGAAAGATATATCGTTGTTTTTGTAACTGCAGATCGGAATCTGCGAGCAATTATCACACGGGACACAGAAGAAACGAAAGTATGTACGCAATGACGGGATTGTACGCGGAGAGCACGGGTGGTACAGAAAGCGCAGCGGATCCTTTGCAATCTACCGATAGTAGACTGACTCACGACGCTGTTATAAGGTGCCACAGTAGAAATCCGAGTTCTGGCCTTGTTGATCACAGGTGAGTCTTTTTACGGACGTTTCATTGGAAAGGAGAACCTTCCAAAAGGTTTCCGACTGGTTTTCCATTGTTTCGAGTGAATAATTATTTCGACACATAAATTAAATATCCTATTTCTATAGCCACTGCTATCTGCGCGCTTGTTATTAGCATATGTTGAACTTTTTCAGAGATTTCATCATAAAATGCCACAGCAGGAACCCCAGTGCTTCGATGGTGGACAGGTATTAAAATTCACTCACTCTTTTAATGGACTGAGCAAAAAAAATGTTTTCCACTGAGAAAACATGATACATTTGTAGAATGAGATTAGTAATCACAAAATGAGTATAAAGCTGAATATCTAGTGCTAACGACAATTCTTTAATTACGGTTAAACAGAACAGAAAAGGAGAGAGCTCAAACACCGCCGATCAATCCGGATTCCAAGGACTGTGGTATATTGAGCTGCAGGCCAGCCTTCATACAGAGATTTGCGGGTATCAAGGTATTTCGAAAAATAATATATTATTCGAGTTGGAGCTATTCAACGATCGGCAAATTAAAAGCCCGTCATTAAACAACAATCCTTCGTTGCAGGTCTTTGTGTTCCTCCTATCATTCCTAGTTACTGTTCAGCAAGCGTTGAGTTCCGGTTACATAAATTCTGTGATAACGACGATAGAAAAAAGGTTCGAGATACCGTCGAGTCTCTCGGGTGTAATAGCAAGTTCTTACGAAATTGGCAATGTCATTACTGTAATATTCGTGAGTTATCTCGGCAGTCGGAGGCACATTCCTGTTTGGATAGCTATTGGTAAGTTCGCGATAAATGTTTCACGATTTTTCGTTGAAACTCGTTAATCATAACACACATTTTCCTCATTTTCATAGGCGCGGTAATAATGGGCCTCGGATCGATGATTTTCATGGTGCCTCATTTCACCGCCGAACCCAATTTAACGACGAATTCCAATAATTCGAGTTCGGACAATATTTGTCGTGGAGTTTCATTGCGGGAACAGGACATGGGCTTAGGTGACTATTTTTTGTTTGGTATTAAACATAAAACGCGAAATAACAAAAAAGATGGTGCAAACTAATCAAATTGACGGTACGTTCGAAATTCAGGCCGTTTATCCAGCGGATTGTCCTCGCCTCCGTTGGCTCCGCACAACAATCTCCGAGGCGACAACTGCATTCAAGGATCTCCCTCAACCGCTGGCCCTGTTATGCTATTCGTTATTGCGCAGCTTTTACTTGGCTGCGGCGGTTCTCCTTTGTTTACACTCGGCACTACGTACATAGACGACCATGTGCGGCCCGAGAGCGCGTCTTTGTATATCGGTAACGTTTAAAAAATTTTTTTTTATAACAATTTGTTAAGAATTTAATTCAGCAACTCTTTTTCGAGCTGCCTTATAATTGGTTATATCAAAGTTCCACCAAAAGCAACTGTGAATAAATAAAAAATTTGAATCCATTATTTTGGCAAATGCAATTAGTTACTGAAGAAAAAATGTATATATAAAAGTTGTAATTTTGTGTTACGGAAAATGTGAAATAATTTTTGAACTGTTTTAGGATGCATGTACAGCATGGCTGCCTTTGGTCCCGTTTTGGGATTTCTCTTGGGAGCTTATCTGTTGTCTTTTCACATGGATTCATTTTCGGCAACAATCATTAGTATCGGTGCGTAAGCAATTTTTTTTTCTACATTTTTTAAAAACTGAAATTATTTACATTCTTAATTTTGATATTATAATCGCATAATAATTTCTGAAAAAAATACAGATCCGGGCGATCATCGATGGGTGGGAATGTGGTGGGGAGGTTTTCTGCTATGCGGTCTTCTTCTGGTTCTCGTGGCCGTGCCGTTCTTCAGTTTCCCAAAAACTTTACAGCGTGAGAAGGAAAAGATCAAGATAATCGAGAAGAGCAAGCCACAGCCGATAACGAAGGAGAAAGAGCAGAGCAAAGAGCCGAAGAAACAAGAATTGCCGAACAACGACAGCGGTTACGGGCAAGACGTCAAAGGTTCGTAACAAAATGAATCAATAAAACTCATTTTAGAAACATTTTTCTTAGATATTAACGATAAGCTCTTTGCAGATATTCCACGCAGCATGTGGAGACTAGTTTGCAATCCCGTTTACGTCGTCACGTGTCTCGGTGCTTGTATGGAGCTCGTTATTGTTTCCGGCTTCGTTGTTTTTCTCCCGAAATATTTGGAGACTCAGTTTAGTCTGGGAAAGAGTCAGGCGAGCATTTTCACGGGCTCGATCGCAATACCGGGCGCGTGCATCGGTATTTTTTTCGGCGGTTGTTTGCTCAAACGTCTCGAGCTTAGGCCCAAAGGAGCCGTGCAGTTTGTACTAGTGTCCAACATAATTTGCCTCACCTGCTACGGGCTACTATTTTTCCTCGGTTGCGACAACGTCCGAATGGCCGGTACAACGATACCTTATTTCAACAGCAGCATCGCTACCAAAAGAACCGAACCATTTCAGGTTAGTGACGAAAAAATTTGATAGAAAAACAATAGATTCTTTGTAATCTTTTATTCTTTACAATAGAATCAAGTGTTTACTTTGATGAATCGAAGGAAGAAAAATAATTAACAAAATCGCAACATTATTTCAGGTAAATCTCACTGCCGCTTGCAATTTTGGCTGTGAATGTCGTATGACCGACGTTGAACCTGTCTGCGGCAACAACGGCCTCACCTATTTTAGCCCTTGCCACGCGGGCTGCACTGCCTTCAGTTCAAAATCCAACTTCACCAATTGTGCTTGTCAGTATCTTCTTCTTCCAAATCAGAGTTGCAAATTCCCACTATTATTTCATAATAATAAGCGATCATTCGAATGGTTGAAAAAAAAAAGTTATTATTGGGATATGATAATTACGAAGAAAATTGTATCACCATCGTCACTTATTTATAGTACTGGGTATTTACAACTCTGTTCAAATAATTTTTATTAATAAAATCTTTATACTATCGATAATTAATTCTTCCATGGAATTACAGGTATTCACGGCAATCTCACAATGTTACCTCCATTAGCACCCGAATTCGCTGAAGTTACCGTCGTTCCTGTGGCGACTGCAGGTCCTTGCATCTCGCCCTGCCGAACGATATTCCCCTTTCTAATACTCTTATTTTTCATGACGTTTATCGTCGCGGTTACGCAAATGCCATTGCTCATGATAGTTTTGCGGTGAGTTTTCGATTTGTTTTTTTTTCTCCTTTAGGGATTGAGAAGTCGTGGAATATCTAATGAACTTTTGAATACACAGATCTGTGTCGGAGGAGGAGCGGTCCTTCGCTTTGGGCATGCAGTTTGTCATCTTCAGGCTATTCGGTTATATCCCAGCACCAATCCTGTTTGGAAATCTCATCGACTCTACGTGTTTGCTTTGGAAAAGTACATGCGGTGAGAAAGGAGGACGTTGCTTGTTGTACGACATTGAGCAGTTTCGATACAGGTATAAATGAACAAGACAAAAAACAATACCCATTTTATCTATATAAATAAAAATTGTAATCACTATCAAAAACGGAAATGATTGCATCATTGCAGATACGTGGGTTTGTGCGCGGGAATAAAAATTCTGGCATTGGCGTTGTTCCTCGTCGATTGGTGGCTCGTCAGAAGGAGAAAGCAAATGGAGGATATGCCAGGAGCGCTTACAGTCAACGAATTGGTTGGATCGATAATTAGCTTGGACAAACGTGAGTTATTGTGCTTCGGAATAAATTGGGCCGTAAGAAAATCGATATTTCTTTCGGTGTAAATAATAGAAATAGATATTAAATGTTTGCTAATGAAAGGAAGATTGGTAATCAGCGATTGTAATCGATTCTCGAAGAATCGAATTACTAATGTTTGCCCGATATTTGAAACAGTGTTTGAGGAGAAACCTCATGGAGCACAACACGCGATGACCACTGATGGTGATGAAAATACGAGCTTGCCAAGTTCGGCGTTACAAACCCCATCATCGATCTCTTCACCTACGGAACCAACGAAATCGACGAATCTCGGTGAGACGGAATCTCTGAATCGAACTCAAGACTCTTCGACGATCGAGTCAAAATCGACACCGGAAATATCGGACACGAGGCAAGCGCCAGTAGCCACTCAGGAACCGGAAGTCCAAGTAAAACCCACTCAGCCTGATGAATCTCTTAATATCGATAATCGTCATCGAGTCGCATAATTAAAGATACTATACCCAGAACAAATGAGGGCTTTTTAATCGAGCCGATAGTTGGAAAATTATCAAAAACTCCTAATATCACTAGCAAATACATATTATTTTAGTTAAGTTAATAGGAGATTAATGCAAATTGGTGGATGGTTCGTAAGAATATCGAAAGAGGAAATTAAACGAACGTCTTATTATCATTGGTCGTCTCCTCGATATGCTTGATACGCGGAAATATGCGAAAGTAGCTGCAAGTTGTAAGGTTTAAATTGTAAATACATTTTTAAAAAATTACTGCCTTAAGAAACGTAAGACTAGACACGTAAAACAAGTTATGATAATCCGTATGCTAATAAAAGTGAAAATCATTATAATTATACTCGTAGAAATAATAATAAAAAATTAATGAATGAATAGTAATAATAATAATAATAATAACAATATCAAGAATAATAATAAAAAAGAAAATAATAATAATGATAATGATAATAATAACAGTAATGCTGATAATTAGGATATCGAAATAAATCGAACGAATATATGAGTAATTGGTCGCAGGAACGTAAAAGTCAAAGTTTCATTTTCTAGACTCGAGGTTTCATACCTCGAGTGCTTATCGTTGAAATTCATAGTCAATATAGTGTAGTGAAGGAAATACTCTGTTGTTTCGTCGTTTTTTGTTCCCACGGCTAACTGTGAGCTTTGATATTGACAACAGAGGAAGGATATTGAAAATTTCTGCCGAGACGCGATCGTTTCTCTATATAGTAATGAAAAAAAGAAAAAGGGAAAAAAAAAACAATAGTTTATTGGTACTTGTGGGATTGTGAGGATTCTTCCAACGCAATGAAAAAAAAAAAGAAAAAAAAAACAACACCGTTGTGCGTAAAAGTGATTGATAACGAACGTGGAAAGTCAATAAATATAGAATAGTGATTATCGATTATTATACTCGATCGGGAGTGAGAAAAAATACTCGAAGAATAAATATACGTGTAAAGGAAGCCCTTTACAAAACTTTCTGTACACGTATTTTTTAATTTTCGTAACGAGATTTTTGTTAGAGTGTCGGAGTCGCGCGAGATGTTCAACCGAGCGTTCACACCCGGAGCATTATATCAGAAACACGTTGAACGAGAGTGTACCTGAAAGCCTCGCGATTCAATTCCGACGAGACGAAAAAATAAAAATAAAAAAATAAAGAAAGAAGAATTTATCAGATATAAAAGGAGAGAATAACAAAGGTACATAACTATATTAAACTCACTCAGGAATGAAATTCTCTAGGGTATAAGAAGCTGTATAACTGGACCGAAAGAGAACTACGCCAACATGTTTTTACGTTTATATACTTCCGACAGGGCGAATCTGACGTTTTATTGAAAAGCTAATTACGAGTGGACGAGGCCCGACGCGTTCTCACCAATTATTGCATAAGCGGCTCAACTACGACGACAGCAAATACGCTTTTATCATAAACTCGATCTTCCGCGGGAAAATTCTCTCTCTCTCTCTCTCCTTACGACCATCTCCCATACGATTTAATATACATTTCGCTTCAAAAAATAATTCAATCTGTTGAGCTGCTCATCCTAATTTTTCATTAACAACAAACAATCTTTAACCAGCACATTTTAGAAAATTGCCAAAAAATATAACGTGCTTTATTCGGTTGTCGAGAAAAAATAAAGGAAAGAATAGCCGAACGCCTTAAAATGTCGGATAAATATAAGAAAGGGCTTCTCCGGTATACGCACTTGAAAATTTTCAAATTTTCGATAAAAATTGAAATATTATAAATGAGAAATTACAAGCACGATGAGTAGCTCAATATGAAAAAAAAAATATTTTGTTTTTCAAGCTTATGTAGATTCGCGGCGACGACGTACTTATTTGCAATGCAAATACGATTTTATTTTGACGACGGTGCGAGCGTGTTGTTGATTGGTGTATAAAAAAGTGCTGTGAATAGGAAAAAACGAATGCGATATATCGGAGAAATGTCGACGGGCAACTCTCAAGTGACAATTATTCATTATTACTTTATGCGGCTCTTTCTTTCTATCTGCATTTATATCTTTATTGTCGTAACCAGTAGATTAATTATGCAGTAGCTATAACAAATAGTCAGATCTACTAACAATATTAACGATGTGCGGGGTGCAAATCAATGATGTGTACGTTTTTTTGCGTTTCTGAAAGAAACGTATACATTTTTTTACTCAACGTATTTTTTTTAGGGGACATTAGATCGTTTTAATAATTTGTAGTTTTGATGGATAATGGTTGATGGTAAATCATAATTGTTGCTTAATTGTTGCCTTGACCGCCACGAATTTCAGAGTGGACGAGTGGTGAATTATATGCGATTCAGATTAGCGTTCTTCGCCGACTCAATCTCGGAATTATTTCATCATGTACGAAAAAAATTATACTCTGTGTACATACCTTTGTATAAATACTTGTGTTGGCGACTAATTTGTAAATAATCTTATAACATCAAGAGCGTTAAAAAATCAACAAAAAGATAAAACAAAGTAGTTCGGTGCCTGGATGCCAGTGAAATCCCGCGATTTTAACGCCGTCATCGATAAGTTACTTAAATATGTATCTCTTATTTTTTTCCTTAATTATTTTACAAAACCTCACGAGTATCTTGCAAGAGAAGGCGATAGAAAATAAATTATAACTTGTTTTATGTGACTATTATTATCACTGTTATTATTATTATTATTATTTTCATTATTATTATCATCATTGCCAGTGGTGTTGGCATTATTGGCATTAACAATAGCTTGGTACTGTAGTTTTAACTGTAAATTCTTTTATACAAATCCGCAATGCTGGACGCTATAATCGATAATTCGGGTGGACTGCAGATTCCCAAGGAGAAGTTGAAGAATTTCGTGGCACCGGGCGAATACAAGTATTAAATAATAATGATTGTAACGAAGAGAAAAATTTTTACGGAAAAGCCGAAGAATGTTATGTAAATACATATTATTATAATAACTAATAACGCAAGTTGCTTATAGATGTAAAATATTTTTTTTAGGGACCATGAAATGTATAAGCCGCAGCCAATGTGAAATTACATCAGAATAATGTGATTTCTATGAGCATTGGTATTTGCTAGTTGATATGTCGTTGAAGATAAACGAATGATTCGGTTCGTCAGTTCGTTTCTCGAGAGCGATTAATAAACGGAGCAGCATTTACACGAAAATCGAAGATCACGAAAAGTTTCGGGAATTTGAGTGAAATGTAGTTTTACTTTGTCAATCAATAGATTTAGTGTGCAGTTAAGTCGTGAAATAGTCTTGTAGTTGTTGACATTTGAATCAAGGATTAACGCCTATTTTAACGTGTTAAAAAAAATGTTGAAGCTGCATAAATGCCTTGTTCGCTTCGACGGAAACACATTCAAAGAAATCTATCTTTTACTTCGTTGCAATTTTGAATTCCGGAAACTTTTTGTCACGTATTTTCAGCCAATAGCTCACAGTCGCGATCCGTGAAAAAAACTAATCGTTGAAAATTGATTTGTTAACAAGCCCAAAACAGAATTTTTCCTTGCGTCAGCGAAAATTAATTTTATCTGTGTGTGATACAAAATTTTGAGTATGCCTTAATACCGAAAGAATACACGAGTGATATAATACTACGAAGCCTCGCGTTGTTGGAAAACATCCGCAGCGAACAACATATATTAGAGATATTTGCATGATAATTATAGAAAGTTATACCATTTATTATATTTACGTTTTGCTGAAACGAAGTCACCTAAACAGGCCAATGCAAATATCTCTTAATTAGAAAACACTAAAACGCATTTATTGCTTTTCTCTCAATATTCGCGACAAGGTAAAATTTAGTTATTGTATTTATCGATATGGATCAATTGGAAAAATATCGGCAGGGTTCATATTTTTTTTGTTTGCTTATTTTGATTTATTTGTATTAAAAAATATATATATACGAAAAAATGACATATACGAATAATCAACGAATTAATTCATATTAATTTAATGGACATTAAATAAAATATCTCGATGATAATCGGCGGAATTATCAATATGAATTTCAAGAGATAACATTTTTTAATTGTAATCCCAATAGAATCATAAATCGAATTACTTTTAATGAGGTGTTTAGGTGACTTTAATTATGGAAATGCTAAGTAATGTCGAAATATAAGTTGCGCCTATAAATAGCACAAATGTATGGTTGTAATATCACCATCAACCGTAACTCCGTTATTTGTTATGGTCGGTCCAGTATTGAATTTCCGCTCAAACGAATTCATCATTTTTCTTAATAGACACGTAAAAAAAACAAAAATGTATTACAAATTTTCAAAAATATCTATCATATCAATTGCAATGCAATATCTAAACCACTTTTCGATCGATAAACAATTCGTGACAAAAGTTTATTAAAATAAGTGATAAAACCGTAATATCCAAACTATTTTTCCAAAATAATATCTTTTATGTACGTTAATGAATAAAAATATGATAGAATAACGTAAAAATCGTTACTGGACCGGCTATCAATTTACCCCAAAGCTACAACATAATGTACAGCGGCGAGATACACGATTAAAAATCCATAATTTGCGAATGCAATCAGTGCTTAATACAATTCTTGGTTGTAGCGTGCAAAAGTATATCTTAATTTCCCTCGATTCGTCACTTTTGCGAAAACTGAGATTTATTAACGCCGGTACAACAATTACCAAGTCGACGGTACGATTAACTTTTTCTTAGCATCCTATTTATCAATTATGTAAAAACAACAACAACAACAACAACAAAACGACAAAAAAAATCCTTCTCAAGTAACAAACAACAACAACAAAATCTAAAAGCCAAGGCACAAATCAATGTATTTACAATAAATAAATGTTTTAAACACCCAATCAAATCTTTTTTTATTTTTTTCAAATTCAAATTTTTCAAAAAACGCGCCATTAGCTGCGAAGATGTGTATTTCCGAGCTCAAATTTTCCCGCCTCAAAAAATCACCGAGACAAAGATGATCCGCCGTCATTGGCGGCGTTGTCGTAGATGGCGCGACGATCAGCATCGGCCATTTTCGTCAGTTGTCTACGAGCTCTTGTGCCGTGCGGACGTGCTTAATAATCGCGCGTTGGGCTGACGTACACGCCACACACACACACACACCCACACATACACACTACAGCCCTATTGCTCGTTCTCTCTCTCTCTCTTCGGCTCTCGCTCTTCTGTCTCTCTCTCTCGATCCCCGCGCATTCTCTCTCGCTCTCTCTCTCTCTCTCTCGCGCGCGCACACGTTAAACACATCACACGTGTCGAGAAACCAGCCGCACACCCACAGAGACACTCTTAGAGAGAGAGAGACCTTTTCCGTGAGAGTGCCAAGAGTCGCGAGTGTCGAAAAGGTGGACATCAGTAGCGCCGCGCGACACACGAGTCACATATCCACCCACCTTACGGAAACCGGGAGAGCATCTCGTTTTTTTAACGACGAACGCCCAAACGTACCTGCCGTATTCAATGTGTATGGCGATTCAGGTGAGTTATCCCAATATCCTACATGATTTATCAAATCTGTCCTTCTCCCACATAGCGCTTCTTTTTTTGCCCATTTAACGTGCGTCGCGCTCCCTAACGGTGACTGACCCTCTACCAAACTCTATATATATATATATATATATATATACACACACACATTCGCTAGTCAACATATATTAGCTAAAACCATTTTCTCTCATGGAGAACAAAAGCTGGGAAGAAAATAAAAATGGAGACTGTTGCGATTATCGATGCAATCGGTGTTCCAATTTTTAGGGTCAATGGTGATAAAATCTTCGCTGTGACGAAAATTTGGCCAATTATTCAGTTTAACGGTTTCGCTGCGATGTATATATGTATATGTGGTGTATAAATTGTGTGTGTGTGTGTGTATGTGCGGAATGGTTCCTACGAGGTTGCGCGGACGACGAACCCTTCGTGGTAGGGACACGAGAAAGGGAAACACGAGCCCTTTCTACGGTTCGGAATACAAAGCGTCGGGCGCAAAGTTTGTTGGGTTACGTTTGCTTGAGCTAAGTCACGTTTGCTGGGAATAAATGGTGGTTTGTGGATGGGGAAATACGAGGAAGGACGAAATATAGATCGTATCGTCGCGCGAGAGAGAGAGAGAGCGAGCGACTTGGGATAATGAAGAGCCTTTTTTGCCAGATCGATTGCCAGCGCGAAGGACGACGCTGCTGATGTATATTCAGTGGCCTCTCTGTGGCGCTCGGCTCTGCGTGTGACGTTTCACTGAACGTTCCACTTGGTCGCTAACATCCGGTCGTCTCTCGCCGACTCTCCCGATGGTGGGCAGTGCCTCTTCGGCGTGCGGAGGCGCTGCGCTCTCGCATTCGAACCTCGAGGTACTCGCCGACACGACGTTACCCTGATTTGCTGAAAAAATATCGGTCTCGAGGTTTCGACGATTTTTGTTTTTTTATGGATCGAGAAAAAGAGACAAATTGGGAGAAGATCGATTGGTTATTGAGTGGAGAAAAAAATGTAAACAAAGAAATTTTTATTACTGTTGGCTTTTTTTTTTACTGATTTTTATGAAATGATATTTTGGGAAAATCCATGGTGATATTTTTTGGAATTGAGTACAGGAAATCGATAAAATTGCTGTTTATCTATTGTCTATGCGATACAATGTGACTTTTTGGGATCGTTAGATAGAATTCAAGGGAAAATTGACGCATGCGCCAGGTGACTCGATTGATCTCTTGATCGATCACTCAAATGGGTTTATAATTACAAGATTGGTAGATGGATATATCAGACGCGCTGACATGACCACGGTAAACAAATAGAATTTCAGACGGCCGATTAATCGCAGACGACGGCGGGCGATTATTTTTTGAGATACATAATCATTACGTGAGTCACGCGGGCGACGGAGGATCTACTTTATTTATTTACTTTTCTCAATGGAAATTGGAACAATTAACGAATGGGCGGTGATTAATCGCGGAATTATTTTTTGTTTACTCAACATAAACGATTACACTATTTTTCCACGCAATAAAAATAATGCTGTAAATTACACAAGTTTAATCAATTAATCAATTCGGTCATAATTCATTAATTGATTTCGCCGGTTGCTTGTTAACGTTTTAATGCACGCAATTCTTTTAATCGAGGGACGAATCGTTGATTATTCTTAATTGAAATTGACAAAAAGGTGGATCTGATTGTACTGACAATAAGTAGACGATAAGATTGAAGAGAGTGCGGGGAACAGATATGCGTGCGGTGTAGGAGCCAGACGACGAACAGGGGGTCGATGCCCGGTGCCACTGACCTTGCTTAACGATCGCCAGTCTGGGAGGGCACCCGGTGCCTCATTGCTCGCACCTCACCTCCTTTCGACTGCTCTCGCCAACGCTTTGTATTTTCTTTTTAGTCATATCGCGTCTGTCCCTCGGCTTCTCCTCCTCCTCCTTCTTCTTCTTCATCGAACTTCGCGTCGATTAATAAACCAAAGCAAAAGCCGTGTGTGGTCTCGACGCTCTTGTTATCTATGGCCCATTTCAGTCAATTATTCAAAATCCACCTGTTGAACGCAAAGGAGCCCATAAATAATCACTCATTTTTTCGACATCATTCCCCACGATTTTTCCTTCATTTTTCATTACTTTTATGTCACACAAAAATTCGGTTTTCAATTCCAATTTTTTTTTTGTTGGGAATCTGTGCAGAGTGACAGTATTTTTTTTACAATGTAAATCAAGTTTTTCTGGGGGGAAATAAAAAAATTAACACTTAATTGGTTTTGTTAATAATTTCTAAAACTGTAGGTTACAATAAAAAATCGTTACTTGAGAAACTTTAAATTTGTTATTTTACATTATGATTGTAAAATGGTGGTTGTATTTTTTTTTGACGATATGATTTTATGGGAATACCCTCAAAATATATGATGATACGAGACGCGGGCAACGCAGTTGCTGACGCAATATTTCAATTGAAGAGCGTGTGCGGGGTTTCGTATCGTATCCGCTCAATCATCTATTCTGTGGGAGTGGCTTAATTTTCTTAATACTCTTTACGAACGTACTATGTTTGAAAAAAAAAATCCTGTTACAACTTACAATCCATCGACTCAGAGGCGATATCAAATTTTTCGATTGCACACTCAATTTTACTGATAAAATACAAATTAATTCAGAGATACAAATCAATATTGGCGACGTTGCTAATTTTGATCGGTTTTCAAGGTCCTCAACACTCGAGATTAAAAAAAGCTTGGTCAAGGTCAAAAATGTAATTACTCTTTTTTTATTTTTATTTTATTGTATGATAAACGTTGCCTCTGCAGTGGAATCAAAGTTAAAATTCAAGATAACCGAACCGGCGAATAATGATGCAACATTTTCTTGTGATTAATGGATTCGTTTGCTGATTCACGAATGTTCGCGTTTCATTCTGTAGAGACTAATACGAAAAATCCATAGCGCAATGTTGCGCAATTCGTGACAATGTATATCGCGACTCGGGGCAAATACTTGAAGCTTTTGCTTAGTTTTTCATAATTTTTTTATTTATTCATATGAATAATTGATTTTTTTATTGGCTTAATCAATTTTTTTTATTTCGTTTGGGAAATTAGTAGGTTTCTATAATTTGTTTATCGATAGCGAATTAATTTATTGGGTCAAACGATCTTGTGGTTTTAGAGCCAATTAAACCAGTAATTTTGTTGATCTGTTTTCATGAAATGTCGAGCTTAAAGTAGCAACTGAAATATCATAAAATCCAGCGTCTCGGTGAGGTAATTTCGAGTTAATTTGTCGGTAGCATCGATCGCCATCCGATACCCACTGAAAAGCATGTAGTACGTCTTTGAAACTCGTGGTACAACCTTGACTCTATTTCCGTGCGTCAACTATAATCAGCGGAGAGAAAATTATCCCTGTCGCGTCTACCGGAGATACAATGGCCGGGCTCTTGATTAGCGTTCAATCAATTACACAAACCCAATAAACAATTATCGTACCGTAACCACCCAATCACGGTTCATTTAATCAATATCGCCAAGACATTGCGCAATCTTGCGAGCGAATTGTCGTTGCGGCTTAAGCTTTTTTTTCTTCTCATCTCGGCTAAATATCGCCCAATAATTTATTACGCTAAAAAATTGAACAACGACAACAACAAAAATGTCCTCATACTCTGAGGAAAATTTCGCAAAAATTGTATTTTTATTAATCCACCATCGATACAAAATAACAATAATAAACCCAACAACTTTTTCAATTGTTCATATAGAACATAACGAAAATTACAAAAATACGTTACAATTTCCCACGATAATAAAATTCAGTCTAAACTAAAAAAGTAAAATAAAAAATTTCATCTTCTCTAACTCATTTCCTCAGGGTCCTAAAAATTTCGAAGAAAACGTATTTCCGTTAGTCAACGACGTAGTAAAAAATCGTAAAGAGGAGAAAAAAAGAAGAAGAAGGAGAAGTGAATAAATAAAACCAACGGCTCTGCCGATTGGTCGTTACGAGCATGACGAAAAAGTGGTTACGCTTTGGATATACGGCGGCCGTCGGTGCGACGCGGTGTGGCGGCGGCAGTTTTCCTCCCGCCTACACCGCGGTGACGAGATGACGACGAGCAGCAAGCAACCGAGCAGCAGCATGTCGAGTGCGACGATCCACCTCGCTATTTTCAACGTCGCTCATGCGTTAGCCCAGATTCGTCGCGAACGTTGGTCCGCGCGTATCGTTAAGCCTCCTCTCACCGGAAAATCGGCCGATTTTTTTGTCTCCTTAATTTCCCCCACTCTTCGATGGTTATCAAAAAAACCATTAATCCAGCGTTCGCAAGGATTTTTTTTCACTCGGCGCAAAATTTTCTGGTTCGCCGACACAAAGTATCAAAGTGACGTGACGTGACCGTCATCGCGATCGTAAAATGTGACTGTCAAAACGTTGAGCGTGATATTCTTCATCGGAGATCGCCGATCTCATAGATTTTTTGTCGTGCCAGTGTTAAATGTTTGTGACTCTACATCCGCCAAGCGGAAATCTACGTTTTTCTCAGCTACAAAGCGCAAAGGTCACTGAGATCGTGAGAGAGATAAAAAGGAAAAGGAGAAGAAGTATATCAGTGGCGCCTGAGCGGAGATGAGATCCACTTTTTTACCCCACGTCGCTTCGCTTATTCTCACGCGCGCATTTCAACCGCTTCTTCTGGTTGTCTGGTAGAACTTGGCGAGTCTTCGACATCCGATGACATTGGGCAGGTAACTGTTTGCTCAAGGGGATTTTAATCGCTGTAGAGAATCATCAACAGGGACTTTGATTCCGTCCGCTCGTCTTATCAGACTCCTTATCTCATTTCCGAGTACTTTGACTTTACTGCTCTTTGCCAAATTCGCAGTAAGCTATGATGATTGTTTTTTTGAGTTTTTTTTTTCTTTATTCCCACCTTTTACAAAGGAAGGTGAAGCAAAAAAAAAAGAGTTCTGGAAATAATGACACGTTTTATGTATTTTGGAAATCGATTGAGTTACTCCAGACATTTTTAATTGCTGCCGGTGTCAGGAATTCTTATCTCCTTATCTAATTTCCGATTGATTGGATATCGAAGATTGATCTCCAATAATAATGGCAATTTAATTTGGTCTATCTTGAAGAACCACTTGAAGAATTTTTTTTTAAATTCACGTTCAAATTCAATTCAGGACAAAAATTCGGTTTATTTTAGTCGACTACATTTTTCGGCGTGGTTAAAATAAGCGGCAATAACAAAGTACAATTCGGTTGGAAATAAATTCTTCTTTTTTCGTCTTATTTATGCAAAAGCGTAGAAATGTTTTGTCGGGGGGGAAAAGTAGTGGATGAGTGGGAATAATGGTGTAATGAGCAATGAGATTTGGCTTTCTCCCACTTGGTGATATACTCGATATCTCTCGTAAGCGACGGAAATAAATTGGACAAGTCGGTGGCGACGGGTAGCGTCAACGATGCGAGCGCCTTCCATGAAGCTACTTCTTCGGCAAGTCTTTTTAGACACCGAGACGTTATATGCCTCACGAGCAGCGGGAATTCGAGAGGCACCGCTTGTTGGCTACGCATTTTATATTTTCTATTAATATCTCTCTCTCTCTGTGTGTACGTACTAAACCCGAGGACGAAATAACGCGAGCCGCTCGCCGACTCCGAGATACTTTTTCTTAACGCTTTTCGACAAGTGACGCCAAATCGTATTTGATCCTCGACGAACACGAGACAATACCTCGGAACTTCAGAGGCACCGACGTCAAAGCGAGTTATTTCATATATATGGGACATTCCACCCGAATCCTGACCTTCGACCTCGTGAATCCGAATTTATTTACGTTGTTATTCTAGCAATATAAGAAAGGAGAATTAAAAACAAAAAATTTTACATATCAATTTAGGGGAAAAAATGTTAAGCTTAAATATTCGAAAAAAAAAAAATTGTGTAGATATGTTTATGAATATTTTATTATTATCAGCACTGTAACGTTATCTTTCTTCGGCCAATAAACCCTTTGTATTAATTTATTTATTGATACGAATAAAGTATCGTCGGAAATTCCGAGTAGCAGTTATTACTTATGAAGATATGTTTATTGTACTCGTCTCGTTGTAATGGAGAGACAATTTTTGTGAGATAAAATTATCGCTCAATTTATGCGCTAATGTATACTCGACTTTTCTGTCGTAAGCCGACGATGAAATCCTTGGGGATTTCGATATGCACGTACGCAAATCGCTTGTGCATACTCGCGGAGCTGTAAGAGCTTATTCTTGTTTTCAATATTCCTCATCCGTATCGTCGGTGTACACAAACAAGTGTGAATATCGTTAGTTTTGTTTACGTGTCGAGTTAACGCCAGCCAGAATTAATAATATCACAATACTGCACATTATTTAATAATGAAAACACATCTACTATTTTCACGATTAAATATTACAATTGGGAAAAGTGGAAAATTATTATTACACTTTGAAATAATAATTTATTACTCAAATTGCATAAAATTTTCGAAATCCCGAATTTTAAAAAAAGCCATTGGCATTTACAATTTTTTTTGTAATTAATTTTTTAGCTCTGTGTGTATGCTTGAAATTAAATTTTTTTCTAAATCACTTTATATGAAATATTAATAAATATTGATAAGGCGAGAATCAGATAATAAGAATAAAGAGAGAAATGCGCGCGAGCAAGTACAACGCACGAATTTTTCGTTGCCGGTCGAGCGAACGTTGGCTATAAACGTCGGATGCGTTTATATAGAGGCAAATTCGATGTTCCTGTCCACGTGTTGATCATTCGAGAGGAACAAGACAAACGCGTCGTGGGCGTCGAAACTACCAAAGAGAAACAGTTGTAAGCGTTTAGGAAAGTCTGCGATATATGCCCGCGTAATTGGTTTGCCTCGTGCATTCTCGTTTTATATATTGTCACGTGAAACTCGTCTCTTTGCTATGACTTGTGACGAACAACAGCTGGTCTGTCTGCCTGCCAACAATCATTGGCGCGTACAGTGGTTGTTGCTTGCACATTCTTTCTTCTAAGCTCTTGCATTAAAAAAAAAAAAAGTACCTTCAAATTTGACTACACACCGCCCAATTATAAGCCTTATTAAAGGTTAAAAAGAACAACAAAAAAATAAAACTTTCTTAGACGAAACCAGAAATTATTGAAAATATTTTCATTTTAAAAAATTGTTATTGAGTGAAATGAAAAAAAAAGAAAAATCTGAAACAATTTCGAGCTTTTTTTTTGTTGTGAGATTGGTATATAAATTGGTGTAATAAATTAATAATCAAATAAATGATTATCCAACAATTGACGAAATTATGTTAATAACGAAATATTTCTAATTACAGTTTCCTGGTGAGTGCATCCTCACATACATGGAGTTTCAGCTGGACAGCGCGGAGTACTGCCAGGCTCAACACAAATAGAGAGGCACGCTCGTACATCCTATCGTCAACTAGATACCCATCAAACTGAGGGAGAGAGGGAGAGGGAGAGAGAGAGTAGAAGAAGGAGAATTGATGTGAGGTTAAGAACCAAGAGAGAAGAAGGAAATCGCGAGACGAACGGTCGAAAGATTAGTAGATCTAGATCATCATCACCAGAGAGCCAGGAACCATCAGCTAGTCATCACATGCAAGACACGTAGAAGAATTTATTAGACAATTTTTTATTTACCCTTATCGTATGCGGACATCGTAGAATACCGAATACGAGAAAAACGGTGAGCTTTCATTACTTTTCCTAACGCTCTTACGTAAAAATTGAACCCACGAGAAGTATTTTTCAACAAACACTTCAATTATTGTTCAACAGATTCTCTTGGAAATAGCAAAGGTGTCTCAGTGGGGAGCAGCCAAGTGCATATCAACGCCGTCTAATGTAACGTGATAAGCTTCGCCTTACAGCGAAACTTTCGCCGCCCATGCCCTTTCCTGGATACATCCCATTGTGAGCTCTACATGTCAATCCATTCTCCTCGTTAGAAGGCAAAAACAGATAATAAAATAGACTGTCGAGAAGAGAGTGCTATCCGAAATTAGACACACGTGACGCGAAAATCGTTGAAAAAGAGAAAATAACAAAAAACAAACAACTAAAATCACAACAACAGCAACAACAAAATAAGACTGACATCTCTATGGGCTAAAGGTTATAGTAGGCGACATAAAAGGAGACCGCGCGCGGCTGAAGCGTAGAGGAGAAGACAAAGGCTTCGCAGCGAATCTTTGATACCGCGAACCAAGGCGCGATTTACTTACGAGGAGGAGAAGAAGAAGAAGAAGAAAAACGAGAGAGTAGACAGCGGCAACAAAAGATTATTTATCGATTGTCGTTAAACAGGAAATGAGCAACATGAGGGTCAAGGACATAAGGCCGGCTCCCGCCGAGATTGAATACAAAAATATGAAGTTCCTCATTACCGATCGTCCCAATGATCAGACCATTCATACCTTCATTCAAGTACGTATATGTTTTTACCACTGCTGTGTTCTCGAAAAATCCTCGACACGTTTATTGTGACCTTATGGCCAATTTTATCAACGAATTTTCGGAGATCAAGTATGTCATGCTAAAGAGGATTTGTGATAACGTGAATTTCGTTAATGCTCTCCATTTTTCTATGTATTATATTGAACGCTCCAGACTAAAGTTTGGATTTAATGCAGGAACTGAAGAAGCACAATGTGAAGGAGGTGGTTAGAGTTTGCGAACCAACGTACAAAGTTGAGGAACTCAAGGAAGAGGGAATCAATGTCCTGGATTTGGTCTTCGACGATGGAACTTTTCCACCTAACGAGGTCCGTTGCTCTTGCGTGCTCACATATATATATATATGAATTAGTTATTCTTGGCTGGAAGTTTAGCGCTTTGTGTGTATAGTACAAGAGTATTGATAATTCGAAAGTGAATTTTCAGGTGGTGGACGAATGGTTCGAGCTATTGAAAAATCGATTCCGTGAGACCCCCGAGGCATGCGTGGCCGTTCATTGCGTCGCTGGCCTCGGCAGAGCGCCTGTACTTGTTGCTCTCGCTCTAATAGAGCTCGGGCTCAAGTATGAGGATGCTGTCGCCCTCATAAGAGAGTAAGTATCAGTCGGATTAGCTAATTCATTGATATTCTGGATATCAGGTGGCGAGAAGTAGTAGCGATCGAAAAATTAGTAGAGAATAAGTCGAATCACAGCTGCTTCTCGAAAATCTTGAGTTTTCTATACCGTCGTGTGATTAATGTGTCGGGTTTTATCAGGAAAAGAAGAGGAGCCATAAATGCCAAGCAATTGGCCTTTCTGGAGAAATATCGTCCCAAATCTCGGCTGAAATTGAAGAACGGCCAGAAGAATTCCTGCTGCGTCCAGTAATTGACGTCAAAAGAAAAATAATAATAATTATAATTATAATATGATTTACATTATTTGTCCTCGAAGCAACCGACCAATCGTTGATACGATCGGTCTATAATTATTCTATATAGGTTTGCACGCCTGTGACGACGCAACGTGACGTATAGTATATGTATATTGTACCGATTCTCATTTACATATGGCCTATCAATGGAAATGCAACACACGGGCTATTCACGCAGTATATACGTAACGCTAGTTTATGTATTCCAAATTTGTCTTACTATTTTTATGCCATTTTTTTTTTTCTTTTTTTTCTCGTTGATTCCTCACTGACTATCAGCGTCAGCAGCCAACTTACATTTTCTATGCCGACCGATCACTTCGTTCCTTCGTATTTCCTCTTCATCGCCACTAACTAAATATTAAACTTTTGATATTTCGTCGTTTTCCGGTGAGGCGGACGACGTTTATTACCATAAATTGGGCTACGATTCTTAATTCGGCCATTTTTATAATCTATTCTGTTACTGTAATTTTTTTTTTATATTTTCTTAATTATGAGATAAAAAATCCAATTGATTCCGCCATTGAGCTTAAAAACGCTCAATTAACAATCTAGACACTTTTTATTTCAAACTTACGAATTTTTAAAACGAAAAACAAATCGGAGAAGTTTCAGGAGAAATATTGTTCACCTGAAAAATATGGCGTATCTCTATTTTGCAATAAACGTCTATACGCAGGGACTGTACAGGCTGCAGGACAGACTATCAATCACTGCATTCTTCAATCGGGGCCAACTGAATTTTCTAACCAATTTCTCTGCCTCCTTGCATTATATTCGATCGAAATAATTTTTTATTACCTATTATTATAAATGAACACTGAGTTATTATTTTTCTCGCTTCAAAGTTCACATTACTATTTGGCAAAGAGACGCGTGATATTCTTCACGACGATTTTTTTTTATTTCCTGCCTGAAGCAGCTCTAATTTTTCGTCTATCGATATAAAAATGGTAAAAACGATAAAACAGAGCCGGAATTGTTGTCTGCTCAGTCCATTATTGTTTCTGCGGCTTAAAATCCATTGTACAAAAAGCGACCAAATCTCGGCGGGCTGCTTTCAATAGATAGGTCCAATTTTCGGTGTTATACTATCTTTTTTTTAAAAAACAAATCGCGTCGAGACAATAATATTTCGCTCAGGGCTTGAACGGCCCAGCTTTTGGAAATCAATACAAATTCCTATTTTTTCCGAGTCATCGAATAAATAAATAATATTCTTTAAGGACTTTAGGATTCGTTTATCAACATTTTATGTTAAAATGTCGAGACCTTAGTAAACGAAAATAAAATAATATCTTGTTGTATACCCGAAGGAACTTTTAAATATCGATTAATAACAAAAATTTGCGCTTCGCACGTCAAGACACACTCATCGAGAAGAAGCAACAGCAGCAACATCACCAAAATTTCAATCAATCATCGGATTACTAATAATTGTGGTAGCAGAGGAAAATGGGATGATACTAGTTTTAATAAATACGATAAGTCATAAATGATTAACAATGAGGAAAATATTATGTACGTAATGAGTTGCTACACGTTGCATTTCCAATGGCACGCCGACTGTGGATGAACGTTCTTAAACTCAAATTGGACTTGAGAATTTTGCGGTAATTTGAACGATCAACAGTTCAATGTAATGTAACGGCGAGATTGTCAACTCCAGAGTTAAACTATATCACTTTTATCGTAGTTTAATGGCAATTTTATAAATACTCGGCGGTTAAATTGAAGAAATACTGTGGAATCTGATAGAAATATTACGATTCACGAATCCAATAGGCTTCAACGTTCAACACGAGAAAAAGAAGATAATACGAAGTTGATGTAACGCCTTTGAGATCTCAGGGTTGATGAGATGGTTTTATAAAATTGCCAATAACTCTGTGCGCCACGCTAAACTGTGTTCAAAAGATACTAAAAATTTCACTCGTAAAAATAATAAAGATTTTACTATTTAGATCATTTCATTTGTCTGCTGATCTTGAGTGAATGTTTGGATATTGAAAATTTTTCGTTGCTCGTCAACGGCTCTCCAACCAACCTCGGGATTGCATATGATACTACAACCACGATGGTCGAGTAAATGGCTATTTTCAGAACATTTTTTTTTCTTCTTTTCTTTTTGTCATTGTTCTATACAAAACTTTAAATAAAATTTGAATGATGAGACTTGTTACCATATGTCCACTAATTTTGTAGCTTCAATTGCGATTTAGACCGTGAAACCCTTAATTTTTAATGTGCAATTTACTAATTTGATAAACATGATTATTATTCGCGAATTTCAACTTCGAACGGCGTTTGATACGTGCGAAAGCAGCGTCGCTAATTATAATTTCTTTTTTCTCAATAAAATTCAGGTAAAATAACAAAATCTAAAGGCGTATCAATTTTGTTGTCAGTCAACAACAAATCAATGTAAATATATCGACATCCAATTCCAATTTGCGCCAAGGAAAACAATAAATTCCAAGTTCAACAGAAAGTATATTGCGACAATACATTCAGCAAGATCGCAGACATTTCATGGTGGGCCATTTCATACGTTAGATCAGCTATTGAAAAAAAAAAGTATAGTTTTGCTAAAAAAAATCGAACAAATTGGGCTTACATGATTCAAATAAATTCATCGTAATATGTAAAAATAAATAAAATATGTAACAAAACGTGTTGTTTCTGGACTTGTGAAAAAAGTAAATTGGTGTAAGGAGAAAGATATTTTCTCTCAATATTGGCGCCCACCTGATTTTTTCGAATAATCGGATATATTGTCCATTATATTTTTATTATCTCCAATATAAGTGTCGAGCGGTTCGCCCCTCAGATATAAATAATAACAACAAAATAGTGGTTTCGTCGAAACCATATGAACTTGTATAATCCAAAATTCAGGGATTTTTTGAGAACATTTTCTGTTTTTCAAACAAGCTGAACTGACGTGGGATGCCATCTATTATATTAATGAAATTCAACGAGGCAAAAGACAATTCTTTTTACTAAACTCTCAAAGAACTGCAATATTTTTTATCAGTGGATGGAAATAGAGACGTTCGTATGGAATAAAGAATGAAGTCATGATGAATCTAGATATAACAAAATGATGGTGGAATTCTTCTACCTGAACCACTCGCCTTAGTTAAATTAAGTATGTGCGTTGCCAATTATTGCATACGATACTTATATATTTCTCGATCGATATCTCTCTTGCTTCCCCTGCTGAAATATCATTCACATTATTGAATAATTATTAAGTTTTGCTTTCATTATACAGAATACCAATATTTCGAATTAATTCGAATTTACGAGCATATTTCTCGAGTATCAATTGAACATGCGCCTGTGATATATGGTTTTTGCTATGAATAAAAAATCCGTTCATTTTTAACACAATTCGCACGCCCAAATGTTCGTTTTATTTTCTTGGCACAGAGCTTACTTTTTTTTTTAGCCCGTACACTCAATTGTTAATTTAAAATGCTATTAGAAAACCAGCGGAAACAGACTAAAATTAATCATTATCTAGATATGTCATGGAGAATGAAAAAAAGAATAATAATTTTTTAAAATAAACTATATGTCATAGCTATTTATTGTCTTGTTTCACGAGTGGCAAAGCGTCTGAGATATATAACCAATTGATTTCACTGGATTTTCTATGATTTACGATCATATTGTTCATAATATGCATTAAATCAATGGGAAACGTGGCTTTGCTGTTATTTCTTCTCTCCAAGTAGTATTAGAAATCTGGGAATAGAATTAAGTGCGGAAGGAGATGGTAATTCTTCCATCGTTCTTTTTTTTAGACTTTTCCAAAAAAAGGAAAGAGAGAGACACTCTCATTTATGAATGATCATTTTTTAATGTTACTCTCGAGAGTTGCTTTATAAAAGGTGACGTGACATTGGCAAATGGACATCGTCGTCATTAAACCTGTAGTTTTCTTTACATAAACATATCATCGTATCCCGGAGGTGGAAGGTGATCGGCGTCTGGATCTCCCCGAGGTCTGGGCCTGTTTATTTCGGGTGGACCGAAAGGATCGAATCTTGCGCCTGGTGGCACAGCTCCTCTGTAAAACGTGACGATAATAGCAACAATAAACAAAACAACAAGTTCAGAAAAAATTAAAGATCCATTAAAAATCTTATGGATTGTAAGAGTTATTTTTTAAAAATCAACGAATTCGTAAGTATTATTCAAACTTACGGCGGCAGTCTGCCCGGGATCCCCAAACCACCAGGACCACGAGGATCCAGTGGATTTGGTATACCGCGTTGAGGTCCAAACGGATCAAAGAGCATACCACCGCCTCCGCCGCCCCCGCGGGCGAACGGATCCAAATCAGATCGACCGATGTTCCGCGGATCAGCTTCAGGATTCCTAAAATGATATCTTTTATGTAACATTATGCAACAAGCAATTTCACTTAAAATAATTCTCCCTAAATTTAAATTTAAATAGCTCGATATTATCGGTATATGGAAAAAATACCTGTCGATGTCTCTAATTTATTTATCGTTTATTATTAAACTATTGTAACAGAGGTTTCTGTGTTCGTGATTGGGAAAAAAAGGGGAAGGGTTGAGCCAAGATATTCAAATGGACCAGATAACATCGGGATTTATGGCATCCATTTCATTGGATATCTGGAAAGCGTTTAAAAGTGGTTGCATAAAATTGTTTCTCTGTAATTTACCATGGACCGCGAGGCGCGATGCGTGGCTGTCCTACCCTCAACGGATCGTCATCGAGATCGCGTCTGTGCTCTGTGCTCTCATGACGCTGCGGCGTTTGCGTTGAAATTTCTCTGCCGGTAGAAGCACAAACGGGTTCCACGAGTTCTTTGTGAATCTTGTTGAGAACAGCGCTATGATTGGGTATCAGAGTTTCCAGAGGCCCATGAACGCTGCCGACAGTTGAGTCAATGGGAAATTGGATATTGGACACGCAGTTGTTTTCGATTTTCTACAATTAACAGAGTCCGTCTCTCCTCTCAGAACGTACGCATGGAAATGAATGAAATTTTGTTTTTTTCGCAACGAACATACCAAAAAGTTGAGCAGCAAATCGCCGTCCGATTTTGTCGCTATGATAATGTAAAGCTGCGCTTCTTTGATGTATCGAAGAGAAAAGTTGGGACCTTGGTTCCATCCATCCGGCAAAAGCTCAGAACCATGGTCGACCGACGGGTCAAAGGTTTTCTGGATTATACGGAAAATATTTTTATCAATATCATTATTCAAATCGATGCTCGCAAAGTCGAACATCCAAATGCTTTGGCATGTATTTACAATGCGGTTGACGTTAGTTTTGTCAAGTCATTAAATAATAAGCATTGCAGAGGTTAAATAATGCAATTTCATTTGAACGAATGTCAGTGCATTTGACACAAATTTACTGCTTTTAAAAATAAACAAAAGTTTTTTAGTTTTTCATTAATAAAGCGGAGACATTTTTGAGTAAGTGACCGAAAAATAGGATTTTAAGGATAAGTAAATAACTTACTGAGTCACCGAGGCCGATGCATTTGAAACCATTTTTCACGAAATACCAGTGCAAAAATAGAATAATCACATCTTCCTTTTTGCTCAACTGCTTGTCCACCAGAGAATTGAGCAGTTCAAAGCCAAAATAGACGTTCCCTTCGCTCGTCATTCTTGTTATTAAATACCGGAAAATCAAATAGATCACCACCTGATAAATAACGGAGCCTACGCATCAGAAATTACTCATTGAGACTGAAGCGCCGCATATTTCCGGCTTCAATTAGCCACTAGTATGACTCACGTATAACTTCACTTTCAATTTCGTTGAATTATTTTTATTTAAAAAATTTTTTATTCGTACTCGGGTTTATTTTCCCACTAATTTCAGAGAATTTAGCATATTAGACAATTGAGGTACCGAAAACCGGCAACGATGCGCCACTTGTGGGAAACAGTGGTACTAACGCACGTGAGAGCGATATAATAAATTTTTTTATTATTATTATAAACGCAAATTTTTAATGAAGATTTCGCATTCACATTCGGAAATAAAGTTGCGAAGAAAATGATTTGACGTTTAGAAAAATTATTTTATTAGTAAATAATATGTGATTTTAATATGAGATATTAAATACGAAATATGTAAGAAGACAGTAAGTTCACATAAATGCGGTGATACAAAGTTTATTTCATTTACATTTTAAAGAAAAAAAAAAAATCACTTAACATCTATCCGACGTGAGTGAAGAGTCGCGCGATTATCGTAATGACTGATCAAGTCTTGAAGAATTTTCCCATTAACGACGAAGAAAAAAATTCCGCTAAGCCAAATACGATAGAAAGTATTGACGGCTTTGAATTCGAGTAAATAGGCATTGAAGAGCCAGAGGCTTTGAGCAATCACCCAAAAAGTGAGTAACACGAGGCATCGCTTCAGGGTCATGTGAATATCCGGGAGACACAGCGGTAACAGGGATAAAAACCAGAAGAAGTACTGCGAGGTCATAACGGGATTGTAAATCACCATAACAATTGCTTGAGTAAAAAAGGCGAAGGAGAGCTGCTCCTTCGTGGAATAACGAAGGGACAATGCAACAAGTACGATTAATTGTGGCAATATTGTAACGAGGCGTCTGAAGAAATCGGTCGATTGCCCGACAGATAAATAGGTCATGTAGAAGAAAACGGAAAAATTGTGCCTCGCGTCTTTGCGCACCAAATGATAAATGAGACTTTCGTAAAGATACTTGTAACCGTAGAAGTAATAACTTGCAGCGGTAAAAAAAATTAACGAAGTAACGCACCCAAGTACAAGTTTAATTTGCTTAGCCGTGGGTATAAAATAGCTATTACCGCGAAACGAGAGATACATGGACAAACTGAATGCCACGGGATACAATCTAAAATGAATCGACAGCCCATGAATCAAACCAGCGACGATTGGACTATCCTTATGCAAAAAATACAGCGTCGATAGGACAAACAAAACCGCGATAGAATCGGCATTGCCTCGCGTCGATATGACGATTGTCAAGGGATTGTAGAGCCAAAGGAAAGCGCAAAATAGCGCTTTTCTTTCCGAGCATTTGCCTCCACTCGAGGCCAGCAAAATCTTTCGGATAAGCACGGTCACGATTATGTCGACAACTGAAAAAAGTACTTTACCGAAATCGGCATGCAATAGAATATTGGGTGCCAATATTAGAGCCAAAAGTGGCGAGTAACGATAAGTATGTCGATCGAAAGGCGAAGAACCTTCCACGAGAAAACGCGAGGCATCGGTGAAAACCTTGTAATCGACGTCGGTAAAGGGAACGGAAAAGAAGCGATCGTGAAAGTGGCCGTAAGCGATCAACGAAAACCTCGCGAGAAGCCCGACAATGCAGTGCCCGCCAAATGACAACGACTTCATCTTAACTGAGAAAATTCACCAGTAGTCTTTTAATTCTGCAAACAACAATTTTTAATTCTTACTCATAACTTGGATTTGTTATTCTTAGCCGCTTGCACTAAACATGCCTTGAATTTGAGGAATTCTTCTCGGCAATCGTCCTTCCCTATGTTGGCTTTACGCACTACACATTTTGCGTATTGCCCACCAGAATCTCGACATTGCGCTATCAATATTGGATACTTTCTCAATCTTTCTCTAGCTTTGCTAACTGAATTCATAGCCGTATAACGATTTTACGGTTCGCCTCGATTTGTATATAGATAGTTGATTAATTTCTCTGACGCCTGGTCATGTACATTGCGTATATGGGATGGCTGAATAAAATAAGCGTCGTAGCTACGAGGCCAATAGCGACTGTTAATCGTGGATTCCGTTCAACCCACGATCTGTCTTTGAGTAGTCGGCGATCGACTTTCATTACTTCTTCTTCTGTGCTTCCAGCTGCGAATAACGAATACCAATTAGCGAAGTAATCAGAAGATTAACACTCGGCAAGATGATTTACTCACATAATCTACGGTATTATGTTGATACGGTTTAGTTATATCTATTCCTTCGCAAACCAGCGATACGGACGAGTGCTTTATGCAACACTGTCTGAGTTCCTCGATAACAGCTTCGCAGCGAGCTGGTTGGTATACATTCTCTAAAATAAAAATAATTTTTATAGGTTTTTTCACCCTTTCCTTGTTCTCTGTAAAAATTATTAATAAAGCAATAAAAAACGTTTCATTTCATATCTTTACTTCTATCGGATAAGTGAACAAATTTATATAAGAGCACAATGTATCGAGATGTACCATATACGAATGCAAGGCTAGCTTAACCCTTTTCCTAAGAAATTTTCACGTTTTTTTAATCGAAAAGTAAAAAATAATTCAAACCTCGTAAGCAAGTTTGGAGTTTGCAAGCGTATTTCTTGCAGGGATCAACTTTCTTCATGCAGGTGCTGTTTTTTCCTCAGGTGCGATAGACAAAACTTTTCAGTTGACTATACAGAGTGCAACATTGCACTTTATTGCAGTTGACACGAGCGTCGAGATTTTTTCGCCGTACTTGCGTACTTACGCCGAAATAGTATCAAACTTTTTGTCAATTCTCGTCGCCGCTAGCTTTACGTAACGTTTAGTTATCTTTCTATCGCCGTGTACACTCAGCCATGTGATTTCCGTGGAAATTGGCACATGGAGAGAGGGTGAAAATATCTTACATCCGTCGTTCTCTCTCACTCTGCTGTGACAGCCAATGACGCTGTCTCTGTCGCACTCATGGCGTCTCAGTCGGTACAGCAGATTCTTTAATCGTCTTTACGCAAAAAAATTCATGCAAAAAAGAAAGCAGCCACAAATGCGTAATTCATTATTACTATTTTATTTAGTGTAATTTATTCATATTTTTCCGAAATTGATGCGGCGTTTTTTCAGATATCCAGATGATTTTCCAAAATGGCCGCCAATTGAAACACAGGGATACACAAGTTAACAACTGAACGATAATTGATAGGATTTACTTGACAATTGCAATAATAGATTTCATCGGAGAGTAACCAAAAATGTCTCTTTGTGCCCGTGAGTAAAATTTTGCGTATCGTCGCTCATTTCGGCCAATTTTTATTTTATTAAAATTTAACCTCAAAAAATGAACGTTTTGTGAAAATTATATTAAAAGAGAATGTTTTTATTTTTTTGTCATTCGTTGTAAGTTATTGTCGTGTATTTTAGAGCTGCTTCGGGCTAGTCGGTTGCCATTGGTGCCGGTTAGAAAATTGAGCACTGCCGTTGAGCCTGTGCATTTAGCGGAAGAGCAGCCGCTTCAAACGCACCGTACAATCGAAAGTAATCCGGCGAATCACACGACGGAGCATCTCCACAGATTTTATACTGTGCCGAAGGAGGCCAAAGAACAATTGTTTAAACGTGGCAGCATAACCAAATCTCTTGAAAAGCAGATAGACACCTTCGTTGAATTTTCTATTCTCGTAAGGTCGCCTGCGGTCGAAATAATTTCTCTTCTCAATCAAACGGACTGGACGAGACCCGCCAACAAATACGTCTTATGTATCCTTTGTAAAAAATGCATTCGGTGTGGAGATATCGAATAGAATATAAAACTAACTAAACGAGTGAATGCTTCCGAGATAAGAAGTCTGTATAATCTTAACAATACAAAACAGACGGTGAACTTGGAACTGGAAAATCCGTCACCTTGTATCACTTAATCCACTATGCATTGGCAACAAAAAAAATACTGGTTCACGTACCTTGGGGTAAATACTTGGGCATTGTTTGAAATTTTTGAAAAGAGACAATTCTGATTGAGGAATTTCTTTCAGTTCCACACTGGTTTAGATTTCCCAAAGAAACAGCAACATCGCGAACCAAGGAAGGATACATTGACTTGCCTATCGATGGGGCAGCGTGGCTAGCTCATTTCAAGCACCAAAATAGCAAACTCCTCTCAGAATTTGACGTACGCTTCTTCTATTTGTTACATTCTCGTTAAAAAATTCAGACTATTATATTACATGGCGATACAATGATTACAGATTAAAGTATCAAAGGATTACGAATGGAGTCCACGTGAAATAACGAAAAGTGGGGCTCCGCTGATGGACCTCGTTGATCTTGGGATAAGTCGAATGAAATACGCATGTGATGTGATATACGCATTGACCGATGAACTTAAGATTGCTAGCACTGCTGGTAAATGCACGACTTTAGTGGCTATCGACGGGTTCAATGCGTTCTATGCTCAGACTTCCAATATCAAAAATGATGATCGGACAATTGTTTTGCCGAAAAAAGTTTCTCTCACCGATGCTTTTTTGAACATTACCAAATTCGATTGGTGCAATGGAGCAATTGTTGTCACTGTTGATCCGATGGCATCGATGGTGAGTGTTATTTTTATTCCTGCTCCTTTTTGAAAGGGTCTCGTCTCATTAATGAATAAATAAATGATTTGCCTCTTGACAGAATGCCGAGTGGTCGGGTCTTCCAAGATACTTACTCGGGAAAAAAGGTTTCGAACATCTCGACCCATTTTTGCCAATCATAGTGGAAAATTACACACCAGAAGAATTCGAGGCGGTGATCGAATATTACAAGGACAGAAAGTGGATTCGTAACATGACCAAAGAAGGTCAGCGGGAATTGGAATTGCTCTCCGCCCGAAATCCTTATCATGTAATGACTTATACCACGTCTTTGTAACGTTGTACTTGATATAATTAAACACAATTGTTTTAAATTGAGCATTGTTACATCGTGATTACATGCAGGTCTACCCAATGACTCTTTCGCATCTCAATTTCACACGCATTTAATGAGAGAAAATAATATTATTTGTTAAGGTGCTTGGAGACACAAAAAATAACTGTACCAGTAATGATAAAATGAATTTATTAAAAATATTAGTCGTGAACGTAATTACAATTAACATAAATAAATATGGTCTTTCAACAAAATCGATTTTCTTACCATTATTTGTATTCTTTTGAAAATGTATTTCATATACGAAATTTCTATTTAACATGATATCGTCGGAGTTTCAACACAATTGATTGTTCTTAATTAGCCGTTTGCACGCAATCTTAAACGTGAATGCGCAAAAAATAAAATATATATAACGAATTATACATTGGATGGTGTTTTTGATTGTAATCTATTAGTATTATGAGTACAATTCCGATTCTACGATACTGCCTTCACCTTTTTCTTACGTTTCTTCTTCTTTTTATCGTGATGCAGTTCCTGCTTTTTAGTTATACAAAGCCGGCAATACCAATCTTCGTGATCAGCTGGTGGTACTTGGACGCCCACGCACACCCTGTTCAGACAATAAATTCAATTTTTTAATTTCTCGATCTCGTATTTTTGGGTATGGAACTTTTTATTTAAAAAAAATAAAATTGAATGCGAGATAATTACCAGTGGTACCACGCGTCGCAAATGTCACAACCGATCATCGGCGATCCGTCATCCTGGTTTCCGCAAGCAGGACATATCCAAACTTGGCTGCTAGTCTGATCCTATAATCGATAGGAGTAACATTAAAACACACATTTTTTAAAATTCTTATGGTATTCGTTCAGGGGGTCAGATTTTGAGTGTATTTTAAGTTAGAGGTTGGTGACATAAAAAATTGTGAAAATATAGCACTCACCGCACTAATCGATTGTTCAGATGACGTTACGTCTTTTCCACCGTTTTCTTTCTCGTCTGCTCTATCGCCCTTCTTGGTGATTGCATCTGCCTTGAATTCTGAAGTTTCGAAATAAAAAATACGATTAGACGACGCGAAACATAGCATGGGTTTCATCAATTTTACAGAGAGAGATACTTACTTGTTATCTTTTGTTTCGGTGGCCGCGTTACCAGCGCAGCTATTTTCGCTAATTCAGGACTCGGTTCTCTCTTCTTCTCCTCATCAGGTTTTTTAATAAGAGGCTTTATCGTTCTGTAACATTATGTATGATATTATATGTAAAATTAAGCAATGAAGATTAGTGGAAAAAAAAAAAAAAAAAAATTCTTACATTTTTTTCATCGTCGTGTTATCGGGTGTCGGTGGTCGCGGTGAAGCTGGACCCAATTTCAATGTAATTTTAGGTACAGCCTCCGCACTTTTCTCATCTTTCTGCTCTTTATCCTTTCGCTTGTCTTTTTTCTCCTTCTTATCCTTGAGCTTGGTGATTTTGCCTTTCTTCCCTTTACTTTTATCCTTGATCTTATGTTTCTCTTTCTTCTCTTTTTTCTTCTTTAACTTGTCTTTTCTTTCCTTCTTGTGATCCTTCGATTTCTGAAAAAAAAAAGGAAAGAAAATATATACTCAACGTGCCATTGAAAAATGGTGTTAAAATGCACGCAATTTTATAACTCACCTTAAGATTCTTTTCGAGTTTATCGAGTTTTTCATTTTTGGTGATTAATCGAGACACCGCAGGTGCCGCCGAGGGATTGCTGTTCAATAAGACGTTGTTTAACGAGTCGTTTTGCGGTGGGATGGACGGAACAACAGTCGGTGGCTGCTGAGTTATTTCCTTCTCTAATTTCATAGACTTTGTCATTTTCTCGACTGCGGGTTTATGGAATTTATCCAATACACGATCCGACTCGATAATTTCATCGCTAGTAGAATTGATCGTTTTTTCGCGTTCGGATAGATGAACTTTTGGTGGCAAGCAATCGTCCGCTCGAATATTTGATGTTAAGAAACGTGGTGGCATCGGTAAATTGGGCATCGCAGGATGTGCCCCGGGCACTCCCCTTCCACCCAATGGAAGAGGATATCGCGGGAACATTGGGTGACCAATTGGATGCGGTATGAGTCCTGGTGCCGAAGGAAACGGCGGAAAGAACGGAAATGGCAATGCAGGCGTTGTCGTGTTATTTGGCTCTTTGTGGGGCGGCTCAGTTTCCACAGCTTGAGGAGTCTTTGGACGTTCGCATATCTGAACTTCGTCACCACCGGCAGCGCTACCCTTCATCTGTAATTTAGAGGTAATTCGTTATGGTTACGTTATCAGATAACAATAATAGATAGATAATGAAAACTCACTTTTTTCGGACTGATAGTTGGTTTCGGACTCTTTGAACGCTGTTCCTTCTTCCGTACGTTACGATCCTTTTTCTTTTTAGTAGTTTTCGGATCAACGGTCACGGGAACACTGAGTTCCGGAGTTTTTGGAGTGCTCGGAGTTCCTGGTGGAGACATATCGTCAAAGATGTATACGTCCTGTGAAGGACTTTGTATATCCGTGGGCTCCGCTCCACCGTCAATAATGTGCACTTCCGGTGTACGTGGTGTTTTCTTCTCTTCTCTTTTACTCTCTTTTTCATTTCGTTGTGCATGCTTGTCGGAATTCTCATCGATTATAAGGCCGGGAGAACTTTCCCGCGAGTCAAGATCCTTACACCTGCTACTGCCGCTCACTGCAGTTTCCGGGCCATCGACGCTCTTCTCTTCGCGCGGTTTGGAAATTTTCTTGAAGATATTGAGCTTCTGTTTGTCGGGCTCCGACGGCAATTTATCTACAGTCTCTTCCTTTTGCTGATCAGCTCCCGCGATAGAAGTTACCACTTCCTGGGGCCTCTCATTTTTAACCCTGGACTGAACGGTTTTAGGGGTTTTTGGCGGGACGACTTCTTTGTGGGCCGTAAGTTGAGGAGTATGCGGTCTACTCGAAGAACCTGGACTACTCGAATGTCCCTTACTTCCGCCCCCACCAGGACCGCTTTTTGAGGGCTTCGACTTGCCAACTTCTTTCGCGTTACTGCCAACTTTTTTACCTTTCACCTCGGTTATATTGTCCGGTTTGAACAATTCCTTAACGCGATTTTTCTTTTTATTTTCTTTGTCCAATTTACGATCGTCCATTCCTTTCTTAACGACCTTCTTGATCTTCTTCTCGGTTTTCAATTCCGGCGGGACCATCGGATAAGAACTCGATGGCGGTGAGTCAGCCCGAGCTGGATGAGGTGTTCGGGGTTCGGGAAGTTTGCCTTCGCGAGCGGGCGAAAGAAAACCGGAAGTCGTCATTATAACGCTGTGAATTTCGCGCAGCGGTCGGCCTTCTTCGATTATCTTGGAACGTTTGGCGAGCGTCGAATGCTCCAAAAGGCCACCCGGCCTTTTGAACACCGACTGCGGTGAGGTTTCAGCGGGCGAGACAGAAGTTTCGGCAGGTAATGTGACACTGGCGCCATTGCTTCCGCCAACTCCTCCTCCTCCACCGCCGCCGCCGACGACCACCGCACTGTCCGTCGGGCAATTTGTTGCATTTTCATCTTTTTCAATCAGACATGATTCTGCAACAATTATTCTCTGTTGAATATACAGTTCCACAAAACAGTTTATTCAGTTATAGAGTAAAACCTCGTTTATCGGAGGTAACGAAAATATTATCAGAGTTTTCCAACCAGCAGCTCGATTGACACTGCGTTTCAGTTAATCAAAGACTGGATAAATGTTATTTTACTGTATCTACTTACCCTCTGAATTTGGATACATCGCCGGCAAGTGTTCGTGAACATGAACCGGTCGAGTCACCACTTCCTGGCTTCCGGGTTTTAGAAAGTTCAAGTGATTTTCTCGGCATACCGGAAATTTCGGTATCGAGACGATGCAGGGAACGGAATCGACGTTCCTGACGTATTCCGATAGTTCTGGGATCAATACGTGCATGTGTCGAAAGGCAAGACCTAAATCGTCAAGATTCGCCTCTGTCCGACCCACTGAAATAATTGATAGTAAATAAATGAAGCGGCACTTAACGCACAAGGAAAATAAGCTCCGATATTATTTTCATTCGATACTCACGGATTTCGGCGTACTGATGCGTTACTTTTGATACACGTAACAAATATTCCTGCATCAAATCTACCAAGAATTCTAACGGAGTTGAATTGATGGAGTGCCATCCGATCATTTGACAGATCTGTGCGATAACCATCTTTAAGATGCCTCTGCTGTATTGATCCGACATGGTAATCTGGAAGCACGAAGTAACGATTATTTATGTTCTATAAAAGTGTATCACTATGAACAGAAACAAAATCAATTTGAACATTATTCGAGTGCAATATTTGAGAGCAACAATCGCTGCAATTGTTTAACCCAATAAGTGAAGGACAATGAAACGTAATATGTGAAAGTGAGGTTATCTTGTCATTAATTATTGTTTAGGAGTACAGGTAAATATAACTAACCATCAAATCGTTGCTTCGTCAAATTAGTCAATTACAAATTGCACACTTGACCGCACACTATGTTTTTCTCATACATCGAACGAAATGTATAAATTCACTTGAAACAGGTAATATTCACAGTACGAAATAAGTTGATAACACGTAACTTATGTTATGATGATGCATGATCGGGTGTTCACCGCAAACTGCAGCCCGATGCATGAGTCCATTTACGTTTATACAGAATCCTCAATGAAAAAAAAAAAAAATTTCCCCAGTGATGCCAGGCGCTCCCGCAGAAAAGTCCCTCGGCTACCCCCACCCGGCGGCTTCCCTCTCCCGCGCGCTGTGATAGCAGGCACGAAATTGTAACGGTAGCGCACGGCGAGCGACGGTGGGCGTGGCCTGCCGCGCTAAAAGATACTACAGTGATGTCAGGCGCTCCCGCAGAAAAGTCCCTCGGCTACCACCATCCTATTCATGTACAGAACTCGAGAAAAAATTACGGCTAAAATTGAACGGTGGCGTCGCCGGAAAAAAAAATTATTTTCGATAATTATGCCGTCAAATTTGGGTTTAGAATGTCAGTTGGATTTCGGTTAATTTTATTTTTCTTGCAGATCATGACATTCCGCAAATTTTTGTTATTCAGAGACCTCAATACAATGAATAATTGCCAAGATACAGCTACTTGAGTAAAAAATTGGAAAACATTAATATCTCGCGAATTGATAAGATAATGAGTGAAAAACCATTCGTTATTTAAGCCGAAAATAAATAACGAATGAAAAATCATTGGATATTTTTTTTTTTCTAAATAAATTATGCCCATCCCGGAGCTGAAAGACATCGGTCGATGGCTCGTTGCCAATTTATGCAAACATATAGATCTCATATCTGTACTAATTGTCAATAAATTTCATATACTACTACTACTATGCCCATCCCTGATTTGTTTTAAGGGTTGGCGTCCCTCGCAGGTAGATAAGCTCTGCCCTAACGGTCCGCTTGACCTAATTATCTGTTTGCCAGACTACCTGCAGGTTATCCGATCGTAAAAACCCTCGCTATGCGTACTTCGCGTATAGCATCCTTGAATGTTTCACAAAAGACTGGACAATCCCAAATGACCTTTGAATATCTGCGGCTATAATTGTCGAATATTATAATGCTTACCAGACTACCTGCAGGTGTTCTCGATCATAGCATCCTTAAATGTTTCACAAAAGACTGGACAATCCCAAATAACCTTTGAATATCTGCAGCTATAATTGTCGAATATTATAATTTGTCTGTTTGTGTGTGTGTGTGTTTGTGTATGGTTGTGAATATGTCTTGATTTAAATAAAAAATTATTACATATCGTCGCTGTCAACGATCCACTATTCGTGAGTTATCGACGATTGAATTTTCAGTCCCTGGAACACACATACACATATACACATATACATACATTTTCTAAATGATTTTTCTCGACGTTTTATGTGATTCCAAGCATATTGGCATGAAAATCTCGAAAAAATTAATTTTCATGAAAACAAAGCTTCCTCTACGAGGAAGCGAAAATTACGAAAATGACTGCTGAACCTTTTGCAGAACCATTGAAAAATACACTGAAAAAATGCACTCGCGATAATTAAAAAATAAACAAATCTAATATAATTCCATATATCAAATTATGTATCACGATAACTCAAATTTTATATCTCGCGAATTGATGTTTTTTCAGTTGTTTACTCAAGTAGCTATATCTTGAGAACGATTCATTGTATTGAGGTCGCTGAGAAACCAAAATTTGCGGAATGTCATGAACTGCAAGAAAAAAAAAAAAAATTCACCGAAATCCAACTGACATTCTAAACCCAAATTTGACGGCATAATTATCGAAAATAATTTTTCTTCCGGCGACGCCACTGTTCAATTTTAGCCGTCATTTTTTCTCGAATTTTGCATATGAATTAAAACTTTTTTCAATTGATATATTGAACATTCGATAAGCCTTTTTATTTATTTATTTATTTAGTTTACTTATTTAATTTATATATTGAACATTCCATAAGCCATAAATTTGTGAATCCTCATAACAACACCGTTAGTGCAGCGGCAGAGCTCGTAAAATTGTGCAGGTGAAATTGTTCTTTTTTTTTTATTAACACAAATTTATCCTGTACTCGATCGATAAAAAAAATAAACATTAATTTTTATTTTATTCACTACACTTTTTTAATGTTCAGGGAACAATAGCATAAGAAAAATACGATTCCGTGCCTGCTACCACTGCTCGTGCTCGCGGCGTGCGCTATTATTTCTTTTTATTATTTTTTTTATCAAAAAAATTTATTCTGTACCCGATCGATAAAAAAATCTAAACTTTTATACTATGTGTTAAATTTTTTTAATTTTCGGAAAATAATAGTATAAGAGAAATAATAGCGCACGCCGAGCGACCGGTAGGCGTGCGCTATTATTTCTCTTTATTATTTTTTTTATCAAAAAAATTTATTCTGTACCCGGTCGATAAAAAAATCTTAACTTTTATGCTACTCGTTAAATTTTTTTAATTTTCGGAAAATAATAATATGAGAGAAATAATAGCGACCGGTGGGCGTGGCCTACCGCTACAATTTCGGGCCTGCTACCACGGCGCGCGGGAGAGGGAAGCCGCCGGGTGGGGGTAGCCGAGGGACTTTTCTGCGGGAGCGCCTGGCATCACTGAGACACTACCGAGCAGCGGCGCGCGGTTGGGGGAAGTCGCGCGACCGTGCGGCCCGCGGGATTTACTTGTCCCGCAGCCGGCAGAGTGGGGGGTGAAAAATTCCGCCGAGGGACTTTTCTCGCCCGTCTGGCATCACTGGATTTCCCTAGAATTTTCGTCCACTTGATTCTCTGGTTATACGGACTCTCATTCGTCAGTTTCTGCCGCTGCACAGCGAATAGAAATTCGCGCCGGAATGGCGGGAATTTTACCGAAGAGTTCAAATGATGGGTTTTAACTGAACATACAATTTTTTCATCTACATATTTTTAAAAAATGTATGTTATTGGTGAAATTGACAAGAATAAAAAAAATTGAATTTTTTTCGAGTGCTTTATTACATGATTGAAGATAAGAAATTACAATTCCCACGGATTTGCAGAGTGCATTTCGCGCGAAACGCTATCATAATTTTATGTACATTGGTTTTATGCGTTATTTCATTAATAAAAATATCCTCAGCATTATTCATACAGAGTTACCGAATAATTTCACAGTTTTTATAATACACAGTTCGTTGGAAGGTAATATACCTGTTTGTAATTAAATACTCGTGGCGTTGTTATATATGTAAAATAATAACGTTGAAGAGTCAAAACGTTAAAACAAAATCAAATTTTTCTATGTCCATCATAATTTGTCTTATTGTATTTAAGCTTGATTTACGACGCTTTGTCGTTGAGAAAATGTTCTCTTACTTTCTCTAGAGCTCGGTGCCTATGAGAAATTGTGTTTTTTACCGCCTTCGGTAATTCTGCGTAAGTTTCCGTGTATCCGTCCGGTTGGAATATTGGGTCCCATCCAAAATCCCGGGGGCCCTTAGGGCTCACGATAGTGCCTCGTGTTCGACCCTCGAATAAAATAATAGGCTCGTTGATTTCTCCCGACGAATAAGCAAAAGTGCAGACAGCCTCGGCACTCTTGTCTTCCCAACCGTCGAGCATTTTGTAGAGACCTTCCGGACCCAGTTTCTCCAGGAACCATTTGATGTACGGACCGGGAAGTCCTTTCATCGCGTTGAAACACAGAGAAGTGTCTTCGATGAGAACTGGACCCTTAACCACTTCGACAGCGGCGAGACATTTTGCTTTACTGATGTCATCTGCGTCTCCCTGATATTCAGGCAGATTGACCTTTTTGTTGGTCAGCTTGCGACTAAAATCCTTTCCCAATATGTCGATCACCTCCTCGAGCTTCTTCACATTTCCAGTCACGAATGTGATGGGTTTCGACATTTTCTGCAACAAAAAATTGTTCGTACTGATTTTGCGAATGGCCAAACCACTTTTATGATTCCGTTGAATAAAATATATATTTTTTATTAAAAAAAATGGAATAACTGTGCCAATCTCAATTTTTTTAATTCTATTAGAATTTTAAAAAGTCGATCTTTATGGAAATAAATTTTAAATATTCATCACTGATTTGACTAGTATGAAGAATTCTAACCTCCCCAAATTCAACAACTTTTGGTACTTACTGTATTATTTTTAATTCGGCAACGACGGTCCCGTTTTTAGATCCGAATTAATAAAAGTCTTGCTGAGGCACGAGAGACTGAATGAATCGAGCAAAAAATGATACGTTACATATTTTGCTGAATGTGTCTTTCAGTGCTGAGTGTACACTTTTTTAGCACAACGTGTGATGCTCGGCTAAGTTCACGCTGACGACTGTCATTAAGTTGGCAGCAGTGTCGGCGGCGATCCGTTGAATCTTCAGAGAGCTACGCGAAGCCGAGTAGAGCAGAAACGGGAAAAATAAGTGATCAAAAATGCCGAGTCAAGAGGTACTCACGACGAAAGTAGTGGTCCATCCTTTGGTCCTACTGAGCGTCGTGGACCATTTTAATCGTATGGGCAAAATTGGAAATCAAAAACGCGTTGTTGGTGTCTTGTTGGGATGCTGGAGGACCAAAGGAGTTCTCGATGTGTCAAACAGTTTTGCAGGTTAGGAATCACTACCGAAGCTTGGAAATAAATATATCCGCTTTTCACACGCAGTTTTGGACTCGATAATCGTTTTATCGTGAACGAAAATTCATCTTACAACCGATAAGACACTTAAGGGTGTCGCATTCACTGTATTTTTCGTACTTTCAGTTCCCTTCGACGAGGATGACAAGGATAAATCTGTGTGGTTCCTTGACCATGATTACCTCGAAAATATGTATGGCATGTTCAAGAAAGTCAATGGTAAGCTTTTGACTCTGTAAATACATAAATTATTTTTTAATAAATTCAATGAGAAGAGGGGCGGAAAAAAAACGCATGGTGAACTAAAAATATTTTGGTTCAGCTAGAGAAAAAGTCGTCGGCTGGTATCACACTGGACCTAAGCTGCACCAGAATGATGTCGCTATCAACGAATTGATCAGAAGATATTGTCCAAATTCCGTCCTTGTTATTATCGATGCCAAGCCCAAAGATCTCGGTCTTCCCACAGAAGCTTACCAAGCGGTTGAGGAGGTTCATGATGTAAGTTTTTTTATGAGTATCGAAGTAACATTGTAAAAGCGCATTACTTTGAGGAGAGAATTAGGCAGGGAAAAACGGTGGTAAAAAAATTTATTGTGTTAATTTTATCCGTAGGATGGGTCCCCAACTTCTAAGACGTTCGAGCACATTCCGAGCGAAATCGGAGCCGAAGAGGCAGAGGAAGTTGGCGTTGAACATTTACTTAGGGATATCAAAGACACGACAGTCGGAACTCTCAGCCAGAGGATTACGAATCAGTTGCTCGGCTTGAAGGGTCTCCATGCACAAATTCGTGAAATTAGGGATTACCTCTTGCAGGTAAAGTGTTACTTAGAGAAGAAATTTGTTTTTTTGTTTACCAATGAATGAAAAATATCGTTTTAATTGCAGGTCGGCAGCGGAAAACTACCGATAAACCACCAAATCGTCTACCAGCTCCAAGATATTTTCAATCTTCTGCCGGACATGACGCAAAACACATTCGTCGATTCGCTCTACGTGAAAACGAACGACCAGATGCTCGTCGTTTATCTCGCGGCTCTCGTCAGATCGATAATCGCTCTGCACAATCTCATAAACAACAAACTCACGAATCGCGATGCCGAGAAGAAGGAGACCGACAAGAAAACGGAAACTAAGAAAGAGGAAAAGAAGGAAGACGACAAGAAAGACGAGAAGGAAAAGGCGAAAGTGAAGTGAAAGAAACGATAAACGGTGATTTCCGAAGGGCCAACCGATCCCTCGAGATGCGTATGCCGATTAAACATAAGGACTGTTTCTATTTGTTGTGTAAATCCAATAACAGTAAAAACGCCCCGTCGGAAAATGTACAGAAGGAATAATGCATTTTTTCGTTTTTTTTTTTTCGTATCATTATTTCACTTCCGTTAATTGAGGTGCAAGAGGCACAACAAAACAAGGGGCTCAACCGATCGCCAATTTTTAACGTTTGTGAATAAAATACCGGAAACGAAGGATATGAAAAAGAACAAAAATTTAATAACCTCGCGCGAATAACATTACTTTGTGTAAACTCTTACACTGAATGTTATTCCGTTTTTTGCAGTAAACTTATCTGTGAGAATACTCGTACTTTTCGATTTAGCGTTGGCAACGATGCGATTCGCCACAAAAATCACCTCGTCCCCGTTTTTTTTTTTTTTTTTTTTCCATTCCCTCTTTACTTGAATCATAAAGAATGTTTTTTCTAATCACAGTATAGGCACTCTAACAAACGAAAAACTTAGGCATTGTATTTTGTAAGAAATCGTAGTGCTTCAATTGCAAGCGAACTGCATTATAAAATAAACGAAAAAAAAAAAAAAAACTTAAATTCGGATAAGTACGATGGTCGTTTTATTATCGCGAATGCGGACTGATAAAAACGTTCGACGTTTTTTTGTAGTTTATAGTCTCAGTATTTTATAGTTTATTCTTCATAGTTTACCATATTATACACAGATATAGCGATAACTCGTACAATGCAATTTACAATCGAAGATTCACATCTTTCGCTAGACACAAACGAAAAATTGAGTATTTGAAAATAGCGAACGATAATCTCAGTTAACAAAAATACAGTGCTAGGAGAATTATCTCTCTGGCATTATTGATAAGCTCTGATCGTGAGGAACACTTGAAATATTAGCACTGACCATGGGGCAGCGATTTCTCGAAGTCCACAACTATAAACTACACCGACATAAGGTTCGATAGTGCTGTCGTTGTAATTCTGGAAGTACCAGTTAAAAGGATTGTCCTCCAATATCTTGACGCTTTCGTCCAGCGTCATATCTCTCGGAGCCTCGCTAGCGCCCTTGAATTTCTCCTTTTCGAGAATGTCGCTTTTTTCCACCGATTCGTTCTTCAGTTTTCGATTTTCATCGTCCGGTCGGTCAGCCATGAGACTCAAATGTGGAGAAGCCACTTTGGTGATTGTTGAGCGTCCGGGAGGCAAACGTGGTTGATTGGAGCCAGAAATTTGACCTCCTGGAATCAAGAGTGCCGATAAAGCCGAGGCTTCCAAAACCTGACTGTTTTGCGGCGTGGAGTGCGAAATGGTTTCTTCTTCAAGCGTTTTATCGGTCGTCGTGCCCTCCGTGCTTGAGGAAATCTCAACCGTCGCCTCAGAACCGATCGTCGTGGATTCTTCGCTTTCCTCTTCATCCTCTTCCGCGGAAATATGTTTTCCGGGCGGTAAACGTTCCTCAACGTCCCAGATACCGATTTTCTTAACTCTAATGGAATTCTTGGGTTTCGTACTTTCCTCAGTGGGTTCATTTTTTCCAAATTCCACCGATTTCAGCGTCGTCCAAATAACTTTATTCGCTGATTTGCTGTCAAAAGCCATCGTCTCTTCGGGATCGATTTCCAGGCTCTCGCCGTCATAAATTTGGGTTGTGATCGATGTCTCCTCGACTTCTGACGGGATTTTTTCGGTCCCAGCCCCGTCATCCGTGACTTTGGAGCTGGATTCAATTTTCGTGGAATTAGAAGGTACTCTGCGTGGATTTGTCGCGCTGGAAAGAGCAGCGGCGTCGTTTTTCACGGTCGTTAGTTCTTCGCGTTCTTTGGAAACGAATTTGCTTCTCGACGTAATTTTCGGAGTATTGGGAGTGTCCGTGGGAGGAGGAGGAGGAAGCTTCGGAGCTTTGCGTCTTCCGGGGATTTGATAAACGCGAGTTACGGTCGCGGTTCTGTTGAATGGTTTCGAGGTTTCGTTCTTAACTTTTCTCTCGTAGTTGACCCGAGGATCGGGGATGGGTACGAAGCCTCCCTGACCTTGAGGCATGGGCATGAATCCTCCGCGATGAATTTCCGGTTCTGTGGGAGGAAATACTCGGTAACGACTTCTTCCAGGTCGTCCATTTGCGATATCTTCCTTTCTCTGAGCTTTACGGCTCCCGGAATTTCCCCAGAGATTAAAGTTCAACGAAGGCAGAGGCACGCCGAAGAACGTGAAGCCTGAACTGCTCGGCGAAGGAGGAATGGCCGGTTTCTTCTTCGTTGGAAGCGTCGAAGTTACGATATTTACGGTATTCACAGCGCTCGCCGTTGAAGTCGAAGGCGTAATTTCCAGTGTCGTTGATTGGGCCTGAGCAGTCACTGGACTCGATTGCGAAGGCTGTTGAGTCGTTGAAAGCTGGTTTGGATCATTCGTCACGGACGCGGTCGCGTTGTCGTATTGATAATCTGCGTAGTCGTCGTAGATGAAGTAATCGAGATTTTGCGGTCCGGGAGGCTCCTTTTGAGGAGGATCTTTCAGGTTCATCCACGATGGCATGGGCTCGGATGGACCACCACCATAATCTGGGGAATAAACAATTTTTATAAGATATTTTGATTTATCGGAATTGAAATTAGCAGGAGATACAGCGTTGTGAATTTTGCAAAATAAAAAATAAAAATTGTATTGATCGGAAAAAGCGCCAACGATTCACAGGACACGAAGAAGGACTCACGTGTAGAGGTCATCAACGTGGAGGACTGATCGATGCTTTCGGATTCGCAGCCCGGATGGACCGGCTCTATTTGTCTCGTTCGCTGACAATCTTGACGAGAGAGTCTTATTTCCTTGAATAGAGAACCATCGGCACATCTAGGACCTTCGGAGGAAGCCTGTTGCAACCATCCTCTGAGCCAGAGCATTCCACACGAACAGGATAAAGGATTTCCATCTATATCCAAAACAGCGATATTCGATCTCAGCCTCTTGAAGGCTTTTTCCGCGACGGAAGTCATTCTGTTGCTCCTGAGGCTCAGCACTCGAAGCCTCGGCATGTCGTCGAACGGCGAGCCTTGAATACTGCAAATTCGATTGTTGTCCATCTAAAAGAAAAATAATTCAATGGAACGAAAAAAAAAATTACGTTTTTTTTTTTTAAAGAATAAAACAGCTATTTCCAAAGAAGATGAAACGGTCTCAACGCTGATTGTTGCAGCACGAAACTATCTCCATAATTAACTATGCGCGTCCGAATAATTGTTCTCTTCTAGCATAACGAAGAGATTACACGTTTAATGGGGGGAAGTTTCACTCTTCGCGAGAAAGTGTCGAGAATCTTAGCTGATCCCCTTCCCGAACGTTAACTCACTTGCATGTCGAATAAGCGAAAAAAATACGCTTACCTTCAACTCAACCAGCCACTCCATCGCCGACAAACTATCGCTCGACACCCTGGACAAGCGATTGTTACTCAGATCCAGGACTTCCAGAGATCTTAAACTTTCCAGACCCACGTAAGCAATTTCCGGCAGTTGATTGTGACTGAGATTCAGAAATAACAGATGCGGGACGTTCACGAATGCGTTCGGAGCTATTTCTTGGATGCGGTTCTCCTGCAGCTCGGCACTTTGGAGCAAAGGTAGTTCGGAAAAAGCACCACTTGGTATCACCTGTTAGAAATATTTAAAAAAGTTATTTTCTTTGATAAAAAAAAAATTCCTCTCTAAAAGTGTATTGAACAACGGCACAAAAATCAAAGTAATGGACCATTATTAAGTTTCCATTATTTATATTTTTGTGGCAATTTTGAATGTGCCTGCGAAAAAAAAAAATGAAAATTATTTTTTACCCTTAACCGATTTTTTCCGAGGCGCAAAGACTGCAGTTCCGGAAGTGCCCTGATAGCATTTCGCTCGATGATTCGCAAGTCGTTGTTCTCGAGATCAATGAAGCTTAGACGAGGCAGCCTGTCGAAGGCCCCTTCCCTGAGCTCCTTTATTCTATTTCTAACCAGTCTCAGTTCGAGCAAGGAGGTCAAGCTGCTCAAGGTTTCCGGTGACAAAATGTTGAGCTTGTTGAAGCTCAAGTCGAGGACTTCAAGTGCGTTCAAGCCGTGGAGCGAGCCGGGTAACTCCGTCAGAGTGTTGTGCGAGGTATACAGCTCTCGAAGATCCCTAAAATAATTCAATTACACAAATTCGTCAATTATATAATTTTACCAAATATAATGAAAATCACCTATATTGATTTCAATTTTGTTTTAGTGAGAAAAATGTAATACCGAGTTAAGATGAATTTTTATATTTCAGGAATAAAGTTCGGTTCTTGTAATAAATAATTTTTTGAAAAAATTCTTGTACAGTTTCTCATTTTAAAAAAATTAAAAAAAGAAGCAACGTCCAGGAGAACAAAATTGTCAACTAAGTAACAACAGATTTAATAATTTCATTTAGTAAAAAGACACTTAAAATTGTAGTACCGTACAATCGGTCTCAGAAATCTGCTTGTCACTGCTTCAATGTCGGAACAGAAGAACCGTGTGCATCAAGCTCGAAAAGAAGGTAACACGCCAGGGTGACGATAGACAAGAAGAAGTAACTCAGCTGCTGAGTCAGTGGTAACAGTCGGCGTACCGAAAGGCGTGGGACATTAAAAACGGGGGTGTGCGGCGAAGGGGAAACTTTCTAAGCTACAACAATTTTCTGATTGCGCAATCCGGGACAAATGTTGAGCGCAAGTGAAACTGCTTTTGCAATTGTGGTATAAACGCGAGTGTAAATATCGTTGGCACGCAGCGACTCTCGGAACGAGAGTGAAGGGAAATGGCAAAAATATTTAGTATGAAATGCCTCAGTCATAAATCTCTCATGATGGAATTGTTTCGGTTCGGTTGTGTTGCTTCGGGTGAACTCTCTAATAAATTAAGCATTATCCCTTCCTCATTTTTCGTTTAGTCAATAAGCTTCCTCTATGAAGAAATCAGAATCTATCCACATATTTATTTACACCAGATATTTTTTAAGCATCGCAAAATAATGAGGATCCACTTTGCTGCCTTTGTTGAATCTAATGCATATACATTTTTTTATAAAAAATAAATATTCTTACTCCTGTCTCACAAAAACAATGAGAAACTGACCTTGTATTTGAGAAAGTAGCGTGAGGTATTTGGGCAAGGTTGTTTCTGCTAATGTCAAGCCTCTGGAGTTCCGAATTGTCCTGGAAGAGATCAGGTCTGATAACTTCCAATCTGTTCCCCCTTAAATTCAAGTCCATTAAGGATCTCAAGGGTTTTAAGCTCCTCCCATGAAGAGACATTAAACGGTTGTATTTCAGATCCAACTGTTCTAATCTAGCGAGTCCATCGAAAGTTCCATCTTCCAGGATTCTGAGAGCGTTGTAGCCCAAATTGAGTTTTCTCAGGGCAGGTAATTCGCTCAAAGTTCCAGGAGGAATTCTCTCAATGCCGTTGGCGCTTATGTCGAGAGATCTGAGGGCTGGGAGTGCCAAATCTTGCGTTCCAAGAATGGGAAGACTCACTATACGATTCATTGGCAAATGAAGGTGTTCAATGTTCCTCGGAAGTCCTGGAACCACTTCCAGCAACCGATTCCAGCCGGCATCCAGCTCGTAAAGACTCGTGAGGTGTCTGAACGTCATCGGATGAATCACCGACAAAGCGTTTCCAGAAACATTCAGATGCTCCAGAGCCGAATTTCCCATGAACGATTCGGGCTCTATTAAGGCAATCCCATTTCCGCTCAGATCCAAACGCCGAAGATTTGGCAAATTGGCTAACAATCGAGGCTCCAGGTGGCGAAAATAATTTTCGGAAAGATCCAAACCCTGGAATAATACAATTTAAAAACATTATTAAATTGACGTCAGAATGGTACGAAATTATTCCCTGTTTTTCCGTTTCTGTCGACGGAAAATTAGTAAAATTGTAGAGACTATCCACCATAAAATTGTCAATTTTTATGCCTCCCATCATTCCAGGACTCACCTTCAATCCCGGCAAATTCCAGAACGGCGCTTCGAGAAGATTCGTCAGTGAATTATTCCTGAGTCTAAGTTCTCGAAGAGCAGGCATCGCAGCGAAGGATTCCCTCTGCAGGAAGCTGAGTCTGTTGTGATCCAAATGAAGTCGTTCCAAGGTGGGATGTCCTCTGAGAGCCCCAAATGGAATTTCTTCAAGCATATTGTAGCTGACATCCAAAAATTTCAGTCCAGGCAAAGCCTCCAAAATGGCTCTCAGCTCATTAACGTGACTGAGGTCGTTATCGATGAGCCACAATTCCTCCAAACCACTTCCGGTGCGTTGAAGAAAAAATTCCGGATGTATACGACGAATCCGATTGTGATTGAGGTCCAAAATCCTCAGAGCAGCGAGTCTTTGAAAAGCACCTGGCAAAATCTCAGTTATAAAGTTTCTCGCCAACGAGAGACGATTCAATGAAGAACTGTCAACGAAACTACTTTCTGACAAACGAGACACACGATTGCCGTCCAAATTAATCACTGTTAACGCCGGAAGGTCGACAGTCGCTCGACCGACTATCGAAGCATCGCTGATCATATTATCAACCAACGAAAGTTCCTTCAACTCTGGAAGAGCTATCAAAGCTCTCGGATGAATCCAAGCGATTCCCGAGTCACTGACGTTGACGAGAGACAATTTTGGAAGATTCCTGAAGAGTCCAGCTTCAAGACGAGCTAATCTTGGGCTCCCAAAAACGTGGAGCTGCTCGAGACTCGGCAAATCACGAAAATTCATCGGAGAGAGTTCCAGCAGCGCTGGAGAATTCACTTGGAGATAGCGCAACTTTGACAAGCCGGAAAATCGTGGCAGCCTCTTCATCGACTTGCTCTGCAGCGTTATCGCCTCCAGACCCTGAAGATTATCCAGACTGTCGATTGGCAAGGAACGCAAATCCGGCTCGACCAAAAAAAGCTCCAGCAACGAATCGTGCAGACCCTCCAGCCAACCTGAAGACACACGCTCCAGGCGATTGTTGCGAAGCATCAGGCGAAGTACTCGAAGACTCGTGAATACTTTGCCCGGCAAACTCGGAAGATTGTTGTTCTCCAGAATCAACTCGTCCACCGGACGTGTCACGTAGTGACTCACCGCGTTCAGACCCTGAAGAACACTCGGTAACTCGCTGTGACTGCACCTGTAATCAATTATTATTTTTTTTTAAATTTCTACCAGAAAAAAATAATATTTCCCTGAAAACCCATAAAATGACACTTACAAAAATGAGTTATTGTATATTACAATCACTAATTTTGATATTTCCAGAAAAACAAGGTGTTTAAAAAAAAATAAAAATGTCTCACCATATTTGAAATTCCATTCCTCTGGTCGAGCATCTGCAGGGTAGAATCTTTTCCTGCGAAGGACATCCGTACTCCTGACTCATCTGAGCCGCAACGTTTATCGAGCATATCACGAGGATTCCAGCTGCCGTCAGCAGCAGACCTCCACCTTCCGGTGGCTTACCCATCACGCATCTGGACCCACGTCTCGTTGCGCTCCTATCTTCCCACCTCAATCGCAAGATCCTCTCTTCGTTGATGGCGACATATCCTGACCATGAAAAAAAAAAAACGGTGTTTAATACACAGCCCGAGACGCGAGTAGATAATAATCAAAATATAAAAACAATTTAGAAAATTCATATATTCAAAAAAAATTATTATATCTTGTTGAAAAAAAAAAAACCACTGTGACCATCAGTGTGTGGTCAGTCACGTGGCTTTTAACCAGAAACCATCGAGAAGAACCTTCATCCCCTCCCGATTACAAGAGGACCGTCGTCACGCTATTCCCCGCGTACTTAACACGTATAACGTCACGGTCGGGAACGAGAAAAATTGATGCTCGCGTACCGTAAGCGAAGCCAAAGACCGCTAGGACAATCAGCGACAGCGGTAATAATTATAGTACCGACATAGACCAAAGCAGCTCTGTTCTAACATCCACTATGCATATATATATACATAATGTTTATATACCAGTAAAAAATCACCTTCAATTGGACCACTTGGTGAAGGTAACTCCTTCAAAACCCACGATTGTTATTATATTAAAACGTTGAATACAATCGCCCGGATATAAGATAATTATACACGATAGTTTCGGGTTTTAAGTGTTGATCCACACACACACCAAATATTTTTCAACATCAAATCCTGACCAAGTTCCCGAGGATGCGTCACGGGTAGTTTATAGCGAAAGTTTTACGGGAAATCACTTTCCTTCTTTTAGGGAATTCATTTTTTTTTTAGAGGCATCGAATTTTAGAACGTTAAAAAGAAGAAAAATTGAAGTTGGGTTTGGGATATTCGATTGAAAATTTTCAATTGAATCGATCCGATCAACTGGTGCTGAAAACGATTTTTGTTTGTTTGTTGGATTTCGAGTGATTGAAAAATTGCATAGTGTCGTAACTTCCTTAATTAGGAGATTTGTTGTTGAATATAGTTAATAGAAAAGTCAGGGAAGACGATGAAAGTGGCTCGGGTAATGGGGAAGATCCGCAGTACGTTCTACCCTCTCCCCCGAGTCCGAGTGAGAGTGAAAGTGATTCGTACTTCCTGCATATTTACTCGAACCTCCCGTTTCGCGATTCCGATCGCCGGTGGCTCGTTATGCAACGTTGCATTGAGCTTGTGTACTTCGAAACGAAGAGTACACAACGTACTGTTTAAATTCGAGAGGAGAATGACTGGAGGAAGGAAATAGAAGAAGAAGAGAAAAAAGTGCAGATGGATAGAGAGACAGATAGGAGTGTTTTACAGGTGGAGCGTCCAGAGCGATTTCCACATCGAGGTCATGTCTTACGATCTTGCCAATCAGTCAGGAAACAATCGACGCGGTGCGTGAAGAGGGATAAAAAATTGGCACTTGTCCGAAGAATTAACGTTGAGCAATCCTTACGCTGCATTATTATAGGTGCAGCTTAAGGCCTTGCAAGATAGATGAATGAACAATCGCTTCTTGTGCCTTTTTCATTTTTTTATCATTTTCTGACTAATTATCTTTTTTTTCTAACAATAAAAAATTAATACACCTATTTTATATTAATTTTTTTCAAGTTTAAATTTTTTTCGTGCATTGCCAAAATGTTGAAACATCATTTTTAATCTTCAGACTTTTTCGAGGATTTTTCAATTGATAGACGGATTTTTTTTGGACACTGGAATCTTAGGATATTTTAGAAAAATTGAGAGCAAGGCAGTGAAAAAAAATTGTCTTTGACGATTGTCGAAAAACTATGGAGAATAGGAGAAATTGGAAAAGTTAAAGTTCATATTTTTTTTAAATTTACCAATGAAGCTAATAAAAAAATTGCGTAATGAGCATTCGCTCCGTCTTGTGTTATATTATTTTTCTTAATATATTTCTTGTTTACCTGACTGACGACACTCTGCACAGACGCACTTGAATCGTTAAATAATCATAAAGGCAAAACAACAGAATCCTAACAACAGCGTTTGTGAAAAATTGATCGTTCGACGCGGCAAAACATTGATTATTCAAAACTCAATGAAGGCACTTCACATGTTCGTAATCCACGAGCCGCAATATCCAAGCGATCATTGTTTACAGTTAAAGAGCCCGACTATTTGAGTGCTCCGTTGACTATCTCGTTACGGAGATGGACTAGGTACACAAGAAGTGGTGTCCATCGGAGGCGTGGGTGTCCGTCGACGAGTGGACCTGGAGGGAAGACCCAGTGCACGCTCGTTCGTTCGTCAGGGCCCCGTGAATACACACACCGTGCGCACTTGCTGTACAAAAACGAGCGGGGATGGAATAAGGCCCCATGCTCTACGTGTTTATAACATGCTACTCTGTGAGTAACAAGGACAGAATTGCGAAGTGCGTATCCAGACACCGTGAAGACACGCTTCCAGGAAATCTTCCCCTTCCTTTGGTTCGAATAGATCGAACCGGCCCAGTCATTGACCGGGCCTTATTCCTTGAAGAAAATGTGGAAAATTTGAGACCTGCCGACAAAAAATCTAAATTATAGCTTCTTGTAATACAAACAACTGTCTTAGGTACTAATTGTTGAATAAGAAGTAGAAACATTGTATTTATTTTTAATAAGGTGAGACTTTAGCAGATGCTCTCATTGATTACCATTACTAAAATGTGTTATTTAATTACATCGGTAATAGAAAGGTTGGCACGTGCAATCGACCTGAGGCAGTTAAAAGCGCATGAAGCGAAACGCTTCAACCCAGATGTTCAGGAGCGCCTACAGTGCTTTCCAACTTCGTCTGTCGAGATATTTTCCTCTTGCTTTTTTTTTCTTCTTTTTTTCATTTTTTTCTCTTCACTTCCGTCGCGGTTCGTTGTAATCGTGAAGTTAAGTTGCGTGCCTTCATCAGCCAAATTCTTATGGTTCTTTCCTAAAAAAAGACATGGAATTAGTGTTGCACGGATGAGTATAATAGTTAAACGAGAAAATGTGCGAAAAGTTTTTTTTCCTCATTAAAAAAGTCACTTAATTGTCACTTAATTTCTATAACAACTATTTTTTCATGCCCCGACAATTGAAGAATTTTTTTTTATGTGGAATATTCCTCTTATTGATATCTCATTTGGTAAAGGACAATCTGAATGCACGTGTCGAAGATTTTGGAACCGGAAATTTCGAGATGTGATCTTTCCGTGAGCTCGAAAAATTGCGAAGATGCAAAAATGAGAAAAAAAGACAGTCGGTGGGAAAAAAACGAATGGGAAGTTGATAAATTATTCTAGTATGACGCAACCGATTTAGCGGGCCAAAAACCGGTACGAAATGGGCCCAACCGTTTTTTTGATAGATCGTACGACCCGAAACGGCGAATCAGGATCTTTCGCTGGAGCCAAGCCTCCTTTTTCGCCGGTCAATATTTTTTTTTACTCTCTGCACACACAATAAGCTTTGGACGTGTGCGTATGCATGAGATTTACCTTCACACAATACCAGCTTGTCCACCACGATGAAACATCGATCGTGAACATGAAGAACCGGTATCTTCCGTCCTTTTTTACCGAGATCCTGATTTGACGAATGTACGTGGAAGTGAATTTATCGTCAGTACTTGTGCGTGGTAGAATCGTGTTGCTTGAGTCACTGAGAAGGCCGAGACCCTTGGTAGAAATCGTAAACAACCGATATCTCGTTTTTCCAATAGGAAAATTGCACTTGCGTTTATTTGCCATTGAATAATAATTATGAACGTATTTCTTGAAAGTATTCGAATTACGTCACAGAGGATTTGCCTGAAATAATTTTCACACATTGTGCTCCATTTTTTTCAAGGCATTTTGTATCGAATACAATAATTAATAAAATTTTGCTTTGGTAATAAATTGTTCCACAGATTCTTTCACTCTTCAAGTGCTGTCGACTTATACGTTCACCGGTGAACATAATCGATACACACACACACACACTCATTCTTTACCTGCGCGCCAGCCATGCTAGTATAGTCCCTAACTGGTTTTGAAAATGAACAGCTACATAATATTGAATAATTGCGCGTGGTTCGCCAGTGGAGATCAGTAGTTTATGAACCTCGAGAGCGAGCTGGTATCGATCTCGCGTTGTCTCTCCCAAGTGAGCAAACAGTGCACCGAAGGACATTACAATAATGCGATTGTCTTCTCCTTGACAATCGTGTTACAAAACGTTTCAGTGCAAACTGATGCGACGTTGAATTAAATAATTTATTTCGAGCTCTCGTTTCACCCGTAAAATTAAATATCTTTCAATAGAATTTTGTGATAGAGCGGAAAAATGCTCAGCCGAAAAATTTTACAACTAAGACCACGGTCTCTAAAATATTTTGCCGGGAGAGACTTTAATGCCGGCGCGGTACCACTTTGTCGGCCTGCTCATGAACCCAGTGGATTTGAAAAAACCACCAAGCCACCGCGAATACTCATCACTGGTAAAATTATTTATTTTATTATTTTGGGCCTTGAAAATGAAAATTGAAAAATATCGAGCTCTAATTTCATACTCGAAATCATGTAAATGCGTTAATAAAATTGTAAAATTATTTTTTTCATCAATTTGTTAATGTTTAAAAAAATCTATAATGCAATATCAGGATTTAGAGGACTTTTGCTTTCAAAAATTTGTTTGCCCCATCGAGAAGTGTTAGAAATGTTGTTTGAAAACATTGGCACATCCTTAAGACCTTTACCAATGGTTGCCTCTTAATTTCTAATCTTTTGTCTAAAATCATCCACTGTTATTTAGCAATCGTTTAATCTCTTAATTGTCGTCAGGTGGCTTGGGCCAGTTGGGCACGGAATGTGCGAAATTATTGCGAAAGAACTACGGCAAGGACAACGTCATTCTCTCGGATATAATAAAGCCCACGGAAGAAGGCCTCGCCAACGGCCCTTTCATATTTGCGGATATTCTCGACTTCAAAGGGCTCCAAAAAATCGTCGTTAATTATCAAATCGACTGGCTGATTCACTTCAGCGCTTTGCTCAGCGCAGTGGGCGAGCAAAATGTACCTCTCGCCGTGCGCGTTAACATTGAAGGTATTAAAACGTGACAAAATTCCGTCAACCTGTTATTTTCACCGGAGAAGAGACGTCGTCACGTTCCGCAGTTTCGAGGCGAATTTTTACAAGTGAATCTTGGGCTCTCATGTATAACTATTCGAATTATCGCGAGTGTCGAGAAAGTATTTTCTCGCTGTTGGAGAAAGTAAAATGATAGCACGTGAAAGACTGTCTCGAATTCTTGGGACGCGCTGAACTATGCTAAAGTCACAGAGTTGTGACAATTTCTTTTAGCTTTTCTTGAGAAAATTATTTCACTGTTGAAAATAATGACTTCATTGCGTGTTTATAGAAACTGGCTTTCATGTACGAGAAATGCTGTCCTTGCATTTAATATCCCTCGTAATTAACGTCCTGCTTAATTAAAATAAAATTTTCAATCGCAGGAATGCACAACGTTATGGAGCTCGCCAAGCAGTACAACTTGCGAATTTTTGTACCTTCGACCATCGGAGCTTTTGGTCCAGATTCACCGAGAAATCCAACGCCCAACGTCACGGTCCAACGACCCAGAACAATTTACGGCGTGAGCAAAGTGCACGCTGAACTCATGGGCGAGTATTATCATCACAGATTCGGGCTCGATTTTCGTTGTCTCCGATTTCCCGGTGTTATCAGCAGCGATCCTCCTGGCGGTGGTACTACAGGTAAAATGAAAGAAAAAAAAAAAAAAAATTAATGAACATAACAGCGAATGAAGGCATACCTTGAAAAACGAAATGAGAATAATGTCATAAAAATCGTCAGCTAATTTAAAAAATATATATATTGGTAATGATAATAATAATAATCATAATATTATTACCGTATTCACGAAAAAAAAAAGAAATAAATAAGCATCCATATCGACTCGCTTGTGCAGCACGAGAACGCAAAGTGCGGTATATTATTTTGCAATAACTGGAGCACGATGCACTACTGCTATTCCGCGGCAGTTAGGCTAATTGCGTAATGTCCTCGGGTAATCGATCCTCTCCCAAGGACGGAATCCTCGGGAGAAATTGGAGAAGCCGCGGTGACCGTACAACCACCGGGCGTGAGATTGCCTGCCCATTTGTCTTGCAAGAAAATAACGTCGGTCGTTAATGTTCGTCCTTTTTTTTGTCACTGCTCAGTGAAAACCTGGAAAATAAAAAAAAAACATTTTTAATGTTACGTTCCGAAAAAAATCGGAAATAAAGATTTTTTTTGTTATTGCGAAAAAAAAAATCATTTATCGAATAAAAATCCTATACTATTAAAAATTGTTATTTAGTCAAGAACGATCGTTATCAACTAAAATAACTTTGGTTTGCAGACTATGCCGTTGCGGTCTTTCACGAGGGTCTCGTTAACAAGAGATACGAGTGTTATCTCGAGCCTCAGACGAGACTGCCCATGATGTACATCGAGGACTGCCTCAACGCTCTTTTCCAATTTCTCAATGCACCGACCGATGTCCTCAGGCGACGAGTTTACAACGTCACCGCCATGAGCTTCACACCGGAAGAGCTATTTTCCGAACTTCATAAGCATTATCCCGATATCAAAATATCTTATAATCCGGATGCTCGTCAATTGATCGGTAAACATTTTTTTAAACACATTATCGATTGCATGTCGAAAATAAAAGTAAGAATAGTTGTAACCTTAAATTAGTCCGCATTTTTTACTACGGTTTGGAGAATTGAATGGGCGAAAAATTTTATTGAATTGGACAATTTTGATTTTCCAGCTGAATCCTGGCCGCAAGTATTCGATGACAGCGAAGCTCGTCGCGATTGGGGCTGGAAACACAAGTACGATCTCGAGAGATTGGTCGAGACGATGGTCCGCGATGTCAGTGAAAGCTACATACCGAAACGTCAACGACTGAACGAAGTCAATAGTTACATCTAAGTAAATAAAGTTGAGAAGAATAGTTGTGCAATCGACGGAATAAAAAACCCAATTTTTTCTACTTGTAATACAGTATAAATTAGAAGCTTTGGTTATCGGTGAACTGAGGTAATATAACGCTGTTTTATAATTTAGGGAATTCAATTTTTCAAAAAACGCCGCGCTTTTAACGATTTTTAGGCTGATTTTGAAAGCGCGCTTTTTACGTCGACCAATCATGTTCAAGCGTTATTTTTCTGCTGGATGACTCGTGATTGGTCAGTTAAACGTCACGTGGAGCTGGTCTTAAGCTTCATTTTTATGAAACGTGCTCTGCGCATGCGCAACGTGCACTTAATGTCGTCAGCGAATCAAAACGCGAAGGAAAATTATGTGATTGGCTGAAGTTTTGATACTTCGAGAATGGTAAATTCGTGATTGGTTAGAAAATTAACATGGGTTATTAAGACATTACCGGCCGATATTTGATCGGTCGGTAATAAAATCTGTAATCGGTATTTCTCTGTCAAGGTCAACGTGTCTGATAAAAATCAAGATTGTTGACCTCTGTTCAATAATTCTATCGGTTGACATAATCGACTTGTGTCCATCAAAAAATTCAGAAAATGAAAACTGCGTCGTAGAATTCTCCAGTTAAAAACGTTGTCAAGTTTAATCTGAGACATCGGCAAGTGCGAAAAAAATTGCGATAGGAAGTTCAGCGAATCCTCCAACACTTATCACATTCTGAGATGCGACATCGTGTATTTTATCGGCTTAAGCTGATGTTAAACATTAGTAGTAGGTACAAGAAAAATATAAATAATAGTTCTTGAGGCAGATTAAGAGTAAAACGCTAAAAGGATTTGCCGTGATGAGACAAAAAAAAAGTCGATGCTGTATCATTTACTGTGTGACGAACGTCTGTTTATTTCTATCTATGTATTTACATCACGTTTTTCAGCGTTCAATAATAGTGAGTTTGACATAGGATTTATTCGAACGAACTTATTTACATTTCACCGTCTCACGAAAGCGTTAACAGCATTAACGCAAAGTCTCGGCGCCGATAGCGCGAGCTCCGCGTCGAAGGAAGTGTATCGAACGTAACAAAGACTATTCACCGTGCTGTTCTTCGTTCACTGTGTACAATTTCCGTGTTCGTAGGCCCCATAATAATCGATGGGGAGTATAGGAAAACGAAGAACGGAAAGGAGACGGGACTCGTCGTTCGAAAGTCAAGTCCCCCTCGACGAAATCTACGTTTATTAATTATTTGTATCGTTAAATCGATAGGGAACACGAGCCTGTTTGTTTCTTATTTCGTTTTTTGTTTTTTTTTGTTTTGTTTTTTTTCACGCGGGAAGGTACGGAAGGATGCTGCGTCACTATAGCAGTAGTTTTTAGCAGAATACATATAAAATACAACACAGAATGAAATTCGCATTTCCTCGACCCATTTTACGAACGGATTTTACCGTATCTCGAAAATTTTCACAAGTAAACCAGTTTTGGCAAATTCTTCGACGAAATTTCTCGTTGTTTAACGTATTTTTTTAGGCTGATATGTCGGCAGTATTGAACATGTTTTTAATAATCATAATTTTCGTGTAATTCAAAATTATGTCGCATCGAATGTGCCAAAACCGGTTAAACTTTAGCAACAGTAGTAATAAATTATTTAGATACTAACGAATCCACAGTTAATAAAATGCGCTCGGCCGCTTAACCGTTATTACAATCCTCGATTATTCTTCGATCGACATTTACATTGACGCCGCAAAAGTTGCTTTCCTCCGGATTACAAACATCGCATAATTAACGTAGAAAAGTCGATAAAATCGATTTACGAAGGGTTATAGTTTCCAGAAGAAAATCAACGAGTGTGTTAAGTGATTTTAGAAATAAGTCGTCTAAGAGAAATCATGGATTCCCACGTAAAATATCACATGTCTCGAAGGAACTGAAAAGCTGAGGATCTTCGTTAATCTAATGACGATAATATCGATAGTTTTTCGATGGGTTTCGAGGAATTTCTAGAGAATTTTCGTATGCAACGGCGCCAAGAGGCGCGGAATTTCTTTTTGGAATTCATCACTCGCAGTGTTTTAATATTCCTTTGACACGTTAATTTACGTTTTTCGTTTCGTTAAATCAGCTCGGCACGCTTCGCTTCCGTAATTTATTCGCTTTCGCATCTTCTTCACGTCGTAATCAGTCTTGAATGCGATTGGTCGATTCGGGAACGATCTGGTGGTGAGTGGAGGCTCTGCCGGTTGTTTGCGATGCGCTGCGAAGGGGTTTCGCCAGCCAAGGATGTCGTCTTACGTCCTCGGAGTGAGGCCGCTCGCTCGGTTCTCTCCTGAGGAGAGCGCGAATCAAACACCGGGCGCGACTGCTCAGCGCCTCCGGCACCGCGAACTGCCCTCTCGATATCTTGGCGAAGAGCGAGGCGTGCTCCGCGTCATTGAATGGATAACGTCCAACGAGCATCGTATAGAGAAGCACACCGAGCGACCAAACGTCAGCCGCTTTGCCAGAATACGCTCGACCGGAACGGAGCACTTCAGGCGCCACGTATGCCGGACAACCACGTCGATCGGTCAGCTTGTCGTCCGCCTCGTCGACGATCACTGCGTCTTCTAGGCTCTCGAGACGTAGACGTGTTCTGGAAAATAAAATCAAGAAACATATTAATATTTGGAGAATTATATCAATTTTATCATTGAGTATGAATATGGATATTGGCTAAAAGATAATAATGACATTGTGCACAGAGTTGTGTTGTAATTGTGTTAAGGTTTTTTGGAGTTTTATATTTCAATGTTATTTTAATAATTAACGCAGGTTTAAATTCGAGGGAAGATTCGACCTTTGGTCCGGAGAAGTTTTTTTTTTTAACTTCAATGATACATAGAATTGCACACAGAGATAAAAAGGCGAGAGAGAAGTAGCTCATATTCGTGTGTAGGTATTATACCCCTTTGCACGTTGAGCGCGTGACCGTAAGGCATTCAATTTAGCAAGAGTCTTTGACGATTGAGACATCGACATAACCGTACCATTGGCAAACTGTTGCCAGTTGCTTGGATAAGCCAGGCAACACGGACGAGTGGCGAAAGCAAGGTGCTCTGTGAAACACAGCCACCGGGCACGGCCACTACTGGTAAGTACTCGCCGTTCACGCGGTTCTCTCTCGCTCTTTCTCGTTCTTCACTAGAGTTGTGTGTTCTCGTTAGTGTTAGCAACCGGCAACACTATGAGTCTCGGTGGCGTGTCGGTGCAGCGAGCACCGAGGCTGCACCACAACGCGGAAGTCTTCGAGAAGAGACAGGAGGCGTGCGAGTATAGTTACGCGTAATACTAAGCGCGAACGAGCTAAACTCTTGAGTAATGCGAGTGAGGGATAGGCCCGCGGGCTCCACCAGAATCATAGTGCTTTCCATTTTTTCTTTCCTCAATCATTTTCACATTAAGGGCAGTTAAAACAATACTTTAATAAGCTGGACCCAAAAAATCTGGGTAACAGAATATTAGCAATACATTTTCGTTTATGCTTATAAAAATTTTCAGAAAAAAATTCAATCAATTTAATAACAAATTTTTAATCGTCATTATCGTTAGCACGTTAGCAACAAAAGTTCTGCAAATATTCCGTACTTTCATTATTAATGAATTTTTAATTACCGGGTACCTTTGACTAATGCTGTGATTACTGTATCATGTTACATTTTGTTATTTACGTTTGCCGTGGTAAATTGTTAATGGATTACAAAAGAGGGTAATTCGAGGTCACAAACTTTGTGAATCACAATTGGAGACACGTGTGTGAATGTGACAAGCGTGTGGGATTGCCACGACGACGACGACGACGAAACAAGTGACAGGGAGGGAGAAAATAGTTGTGAGAAAAAGAGAAAGAAGCGAGGAAAGCGGGAGGAACACGTGGCTGGTGTTGCCGCCGCTGTGGCTGCTGCTTTCTTCGCAAACTTTCACCCGGTGATGATGATGACGACGACGAGTGGCTCGCCGTTCGCTCGGGTTCAAGAACCCCGGTAATGTGGCGCTCGTTCTCCGATGAAAATTCTAGCACGCGGACACGCTGTGCTTCGCTGCCGCTGGTGTGCCGCTGGTGGCCATCGGGTCGACGAGAGATCTGTCATCCCGCGGCCGACGCGAGCCGTTGCGAAATCCACCGAGAGCGCGATGACCGGCCCTCGTGAACTCCTTCGCGGAAGGCAAATATCTCAGTGTCTCCTCGCAACGTCCAAAGTGTATATGTACATACATTCACATATGTATCAGGGAGTATCGGATTACAAGTCGGGAGTTACAAATTCCCTGAAAATGAAATTACTAAACAATACCATGAAAACAATTAAAAGTATAATTTGGTGGTAACAAAAAAAAATTGACAGTTCCGGTAATCATTTAATGGTGTCCCATTTATGAACATTATTAATGGGACACTCTTTAAAGTTGATAACCAGAGCTGTTTTTTTGCCACTATCATTGGTAAATTATTTGTAATAACAATATTTTTTCTTGAATTCACGACCACAATTATAAAAGCTTCTGAGAGTATCATAGACAGAACGTGGGAAAAAATGTTGAGCTAGCGAAGCTGAGGGCTCGGTGCGTAACGGTCACACATTGAGAAACACTTGCTTCTGTTGCAAGTGTTTCGATTCATTGCATACGGGACATTCTGTGTCAACACGGAAAAGAGACGTTTTTTTCTTCTTCTTTTAATTCACCGTTATTATGGTACTGTTATGGGAAAGTCGAGGCAGTGATTTTGACGAACTAATCATTTTTGCCTAACGCCAAGTGAAATTATTTTTTTATTTTATTTTTTTCAACGATGACGTTACCATACAAGGCCCAAGGCAGAGTGAGGAAATTGTAACTGCGTTATACAAATGAGGAGTTGAAATGTTCCATTGGCATTCAAACGAAGATACGCAGAAGGGAAGTGGACGTGAAACGGAAGTTACTTTGTGGAGCAACACAATTTGATTAGCTCGCCGAAACGAGCGCCCGGTTCCTGATACGGTCCCCCGAAAGTCTTTAACGACGTCGTCATCGAGGTCTCTCTCGCCCTCTCTCTCTCTCGCTGGTACAAGGAAAAAGCAACAGCGTAAAAGACACACACTCGTGGTGAGGAGAGCGTCGCTAAATCCGTTGAGAGCCGCGTCGGGTTCGACGCCCGGGAGCATCCGCGAGACGAGAACTACGCGAGAAAGAATGTGCGGTCTCTTTCGAGACGAGGAGAGAAAGAGAAAGACAGATAGCGGGGAATTAAGATTTAGAGATACAGAACTGGATAAAGTTGGATATCGAGATATTCGACCAATGAATCGTAAGGCCATACGAATTGTATACATATATATATATGTATGTGTGTGCGTGTGGTATATCGCTACATTTACTACACACGCAATGTATAAGCAGCGCCAGTAGTAAATGGGTATTCTGTTACTTAAGCTCTTGGCTGCCGGAAGTCTTTATATGGTATCCGTAGGTAGAGCTTCAGGTCAGACATCTAATCTACTCTGCAAATTCAACGATTTCCATGGCAAATGAATTTACAATGGGGAATTAAAAAAGAAACCCTGAGCTAATTTCTGTGAGTGAATATACCCCACAGACATTACTCATCCTCTTTCGAAAAAAAAAAGTTCACTGTAAACGTGTCTTGAATATGAACCGAAATCATATATATATATATTTTTTTTTTGGTGTTTGATCGTGACTCGTCAGTGTCTGCGTAAACAACACATAACGAAGTGTGTACATAAAATGTATGGGGAAGAAAATAAGCCCTCGGGCAACTGCGACCCGGTAAAACGAACCGCACGAGCTCAGAGCTCTTTCTTAATTATATACGAGAGTTTCAAAACTCCCGAGAGCAGTCGATGAACCAATATGCTTTTCTGACTTGCAACATGCCCCCTTCTTCTCTGTGCTCTTTCGCTTGGTTCGCGGCTTCTCCCACTCGTTTATATATTTATATATGTATATATGTACGTGTGCACGTATATACACATCATCTATCCCTTTTCTCTCGTTCCTCACGTTCTCTCCTTCGTTCTTCTCGCGTTCTTGCTACGCGACCTGGCCTCCCCGGTATTCACACACGTTTAGCCACGTATTATTATATCCCGTACACTACCTGTGTGGACATATTTAACGTATACGTGTGGGAGCACCGGAGCGCGAGCAGCGAGACTTTTCTCTGGTGTATAGAGCCGCAGGAATGCGAGCGAAGCTATTGGCCAACCACGCGGAGCATATATACGGAGGAACGGGCGAGCAACTCGGCCGGGTTTCGCCCTGGCTCTCTTGCAACCAAGTGCGAATGTGCTTAACACATCCAGGGAACTTCGATAAATCGTAGTACACTCTTCACGTCACCAGCGCACTTCCTCCGTGAAGTTTTGAATTCGAGCCAGAAACGGAGCGTTAAACCGGCGAACTCTGAAAATCCAATTGCGAAAACCAGTATTTTATTAATGCTGCAGTTTTGTTATTCAAGTGGGCTTGTCAATTTTCGAAAAGAAAAATTTTAAACATAACATTTACGAGACAATCGTCATAAATACGATTTTATCTCGCAGGATTTTTTTGTAATTGCCAGGTAGATTGAATTTTGGATCACATGTTAAATGAATATTGAGAAATGGACGGTGCAATTTCTTACCAGGGGTAGAATCGTTTACTGAGGGTTTAAAAATGATCGATAGTATCGATTAAATCGTAGTGAGCATACGGAAACGTACGTGCGCTGGACGATCGGCGTCTAGATCGAGGGCGGTCTATGCACGAGAGCCCACGTTAGAGCGCCAGGTATGTAACACACGCCTCGAAAATATCTTGGCGTGGTCGGTAACTGGAAGGCGTGTGTGCATTTGTGCACGAACATTGTCGATAGTGTTTCGAGCAGGAACAGGCCAGCGTGCCGCGAATTTGCCAACGTGTTCTCTCTTCAACGTGTACCTTGGGTTCTCTCGTTGTTATGTTGTGCCTGCACATTGCATGCAATACACGAGTGGCGAGACAACGCGCACCGTGGTGGTGCAACAATCTCGACCAGGAAACGATACCCACAACCACGGCGCCGGGCACTCCTTCAATGAAACGCGCTATCGTTCCGGTTACGTTACTTTTTTTTTTTTTAATATCTGTTTACAATATTTTTCTGATCTTTCAGTTCTGACAATCAAGGCTCCAAATCACTGGATTTATTTCAATAATAGCCAGGTATTAATGTGATTTTCAAAGTTTTTTTTTTTAGAATAGAGCGAATATTAGCTTTTAATTTTTTTTTGTAAAATCTGGTAATATTTTTTTTTGTCGTTGATACCTTAATGGGCGTGTTTTGTGAGGAAAAAAATGGAGGTAAAGGTTTTGATAAAAATGGGTAGAAGGATTTGTTGACTCACCTCGCCTCATCGGCAAAAACGAATTTCCTGAGCTTAAGGTCCCTGAGAACAACGCCATTCTCGTGGCATATGGCCACCGCCTTGGCGGCCTGACGAAAGAGCCGCCTGGCCTCGGGCTCGCGCAACCTTCTTCGCGCCCGGACGTAGGCGTGCAGGTCTCCGTGGTGACCCTCGAGAAGAAGATACCGACGACCGCCAGGAGCGTCGACGACTCCTGCCACGCCACTGGCAGCCCCTGTGCCTTCCAGACGCAGGTGCGCCTGCAGAAGAGCTTCTCCGCCACGATCACCAGCGGCAGTTAGTGCCTGAAAAATTATTTAAAAAATCATTATCATAGAAAATAACATTTTTTATAAATAAAACAAAAATATTGAAGTATCTTTGCGTATTTAAAAATCCATTTCCCCAAAGTTAATAAATAAATTCAATTGAATAGTTTAAAGGTAAATCATTTGTTTCCTTCTTCTAAAATTTGTTAATAGCATTGGAATATTGCTCATGCTCTCGGTATTAATTATTACTCGATTGCGAATGGCTTCTCTCAGGTCAACAGTATGAACGTTTCGGTTGAAGGATAAAAAATCGAGACATTGAAGTTTAATTGACTGGGGAGTTTTCGAAACGTAAACGTTAGCGAGCGCGTTATAGAAAACTTGCGAAATCTCGGTTGCGAAGACATCTCTCTCGTAGCTCTGCGTATATAGGATCGTGAAGGCATGAGAGACACGCGCGTCATGTAATCGTCAATTAAATTAAATGCCCCTGGCTTGTACCGACGATTATGAATAACGGGTGTATATAAGCTCTCATTCTCGATAGTGTTTTCATACAGACAGTATAAGAACGGTGATATACACGAGCTGTCGAGTACAGAAGCAACGAGGGCAAGCCTCGTATTTGACGGAAACACACAAGTTGACGTAACTCGATGTGTATGCTTCTCTTACGCGATACGTACTTCTCTAATCGAATGGCTTAGCATTGTATATAACTCGGCATTGTAATGGATAGTCACTCAGCCACAGAAATCGTCTGGTTTCCAAACTATTTAATCCACAAGTGCTCGCCGGATCTTGTCGAGCTTTCAAGCACCCAGAATCGAATCTGACAACCATTATTACCATTAATTGCGCGTCGTTCTCTAAGTGTTTCTCCCTGCAGACGACGTGGTCATTGGAAAAGGCAATTAGCGTGTTTGAGAAGCGCTTTTTTTTAATTTTCATGGACTGATAACCATTGAATGGACGTCAACTGGATTATCGTTTTGCTTCGAAGTTGCGTATAAGTGCCTCAATTGTCGTGTCATTAATTCGTGGTCTTTATTAATTCTGCGAAATTGTTGGTGCTTGAGAAAATGTTATTTATTTAATGAATTAAAAGGTCACCGAAAATTGTCTGTGTTAGTTGAATGAAGAGTAGAATGAAGAGATATGATTGAAACGTGGTAGAAAATAGCTCGAAGTGCAAGTAGAGTGACTCACCTTGGCAACCAATTGCTGTCCGGTGTGTACGTCGACGCACCGGTAAAGTGCGCTACCCTCGGCCGGACCGAGTAGAAGAAATCTATCCCCGAGGATGGTGGGACCTTGGTGAGGTGTCTGCACCGGTTCGCAGCTCGGAAAGACGACCGGTGGCGATACAACGGAGCTAGTCTCGTCGCAGCTGCTCGGCTGCTGCTGTTGTTGCAGCTGATTGATATCTTGATGCCCATTCGGGCTGACCAGGAACTTTCCATTGTTCGTGCGAGTCACTTGTAGATGCAGAGGATGCTGACGATTGGCCAATCTCATATTGCACGAGTGGCTTATCACTCTTCGTTTTCGTTTTCTTTTTCCTCGTTGTTTTGACGCTTTTCAAATTTATTTATTCAAATAAATGAATAAATGTGAATTATGTTTTATTTTTATTTTTTCGACCACGAAAAGAAAAACACCCACGCACTAAAGCCTCTGACACTGAACGACTAATCTACTAGCACTTTCTCAAATGTTTTAATATCTCTTTAACTAAAGAGCCCAACGGGCTTAGAAATGTTTGTGAAAATGTTTTTGATAACCGCGATTTTTGAATTTCGATAAACTCCCCTTAAATCTCATGGAAATCGAACACTTTGCTGGTTTTAAATTCAATTTTTTGCCCTGCCACTTTTCGTAGAACTTTCTTTTTTTTCGTTGCCTCTCTTTCGTCTCCCACGAAAAGCGGTTATCAACACTTATACATCGTAATTTTTGTACACTTTGATCCCGTTTTGTGGTGCTTTTATATTATCATTTCACCGTTATTGAAATGCTGCGATTTGTTTTTTTTTCCCAACTCTTATCGCTCACAAAAGTACAGGTAACTCGAGTATACTTTATTGTACATTTATCTATTTGTTTGTTTTGTGGCGTGATTGTATCACTTTGTGCGGATTTTCACAGTTTTGGAGGACAGTCTCAACTGTGGAAAGGTCCTTGGACGGAAATATAGAGATATCCTTGGATGATGAAGCGTCGTCGGGTCACGATGAATGAAATTACCTGAAAAACAAATGGAAAATATTGATTAATGTCCAATAAAAAAATATAAATTATAAAACTCATCAAAGAAAATTTCAATAAAAATTCACTGCATTCGTTTCCAATTTTCGCTATTATTAAAATTAATTCTCAAGACATCAAACAGTTGAACTCGACGTAACAATTTGTACAGAGGAAAAAAAAATTGAACATGAAAAAAAAAATTGATAAGGATCAGGAAAAGTGTTAATGGGACGTTGAATTCGATTTTAATTATCTGAGAGAGGCCTTGTCACGTGAGAAAAATGTAATCGCGACACCATCTAGAGTTCACTGACCCATTAAAAATAAAAAAAAAACGAGAGAGAGAAAGAATCTTGTCCTATGAATGCAGTGTAATTGAGGAAGGCCTCGTGGGTCGTTGCAACGGTTAAACGGTCCGGTATCCTTTGACCCCGGCTTTCTTATCTCCCGACTTATCTTGTACATAACGCGAGCGACTATCATAAGAAACTGGAAAATCTGGATCATCGCGATATCGAGTTCCCAGCGGAATTTCATTAGTACAGGTCTATCAGAAACGCCCTAATATTGTCGTTTCAATCGATAGCCGATAAGCTTCGCAGCAGCAAATGTGTGGCTCGGGCTCGACGGAGTAAAGTACCAACAGTGCTGCTATTGATTGGACGGAAAAATAGTTGAATTAAGAGGATGTGGAACACGTGTCAGTGTTTCTCACTCGCCCCTTCGCAGCGCCATCTACTTCGACTTTCCCACGTTAATATGACAATCGCCAATCACCTTAAGCCATGAATAAAATGAAAACTTAGTATTTATTTTCCCCTTTTAACGTAAATTGTCGAAAAAAATTTCTTGGCTTTTTTTCAACATGAGAAAAATATTGCGAATTAATTATTGAGCAACTTACAGATATTTCAAAAGTGGAAGATATAAAATTTTAAGTGACATTAAAAAATAGTATTTGGTTGTTCTTTTTCGTTGATTTTTGTTATTGATTTATTATCGCATTAATCATTGTAAAATAGGAGTTGAAAAGGTGTTGCAAAAATATTGACAATGATTCACGGAGGGGGGGAGGGAAGTTAGAGGCGAGGCGAATAATCGTGCAGGGACGGAGTAAGAAATGACACACAGACAACGTGATTTCAGCACAACGCTCGGGCATATAATACCGCACACGTTTCGACATCCGTCCGCACGGTTGTGCAATTAACCGAGAGCGAGTGAAGTGAGTTAGAGCGGGAGGGCGGGCTGAGGGGGATCCTTAAGGTCAGGGGTATCGCTGGAAGGTGATTTTCCGTTTCTTTCTCACTCTTTTTCTCTGTGTCACGCGCACAGTTTGCGGTTTTAACGAACGTGCGATTCTGAGAGTCCTTTAAACATAATATTCAATATAGAGATCATCACCATTGACAAACTTATTTTTTATCTTATTTTTTCAAGTATTTTACACAATCGTTTGACTGAATCATAAATAAACGTGCATTTTTTTTTTTTCAATTCAGCTTTTACAAATTTATCAAAAATGTGAAATGCTAAAAAAAATTCTCATATATTCGATATACTCGAAATTTTCCAGAATATGACGAGCCTCTATTTTTCGTGATATTAGTCATAGATATTGATTTTGATAAGTTTCCTGTGATTTACAAATGGCCGAATTCTCGTGACGACGTCGCAAATTCAACGAGATAGTGCCACGCAACGCACGTACGTTATACATATGCATATCTGGATGGAGTCAGACACGGCGATGAGGTAGTGGAGGAGCTCTGGAGCGGCGCGCGCATATTCACGGTCAGACACGCGGTACTCGTCAAGTTCGGAGTTCACAGCGCGTGGCACCGTGCGAAGCTGACGCAGTGCGCGCAGAAATGTCGTTGAATGAGGAAGCAATAAAGCGCTCGAGAAATTGAAAGTTGCGCGCCGATAATGTCGTAACAGTCGTAAAAAAAAAAAAGATCGATTCCCATTTACGCAAGAATTAAGCGTGATGAATATTCTCTTCATAAAATTGTGTAGATTTTATTCGGAATGTAAAATGTAACAGAAACAAACGAAGAAGCAATTCACCCGCAATAACTCGGGTAACTTATAGGCTACGTTATTTTGTCATTCTCTAAATTAAAAAAAAATATTATCATGAAAATCAATTACGACAGTAAGATTTATCTATGAGTATTAAAAAAAATAAACTTGGATAAAAATGTTGAAATCACTCATGTAAACGAAATTGCTTGAAACAGGCATAGATTTTTTTTTTTAAACGCCTTTGGTTCTTTCCTCGTAAAGGATATTGCGAACCGTAACCGGAGTAGCTGTGAAGGACAATAATCCGTGCCAAAAAATCTTCACGAGAACTCAACTTCCTCGAGTGTATCGTAAGGATGTAGTGGCGTCGATAGCCGTCTCGTGTTTCCTGCTCTCGACCTTGAACATCTCAGAGATGTCATGTGCCGCGAGAAGAAGAGAGAGAGAGAGAAAGAAAATAAAAAATATGCTGAGAGACTCGATACGTAACATCGCAATCGAGGTGTACGCCGATACTTGCGATAGTTCGAACGGACAAAGAATGAAAAATGAGACGCGGAGATGACTAGCCCCTCTCCCCGCTTCAGGCCAATCGGCTGATCTCGCGAGGAGAGCGCGGGGCGTTCGCTGCGCTAAGTATCTGACGAAATTGGGCGAGCAGCAGTAAACGTCGTGTCGCGCGAGGCGCTCGAGCCGCCGCATTCTGACGAAACCTGTGTGTACACACTACGAGCGAACGGATAGCAGCAGCAGCGTCGATGGCGGTGCTTCGGCTAGTAGCACCAGCCCGATATCCTTCGCTAAGGTCAAAATGGCCGGCGCGTTAACGCAAACGGCGGCAGAGTCCAGAACAGCTCGACGCGGTCGACTCCCGAGATATCGAGTTGCCTCGCCGCTGCGCTCGATGCCCGTTGTGTGGTAGTCGCATTAAACACTGATATATTAACCGCCGGCCTTGTTGTGTGTGTGTGTAGACTGTAAGCATTGTACACAACGCAACGATGATGGCAGCAAGCGCGGCTTGCGTTAGCCGCGAGAGAGACCGGCCGCAGTTGCGACGACGTGTGGCAATACACACCACCAACGAGTATTACCTACTCTGTACTATAATACTGAAAACGCGGGGAATATAAATGTAACTACTGCTGAAATCTCTCGCCGCTGAGAGCGAGGATATTCTATTGCCAAATGGGTGTCAGTTCCTTGCGGAACCGGGCCCATGTGGAAATTATGCTTCTCGATGGCGATTTTTGTATTTTTTTAATTCTTTATTACCTTACGATTCCGTAATAGTTCAAACTCGGAGGATATGAATGTAATTACTTAATTGTATCTATTAATTCTGACTCAATCATTTAATTTCACAAAAAAACCTTTAAACCACCGAAGTGCTAAAAGAGCAAAAAAAAAATCAAAATCGTTGCTTCGAAAAGGAATAATCTTATCAGCACGAAGTTTTTGTCAGATCCACACGTTTATGATCTCGAGAGTCAATGACCTTGATTATCAATTCTTCAACGAACCTATAAAATCACCGAGGGAGGATCAAGATGTGACGTAGGCGGTAAATACGCAGTTGCGTGTGATTTCACCGAGCCGCTCGATAAATAAACGCGAAATCTCGAAGACAAGAAAAGTTTGGAAGCCGGATTCGTCACGGTTAATCACGCAACGCGTGAGCGAGACAAGACTACATGTTTAGATACAGTCGCCGAGTATATGTATAAACAGTCTCTCGCAGATAAGGCAGATATTTCCGCGGTGGGGAGTGAAGAATAGTCGTCACTACTCACGTCCCAGGAATTCACGTGCACGCATTTGACGATACCGACTAATCGGACCGTGAAGATTGAAACGAAACTATGAATATTTCGGAGAAGCGAGATACACCGGAAGCGGCCAACTTATAAGTGGACTTCTCGTCGGTGGCGCATGGGAATATCCGGCTCGGATGTAAACACGTCCGCAGTCGACCACTAGCGCTGTCTGATGGTTAAGTAGGTACGAGGTAGGTCAACGAGGATCACTGCACTTTGCACTTTCGAGGCAGCGATTAGAACCTTGCTATCAATAATACGTTCCATACTCGACGATACTACAAGATTAGCATTTTTTTAAAAATCTTATCGAAAACGGACCTTCAAAACATTCCAAATTCGATGCGAAGGATAAAATGAGTGCAAAATGAGTTTTAGCTTCAAGGGGTAAAAAAAAATGACCGAAATTGACCTTCAAATTCGCCGAACTTCCATGTTTACAATTATCGGTACGAATAATAGCGATAATATTTTCGCATTCGACAAAGAATTATGAAATTCTCAGAGGTTGGAGAGGTTAAACGGTAGGAAAAATGAATGACATGCGATTGAAATACGTGGTTACCTCAAATATAATCCTCTGGTAGCGTCGCCGTTCGTTTCTGAACGGATTTGATGATTCGTGGTTTAAAAGCGATGACGAACAAGCTATTCTTCAGGGTCTTCCCGCTGGTGATTAGCCACTGGCGTAGAAAGGCTGATTTCCCTCGTTGCGATATTCAAAGCGAAAATTGAACTTGAACTCGAGTGAAATAACTGGCTCGTCGAACTTTTCGCTAGTTGCGTTTTAATCCCGCGGAACGAACCGGAAGTAGCTCGTTGGTTATGGTTATTCGGCGAATGTGACACTCGCGAATTTTATTTCGGTTACTTTGCTTATGTGTAATCGCAATTAAAACGCTCAGCGGGCTGGCGATTAACACGAACACGATGCGATTTTGACTCTTTTTTTTTTACTTTCTTGCGAAAATTACGAATAAAAGCTTTTGGTCCGACGGGCGGATTGGGCTTTGGTAGTTTTCCGGTCGAGCGGGGGAATAGTAAACACGTACGGGCGAATAATTTGATATTCACGCGCGCAACGAGACGGTCCAACACGGCTTGGGCCGGCCTCCGCTCAGAAACGACGGCGACAACACCAGGAGAGCAGAGAGAGGCTAGCACCGACCGTACGCGCCATTGTGCAACTAACGACTGAACGCTTCGGTGTCTCGTTCGCTAGCCGGGCTCCCTAAGCCTTCGCAGCAGCCTGTAATACCCCCACCACCGAGCAAAAGCGGCCGATCGTTGGGGGGGCAGCAGCAGCGATATGAAAAGCGTCGCGAAATGCTACCGGCTCACGACGAGGGAGCAGCAGCGGTGACGCCAGCGCTAAAATGGTTATGTTACGGTCATGTTACATTGTTTCCTATCTTCGCACTAACCACTATCAAGGAAAATTCGTCAATTCCACGGAATTGAAAAAGCCCCACGAAAGCCGCTGCAATTGCAACGTCAAAAATCGTGCAATTTCTTGAAGCAATTTCATACAATAAATTTAAGACGTAAATGTCGAATCAGCAGCTGCATTTTGTTTTAAATTAGGGAATTTAATAGAGAAATTTGTAATATTATTACAGTGCAATCTGTAGCCAGAAATGCGCTCATGGAGGCATTTTTAGTGCGGGTATATTCGTGTGTAAAAATGTTGAAGATGATTTTATGATTTTTTGGAAATTTTTGTGACGCCATTGGAAAATGTACGGAAATGGGAATTACCTGTAAAAAATATTGTGAATCCCGAGAATCTGATAATAATTGGAAGCTTGATTACGAGTGGATGATACGGATTTCATTGTTATTTTCGTTTTCACTCATTTTGAAGATTAAAAAATTTAAGTATCTTTGATAATTTGTGTGAATCGGGAATTTGCATTTCCGTCACCAGAAAGGCATGAGAATCGGAGCATTTTCAATCGCGCATGCGTCGAAAAAAGTACCACTACGACTTGGCGATAGGTATCGTTAAGTGGCATATACGTAGTTTCGTACCCAGTGACGACTCAAGGAAACGAGCCGAAGAGGAGTACGTGGGCCCTCGCAGCAGCCACCACGTTGCCTCGCCGCGTCGGCGAGACTAAGAGCGATTAGCGTAGAGCGAGACGGAAGACGCAACGTTGATAACTTCCCGCGCGTCTATGTTTTCCCTTTTTTTTTTTGTCTTCTCTTCTCTTTTTCTCTCGCGATTTGCTACTATCGCCGACAGTGTGCAACAATCACGACGGCTCGGCGTGTGCCGGGATTAAGTAATCGATTCATATGCCGTATTCTGGGGCAACAAACGCAATGACAAATATGCAAGAGAGAGAGAGAGAGAGAGACTGGAATACAGCAGACATCCTCCGTTTCTCCCACTCTTTCCTGCCCAAAATTGCCTTTACTCAACATCAAACCCATGATGTAATTTGAATGTTATTGTTATTAAGAATTATTACCCCTGTTCAATATTATCGATAAGAATGATGAATTTATCATTTATAATTTTGTGTGTTTACGCAGTAATTTGATGAAAATAAATAAATAAATACTTTCAGTGGCGCGTAATGATGTCACAAAATGATGGATCAGTGTGAGTATAATCGAGAGCAGCAGATTTGCCGTTGATAAATTTTTAGACTCTTCATATCGACGATGATTTGCGGAGAAATTGCAAATTTACGTTGCGGTTTGTAGTGAAGTAAGATGCAAATGTTACGATGCACGGAATACGATGAAGGGAAAGACGAAGAACTGTAAGAATGCACGGTGGCGCCTCCACCACTCAGATTCGCATTCTCTATCCCACATCTGCTTGAGTACCGGCGGAGATCGAGCGTATGCGCCGAGTGTGTAAGTAATGCATGCATAAAGGCCTCGTCGCAGCGATGACGTTGAAACACGACGAGTTTATAGTGCTTCTAAAATGTCAACAAGCTGAGCACAACCAACACAGCGAACCGGACGTGCGTGGATGATGACGTGGTCGCGTTATTAGCCGATGATGAGACTTTCGGGCACTGAAAAGAACAGGATACGAAGCACTGGAATATACATATCTCGAATTATCTCAATCGCCACGAATACATACACTTGGATATAACCTCTAATCTATTATATATTACGTACCGAATCTGTAAACTGCGAAATCAGATACGACGAAGAGTTACTTTTTTTTTTTCACGATAGAAAAAACGCTTAAAAAAAAAAAGTTGCTTTGTAATTCAGTTGCGGACCGAAATTCTCGACGTATGATGAAGCAAAGCTGAAAACCTGGGACTTTAATGAACGTTGGGAAGCGTGTAAATTGAGTCTCGAATTTTATAGGCACGATTGCAATCACGATAAGATCGGGCGTGACAAAGCTGTGATTTCACGTGAACTCCTCCGAGAAAAATAAGCTAATACAGCGACGTACTAACCGCGGGACGACACACGACACATCAGCCGAACAAAGTACACAAAGGCGACCTTCGAATTACCAAACCTTCGCGAAGTGTGTTAGTCAACGTTTATATTAGCCGGACGGTCGGGCGCCCCGGTGTGTTTCTTTTTTTTTCGCATTTTCTCTTTCCATCGCTAGCGGCTTAACAGTAACGCGCTTTTTTTAGAAAATCGCGTGGGCTTTATCGCCGGCACTAGTTTTATTTAGTATCGAACACATAGCAGTAAAAGCTTCGATCCAGATAAATATAATTAACTAAATTAAATTCAATGACTCATGGCAATAAATAAATTCGGAAAAGCAATTTTTGTCTAATGAAAAATTGCGACACTTGATGAAATTTAATTTCGTGGCTCTTAGAAATTAAAAAAAAATGTTAACAGTTTTTTGTAATGAAGATTGACAAAATTCGGTTGATTAGATAATGAATTCATTTAAATTTAGTGAGCGTTTAATTGCACATTAAATATTAAATATGTTAGAGAGGGTTTGGAAAGAGTTATTAAATGGGTCGATATATAATGCATTTGACGACCACATTTTTTATGGATTTATGAATTAATGTCGTTGCTCTTTTTCACTTCTTTTCTTATCTCTCGAACTTTCGAGCTTTCTCTATCTCCTTTTTTTTCCGGTACGAGATTATTACTATGACGTTACTCGATGTTTCCTTATCAGCGAGGTCTCTGTCATCGATGCAACACGAGCTATATATTTCACCAGAGCTACCTACGTGACATGCGGCAGGGAGACTCCTTCGAATGTGCACCTTTCGACCGTCCACATGTTCGTTATAACATAAATAATATTTAAAAAAAAGTTATTGGTAAAATATTCATTTTTCAAATTAATTGCGACTCTACATATTAACACATTTCTATTGAAAATATTTTTCAAATAAAAAAATAAAAATCTAACAGAACAAATTTTTTTTAAACGTAAATCTTGCAAATCGCTGTGAATTTATTATAAATAATGAAAAATGACGAGAGATAAATTTTTTTTTAAAAGATGGAATAAAAATTCATAATGTCGTTCAAATGTCGACCACAAATGTGCAATGGGGAATTTCTTGAAAAATGTGTACATTCTCCTGATTATGCGTCGCGTTTCATCATTTTATTCATAACGAGATGAACGAGTCTCTCGAATGGCCTCACGCTGGCTTTCGAGCTATTGCAACGTGTTCTCATAAATAAGCTTATCGAGGAAGAGACGAATAAAGAAGACCTTCGACTCATACGCTCATAGACATTGTAATGTACTCATTGTGACATTATAGTAATCTAAATGATAAACTTTGACCCTGACTAAAATATACTTTATTGTATTTATTTTATTGACCACATTATCTTTTTTTCTCTTTTGCTTCCTTGTAAATAAAACTTCGTTATCATGAAAAATTGATTTTTCAAAATTTTCATGTCGGTGCACTGAAAATTGTCGTAGACGTCCAAAAAAATTATTTAAAAAAAGCGCAATTTTTTTTCAAATAAAAAAATGATCGGTGACGTATATATTTAAATCAGTAAAAAATTGTTAAATTGCTTCGAAGTATCGATTTTTGATTGGTATTTTTGACGACTCAAATTACGCTAAAATAATTTATTTATCTATCTATTTAAAAGAAAAATGCAAATTAAAAACTCGCACATTATAACTTTTTCGTTGAATAACGACGATGCCCTTGAAAGTACAATTGCGCATTCCATTGCAATACACACAGTCATAACCGATACAATCGTGTGAAACTTTGTGAAACTCATTGCAACAATGACCAATCGATAATAAGTCAGAGCCTCGGCCCTTAGTCGTTGCTTATCGTGATTCATCCTTCTCATTTTACCACCTCGTACTTCCTGTCCACGAAACGCCACTTGTTGCGCCAAATTGCAAATACTTGCGCATCTAATTGAATTAAATGTCCACAAAACGTAACCGACATCGTATTTCACACAGAAATTATGAAATATCAGGTAATTATCTGAATGTACGGAAAATCATAAATCCTCTCAAAAATTTTTATCAAAAAAAAGACTTTCTCAATAACACAAAAAAAAATTACAAAATCTTGTATTGTAATCATTTAAAAAATCCTTTGAAAACCGATGACTATTTTTACAAGTAAATAAAAAAAAATTCTCACCTTACGAATACAATTTTGCAATTGAGCCCATTTCATATTTACTGCCCATAAATCCCAAGAAACAATAGTACGGTGCTATGAGATAATTGAAATGACAGAGAAAAAAAAATTGATCGAAACAATGAAATTGCATGAAACGCCCACTCGATCGACGTTTAGTTTTGAGTCTCGTCAGAATATTGCGTCTTCGGTCTGTTAGTGTCATCGACATAGTGAAACCGTCAAAGTGACGACATCGAATTTCATTAAAAGCATTTGAAAGCAATATAAATATAGATGTCGGGGTTTGGACTGCAGCCCTCAAAGTAATGCAATATTAATGAGTTATTAATATGTCTGCTTCACCGTCAAAAACACACAATGCGAAGCACTTGCTCTTGGTGGACATTTAGTGCATTATTATAACGCAAATTGCAGAGTAAATGTGTCACGAAGCTCATTTTCTCGCAGTATTCAACATTTATCTGGTATAATAGCACTGCGCGCGTACACGTATAAGTACACGTCGAGGACGCTCAGAAATCGTATATACATGATACGCTGCTGTGTAGTCCTATCACCTCGAGTCACTGCGACACAGTTCTGCCACGAAGCCTCAATACTGCAAGGTAACTTATCCGAGTCCGAGTTGCACTCACCCAATTGCAGAGTCAAGAATCATCGGTCAATTATTCGTCGCTTTTCCACTGTTGTAACTTATCCACGTTATTACATCGAGCAAATATACATGGGCAACGTAATCAGCAATATTGCGTCATGCATTAGCAGTCTGTTTTTTTTTAATCATTAAAAAATTACGGTATTGATTTTTTTCAATTGAAGTCTTTAATTTGTATTGCAAAAAAAAATTCAAAATTGACGTACTAGGATTTTAAAAAATAGAAAATAAATAATGAAGTTAAAGGGAAAAGCAAGATTCATGAGTTTTCGATTCTGAGATTCAAGATTGGTGGTCGCTCACCGAGAATCGCAAGTTCCAGCTGTGCGCAACGATACACTTGTGTTGTACGGTACTATTAACCGTACTAGATTAGTAAGTAGGTCCACTTCCGGTTGCTTCCGAGGCCACAACTTCCCGGGAACACAAGCCTCGTTTTTCAGTGTACTTTATTGTCCCATACAATGTGCGTAGTGCGTACACTACACGTCACAGCTAATCGAAAAATTGCCACGCTAATAACGTATACTAACGAGTTTAGTAAAAGCGCACGCGTGACTGTTATTTGTCCTATATTAAATATCTTAGTAAGGACGCAATAGAAAATCGAACGGCGCTAAAAATGCCTCCGAACCTTGACCTCATTTAAGTGACACTAAAAAAAATCCTTTTTCATCTTTTATTTTTCAAAAAATTCTTCTAGCTGGCACAAAAAAAATCTTGAATTATTCCCAGACTGTTTTTTTCAATTATTCGATTTTGTCGTTTCATCTAATATTTATATATATATATTCATTTTTCCAACTTTCGTCTGATAATCTTAATCAATTTATAATTAAGGACTTTTTTTTTTGTTGCCACCGATAATTCAACTTTTGCAATGTTTTTATTGAAATTCTGCAAGAAATCGGCAAACCGAGATCGATTCAATAAGTGCATTGAGTTATTCGAAAATCCGTTTGCGAACGGGCGTGGGAGTAGCCGATAACGCGACCGCATTCCGAAAGACTGTTGTAACTATTCAAACGAATTGCAATTTACAGGATAGCCGATGCAAACACATAGTGTATAATAATGCCGTCGCTGGCGTCGGTAAACTTGTATATTTATCAATTATCCGGTTTTTCCTCTATCCATATTCTCCTCAGACTTTAATCTCAAAGTACTAAGTCGTGAAATAATGACAACAAAAACGAGTCCTTATAAATTTATTTATTTTTATATATATATATATATACACACAGTAGCTTCAAATTAGTTGAGAATCGTATATTTTCAGGACATATCATTCTCACATCTCATCATCCCCACTCGACTCCAAATATCCTGTTGGCTGTTTGGCCCGAGTCACATCCGGTCTGTCTATCGATTATTCGAGCTTCGAGTGTCTAACGCTATATTCGAGAAAACGAGAAATCGCAGTCGCCAACCGAAGCATCCAAGCATTCAATTTCGCCCAATTTCATTCTTACACTCCCATTACGCCTATATCCGTCGTTTCAAGTTGTGAATAATAAAGGCTTTCACAAAAACAAATATATATATATATTTTTACAACGGGTGAAAAGCGATTATTAAATTGCTACGAATTACAGGTTGTATACAATTATTATTCCGCTGAGAAAATTAGCCGCGTCGAAAACCTTAGCTTTATACCTGCTTATATATGTATATATATATATATATATATATATACGAATTGGTCAGGTCGAAGGACTAGGTCTAGAACGACTGGATGAGCGGAACGAAAGGTAAACGGTATATAGCATATAACACAACGACAGCGACGTCGACGACGACGACGACGGCGGCGACGAGATCCTGTGTCGGGGCGAGGGACGACCTCGAACGAGGTTGCGCTAACGTCCATTCACCGTGACATCCGTCGAGCTCCGCCGCGACTTTCATGGACGAGCGCCCGCTTCGTACCTCCTCGTCTCATCGCTTCGTTCCTGGTTTCGTTTCACACTGTAAATACGCCGTATTACTCCTTCTCCTATATCGATGCCGTTTAGACGCTTCGTTAACTCGCTTTACTTTCGAGTTACGAGCATCGGTTGAACCAAACCTTCTATAAACGGACGTGACGAAGAGACAACTCACGTTCTCTGTTCTCTACATTTCTATATTTTCCCAAGTTCCTTCCAAAGCGATTAAAGTTATTCGTGAAATTTCATTCCACGAAAAAATTATTTTCATTCAATCGAAATTTATTTTGAGTGTCCAAGATTCTGAAAAAAAATTAGCGCCATAAGGAAAACGAATAAATGGGTTTTCTTCGTAATCAGACGAATTGTCTGCATCCGGATAAAGAAGCCATACCAGTTGCCAGGACTTCCTCATCTGCGACTAATGCGACAGTGGATACTGCATTTATGAGAATAATATCGTCTCTCACAGCGCGGATACGATCGCACCGCAATAATTAATTCCGAGAGTCATAACATATATACCTACATCCGGATATTTCACGCAAACCTAACTACGATAATCCAATATAATTTCCTGAACATAAATCTAATTATCTCAAAATCAAAAAAATATATATATATAATTTCTCAAAAATGACATTTTACGTAATCGTAGAAAAATCCACAATGCTGAGATTTTTAATTTCATTGCAAAAAGAATCTATTACTTCTGTACAATTACATACGTTACATGAATTCCTGTGAATTGTATCCCCGTTCGGGGATACATTGTGTTGCGTTTCGAGGTAAAATCTCGAGACAGCCTCTCCTTGGAAATCACAGCAAAGCTGTGCAACAAAATGTCACGTATCGCAATAGCAAACGCGGCTCAAGACGAGGCTAATGCACCAGTGACTTTGCTCGAACATTGGCACGTGCGATATACACGTTAAGGTGAATGTACCAGTGCCCGGACACCTTACGATTAAATTCCAATTAACGGACATACACGAAATATTGTATTTGTTTCTCACTCGCACAGGCGCATTCGTCGACCAGTGGAACATGTCCGCCCATTGGGATGTTTACCTTACTGCTGGTCTGTGTTTCAGGCTTCCGTCTATCCTTGCATGCACGATCGCCTCGATGTGAACTATAACGCGTATGCAGCACACATACCACATCCAAACCAACGCGATTGTGCATATCTCCCGGGCACCTACGAGATAGAGATGCCGGTACAACGAACTCCTGAAAACTTTCCAGCCAATTCCGAGGCCCAGAGAAATTGCAAAATATACGTACTGTATAGTCGCGCGTAATCTCGAGCCTTAGCTTCGGGAGGTACTTATGTCACCTATGCTTGAGACATTTCGCAATTGAACACATAAGATAACTTTTTTTTTTAACTTATCTAATAACATTTTTTTTTAATGTACAAATGGGACTTCCGGGTTTTTCTCCAGCCAATATTGGAAGTATTAAAAAAAAAAAGAATTTCAAAGCTTGTCTCATTAATCTTTCGCCGATTCTTCAAAAGAAGTCATCAGGATTTTCGGTGAGTGTCCCGTATATCTTTATGCGAATGGCTAATTGGATAATAGCCATTTTTTCCTACAAATAGCCATGGGACTTTGGAATAAGACGTTAGGGTAATATAGTACCCGGATATCCTATGCCCGGCTCTTAATTAGTTAATTAGTCATCCGCTCTCGTTTGGCCCGACTACGCCCACGATATCGGCGGCTATGGGTCTGCGCGTCCCTCGGCGGCAGTCGGTACTCATCTGGAGAAGCTTGCGTGCAGACCGAGAGGTTCGACGAGCGTGTAAGTCCGAGGCCATAAATCGAAGGTCCCCGTGTGCGGCCTGCGCAGCCCGACGTAATTACGTGCCACGCGCTCACGCACACGCGCAGCGCTCTCGAGGTGCACTCGCCGCGCTGCTGTGTGTGCATCCTGCACGGCGCAGCGCGCGCGCGCGCGCTCAGCGAAGAGCACGATTGAACAAGAGCTGCTGCTGCTGCTGCAGCGGCACAAGCAGCGAGGCATTGAAACCGACCGCTCGGCGACTGTATACAGGTTCGGGACCCTCTTCGCCGCTCCCCATATCCCGTCCTCCTGGCGCCCACGCATATTTTCCTCTTCACTTCAGCATCTCGAGAGCCGCCCCTTCATCCTCGACCATTCTTCGTGCCTTGCACTCGCAGACGCATTCCCGGATCCCAACAACATCTCATACAAAGAAAGATATCTCAGCTCGTGATTATGGGGCATTTTCACAAAATATATTATTCGATGTGATGTTGATCATCACTGAGAAATCTTTTTTTTTTTCCCCCGGATCCAAACAACATTTTATACAAAGATATCTCAGCTCGTGATTATGGGGCATTTTTACAAAATACATTATCCGATGTGATGTTGATCGTCGCTGAGAATTTTTATCACTGAGAAATATATATTTTTTCCTCGTTTTCCTTTTATTTATTTTTTTATTAAGGCTAGATATGCACGATTGTGATGATAGTAACGAGGAATGATAAAGGGAGGGGAAAGCGCGGTCCCCACTGTAAGCGCAGCAGCTGCGCTTGAAACGAAAATAAGGAAAGCCACGAGAATAATATCGCTATGTAGTAAGAGAAGCGGCAAAAGCAACAGCAGCGATGCGGTCGCGACTCGAACCCTCGAACCTCCTCATTTTCCGTCCTGCTGTTCTCCCTCTGACATTGCAGGATGCAGCGAGCCCGGGGATCCTGCGCGACCAACGAGGCAAGGTGTGTGGACTCCCGAGCCAACACAAACATATATACGTCGATGATTTTGTACTGCTTACCTGGAACACACAGAGATACCAACACCTGCCTCGCTCGCCGGATATTTTTATCTTATTTTTTATTTTAATACACAAGAACCTGTCGAATACTGCATATCTTTGCATTTCCACATCGTATACAATGATTTTTACGAGCATAGCTGTAATGTTTTTTAATAGAATGTACGGAGAAATGCAAATTTTATATTTTTTTTATTAAAAAAAAAAACATTCGTTCCTATGTTTTGTAAAATGATATGATATTTAGAATTTTTTTGTTTTTTATCCAACAAACGGATTTGGAAATTGTTGAGAAGGTTTCAACTTTTGCGTTTTCTTCTGCACATCCTGAGTATACATATATACGTGTTTCACAAACGGATAAGACGTGTACGCAGCGTGACCCGGGCTCTCGACCTCATAATGTACTCTCGGCTTCTTTTTTTGCAACATATCGCCGTCTCCGTCTCTCTCTCTCCGTCCTTCTCAGCGTTCATTTCATTGAGGCTCGCCGGCGCAATCTCCGCCTCGACTCTCAGTACTACAAACGTCGTTTCAAGGACCATTGTAACACTGGAGAACTCATTCGGGGTCGAAAGAGTCGCAACGTCGACGTACTTCGCCCAAAGGACGCTCTCCCTTGCGAGAAAACCATAAAACCTCTGGCAATCGTCTTGATGCTCATGCGCAATTTTTTCTAACGACATACTTAAAAAAAAACAACAACAAAACAATAACTGCCTCGCTGTAAGATGGAAATTATGAATAACGACATGCGACAACAATTTAACGACGCAAAGCAGCAGAAATAAAATAAAAACCATCCGTATTACATTATAATTATCATGAATAATCTTGTGACTTGAAAAATATTATTTTCAGAAACGATAAAACGATGTACGTAACCTCATCCAAACTTAACCTCATTTTACGGCGAATTCTTTATTTTTTTTTTTCATTCATACATTACATTCGATCAATTACAAAGGAGAAAAATTGATCGATTATTTTTATAAGAATTTGCAAGAATTTTGAGAGGCAACACGAGAAATAGCACGGATTACGTGAAATTTTGCTTTCCGATGGTGAATTAAATATTGAGTATAAAATGGTCGGGTAATGCGTTAACTCGAGCGGAATGTGTGTGTACGACACATACGAAAATCTTTTCTCGACAAGATAATTCGTTGGCTCACGAACGAGTTTAGCCTGACCTCAAGCATCGCTCGCGGGGTATTTGCAATGCCCCGTCGGTTTCATTCACACTTCGCATTGCGTCTTTCTTCGTCGCCCCTCCAACGACTCGCGCCTCCTACTTGAAAGTCGTAGAGAGCTCCTTAAAATAAAATAAGAAAAAGAAGGAAGTGAACGAACGAGTCGCTCGACGATAGCGGCGGGCTCTTCTCGTCTGCGAGAGACCGGATAACGTGGGAAGCCGAGACTCTATCGACGAAACGAAAAATAAACAAAATAATTAAACGGCCAAACACGGAAACGAGATTTTGATGAAATTCTGCTTCGCGGATTCAATCGAAATCCAAGTACTTAGCCATTTTCATACGTAATATGTGGGTGTACATTTTTCTATAGTAACTACTTATGTAATTTTGCATTTACATAAATTAAACTTTGAGGAAAATATATATATATATATATGTTCATATAGAATGGTCTAAAATGTTTTTCATGAAAACAAAGGTCTTTTTAGAAGTCGGAAAAGTACATTTTTTCGAATTGATGGTAGACCAGAAAAAAATTAAGTGTACATCAGCCGAGCGTCTGGCTGATGACATAAGCCACTATGTTACAGTAAACCGTATATGAATGTAAGCGACAACCGCAAACTATATCGTCCCATTCTTATGTCACAGCTGCAGCTGCAGCAGCAGCAGCAGCAGCAGCAGCAGTAACAGCCGGTCTCGATTACACGATCCATACATCGAGAGAATCGAAAGCTTTCGTGATTATTTTCGACTTCGTCACTACTGTTGCAAAAAACTACGGCCCACCGGGTTCTCGCAGGGCAGTGCGCGCGAGAGAGAGAGAGAGAGAGAGAGAGAGAGTAGGAAACGAGAGCGCGTATAGACTGTGAGAACGTGTCTGACGGTCGTAACGAAGGTCACTCGACGATTCAGGTGCTCTCCTGTTGCGACGCGTCAGAACGCGTGTCGCGCGCTATATTTTTAATAGACCCGCGCGTCTCGAAGAATTTTTAACCGCAAGCTATCAATTTCAAAAATGACACAATTACCTCGCATATTTCCCAATGTGTATACATTTTTTTAATCACGTATTAATATTCTTTTAAAAATTGACATATGTACTGCTAACGTAGATTAAATTTCCGTGACAATTGTCATGTTTTTTAGACACTTTTGTGTCAAAAAGGAGATTGGTCAAGGGAATGGAAGTAAATATCAGTCTCTGGTATTTGCGAGTGTCTTATATATATGTGGCCGTGTGATCATGCGCCACGGCGTAGCCACGGGCTGCTTCAATTCAACGCGCGCAGGACAGTAACCCGAGGCGAGCGCAGGTAAACGCAATGTTGGCCACGAGCTTGCCGGAGAGAACAGCCTCCCAGCTTCTCGGTCGCAGCCTGTCGCAACATTCGCCCTCGGGGTGGATGAATAAAGAGTTAAAAAAGAGAAGAATGAAAAGGATCACCCTGACGGCGCGTTCCCTTCGCTCGTGCCAACGCGAGTCGGAGACTGTGCACTTGCAATCGCAGGGGACGAGTCGAACGACGTGTACACTCGTATACAGGGCATTCCACGTCAACTTGCGCATTTTATTCGATCATCTTCCAATTGGTTGGAAAAATGACAAAATCGTTCATTTACATTCGCAATCGATAAAACTATCGCGTCATCAATGGTATTCGAGATTGTGGACCAGAAAATTCACGTAAAATCGTGCATGTGATATTGTCGCGGTTATTTGGTTGATGAATTCGAGTAAAGCTTATTATACGGAGCCACGGGCAGAGCCCGAGATGGTTTTTCGCAATCGAAAGCAGGCTTTGCGATAATGCGTGAGTTATTGGCATTTCGCAATAAACCGAGACCGCATGCATCACCTCGGAGAGCCTCGCGTACCGCTGGCTTACGTATTGACTCACGTGACTGACTTCTTTTTAATGCTCGCTTATCCGCGACACAATGCCATCGGTAATCTGCTCGAAATTTTTCACGGATCCACTTGAAATTTACTACGCCGAATTTTTTTACATATTCTCACCGTTTATACGAATTAATTCAGTGATAATAAAATATATGTTCCGGAATATTGAAATATTTTGTACGAAAAAGTAATAATATGAGGGATTTAACAAAAAATAATGAAAAACAACTCGAACAAATCTACATCCTATCTCAACATTCATTTTCCAATTGAGATAATAACAACGACGATAAAAATCAAACGCGTCTAATAAAACGCCCCATGCGAATAAACTTCAATCAGCTCTCAAACCATGCAACGAACCCTCGAAGCGACGCGAGGCCTAATAAATAGCACGGGCGTAATTCTATCCGTCTCAAAGTGAAATTCAAATGTCGTAGAGTCAGATCTTTGATCAGCTGCTTTTCCGGCTTGGGCCTAAGTGCCGATAACAAGTTGCCAACGTGTCTATCTAGTTTTGCAACTGCGGAGACCGAATCGCGAATACTTGGCGCACAGTCATAGTATTTGAGGCATTCTCTGTCAAGTCAACCACTTTTTTTTCGACCATCTCAAAATCGCCCAAAAATTACTCATGCCGAATTACCACCAAAAGGAATGTGATTTTTTTCAGATTTAAAAAAATTTTGAAAATGTCTCGTAAATTTGAAATTATAAAAATATTGGAAGAAAAATTTGAAAAAAAAAAATTCACATAGAATATCTCATATTCATATTATTAACAATTTTGGGGCAGATCTGAGAGCATGAAAAAAAAAAGTTGCCGATTTGACGTAGAATGTCTCATTCGTAGGCATTAGGTTATACACGTAGCTTTGTACGCTACAAAGTATTGGACGTGAGTGTACGTATAAACTCGGTTCGCATCTCGTTCATATTCCTATCTCGCTTCTGGCGATTGGCGTGTTATCGTCATCTCTCCTCCCGCCGAGCACACAGCGAGTCTCGCTCGAGTCTCGACATCGAAATCGACCTGGAGCGTGTTTCGCTGTATATACAGCTCCTCGAGCTCTCGCAGAAAGAACCCTGAAGCGTCACACGCTCGTGCGATACAATATATACGCACACCGAGTTCCGAAAGTACACAAGTAAATACATGTACACTCTGTATAATAACCCGATGAGGCAACTTACGTTGCGAGGCTTTAGCACGATCGACATGCGATACGCTCGTATACTTTACTTTGTAACGGTGACAAGGGTAACGTGGGTCACCCTTTTGAAATTCCAATTTCTCAGTTTCTATCTTTACATTTTGAATTATAAATTATTTATATAAGAACATTTTTATTCATCAAAAAAAAAGTGTGTAATATTGTTGATTTTTTTTTTGTTTCTCAAGTTTGTTCGGATATTTTTCAATAAAAGTCGAGGTTTGCATATAAATGTATGAAAATTTGCTTGTCCGAACAGCTGGGAGTGTGGCGGCTCCTATAATCCGGCTACTCGGAGGCTAGTTGTTGAGGAGGACTGAGCTCGGGATATCACTGTTGGTGTGGGATCCATGTTGACGGGACGTCCGCACTAAGCTGGCCATCAATATGGGCACCCTGGAGGAGTCCGGGGTGGCCAGGTTAGCTAAGGAGAGGCGAACCGGGCCAGAGGGGAAACCCAGCAGCCAAAAGTCTCCGTGGCGGGCAGTAGTGGGATCGCGTCCCGGAGTGGTGCCCCATCGGCAGCCCGGTCGATATGCTCCGACCAATAACTTTTTTTTCTTCATAAATCTGTTCAAAGAACGTATCAATTTGATATTTTCATGCTTTCAGAATTTTCGCTATACTTTTATGCAAAATTAAACCATATTTTTTTCACCTTTTTTTATCACTCAGACTCGAAGAAAATGATTGAAAAACGAATTCAATATTTTTTACCACAAAAATGTTTCGAATCGATTTGAAAATTTTTTTGTTGCGAATATGCAACTGAAGAAAGTAGCAATACAAAGTTGCATTGCTCTGTGAGTATTTATGCAAAGTGATGCATTAATATTTCTGCCAGTTAATCGCAAATGTTGCAATGAAAATTGTTTTCCATTGCCGTGAACGAATGGCTTGAAATTAGCATAAGGTATTGGAAAAATGTGCTGCTAACAGGATTAGCGTGGATTCCGGTACCTTGAGAAATATTGTGCCGTTTTGTGGACAGTAAGAAAAAAGGGACACCAATAATAAACCGACGTTGTACGAAGTTACGCATTCTCTGTGTACATACAAGGTTTGCTGATGGTTACATCCGGTTTAATGCAAATCCGTTGCATCGAATAGACTCGGGCTCGGAGATAGTGCAATGCATACACTTTAGTGCTGCGGCCTCGATAACACTGAGGAACTTGACTCTCGTGACTCGAGGAGTTGCGATTTCCCAAGCCGTTTAATAAATTCACGGGGCTGCGTGATCAAGCGACGGAATATAAGGTTCGCCTCGCACCATAGCGACCCAGTTTTGAGCTCGTGGGTGCGACTCGCGTATTGGGCGAGACTACATCTTCTTGTAACCGCAGCAGCGACGATTTATTGAGAAATTGGCAAGGTCGGACAGCGGCAAAAAATTGCCTCAATTCCGAGCAATTTGCACTCATTTTGTGCCGTTAATATCGCTAGAAACAATAATTCCATCGAAGCCCATAACAATTTTTTTCCTTAATACAAGGATTTGTCATTATAAAATTCATTTGAATATGTCACTCGACGAATTCGCTGAATAGTCCACAAAGAATGATTGTGCAAACATTTGCACAGATACTTCCGGGAGTGATGAAAATATTGTTTGTTTATCCGATAAAAATGCACTGAGGAGGAAACTTCAGAAAGCAGGAAACGAAAATGATGTACTGTTCAAAATTCCATATATGAATTCAATTTCTTCGACGCGTGAATAAAGAAAAAGATAATGAGATATTTCGACAGAATATAAATGGAACGTGCGTAATTAAAAAAAGCTGGAAAATGCATTTTCAAGGTCCATTTATTTGATACTAAAAATGATAAATAATTTTTTAATCGGTATCCAGCGCAGCTCAGCGGCGAATCCCGTGCTCAGGAAATCAGTGGCCACCTGTTGCGTCATAGGATTCAATAGAAAAGCTTTGCCATGTTCTTTCGTCCGCAGATGACGAGTACCAGTGCAATATCTTTCGTTTTTAAACAGCAATTACTCGGAGAATTGCCGGATATTGTGTACATGGATTTCGGCACGTACACTAGTAACACACTTGCACCTTTATCGCTGTAATCACCAGTGTACTGCTCTGCCTATCTGCGTTACCAACGACGACTCGGGTGCGTCGGTGCGCTCGCTGCTCTCGCCACTTTCGGTGTGTGACCGAGCCCGAGTTGTGGATTGCGTCACGCAAAAAACGAAGCAGACACGAGCGGAGTGGCAGTCGCCAGCGTCGTCGTCCAGCGCGGACCAAGGCCTAGGATCGATTCGATCATCCGCGAAAACGAAGGCCCTCGTAAATAACCAATTGCCTTCTTCGTTGATATACACTTGCTGCTTTATACAGTACACACATATACATATATGGGCTATTTCATGAGAATTAAAAAAATATATACATATATATATTTAACGTATTTCATCAAAGAACAAAAAATATCTTCGAGGATTTCATGGAAAAAGAGATTTAGGAAAAATTTACGGGATGATCCGTAAAAAAAAAAAACGAAATGCCTTTATAATATATACAGTGAAAGAAGAATAAAGGTTGTATTTTTGACGATGATATAAGGTAAAAGGTTAAATGAACATGTTATTTGTTATTTGAGTAGAATTTGTGATGAAAATGGGGAGTTTGTAAATATGTTGGTTAGACTTACACGAAACGTCCTGTATACATTACATGGCCTACTCGTTGAGACTGGCTGGGCGTGTATGATTGGTTCTTTCGTCTCGATAAAGTAACATATTGAAAGCTCACGGACGACCTCGTTGCGTTAGTCACGTGGCCCCGATGATGTCGACGTCTCCTGTATTCTTTTTTTGTATCTTTTTTTTGCTGCGAAACACCCTCTCCCACACAGAAACTCTCCATGGGTATTGTATCGAAGGTGACTCGATGAAATTGATCGACATTTTGTGAGGTCAGGCAATAATGTGATTCAATCGATGTGTGCCATTCGCCGACGAAATTGCGAGCATTGCATTACTCGTAACCCACGTTATTCACTCACGCTTTATTAATATTTTGAAAAATATTAATTTTGCAAAATATTCCCCGAATATGCATTAAAATATTCATTCTCAAAATTCGCACGGCCATTTAAAAATAGTGAATACAAAAAAAATCCGCCGAATTGATATTTGGGTTCGCATTTTGTTGAACTCGACAAAAGTCGTGCCGCATCATCCATCATTCTTAAGATCACACGTCCCGGAAGCAGCGCCATCCGCTAACAGCGTACGCTTCCGGCCTGTCGACGCTTTAGCTATATATTGCTATCTTACTAATATGTGATATGTACGTACGTATAGAGCCTGTTATGGCTGCCTGGCGCAGACTGTGTGTGGTGAGTGACGAGGGATCCCCCGGCTTCGCTGTAGCGGCCCCGCACGCTTTCATATTCCACAGTGAGCATTCACATGTTTACCAATTGCAGGGAATTTCCGGAGCCTGGAAATTGACGTCGGGGCATCCTTCCTTTATTGTTATATTGCCTTTCTCCCATAAACTTTTGCCAATACTACATTGAAAAGCCCAAAATTAAGACTAATAATTTTTTTGTCCTAATTACTGCCTGTTTTTGAAAATTGACACTTTACACATTTATTTTATTTATTTTTTATTATCGAATCATTCAATTCCAATCAACAAATCTTTGTGTTTATCGTGTTTTTTTTTTAAAATCGTTTTAATAATTCAGATTATCAGAGAAATATTCTGTTACTTTCTCTATATAGGTGAATTTTAATTTGGAGCGTCGAGCGGCGATTAGACAAGGAGAAAGTCTATCATTTGCTTCTTTGTGCATTACGAGCTGAAGTTGCCGCCTTACGTATGCAAGGAGTTTCCTGGTAATCTCGAAATCCGATGCCACGAGGGACTTTCATGTGCTTTATCGTGAAATGCGTGCGGACGAATAGTTTCCCCTCGAATTGCTTTTGTAGTGGACGTAGTATTATTGTACCGGACATGAGGAACGTTGGACTCGTGATATCGACGTATAGTTAGCAACGCACGCGCATTATCGCATGTCTGTGCTCTCAGCGGCGAAATGAAACACAAGCCGGCAACGTAAGACGTTGTCCAGTTGTCAGAAAAGCCTGGAAATCCTGTGAACGTCAGAGAATACATTTTTTTCTTAAATCTAAGGCTTTATTGTTCCATTACTCGCTATAAATTCTTAGAGGTTCGAAATCAGGTGAAAAAAAATTGTCAAATTGTATTTTCATAAAAATTTGTAAGCCAAAAAAAAAAAATGCAAACCGGAAGTGAGGCTTTAGCCTCGAATCCTGTGATAACGTAGTACATAATACTCGTGTGAACCAAAGCGGATCAAGCAAAAGCTCACGTTTTTCACAAACATAACCTAACAATCTCGTTGCAAAGAATATCACGTACAGTCCGAGGAAAAACACAGTTTGAATAGCCACTCGAAAAAATCACCATGAGCCGATCGCTCGGACGGCACGTTTGGCAAATAATTTTGGTACCTTCCGTTAGACTTGTAAAAGCAAACAACAATACCTTAAATTGTAGTCCGCAGGCTCTAGATGTTTATTTTGTCCGGGGGGAGAAAGGTAAGAAAGTTTAATGGGAGGATACGATGACCGCGTAACAGTACCTTTAGCCGCTTAAGGACCGAAATCCCTTGAACTGAAATTCGTCCTTTAGCTTGTCGTACTCGCCACCGCCCAGGACAAGAGGATCAGTGGATTTGTAACTACGTGCAAATGCCCACGCTCACGTCAGGTTAGGTACTATAGTGTCTACGTTTGTACACGAGCTTTATACGTCGGTATACCTGAAGCCGAGTGCAAGCTGAGGGTACAACGAATCCGGAAAAAAGGGATTTTCCTGGAGAGAACGAAGCAGCGATGAATGGCCCGGATGTTGGCTATCCATCGAGGCAGCAGTGGATGGCTTTACGGTCGACTTCCGGGACGAAATAAGGCTCGTCTTAGGATAAGGCGAGCTAAGATTGCTCGTGATACTCCTACCGACCCACAACCTAAAAAATGCAGCTACACGTATTTCCTTCCCGCAAGATGCTGCCACGGTCTTGTGGGCAAAGGGCTAAGAAGTTTAGCCATTGAAAATCTTCTGGGTTTGGAAATAAAGGCTATACGTTCGTCACTAAGCTGTATATCTCAACTGTCAGCACACTGAGGATACCTGACAGTATTTAGAACGGAAACAGCATCTACCGAATTGTAGGATTTAAACACTGACACATTTTTAAAAAATGTTAATTATTAAAATACATAGAATTTCCAGAGTTTTCCAAAATTCCTGAAATGTCTAGATCTTTAGAAGCAACAAAACTGTTGGCCCTTGAGAATTTTAGAATTACCGTGATTTTTAGAATTTTGAAATTATTCGAATTTTCAGAATTTTCGGAATTTTGAAATAATTCAAATTTTCGAATTTTTAGATTTAAAATTGTTTTTGTTTAAGCCCCCTCAAATTGTCCAATTTTTTAACAACTCATTTCTATTTATATCGAGCAAATTTACAGCAAAGTGAACGACCGGTACATCCGCCTCACGGTGCACACTTGCATTGTCACATGCTATGCAGCCCACGTTCGAAAAGAGAGAAAATGAATGAGAAAACCTACGGCGACAGCCCCCCGTGCCATTGACTGTTCCGAGCCATAAAAATATTTACCCTTCCGGCACGATGGTTATGCGCCGGTTTCGCAAACGCGGAAATGCCCCGTGGTGGGTATATTGTCCCACGCAGCGAACGAGCGCAGCCAACTCAAGGTATTGTGTGCTTCCCCGGGCTTCGCTGTCTCTCTCTCTCTCTCTCTCTATCTATCTCCGCCATATCCCATATTCCCACTACGCTGCACTACTAACACGCGCATAAGTCTTCCTTGGAATAGATAACGATTTAGCAACGTGTCATGCCATCGTATTATACAGGTACACGCTCGTAGGCGTCGCTCGACGCTGCATCAGTGTTTATCACTCTCGCACGTACTTCTCGTGCTACGGTCCAGCTGCTTCTCAATGACAATACGATAACGCGCGATACATTTAATCCAACACTGCAATCAGTAAACACCACGTCCTCTACATGCATTAGCTCGTACTTCGTTCGCAATGACGATTTCAAACGAAGTTTGAAATGCAAATATAATTCACAATTCATAAGCACGGCTATAAATTAATTCTAAAAATTCTATATAAACGTAAATGAAATATTGGAAAGTGTATTTATTGCGAAAACCATAGTTCTTACAAAGTAACGTATAAACATTTTTTTAAATAGTGTATATATATCGAATAAACTTAAAATCAGGAAATATTTGCAAGTATTTTTAGCGACGTTAACGTGTAACCAGAAAATCCTGTGCCGCAAGGCTAAATACGAGTTCTGCTTTCCTCCTGTCGTAAAAGGAACAGAACGCCTGAAAAAAAAAAGGAAGGAAGACTCGAGCACGAGTCTCGTGCGAGTCGTCAGGCGTAAATAAAGTGCAAGCCGCGTTCTGGAGAGGACCGGTGCATCCAACACCTGCCCTTCGGAGGAGCGCGAGCCGAGAGCTCGTTCTTCGGGTTCTTTTCTGCTGCGATTACCTCGGGTTCCGACCGACACGAATTCTCGTGGGCGCGTGCTCCTGCTGCTGGTCATTGGCGATGGTCAATGGACCTCCGGCAAGCTGCTCGAGTTGCATATACCTGGCTTTACAATCGAGAACGCCTCACGATTTTCTTTTATTTTATTTTATTTTTCAATAGTCGCGAGGCATTCAGTGCACAATAAGCGAAGAGCTAAAAGCTGCGAAAGCATCAGCTGTACATAACTACAAGGCAGCGAGTACGAAATCGTCTCGGGTATCGAGAGACTAACGTGAAACGCGATTTTTACGGCTGCCGAAGCAAGGACTCGGGCATCCGAAGGTACAGAACGCTCACCGCAGGCTCGCGATTGTGTCAGAAAATTATGTCCCACCTGGCACTTACGAAACGCATTAATTTATACCTGTATAACACATATATTAGTTACACAAGTCCTAATGGCGAGACTCGATGCATGGGCCTTCGCCAATTACGAAACCCTCCTTTTTTTTTTTTTCGCCTAATACCAAATAGTTACCATTTTTAGACTCGCGAATATATCTTCGCTTCGCCCTTGAATACGTAAAATCATTTAAAAGAATTCTCTTTTTATAAATCATTATTTTAGTCATACATACAATATCGATCACCCTTAACGTTTTCATTCACAATTTTTCCCTGTCCAATTTGCTGTTTATGGCATTTTTGCTTAATTCGATTGATTTAATTTTTTTGTTCGTGTATCGAAGCGCATTCGTTTGATCGATATCCTTTGGCTGCTGGGCTAACATTGGCGGAGAGTCCTTCTGGGTCATTGGCTATACGCGAACTGGACCGGGGAAAAACGAGCGGGTTGTGCCTCTGTATATTCCATAGCGTACCTACTACATCTATCTGTCTTTGTCTCGATGCATCGATTTCTCAAGCTCACGTTGCCGGCGCGAGCCCGCGACCCCAAGGACCACCGTCGAAGGCTATCCCCGCTATCTGGGTCGCGGACACTCGCAAATTATCTCGATTCTTCCGCTCTTGGCAAATCCCACTCTTTTTCCTTCTCGCTCTCTTGTTTCCTTCGTTGAGCCCCCCTCTCTCCTTCCTCTTTCGCAAGTCATCGCAACACTCTTCTAGTACTTGATATCCACCTTGCTTTATTCCCGAGGGCTCGCACGGTTTTCGGTCTTTTCGTCGTCGATGTCGCAAGTGTGCCGCCTTTATTCACCACGGTTTCGAGCGTCGCTCGCTGGCGGCAGCACTTGTCGCGCATCCAGCGAACTCAACGCCGAGAACAGCTGTGATAAAGCAGTCGGCCACGTGCTCGTGATGATCTGGAGGATATTCGCTCTGCGCACCGCCTCTGGTTGTCAAACTTTCGTCTACACAGTTTCTGGCAATTCTACAGGTTGTTTTTACACTAGCAAAAAATATGCGCTTTCTGAATTGGAAAAAGAGGTGCCCATTTTTCAGTTAAAAAATCAGTGCTACCGATGGAAGGAGAAAATTACTTCAAATTTCCTTCCGGTTACTTCAATTTTTCGATTTCCACTTGAAAAAAGAAAAAAATAATAATATTGGTTCTAGAATATAGGATCAAAAAATCAGACAAAATTTACGAACGTATCCGAGAGAATTTAAAAAAAAAAGTGTTCGTTTAGTAATAATATTTCGTCACACTGTTTGCTGCGGCAATTATCTCATTCCAGAGCTGAGAATTGTGCCTCATTTCGAAGTAAAAAATTCGAGGAATGCGATCCGAAGGAGATAAAGACGAGGCGAAGGGGTCGAAGGAGATTGGAGGAGAGTCGAGAGATCCAGGGGCGAGTAGACACGGGAATTTCATGAATTATTACCAATTTCATCCGGCCGAAGAAAGGGCTCGACAACTTCCGCGAGGCGTGTGGCGACGACCCGTGCATCAAACAGACCGGAAGTACCTCGGGCTAGACGTCGGCTGCAACGCTGGGGTAAGCTCACAATTTGTACTAACGACGCGGTGTGCGTAGTGTACGTTACCACGGAAACGGCAGCTGCTTTCATGTATTTGTGCCGCCTTGCTTCGAACGGAAGAGGCTGGGTGACGAGGGCGGATCCGGCGGTACTCCGCCATCCGCCGATTGGAACGAGCAGAAGCATTCACCTAAATTTAGAAGAGTTATATCTACTTCCTTCTCGCACTCTTCCTCGTTTGCTACGCGCGCATACATCGACGCACGAGCCAACGAAGCGTGGCTGACGCGCGTTGTCAGCCTCTCCCTCTCCCCTCTCCTCCGCAACAGAAGCCTGCTCACCAGAAATAAACGAGACAGGCCCTTTTCGAGAATACATCGGTATTTCCTTGTTTCCTTTGTTTCCTCTGCTGCAGATGCGCGACCAAATATAGCGACTATTGTTTAGGGTCGATTAAGTGTATCAGATTAAAGGGAACAGTGAGCGCTTCTTTAAAAAAACAGCGTCTTAATGCCTTCAATTTTCAAGAAGCATGGATAATTGAAGAGTTAATATAATAAGAAGTATACAATTAAGAAGAATTAATTAGCGAAGCTTGCGATTTTTTGTTCAGGACTTGACGATGGTACTTCAAAATTTTCTTCAAGAGGAAGTGCGGGACGTTGATGTTCATCTCCTCGGCGTGGATCTCGATCCTATACTGATTGAAAGAGCTCAAGAGCACAACACATGTCCGGATCGTGTGTCCTTCCACTGTGTGGATTTTATGGATAAAAATCGTGGCTCTGTTCTGTCGAATTACCTCGCGAAATTTAAGAGGACACGTTTCGACGTTACCTTCTGTTTTTCCATAACAATGTGGATTCATTTGAATTACGGCGATGCAGGTCTGATCGATTATCTCGAGGCGATCTGCGCGTGTTCAAATATGGTCGTGATCGAGCCGCAGCTGTGGAAATGCTACAGAAACGCGTCGCGGAGACTGAGACGCGCGGGAGCCGAAGATTTTTCGCTTTTAAATTGCCTCAAATTTACCGGAGACGTCGGTAGTCATATCGACAGGATTGTTACCGATCAATGTGGTTTTCGAAGGCTCGCAGTCACCGGAGAAAACGACTGGGGTAGAAAATTACTCATTTACGAAAGGGCGAAATAAAAATTTCGTTCATTTCCGAAGCCGGTGAAATAATCAAAGCACGAATTATCAATTTTCTCCATCACACCTCTTGTATTTCGTCGAAGTGATCAATCAAAGTACAATTGCCGATGCAACATAACGCAGGGTATTTTTGTAATAATTTGGAATGTCCGTGTAAATGAGATTTCGCCGATAAATGGAAAAACAACAGGGCACTTGTGTAAATGTTGTTGGGAGGATGTAGATAATTACTGTTTTTTAATATATGTGTTGTATGTATATGTATGCAGGTGTCCCTGATTGATTGATATATATGTATATATCGATTGCTACATTGCTACTGGATCCATGTTAGTTGGTTGCATGATTTCATTTTCATTTGCAGTGGGTCAAGGCACAACGCGCTAAAACGTCTAATAACTAATTACGAAGCTAATACCCTCCACACTGACTCTGAGCGATATAAAAAAGATAGTACATATTCGTCCCTACCAGTATTACATAATAAAATATTCAATCGCAATGCGCGTTATTAAAGCTCGACGCGCCAAAATTGCACGTAGCTTTTTTTCTCCCTTTGTATTAGCGATTTTTATTAAACGTTTTCGATTTTTATTTATAGGTATTTCTGTTAAATTATACTCTCAAAATGGGATATGAGTGAATAGGTACTATTATTCGAAGTTATTAATATATGTCTGTGTGCTGAATTTTTAAGTTTCTATTTCTCAGCCGCACATTACTTGGCGAACGAAATCCTCGTAGTTGATGTTTCCTTGGGAATCCTCGTGACCTGCCAACAACGTCTCCACTTCCTCGTCGCTTAGTTTCTCACCTGCAAATTAAAAAAAAAGCGTTGTAGAAACACGTTAAACTAAATAGAAAAAGAAAAACTAAAATAATTGGTGAATTACCGAGCGTGGTCAACAAGTGTCTGAGTTCAGCAGAGGAGATGAAACCGTTTCCGTCCTTATCGAAATGGCGGAGACCCTCGATGAAATCATCGGCGGTGTCCGAGGTGCGAGCTTTGCTTATGGCCTGATAAATGGGCAGAAAAACTTCGAAGCTGATTCTCTCATCAGGTTTGTGTTGATGCGTGAACTTCTTGACGTCAGATTCCGTCGGATTTTGGCCCAAGGCTCTCAGAGCGTCACCAATCTGCGCAACATGAATCTTTCCATCTCCGCGGCTGTCAAACAGCTGGAAAGCCTCCTGGAATTCTGCAATGAACAAAACAAAACGACTCAGAATTTGCTGACATAAAAAAAATTAAAATTTCAATGGCTGCTCCACGACAATTTGAATACAGACATTTGCAAAAAATTCATTGTTTCTTGTGTTCTTTAAAATCACATGATATTCTTTATCCGTGAGATCATGATAATTTTTTTCTTTTAAATCAGATTGATTCAGCAAACGCTTTACCGACTGCAATTTTTGCCACATTAGCAAATTCCGCAGTGCGTCCCACAGCCACGCACTGCGAATCTTTCAAATTCACAAACAAATAAAAAATGTATAAATCTGCTTTCCTATGCATTTAGAAAAACATGTATTCAATCCAGAAAAGGTAAAGTCTTGTTGCATATGGAGTAAGTCATTGCGCAATCAACTTGTTGTGACCGGAATCTTACGACACGCTGGAATACAATAAAAAAAATTCCAACGATACGATGTAAAAGTTAAAAACATGAAATTTAATAGTTAAAATATGAGTTTCGCCTATGAAATCTCCCAACTTTTCTATGCGAAATATGCATTCCTAAGCCAATGTCAGCGATACAATGTTTCCAGCACTTTGAGTAAGAACAAAGTCGAATGACTCGACACAACAAGAATTTTTACCATCCATCGATGACATCATTCTATTAGTCAGCTCCTGATAGCTAAATCCGTACATCTTGAAGTTTTTCCAATTTTTCCCTCGCACAAAAAAAAACAAAAAAAAAACTCCAAATAATCACAGAACGAATAAATCCTTCACAAGGCGTGTCTCGTGGCGTGAGAAATTAAAAGCCAAACGTCAATCAACCCGAACTTCGCGTACCGAACGTCAAAACGAGATTGGCGATAGTTCGGCCGCGCAGGAGGCTAAAAAGTAAAGACGCTAAAGGAGATTCGCGAGGTCTGCGAGGTTGCATTCATTGCTGCTTCATGATACACATATACGAGAGCCTGTGCTCGTTGAACCTCGCTTTGAAATGCCGCTCCATAAAAGGCCATCGCCGAGATACAAGAAGAGCCAAAGAGAGAGAGAGAGAGAGAGAGAGAAAATACGACACTTACACACTCAGGGTGTGTCTAAAAAGGCAGGATACTCTTGACCTGAATTAAAGAGTAAGAGAGGAAGAAAAAAAGAAAGAGAGAAAAAAAACACACACGAACGCTTGCCCCCCATTGATCTCTCCGAGTCTCAGAGTCTGTTGCGCTCCCTCAACCCAACCGACAAACCTTTCCGTCGCCTCGTCTCCTCTTCGAAACGTGTCTTTTGCACTGAGCGTTCTTCACTTACCGGCCAGCTGATCCTCCGAGTACGAAGCCTGGGAAAAAACCATTTCGCAGTTGTTAGGAATAACGATTGGACTGACGATTGTTGTATCGTATTGCGAGCTTTCGACGGTTTACTTAGCAGCTTCGGCTGCGGCTGAGGTAGCGACAAAACTGTCAAATTGTACTCACCATTGTCTCTGTGTCGGTCGGGAATGCGCGCTCGTTCTCGCGATACTGCGGACAACACACCTTCAATACGCGGTTTGTGTGGTTCGCTAGTATCCTGTGATACGCTGTAGTATAGTAGCTTGTGTATTATGTATGTGTATGTATATATATATATATATATATATATATATGTATATCTATAAATACGTGGTATGGTTTAGTGTGTGCGGTGGGTAAAGATGTGGCGACTGGCGCGCTAGTTCCGACTCGCAGTGTTGCCACGGCTGCTATGGAGTACAGACTTGCTTGTAAATTCTTCGAGAGGCCGAGTCGAATGAGCGAGCACGCGAGTCAACACTATCTGGCGGAAGTGAGTCACGGGAATTGCAAGTTTTCGAATATCGCGAAGGTTTCGAATGACCCTGCGTGAAACGTATAAGTGCCTACCCGGCGAATATGCGAAATACACTGAAATATATGTTGTATCTCGGAATTTTTCCTGGCCTGAATAGATTTTTTTGAATTTCAGGAAAGTATGGGTTTACTTTAAAATTCTTTTTATATTTAATAGGCGAAATTTTTTTGTCGAGAGCGAAAAAATTGATTGATTTGCGATTTTCACTGATTTTCTGATGAATTTATCTTGGATTTTAGTGAAAGGTAAAATCCTATGGTAAGTCACATCTTTTTAATGTGGTTTCTTTGTCGCTCCACTGCGACCGCCTATGACACTTTCTCTCTCGCACTCACCGCAACTCAGTCGGTAACAAAAACCTGTGAACGAATGGGATTTCATTTCAAGATACGTTTAATGACGATTATGTTGATATTATAAATGTCATTTGACATTAAACGAGAGTCGGTAACAAATACGATTGATTAGATTGTTGTAATAAAGTTTAGTTTATTCCCATTCACGAATAAGTTCAATGCTCAATTACATTATTACACATTGTATAGAAACGCTATAGTACGTATGCTTTTTATACTGCAGGATCGCATTTATCACAGAAGTACAGACCGTACGTAAAAGTAGCCGCAATTCATCGTTTTACGACCGTGTATAGTATAATAATAATAATGGTAATAATGTGTACTATATACGAACGGTTATCAAATTTTTAAACCTTTTGTGGTACATACATATACGTTATAAAATCAAGTGTTAGCGGGCTTGTTCTAATTCAACAAGTTTGATAGACCTCATAGTGTGGAGACTCACTAAAAACGTGCGTTTTCATTCGTTGTAGAAGAGTCATTAAGATGGGTACACATTAATTAGTGCATATCGACAACCTATTATAGAAATTTAACGCTCGAACGTCAAAGCTGTTATTATCGCTTCATTTTATAAGATTAGAAATAGTCACGTTCAAGTAGTTGTACTGTGCCTTTGCATCAGGTGACTGGTTAAGTATCTTTTTTTTTTGTAATTTTTTATCCCCATTTCCCTGTTTTTTGTCGTATAGTACAAGTAGAATAACATCGTCATCATCAGTTCCCAACAATTACAATTCTTTCCTAATTACATATTTGTCCCTATAAAACTTTTATCGTGTGCGCTAAAAGTACGCATATGTACACATATAAAAACTTTGAAATACGCGTAATAAAATTGCTTTCGATAATCGTAACGATATTTAGTAACTACGGAAATAAATAAGAACAATAATAAGTTAAACTACAATTAGTCGTTAAGTTTCTGCGTATAACGTTCTACTCGTCGATGGCGGAATATTAAGGCCACCCTTTTTCACAATCTAATGAATATGTTTGGTCCGCTCCTGGCCAATTTTTGTTTTTGAAGATATAGATTTTAAGTTTCTGGATTTTTTTAGAGTGCTAAAGAGACTGTGTCTAAATATTAAAACCGCAAATACCAGAAAGAGTCATTCTTAATGACTTTTGATGAATTTTTTGTTGTTGTTATTTTTTGAGATACTCTGTTAGGGCTTTTGCCTTAAGATTCAGGCCGTTCGCCGTGAAGAAGGGCACATATGGCGTTTCTCAGTGCTACTGCTGGACTGAATGTCGTATCGTGCAGCGGCTCGTTCGTCATTGGACTCGTGTATTTGCCGCACAGGAACCACTCGTTTATTGCTGCTTTTTCATATATAAAACCATCTAAAAAAATTGTTATTTTAATTGAAAAATTGTCCATTATTGTCTCGTTTTCTTTCGCGTGAGTCCGCGGGGGTTGTACCATTTTGCTGGACAAAATACCTGAACACTTGACCGGTTCTCTCATTACTTCGTGAGTTATAGGACACAAAAATTCATGAGGCACGTCGACTTCCTCGCAGCTTTCCGTTCGACTCATGTTTTCTTTCTTCAACCAATAGAGTTGTTTCTTAAACGTTTCACTTAGCTGAAAACATTTAATTATCTTTTAATAAAAGTCGTTGCAAATTTTCTACAAAATCGTGGATGTCGTAGAATCATATTTTTACAATATCAAATAATACAGGGTTTTTAAAATAAAATTTATATTGATTTTTAATGTATATTCGCTCACGTTTTCATCTTCCTCGATTGCAAGTCTGGCGACGAGCTCGTCTTCGGGCAAGGAAAGCAAGTGCCGCCCGTTTAGATAAGATCCCTGGACTTTTCTTCCAAGAGTAGCCAATCCAATTTCATTTAGCCACTTAGCGATATCGTCGGCCTTCCAGTCAGACACCTTCTTCCTATTGTGTCGCAATCTGTCGATGAGTGTGCTCTGGGAAACGAGTTGCTGAGGTATTCGCCAAACCAGCACAGTTTTATCCAGAGCGCCTGTTTTATAAGTCAGTTTGAATACAAATACTTACGAGGCATGAAGTCAAATGAACAAATTAATTGTCTAAAAAAATTTTTTAACCTGTAACGAAGAGAGTTGTGTCTTTAGAGAAGGCGCAGCCAGTCACAAGGCTCTCGTGATTTTCTAAAACGTGAAGACAGACTCCAGAGTGCTAAATTTGAAAAAAAGTATATCAATTTGATTTTCCACAATGAAGGTGGTGTTAATAATATATTGTGGGTAGAAAATTGAAGAACGCACGACACTCCAAATCCTCGCTGTTCGATCGGTGGCAACGCTGCCTAATATTTCTCCGTGAACCGGAGAAAATCGAACGTTCATCACATTACCACCGTGTCCGGCTAAAGCCCTTTTTTCCTTGTAAACGGCGCCGGAACCGGCAATTCCGCTGAAACCTCCCATGCAACTCGTACTTCCTGATCTTTCCCTAACTTCCCCTTCATCTTCTGTCTGTTCGCTCTCCGGAGCTTCGATCGGATCATCTTCCGCCTTTGAGACGCTAACTTGCCAGAGTTTGACCAAGGAATCGTTACCGCAGGTCGCCAGAAGATAGTAAAGCGTGTTTTCGTCGAACGACGATTGTCTCACACCTGTAAAAATCAGATCTGGGTATAACAAACAAAAATGCAACAATTAATAAAAAATCGTTTGTACAAACACTTTATTTTCAAAATTTTCAAATTGACAAAAATGCAACAATTAATAAAAAATCGTTTGTACAAACACTTTATTTTCAAAATAAATAGCCAATAATTGTTTATATTTTATTATAATATGCGAATACCTGGCATAGCGTAAGGACCTGAAGATGCAGGACTAAAGTCGCATCCCTGAACACCGAGATCATGGCCATCTTCGCAAACAACGAGAGCGATCGCTTCGGCTTCGCGATTAGCAGTATCAAACATTCGCCAAGTACCTTCGCTGCACGCAGTTACGATGTAGCGTGAATCGGGTGTGAACGCCAGTGCCGTTATAGCATCAGCGTGGCCCTCGAAGACTCTGTTAATTTGACTGAATTAAACGAAGCGTGAACAAGTCCTTGCAATTTTGTTAATCCATGATCGATATCAATTTGATTTTTCTTCACTTTTTTTCTCCGGTGTTCGTTGCATTACTCACTGCAATTCTTCCATACTTTCGACATCCCAAAGCGTTGTCTTTTCATCATCCCCTGCTGTCGCAATTTTCGTACCGTCCGGCGACCATCGACAGACTCGAATTCCGGAGCCGGAATTGACAAATGTCGCCCGTGCTTGCATTCCCGTCTGGCAAAATCAAATACACGGGTTTAGTCAAAATTATGAATTTTACTTCTGAGTTATTTCTTTGCAAATTGATATAATTTTGTTTTTTACATTAACTAGGATCTTTGATACTAACCTCAGTATCCCAAATAATAGTGGTGCCATCAAGAGAACAAGACGCGAGCATTGTGCCGCACGGGCTGAACTCAACGTGATTAACACTATATTTATGACCATCCAGAGGGCTGAAGCTTTTCTCGTGAAATTGTATTTCTTCCTCCGTTTCGTCTGATTCTTCTTGCTGGGCGTTATCGTTCTCGTCAGCGCACCAGATTCTCACGAATTTGTCGCTATAACGCAGATAAATCGATATTATGACATTCTTCAAATATTCATTGAATACACGAAGACACATTTATCGAATCGAAGCCATTCTATTTTCGGGTTTATAAGGGACCCAAGTTTATGAATTATTGGCGACGGAATCGATGCGATAATGCTAATTAGCGGCTACGAACCCCGAGCCCGAAGCTATCATTCGATTTCCATAAACTGCGACGCTATTTACAGCCCCTGCGTGTTCGTCGAGGGTCTGCAGCAGGGTGACTTCGTTTCCCGCGCATGTTTCCGCATTGTGAACGACGTCCTGTTCGTGCAGGGTATTCTGAAAAAATTTCGACCCGACTATCTAACGATTTGTATCTTTTGCTTTTTGTCTGTTTGACTAAATCAAACGCTCGTCGTACCTCTCTCCGCTGCTCCGTCCAGTGCAACTTAGGACTGCAGTGCCTCACAAGCTCGGAATTAACAGTCAAATTACTGGCCAAGCCCCAAACTATCACCGATTTGTCGTTGGAACCTGTGGCCAGGAGATTTCCGTCTCTGGAAAAGGCGCAGCACGCTACGTATCTTTTGTGACCCACTAGAACAGCTGAAACTCTTCCTGAATTCTGTAATTTATTATTTCGTCATTATCACGTCATTAATATTTACCAGTACTTTAGATTTGATTGATTGAAAGAAACTGTGATTTTTTTCGTTTTAAAATGCAAGTACCGTTTCCCAAATGACGGTAGTTTTGTCGAGACCGCTGCTCGCTATGTAGAGACCGTTGGAGCTAAATCTCACGCAGGTCAAGGCACTGCTGTGCTTTTCCAGTATCCTGGAGAGCGTTATAGTCGCTGTCGTGGGCTGACTCTCGCATTTGTCCTGCACAACTCGGACGTCCCACATTTTGACGTAATGGTCGTTGCCGCAAGTTACGAGCTGGTAAAGTTTTGCGAACGGTCGATCGCTACCTGCGTTCATAGGGAATAACACATAAAATGTAGTTAACCATTTTTCGTAGCCACAAGTTTAGCTATTTATTCAGGAAAGTGGAAGTTTGCGAAACGTTGACAATGTAAACACACTTCTCAACAAATAACTTCAAGGCGCAAATAATAAACATATCACGTTATGCTTAATTACATAACTCGGCTTTGCGTGATATCGAACATCACACACACACACACACACACACAGTGAAAGTGGTGCTCAAAAAAATCAATACACATTAGCCGCAAGATTGCCGTTTGAATAGATCTATATCAGGACTTTATATACTTACTAGTCACCTGTTGCTGATAGACCGAAAAATCGCAGCCAACAACACCGAGGTCGTGAGCGTCGTCGACGCTTGCGAAAGCTGTGACGAGCTGATTATCGGTAAGGCACGAGTCTAACATTTCGCTCGAGGAGAAAAGCTTCAGGACTCCGAATGTGCAGGTGGTTATCAACCACGAGGAGTCTGGAGAGAAACAAACACTTTGCACAGCACCATCGTGCTTCTGGAAACTCCTGTTGAAAAAAATATATTTTTTTTAACACGAATGATAATTATATAATTAGAATTATAATTTTTCCGTTAAGTAAAAAAATTCGATATATTTCATTGAACTTGCCTGATTAGAGTTCGTCGCACCAAATCCCAGAGACAAACCTGTCCGTTATCTCCGGCGGTGGCGAGGAAGGTCGAATCCGGTGAAAATCTGCACACTCGTACAGATTCCCCGCCCGCTTGGACCATCGTATGAATTTTTGAGCCGGTCTTAAACATCAAATAATTATATTAGTATACCGATAAAAAATGTTAACTGTACAACTGTCGTTACGTGAAAAAAAAAAAAAAAATTGGGCGAGACTGATATAAAATTTACAGAGTAGATCCCATCATCGACATAAACACTGGACAATAATTACTACTTATAATAGATGGCGACAACTACTCAGGATACATTCATAATAACAAGAAGTCACGTGACGCTTAAACTCATCTATTTGTAACTTACCCGGAGGTTCCACAGTTGGGTTGTCCCGTCTATACTTGAGCTTGCCAACATAGTTGATTGTGGGCTGACCTTGACGCAGGTCACTCCGTACTTGTGGCCCATGAGGGGCGAGTACGCGACCTCTACATAGCCGAGGCCGATCTGCCATTCCCATACTCTCACGCGTTTGTCACTTCAGGGGTATAAGTGGGGTATAATAACTGAGTACGTAGGCTGTCGAATAATAAAACGTGCGAGCGTACGCTGCACGGAAAAACTGTTTTTTTTTTTTTTTCACCGCTAAAAATAGTATTATGCCGGTAATTACTTTAATTGCCTCTACAGAGTATCCAAAAGTAAATAGCTGACGAATTAGGTACTACAAATATTGACAAACATTTTTCGTCCAAGAGATTATCAATTATTTCGGCTTTGTTTCAGTATACTTTTGACCTTTCATTTTTTTTTAAGGAAATTCGAAGTACCATTTTTATACCAAATAACTTTTTTCCTTTAATACAACGTTTTACAACCTGTAGCATAATTTATTTCAATCCTTTTTCATTTTTTTTTTTCAGACAATATTGGTGTCTATTTTATTAGAGACTAGATTTGCTCACCCAGACGCGGTAACGAGTATACAATCTCCAGCAAAATCTACGCTGTTAACATCACTCGTGTGAATTGAGAGTGTTTGCAACGGTTGGACGCTCTCCATCATTGTCGAGGTCGTTTCGAAGTAATATCCTTTATCTGAAACATAACAAGCAGAAGGAGGAAATGAAAAATTGTTTTTATGCGGCTCGTGTGGTGGCGATCAAATTTACAAGGCGGTAAACACACTAACCGACTAATACATCGGCACTATCTCGACCAACATTTTTTTCTGTACTTATGTCGTCGTTAAAACACAATCGGGACTTGACAATCCTCGTTCATTCGCTTTTTTTAAATTCTCTTCATCATTTTCATTTCATTCCAATTTCTGAATATTAATTTGTATTTATTTTATTCAATAATTATTTTTTTCTATGGTTACCTAGAGAACGAACGATTTTAAATGTGGTCTCGACGAGTCGGGAAGACAGACAGAGCTGCACGCGTTCTCCGCATGTTTATATATGGCTTATTACACGTCGAGCTTGTAAGCATAGAATATTTGTGGGCGTAATTGGTGGATAATCAGCTGGTAATCTATGTGACGACGGCTTGCAAATTTAGGTTGAGTCAACGTGGCCGTTAAGGGCTAAAGTACCGAGGCATGTTGTCTGACAAGCGATCGATGCCCGGCTCTCAAGGGAACATAATTACTCAATTGTAATTATTAATACTGCGACAACGGCAATAGGAACGTGTGGCTAATTTTTTGTATTTCAGTTTGTGATCTTTGATAAATTTTTAAGAATTAATAACGTGTCGTTAATTACCGAAAAAATGCATGCTACCTATTTAACGTGAACTTGTGGTCACGTCAAAAAATGCAATATATATATGTATGACGTTGAGGATCGAAACATTGACATATACAAAGCGGCATGTGAACTGCATAAATAAAACACGCAGAAATGCTTGAAACTGACGTGTAACTCGTGAAGAATATATCGATCATCGGAATAGAAACCGGCTACCGGTGCTTATGTTCTGATGTTGTAAAAAAAAAATGTCACTGGGGTACAGGTATATATTCTTGACAAATGGAACGATTGCATTATTTGATAAAATGACACTAGCGGATGCTCCGGTTGAAATAAATGAATAAGAGTGCACTTGCAGAAAACAAGGGCTTTGGATTATTGATTAGTTGATCTGTGCTCAAAATAACATTTGTTACTTTTTTCAATAAAAAGCAAATTGCGTTGAGAAAAACAAATTTTCATAATCGATCAAATTCACCAGTAAAAAAAACAGAAGATAGAATGAAAAATCCTACCAGTAGATTAGTAACTAAAATAACATTTTCAACAATATTCGCCTTATTCGCTGTCCTGATAATCAGTGATCAGGAGAGCACACGTTTTATCACGTGTGATAAAAATAACAGTCGATTTTTACAATATTTCTATATTTCAACAACAAAAATTTAAAAAAAAAACTGATAAAAATTCTGAAAAAGCAGGAAATTTTGTCAATTTTTTGTAAATGTATTTAAAAACAATTTTTTATTCTTGCTAATATTAAATCATTCCCGGCATCACAATTTTTTTTGTTTTTTTCGTTTTTGCGACAAAAATCAGTAGAGATTGATAACGACAGAAAGAACAAAAAAATCGAAAAAGCACAATGACATTAGCCGGTCTGATACTCACTGCTAAGGAAGGCACATGTTCTATCACTCGTGATAAGAATAACAATAGCTGGGTGAGTACGGTATATTTATTAAAAAGAAAAAAAGCTCGTGTGTAAACTGCGCAACGCCCCTTGACAAGCACGGTCCATTTTCACCTCACCACTGTAAATCTCATCGTCTCCAAGCTTCTCCTTTAACCGGAATTTAGTGTTTGTTCGTTTGACTGGAGAGCGGCGTGCAGCGGTGAATGTCACGGTACCGGTATGTCGCTCAGCCTGGAGTAGCACGCTTTACGACGAACCGGAGGACAGACGATACCCCGATGAACGAGACACCCGGCGCAATGAAGTTGAGTCCGTGTGGAGTTGGACGCATGTCTACCCTTTCGCCCAGATCGATAATACAGGCATGCAGGGATATATATTCAGCAGTGGCCGAGCGATAGAGAGAGAGACAGAGAGAGAGAGAGAGATTGCAAAAGAAAAGTCCTCCTCCTGCACTTGTCGCCCTCCTATATGCCCGCCGTTTTTCCAATATAGATGCACACGTGCAACCGGAGCGAATTAAAAGCTCCGAGTGCTCGCCCATTGTACAGAGACACGTACGTGCATCGTACTCGCTTGGGAAACGGATCAATCGTTGGAAACCTGCGTCAAAGGCGACCTAGTCATTGCACTTGACATACAGGTGGCCCCAACTCTATCATTGACATTGTCAAATGCTAATCAAGGATAGTACGGAAATACCGAGGAGTGGGGGTTGCATTTTCTACGCTTGTATATATATGCATATGCAGTGTATTTGATATTGTCATTAAATGAAGAGCACGTGATTAGGTACTTTATGTTTTTTCCTCATACAGATAACTTTGTTTTCGTATAAAAAACATTTTTGTTTCTATGTCAGGATAGTGAAAATGAGTCGTAACGATCGAGCAGTGAGAAAGTTTTGATGGTAACTCATTTTCAGATCTTTTTGGCTATTTCGAAGTTGCGTTTGTAGGGAAGCATTTTCAAGTATTATCTTTTTATGATATATGATTAATTGCACTGCAATTTTCTGCTATTATTTGGTTCATTGATCTCTGAATGCTCCTAAAATATTTGGATCTACACGCGATTGAACAGATCCATTTTTGACACTCATCTGTCATCCTCTCTTGAGATTGTTTTTCCTTCTTAAACAGAGCTAATGTGTAAGCAGGTGTAAGCATGCGTGATTGAAGCAGAGATGAGTCTCTGATTGAAGTATGTTCGACACTTGACAAAAAAAAAAGTCATCCCTACCCTCGCATATCATCAGTCTTTTTTTTACACGTCTGTCGTATTCTCATCTGCAATTACCTACTTTTCCTTTTCATGAAGGGTGAAAAAAAAAATCTGCATAAGAATGCGGAGGAATCGATCAGCTGTCGAAAAATGAAACGGGTGAGAAATAATCACGATTTAGAGGTTATGTCCTGCCGCGTGTACGTCGGCGATCGTAAACAACATGGCGACGTAGGGAGAATGCTGTCAACGTCAGTTGCGAAAAAAGTGAATTAGAAGGTGTTGTTTGGATGAAGATTGAGAGCGTGACAGGCGAATAATCGCGACAACAGGGAAATAAAGATTAAAAGCAAATGCCTTTAGGTGTAAAACCTGAATGCGTGCGGTGCGGCACACACGAAACGCCACTTTGGCACGCAACCGACGCCGGCAGTCTGTGCAACAATTGTCTCGAGGACGAGAGAAGCGCTGACGGTAATGCCATCGTGAAGAACGAGGAGGAAGAGAAAAATGGTCTGGGCTCGAAGCCGTCGCGAAAAAGCACGAGAATAACACGTTACTGCAAACCCAGGCCCAACGCCACGCTCAAAACAGCCCCGAAGGGAAAAGGGCGACGACACATTTTCAAAAAACAGGTAAAATCAAAGACATACATTAAACTGGAATATTGTAAGGTAGAATGTTAAATCTATCATTTGTAGTGTTTGGCATTTTATTTGTCATGGTTTAATGTTAAAATGTGAATTTTTTTCCTGCAGCCTATAAAAGCTCCTTCGGCCGTAGCAACTCCTGTTACGAGCAACTTTGTCTTCTACAAAGGCTCGTACTTTCAAGTAGGCGATGTAGTTTCTATGGAAGACACGGACGGAGGGATTTATTATGCTCAGATCAGAGGACTGCTCACTGATCAGTATTGTGAAAAAAGCGCCGCTGTTACGTGGCTGCTGCCGACCACCGATAGGTATTTTTTTTTTCATCATGATTATTTATACTGGAATTTTGATGATAGGAACTGTACGACGATGTATTTTCTCAGTCCTCCTCCAGAAGAAGGCTTCAGTCCTGAAACTTATATAATAGGACCTGAAGAAGATTTGCCTCGCAAACTGGAGTGCATGGAATTTGTCATGCACGCTCCTTCAGATTACTACAAATTAAAAAACAGTCCTTACCCGCCTCCGCTGACGGAAACCGGCGCTGGTTACATATGGACTTCGCTCAGGAACGAAGTTGCCGCTAGTAAAAAGTAATTGACGTTATTTATAATGACACGAAACTCTGTGTTTGCTGTGTAATATTTATGTAGGCGAAATTTATTCGATGCTCAATTCACAATTGTTAAGATATTGTTTACCTTTTCTTTTTTTAATATAAACTTCTATATCGTTATTTAGTGTTCATTATTGCCTGAATAATAAAGCGTATAACGATTTCAAGTTTATTTTTGGTGTACATCAAACCGGACAGAATATGAGAACATTTTTTAAACCACTGAAGTCTCGTATCTTTAAGATTCGCTCGCCGTGATTTAAATAAACATTTTATCGGCATTGATTTATTACTATTTCACTTGATCTATAACTTGATTATTAATTTTTCTATCGAAGAAACACTTCATGATTTCATTCTAAAAAATAGCTGAGGCTTTGAAATTTTTCTAGAATGTATACTACATTTTTTACAATCAGTAGCGCAGAAAAGTTGTATCGTCATAACGGTTTTACGCGGTAGAAATGTTTTTAGATAGAGAAACCAATAGGAACATATAAACGTGCCAGCGATATATCATTTATGTACAATATTTTATATTTGAAAACGCACATATTCAAAACACTTTTCTTTTCGAGTGGCTATCAGAAATGATTTCAATGCAATAAAATTATCCACTTTTTTTGAATTGACATTACGAAAATACGCAAACATAGTTCAGTTTGAAGAATTATTTCGTGATTCGAACCGATAAAAATCAAATGAAGGATAAGACTTGAGATAAAAAATCCATTCCTCAATTCATGGATGAAAAATAAATATCGTTGAATTGTTACGCATTTCTTAAATATGTTACATATTCGTTATACCAACAAAATTCCACATTCATACATTTTCTTTATAATTGCGTTATTGAGAATTTCAGTTTGAAAAAATTAAATTCTCACGATATCAACTCTGAACTTTAATTCTAATGATATTTTTGTATATCACTTATTCACCTATTTCACAGCGAACGAACCTCCCCAAACGCTTACAATCGCTTCTGACCATAAATATATAATCTGTCTTCTCCAAAGCTTGTGGATTATAAGTGAAAAGTTGAAAAAGAGATTTCGTAGGTACATTCGCTAACGACTGAGCAATCTGCGATAGCGAGATGGTAAATATACATGTGAGGTGTTCCCCGAATGGTAATTTACACAATAACTATGTGATCGCTCGTAGGCGAATCGACGGAACGCAATAATTTGGCATCTCGTTATTTGGTCCAGACTCTGTGCGAACGCATACACCCAATTCCTCGGGTTCCTTTTTTTTGCGCAATCCTGAAAACTAATTTTCCATTTTTGCTTAGGAATCGAAGACTTTTTCGAGGATCTCGACGAAGTATACGGACTTATCGCATTCTCACTGTCTGTCTCTGTTTTTTTTTTTTTTTTTTTTTCGCTTTTCCCGACACTAGCAATTATTCCCTCTGCGGTTTGAAGGGCTCTGCGGGGAAAGAAGTGAATTATTATCGGCTCTCAGCTCTGATAATTCGTGTGTCGTGATTTATTTGACGAGATGAGGGACGACGGAATGGGCAACATGGGTGCATTTTCGTTGGTTCGAAAGGGATCGGAAGTGGTCGAAGAAGAATGTAGAACGTAGCCCACAGACGTTGTATCGAGCCTGCCGGTAGACGTATCACTCGGCGCGCCGATCAGTCAGCTAGGATCCAACGAAGTAACGGCTGGTCAGAATTTGAGATCTTTGATAGCTTGCGGCAAGTCCGGCAGTTTCATGTCCTTTATTTGCTGGGGTATATTCATGTTCTTCACTGCAGATACGGCGCGAGCGGTCGCTGCCGTGATTCCCGCCTGCAGACACGACACCAAGGACAAGAAGAACAAGAATTTTTTTTTCTTTTTTTTTGTAATGCACAATACAATTATAGGGTAAAATTTAATTTATGTTGTTACGTGCGATTGTCGCAGTGAAAAAAAAAAGCTACAGAAATGTTTTTTTGGCTATTTCGACAGTTATTGGGAAAAAATGAAAGTTATTATGATCGTTAGGAGAATTGAGTTATCCAAAATGATTTACCGGGATTTGTAATAACTATTCACCTTCAGTGTCATTATTAGATTAATTATTTGCATTCCTTGGACAGATAATTATTAAGTTATTAGTCTTCGATATTCGGAAAAATTGGTATTCGATATTATTCTACCACAATAACACAATTTTTTCCTTGTTAAAAATATCAAAATGCCGTGAAACGCTAGAATTTGCGGGTCGAAAAAAAAACTTTTTTTCGAAGCTACCCTGCGAATATTAAATTTTTAATTTTCGTGCGGAGGTCCGATTGTTCTATTTTCTAGATTTTTCTATTAGCTAAATCGAATAGAGCTTAGAGAGTAGTTTGGATTGCGGATTGACTACGGGTTAATTGCAACGAATAATATACATATTTTATTATTCTTAATAAAGATTCTTCGGTATACAGATATGCGTTAAGGCACTAAGTGTCATTTATGTTTGTTAACAAGAAATAAAAGAAAAATAGTCGAGAGCGATAGGGGAAGATCAAAAGCCTCTACCGATTATATCTATGATTGCATTGATGACCCGCTGCCGGCCGATGGAGTTTGATTGCGTTCGTTTTGAGTTTGTTTGTTTTTATGAATCACAGATAGCAAGATATTAGAGAGATATGAGATTGTTTAGGGCGTTCGGCCTTATTGCATATTGCCGATTAACTTAGAGAGGGGGCCCCAGGAGAACGTACGAGCAGGATCTCGGCGAACAAGATCGTCTCGATTTGTAAATCCCCTAAAATTGCACGTTAGCATAGGTCAGTGCCGTAACCAATAAACGATTTTGCATGAACCGACATCGGAAACAGTTAGTTATTTTAGTCGTTAGTCAGATATAGTTTGCCAATAATGTACTCCGCAGCAGCGCCAGTAACAACAACAATTCATTCAAATCTTCAAGAAATAATTCAACATGCCTCTTAAATTCTCATCAATATTTTAAGTTATTTATTACAAATAAAAAAAAGAAAGCTTCGTCTATGGCGAAGCAAAAAAATTCCTTCAACTTGTAGTTTCGCATCAATTATTCTTGCACTGGTTTTTGCAATTAAGAAGGTCTATCAGAAAAGCATGGATTAGCGGATATTGAAATTCTTCAAAGACGAATACATAGCTCGAGTTCTAAGCTAAGAAAAATCCCAGGTACTATTTGGGAGGCCTAAGAAACTAATCGAATGGCTTACCTCCTGTTTTTCCAATTTGTTCTGTTCCTCGATCCTCGTCAATATTTCAGTCATATTGGTCTCCAAAACCATTCCTCCCATTACCAGTTCGTTCAGAATATAGTGAACCTTGTCCACGTGAAATATGAGATCGAGCTCGCACACGTTTTCAAAACATTTGTCCAGCGTCTCCACAAACACTTGGATGAGATCTAGAATGCCGAGCTCAGACTCCGAACTGTCCACGCAGAAGACAAAATACAGCGTCGCGTAGTGTCTGTAGATTAATTTGTAATCAGAGCCGCCGATCAGACTTCCTCCTTCCAAAAAATTGCAGACATTGTCGTCTCTCTTAGAGACCAATTGGAATGTTTCCTTAATTATTTGTTGCTGCATATCCTCGTTCTAAAGACAAAAGGCAATTGTGATTGTTTATTCCTACACAAATCTTCGCCTCACAATCATAATTAAATTGTTGAATAAAAACGCTTGTGACAGCTGACGGACCTGGATAAACAGTGAGAACAGCTGTGAAAATAGGGAGAAAAATACTCACGAAGTACTCGTAAAATTTGGAAAGTCGGGGCTTCCCATGATTGTTGAAAACCAATATCGCCTTAATCATCTTATAAACGTATTTTTATTACGTTCCGTCAGACTCGTCGCCTCGTAAAACACATACGACTTTTTGTTACTTTCCGGCCGAAAGTTTGGAGGCTCTTCATCCGTGTTTGGTTGAGAGGTTAAGCCTCGTCGGGGATTTCATTCGCAACGAAGCACGAATTCCTAGTGGTGTAGTAGTATCGCTATAGATAGTCGACCAATCAACGACACGATAAGACGAAGATAAAGAAATTCCACCCATTGGCCGGTTCGGACCGATTGAATACTGTGTGAAATTTTATACGAGCAGCGATGATGAGTTTTCCTGGTAGAGCCTGACTATACCATTTCAATAAATCATTTATCTTTATGATGATCTGCTGCGCTCACTTGTCGAGCAGTTAACTCTCTACCTTATCGACGACTGTGCGGTTATCGGGCGGAATTTGTATCCCCGACCGCTGATTTATTAATTATCATGGGCAATCACTCGCGAGCTTCACTGAATCACCGCCTCCATGTATTGCATTATTTAATTTTCTGCGCAAATGTTGTAAACTGAAATTATCATATTTCACTAAATTTCTCGCTTGTTATTAGAATAATCTCTGCATGTCGTTAAATGTGAAACCGGTTATTTGTACAATAAAGTGATGGATTCGCGAATAAATTTAATCAACATGATATTAATATAATGCAAACCAGCAGATCGTTCACTTGGAAGCTGCACGGAAGAAATTCCATATTATAATGCACGTGTAAACGGACTTCATTACCATCATGCAAATTTTTCCTCGATATCCCATTGAGCGGACTCGTTTTGGCGAGTGAGAGTGGCGAAATCGCTTTCATCACTGATTTCGAACTTTCGTCGCGATGCATTCTATAACAGTTACCAAAAAAAAAAGAAATTATTGTGAGAGCGTCAATCTCGATTAAAATTGGCGGTTCGTAATATTCTATCCAAAAATTAACTAATTTTTAAAAATATTGGTTGCTATGCTTTAATCCAAATTAATTAAGTAACTTTATTGATTTCTCAACCTTTTGCGTTCTTTGAAAAAAATTGTTTTCTTCATTCTCTAAATAAATGCGAGATTTACATCGATTTCAGTATCCTTAACGCGAATACTCTATATCAATTTTTATGGCTCGTCGAGTTTAATAAATATAAAAATGAATGATAAAAATATGCAGCTCTCTCTTAGCGAATAATGGACCAGGCCAATGTATCTCATTATGCAGCCTAGGAAAAAAAGCGCGACACACCCATCACCGTCTCCAATCGTTGGAAATATTTGCACATTTTTATAGATTCACCTGCACCTCTGACCTATACCCAAATATCGTCCTGTAGCTTTCGGGTGTATTCCTCAATTTTTACGTAACGATCCCCGGACGATTTCTTTTTCAACTCTTCAGCTTTATAAGCGGACCGATGATCACTGCAGAAATCAGAACAGTCTCAGCGTTCGTTCAGTAACGAATAACAACCCAATCACCGTCGACATGTACTCTCACACCCTCACTGTGAGTACTGGAACATATCAAAAATTCAATTTTTTTCAAATTTATATTAAAAACATCATGTATTAAAAATACAATTGAAAATAATTGTTTTTTTTTAAATTCTGGCTGTTTGCCAGTCAGATTTTAAAAAAATGTATTCAGTTTCCGACTTTTTAATTAAATGATGATTAATGAAATATTATTGAGTTCGGCGTTAATAACACTTCAGTCAACACTCTGAGTAATTATAGACTGTAAATAGATATATTACACAGAAGTAATTAAATTTTCCCACGCATCAGACTTGAAATCTAAATACGGTAATGTACAATGATAATTAATATTTCAGTTTCTCGTGCTCGGAGTTGCGGCAGTAATGGCTGCACCTTCGTGGGGGGGATGGCAAGGACCTTCGCAGTGAGTACAACATTATTTAACCATCGCCGTGAATTCAATGAAAAATAATGGTTAATTTAAACGACGAATTACGAATACTTCGAAACAATTAATATGTATTAATAAAAATCAATTACTGTCTCACAATTAGTCGTGACTTATAATAACTATTATTCATAATTATAGTCACCACGGCCCGGACTATGTGCACGAGGTGCATCATCATCACGTGAAGAAGGTCGGATATCCCGTGTACCACGTTGAGAAGGTGCATGTACCAGTTCCGGTCCACCACGTCGAGAAGGTTCACGTTCGCGTTCCGGTTCCGGTTCATCACGTGGAGAAGGTTCACGTCCCAGTTTACCACGTTTCCAAAGTTCATGTGCCCGTTCATCACGTCGAGAAGGTTCATGTGCCATACCACGCAGACAGCTACCATCATTCGGCTCCGTACCACGCAGAAAAATGGTGGTGAAGAGAGTACTTGGCGATTCTCTCAATAATTTTACCTATAAGATGTAAGTACAATAATTAAAGAATATTCGACTTTTTTTTGTCACTTTAACGTCACAATTAAAGTACTGGAATAAAATAACTTGCTTTAATTTTACTATGAAGTATATACATTTTTAATTACAATTGTAAAATCAATTTAATCGACGAGCTCATGGATATTAAGTCTGTTCTAAAAGCGTCGATGACCTTGCAATCTTTCAGATCCAGTCAAACACGAAGCAACAAACAGATCGGAACGAAAAGCAAGCATTAAAATTAGTCGCTTTCATTTTACGAGGAACCAAGACTCTCCTCTCCATCTCCGAAGTCCTAAAATCTACTTCGATCAATCGACAACCGGCTAGCGACGATTTATTCAATTGCCTCGATGGCAAATGTACATTCGCTTTTCTTTTTCTCGTTTGTTTCTCATCGTACCTGATTACTGCTATATTTTTTATGTGAAAAATATATTTTTTTTTTCAAACAACACTGCTTGAAATGCATTTCTCTTTGTGCTACATTATTTATCTTTAATCTCTCCTTTGTCCATAAATATATCGATTATGAAGACTCTAAATTATTTCCTCCTTTCTATTTGACACATTTTTATTTGTGCGATATTTCTTCACGTGGTTTATCGTCGCTTCGTATACCTTTTTATTTCCTGACATTCTTTATCGCGTTTAATCGTTATTTTGGTATAGCTTCACCGGAACTTCAACCACATCTAGAGTTGCGGTATAGGGTTGCACTCAATGTCGAAGGTAGCTCAGGAATAAAAGGAAGAAAGGCATTCTAGTCGAGACGCACGCTGCGAATCGGACCCCGTTCCGCCCGAGCAGTTTCAGCCCCCGGAAGCTTATCCGACTGTCTGACAATTCCAATAGCATCTCTCCCCGACCTCGTGTATACGTCAAAGACACGTTGATAGAACGGAGGAAAAGGAGAGAGAGAGAGAGAGAAAAAAAAAAAACGCGTCTGGATGCCAAGATCGTCTGGTTAGTCGAGGAAAAGTCTTTACGAACTTTTCCACGGCCCTCGACCCCCACGCTTTCGAACTATATCTTTGACATCTACTTTCACTCAAATATATTCGCTGAAATATCTTGACGAAAAAGAAGTGTGTCACAATTTCTCGTATGATGCCTCTTCGACCTCTAAATTGAGCATTTCCATGGGATAGGAAAAATTCCGAGATAAACCAATATTAACTCGCTCAAAGGGCGAGTTAAAATATCTTCATTTTATGATAATGAAAAATTTCACGCCACTAAAAAATGTGACGAGGAAGTCACGTGTCGAAGTACAAAAAATCGATGCAATGTGAGAAAACATTTTTTTGTTCGTCGAAAAACGAGCGGAGAAAAGTAGTGTGAAAGCGAACTGGTTCGTAACTCAGTGAATTCCGCCACGCCTTCCAGCAACGTGTTCTATTTTCCTTCTCATAAATACTTCCTCGTTCGCTGATAAACAAGCAGCGGAGTCAAAAATGAGCGTTTTGAAAATAGAACTGCATATATGGGGAAGAGCCACGTGCCCCGTTTGAGCTCGTAGCTTCGGACAAAGGGTAAGCGAAGGGCTCGGCCCTTCGAGTCAAAGCTCCACTCGGTGTACTTTATCCGCGTTGTAGCTTGTATCGGCTTCGAAAAGCCCAGAAGGCTGGAAGCTTCGGGGCTGTTGTGTCGCGGTGGGATTTAAAGCCAGAAAATTTATCGTCCTGTGGAGGCGGACCAAACGGTAAAACGAGGATAGGAGCGAGTCTGTCGCGAAAGGGGTTGGCCGGGTTTTGAGACGAACGGGACCACGGGACGAGCGCGAGATCACGAGGAGCAGGGAAAAAGGAAGGAGACGCTGGAGGGAAAAGAAAATAAGAGGGGGGTGGGGGGAGGGGCGAAGGCGAGTACGCGAAGCCGAAAACTGCAGTCACTGCTGAGGAACGTCGTCGTTCCGGTGGGATTCTGGCGCGGATTCAACAATTGTCCGACTGGCTATCGGCTATATCCACCATTTTCACGTCCGCCTCCTCCTCACTGCAGTCGCACGCTTGGCCTCGTTTCGCGCGAGTGCGTTACGCCGTTTTTCTTTCTCCATTTTACCGTCCCTCGCCTCTTCCTCCTCTCTGTCTTCGTCTTTTCGTTTCGCTGGCTTTCGTTCTATTCTTTTTATTTCTATGCTTTCGGGAAGAACACTGGTACAGTCGACACTGCGTGAGATGGTGCGCGCGCTGCCTTCCGTCGCATTGTAACAGAAAAACACTTCCGTGTTACCGGAGATTATTAGGGAGGTTGGCGACGCACTGATTTCGTTCTTTTGTCCTCTTATTTCGCCGTCGACGCGCCATCTGAGCGCAGAGCTTCGAACCACAGCCTCATTTATGATTAATGACACGGTTTGAATTAAACACAGACGACAGAATTTTTTTGTTATATTTCTCAGACGAAATATAACGCGTTGATAGGCGGGACAAGTAGAGAGCCCGTCAATTGGTTACATTACAATTAATGAGAAATGCATAATTAAGGAGTTGAACTTTAGGGAGTTTTGACTGTAGTCGCTGCGTTTGTATCTCGTGCTGCCCTCTTTTTCGAACGTAATCGTAGTTACAGGACGTTTTCGTGCATGGAAAGAGGAATTTGTACATTATACTCGCGTGTATATCTGTATGCCAAAGTCGTGTGAGCTTGCAACGTAGTTCGGTGTAGCTCGAAATCGGTCGGAAGTCGGTCGGTGGGCCAAAAATTTACCTCGGCGATCCACTGGCGCCAGCAGCCAACCCTCCACCTCTTCAGAAATAATAACGGAGAATAGAGCTCTGCGGCAGGACGAACAGGAGGAGCTCACTGGTATTCAATCGTGCTGCAGCAGAGCCACCGCCGAGTGGAGCGTGAAATACAGTGGATTCTTAGACAAGATGTTTGCGACGAAAGCTCTACTTCGAAATTGTAACATATACACATACCACTGATAGCAGTATGAACAAATAGTGGCCATGATAGTCATCGCAAATCAATTTTAACGCTGTATTAATTAAAATAATGTTATTATCATTTTATTTTTAAGGTTAAGTCGTACGTATAAATCTTGATCTTGCTACCGCATATCTATATGCATTTATTACAGAGTCGAGAATAGAAGGTCGAAAAGGTCGAAGGGTGGCTCTTGGCACAAGTCAGTCGACAGGTAATAATGGCCTCGCCATTTCGCATAGCTACCCGTCGAATCCTTCATAAAACCGGCGCAGAGGCGAACGATTTCATTTTATTGCTGCGCTACGCTGTCATCGGGCGAATTATCGGAGGCGTATGGAACGTTATCCACGGTTTCGCGTGCGAATAGATATTACCCGGCGAGCGGGTCCTCCGCCACGCGCGAGCAATAACTGAGCGCTCGAAGCTTTCCGGATTTATACTATTCTATCGAAGGCTCATCTTTCACGATCGATAGCTCGTAACGCTCGATACGAGAGGAAAGGCTCGTATCCGCATGCGGAAACAATACTCTTCAGGAGGATTCATGCCTCGGCCATTTCTGGACAGTTTTACAAGTCAATTGTGGATTAAATGTGTCACTATTTAATCCCAACGCCAATCCAATAAAAACCTCGGTGCGATTCAATACTCATACTCGGACTCGAGAGGAAATAGTGCGGATGAATCTAGACTTTTCTATCCATAAATTCTCAGCATTGTTATTATCGAAAATCGATATTCTTAGTTTATTCGAAAGCATTAATTTTGCTTTCAGCACAATTTTCATTGGGCACACGCGAATAATTTGAAAATATTTGCGAGGACGTAATCTCAGGATCTCCGGGTGCACTTATTCACCGTGCGACGTATTCCTCAGTGTGTGTTCCTTCCATAATTCGATGTTATACACGTCGGGATATGAAAAATATGTGCAATCCAAAAGTGGCGCGCGACGGAGGCGATGACGTCGAGCATATGTAGATACCCGGGTACATACACGAATACATATTCCGCACAACATTATTACCGACAGAGATTTTCATCATCCCGGAAATATATGCGTCGCTCGGGCTTGTATACGCTTGCATATGTATGCGAAAGTCTGTCGATCGTCTATCTCTCGTCATTCGGCTCAGGAATATTACGTATACGAGGGTGAATTCTCTTATGCATGGAAACGACTATACGTGGGCCACATAGCTTTATCCTACGTACCTTCCTCTTCCCCACCTCCACTCTTTACTCTCGCTCGCTTCCTTCCGCACACACGTCTATGACATGATCGGTGTCTCGAGTCTTCTCGTGGCATGTACCGGGTCGTAGTTATATTTCCATCGAAATACTCGAGGTCGTGGACGCGTTTTCAAAATTCCTGGGAAGTCCTGAGATAGAGAAAGACGAGGGGATGGGGCTTCGAAAAGGGACAGCGGGGAGGCTGTAGGAATGGACCACGAGGCTTCTCGCACTATATGGTACATGTAGGCGCGCCCGTTATTTCGTTATGCCACGCGAGTTATTATCGATGGTCATCGTCGCCACATTCCTCGGGACATCCCAACGGCAACCCCATTTTACCCTTGGCTTCTCCACTTCCTCCATTCTAAGCCCGTTAATGCTTCCCGTTAGTGTCCACGCGTTCCATTACCGGGACACTGGAACCACCCCCTCGACTGTAATATGCATTATATAGTTTGCTCGTTTTTGGCCCGTTAATTTGGGATTTATATCGGTTAATGGAGCTTTCGGGGAGTGCGTTTAATGACTACGACGACTATTATTGCTGATGTTGGCTATGGTTGTCTTGGAAGAAACGACGGGGAATCCCCTCATCGATGAGGATTTTTTTTTAAATTTAATTTGCTTTCTCAGCGAAGCTTTTTCTCAAGATTTTCTTGACCGGTAAATAATTCTGTCTTTTGTAATTGCAGTGAATACTGTTTCTTCGGAAAAATCGGTGAAAAGGCAATTGGGACTTAATTTTCTCTTGCGACTTGTCGTCGCTTAAAAAGCTACTGTGCACATCTTTCAAGACTGTGCGCGAGAGTATAAATGCAGAAGGATGCAGGTGCACGAGGCATTGGGTAAGCCCCCGGGTGCGAGTTCCGAATTAACGCTGCGGCGGTACTGGCTTGAGAAACGAAACATTAGTATTGCAAACCAGGACGACGTGTAATGCAGACCCGACAGGCGAGCGAAGCCAGCGCCCCGGCAGAAGCGCACCAGGATTACCCGTCGTTATGCAAACTCCGTGAAATCGGTGTGCTCGCACGTGGAATACGTGTGGTTACCGTTTCTACGTTGTCGCTGGATTCTAAGCGGGTCAGGTCGAATTATTGCAGACTGCAGGTAGGTACGAACGTTATATTGAACGCGATATACGTTCTTTGAAAATCTACGTATTTCGTAATCGAATCCCAATTTCAAGTGCGTTCGAGTTCGCTCGTTATTGTAGGTCTTGAAGGTCATCTCCTTATCACGGAAAACAAAAATTCTAAATGTGCAAAATGTACCAGTATGCAAATATTATTATTTTTTGTTTCGTTACGGGCATATAATCGAAACAAAAGAATCTTGGATAGAATAGAATACCTGAAGAGTCGTCCGCAGAAAAAAAAACTGTATCTAAGCTCGTGAATGAAAATGCAAGAAAAAAAATAGTATGTAGGTTGAAAGGAAGAAGAAAGGAGCATCGAAATACGAGAGGTAGAAAAATCGATGACTACGGAAGAAGGATTCCGAAGGAGAAGATCGACGCGTTCGAAAAGGACGACGAGGGTTATATATATACGCGAGGCAAAGGAAAAGCCGGAGGAGCAGTCGGAAGACGACAAATACGGCGACGACGGGGACTCGGTGTAACGTAATGCGCCAATAAAAATGCAGAGTGCGATGGCTCTTCTGGCAATCGAGCAAAGCGCTGAAACGTCCTCGAGTGCCAGATACCAGCGAACGGAACGCGTTAACTCGAGCTAGCAGCTTCGATGCGCCTAGAAATGCACATATGGATATGCAGCGCTCGCGACGGTGTGTCGAGGAATCGCGACACGTGCACTGGGATAGCCACGAGTATACCTGTTTTTGTGTACAGAACCTCTCTGCGCATCGAGAAACCTTCGGAAAGCAGGATACCTTTGCTGTGAATGTCTCACAGTGGATAGCAGCTCCTTGACAAATGGCATTTCTCGAAAGTCAATCTCGGTACGAGGGCAAAAGATAATGCGATTGCAGCGCCTCCGGTGTATCCGCATCACAAAAAGGTGACTTCACAAACAAGTGGGAAGATTGTCCCGCTAATATTCTCGCTTACGTTTATTTCGACGCCGTCGCGCCCTCTGAGCGGTGAGCCGTCGAACCTGCCCCTCGTTTTTGATTGGCCGTCACAATTACAACAGTGTTTATGTTTATCTTCGATGAAATTTATCGTCAATTCGATCGCGTGTTGTTCCAGCTCCTCAACATTCGGTTACCGCTATCTCGCGACGAACAAATTGCAATAAGCATTAATTTTCATGAAATTATTTGGGCGTTCGTGTTTGAATTTAATTCGTGGATAAAATGAATGTTTCACGGCTCCGGTAACCGAGCAGTTGTTCACTATGAATGCCACACAGAAGTGACAGTGAGGAAAAAAGTGAGGAAAAGCGAAATCGCGTAAAGCCAGTAGCCGGAAAACTTTATTTTTCAAACGTAGCGGGAGATCCACGCGGAAATTACTCGGAGCACACGGTCTAATGACCGAACGCTCGAACAAGCGCCCGAGCGTTTCTGGAATCTCCGAAGCGGTTGCGCGAACAATTTTCATTCTCCTCTTCTCGCGTTAAATCGCGGAAACAAAATTATAACGTCGGTAAAATAGGTATATTTGCGCGTCGTGGAGTCCGATAAAAAGCGCACGAGGGAACGGACGAAAGAGCGACGAAAGAAATAATCGTTTTTGCGCAGCCAGCGAGCTCAGCCAAAGAGTGTGGTAGCAATTCTGGTGAAGCAGCGGCATTGCGGTCCGGAATACTAAAGTATGAATTCTGCACGGGGCATTCCCCGTCGTCGAGTTACTCCTGCTGTTGCTGCTACTTCTAGCTGCTACTGCTGCTGCTGGCCAGACGCATTAGTCGCGGTACAAAAATCCCCTCTTCCTCTTCCCTTTTCATCCTTCCTTGCCACACTTTCCTGGATCCTCCAACGCATCATCGCAGTCGACTGAGGGTGAGGACCGCAGTTAGACAAAGAGAAACACACACAGATATCTACGTACAACTTGTGGCCGTGGAAAAAAAAAAAAACGTGTTTTATTTATTTTTGTTAAGCTACTTATGGAGATTTTGTCGCTTGTAACAAGAAACAGGTTTACGCAACAGGGCCAGCCTCAATTTTTTTTTCGCTCTTGCTTCCTGAAGCTTTGTTTTCATAAATAAAAAGAATGTCCGATATTTATGTCGAGAGATTATGTTTTTATGTGTACGCACGTGATTGGTGGATTCAATCCGCGGAGCGTGAGTATATATATATTTATGATTTTTGATACGCTGAAATATTTTCTTTATTTCCAACGAAAGTAAAAGCGATGGGATATTATAGAAAAGGGAATGCAGTTGATATTTAACCTTCGTGCAGACGGTCAGACGTGCGATGGGCTCGAATGGGAGGGGATCGAAGAGGTGGATGCGTGCGACGCCGTTATTTGCGATGCATATAAATGCATCGGAAGCGGTTCGCATAGTTGCATGAATTATAGCAATTATCGTTTCTGACGTTTCTGTAGCTCGTGCTATGGGCGCACGCGGAGTGCAAAGGAGAAGCTAGCGCCGACGTTGTGGCTGGTGGCGTCGCGACGGCCCGACGACAAACTCGCGCCGACGAGGACGACACTCTATTTCCAGGATTCCGTTCTCGGACACGAATACGTGGTGGCTCGCTTTTTAATGACTGCAAAGACCGTGGCTCTCACTTGCGTGGAAATTGTGGGGCAAAACGGGCGAAAACCTCAATTTTCATTAAAAATTGTTTTCATGCAGTGCAAAAAAATGGATGATCAGCACCATTTCACTATCTACAAGAGTATTCGTTTAGGAAATTCAATTACTGCAGGAATATCGCCCAGAGTGTGCGATAAATTGCAATACCTCTTGATACGAGCAGAACGTTGTTTGTCCGTAAAGGCGCACGTCCGTAACTCGTTGAGGACCGCGCACACTGATAGCTCGGCTAACTCCCGTTATCTCTTTACTCGTACGGTGCTTACGCCCAATCCTCGCAGCTTTCTGCATACCGACGCTCCTATTTTAAGCACATTTGGCCGCGGAATGTGCGTGCGACACCTGAATACACCATTGTTTTATTTAATACTCTTGTCATAATCTTTATTATCGTTATTCTAAACATAAAAGGTGTCGTAAAATTGTTACGACTTTTTTTAAGAGGTCAGAAACGACTACATCGTTTGCTGAGTTGAGGAACCTCACGTAAGCATTTGGATTACGGGGGAATACGTTTCTCGTAATTAACGCTGCGGAATTCGAACCCGTGACCTAATAGATTAATTTAGAAGCGAGAGTGTCGTTCACCGGAGTGCTTGTAATTTTCGATACATATTATTTTCAATTGTATTTTCCCTCGAAATCGTGAGCAGTAATGAACGTTAGCCCGGGGGCAATGGAGTACTACTAGCGTCGAGCTGAGCGGGCCACTCGAAAGCTCAGCGGGGCCTTGGATCTCGCTGCGAGATATATCGTTAAGGAGTCCACAGAATCGCTGTAGCTATATATATATATATAGAGGTAAACAGAGTGAGATAAAGCGAGTGGTGAAGGAAGTGAGAAAGAGGACGAGCTATTAAGAGAAGGAGGGTCGATACGAGTGCCGGAAACTCTGGGCGAGCCCGGCGGCACGGGGGTTAGTTCCACTCGTAATTTCATTCCGCCAATTAGCATAGTGCCCCTGATTAAAAACGCTCGCAGGCAGGCAAGCAGCCGGGTAGGGCAGCGAGCAATGTACGAAAAACTTTCACCGAGCTCGCTAGCTAGCTGCGAGGGCGCAATCAATTTTCCTTTGGCAAGAATTTTGTCGCGCACCACCCCTAATCATCGACCCTCTCTATGACGCTCCCCCTTCCCCCGCATTCGGATTATTTCTGCACAGGTAATAAATCCCTTGCCTACAGTGCGCAACAACAATGAACGTGACGTTTTTGAAAAAGACTTTTGCGGAAAGAAAGTAAAAATGAGGGTATACACAATACGGTAAATATTTTCTCGAAAATTGTAGGTTATGACGAGTGAGTTGCGGTAGTTCGAATTTATCCGATAGATGTCGTCTTTTTTTTTTTTAATAGTAAATTGTACTTTGGCGTATTGAAGTCATGCAGTAGACGACTCTTGGCACATAAGTGTCGCGAGATTTCGCTGGGAAGCTTGGACGATGCCGCGTAATCATCCAATAATCATCCTTGCTCGAGTCTGAGGTGACTTAGTATTCCGTTGATATGTTGCGTAACGGAACGTGAACTTCGGACAAAAGAGAGTTGGATGAGCGAACAGTGGGACGGAGGAAGACGGGTCGATATGAGCGAAGCCAACCGAGAGCTAATATTAACAGTCTCCGAAATATGCCGGTAAATATTTGGCGACCATGCGATGTCCCCCTCCGTGCGGTCCGCTAGCAGATTCAAGGATCATACGCCATCGACGAGGACACCGCTAACAGAACGTTGCCCACTATGTTGCCTATATACATACAGACAGATATTGCTATACTCGATACATATTGTTAGGGTAACTGAAGCCGTCGTCTCAGCCGGTGGCGCCACGTACGCTGATTGGTTAAGCCCTTGGGGCCCACAGTCATGATTCGTGGAATTTGATCTGCCGCTTTGAGGTTTACGGCTTCGCGGCAACTGGCCCTTAAAGGTATCCCTTCTGGAGTTACAGTCCCTTTAAATCCGAATTTCCAAGACTTTCGAATCTCTGATAGGATGAAAAATTGAAAAAAAAAAATCGAGGCGCTCAAAAGATATCGTACAATAATTGCAAAAAAAATTATTTGACAAAATCGCGCGTCAATATTTTACGAAATTTTAAATTATTTTTATTTAAAAAAAGGTAGATGGATGGATGAAATTTTTATTACATTTTTTTTTTTCGTCAGTCTTATAATAACATTTTCGCTATTATTATTATGAAATATTCATCATTTTAGCGTCTAGAATGTATTTGATTTTTTCAAAATGTTTATTCCATCGAGAAGTGGTGGAGATATTCTCGAAATCTTACGTTTGACCGGACTGTACCGCTGGAACTACTTTAACGTATGCGCAAACCACATAGCTAACTCCGTTTCCGTCAACCGGTGAGTAGGATTGAATCGCCCGCGAATGTACACGAGAAACCACATGCGGAGGACGCGTCTCCCAGAAATGTGTTATGGGATTCTCTATCACTGTTCTCTGAAGGCTTCGAATGTCCTGTATTTGGGAAGTACAACGGAGCTTCGTCTGGAGCTATTTTATCAGGAGATGACAATACGCTTCGGCTGAGACACGTTAACAACGCGCTATTTGTTTTTCTTGCCTCTGGGAAGTGAAACGCCAGATATCAGGTATATTACATATTTTATATTACATAATCTTGTGTATGTAATTAATTAATCGGAGAAATGTGATATGATCGTAAATAATTTTGTCAAGTATCTCGACTGAGAATTCTAGTACTCATGCATTAGATTGAAATGCGTGAAGGGAGAGAACACAGTGAACTATATCTAGTGGTATATTAAGGCTTAATACTCCCTCTCTCTCTCTCTCTCTCTCTCTCTCTCTCTCTCTCTCTCTCTCTCCCCGGAATGCGACCTCTTCAAAGAGCCGTCTCTCAGTTCTGTGGATCAGGTTGACGAAACGTATCAACTTTGCTCAGTCATCAGCTCAGCTTCGTTCTGGCTTCTCTTCACCTTGGTTCAATCTCCACCCCTCGCAGCGAGCTTTCCAATTGAAGACCAAGTAGCTTAGTGAAGTCGATTCCGAATGGAGCATACGGTATTCGAAGAGGGAATCCCTGAAATGAGAAGCTATCACGAACATTCAAATACATATATCCTAATTAAGCGGGTCAATAACAAGGATATACAGGCGGATCAATATTTCTATCACATCTTTATATTTAATCAATCGTTTCCGAAATGTAATCAATAAACAAGAATAATTGGCATCTCACCTCACAAATTCGCACCTTAGAATCAATTAAGGTCACGTATAAATTTCAATAAAAATTGCAAGTACTATGCAAATAGAGGACATTTTTAAAAATCATTGAAATAAAAATTTGATGGATGAATTGAAGCGAGAGAGTAGTGAGAGGCAATGATATTGATAACCCGTTTCATCAATACGATAAATAGAGTGCGATAAGAGCGACCAGATGGAAATAGTTACATAAGCTGTCGTTAACCGGGTGATCTGTCTAAACTTAAATTGACTTGTTGAAATCTCTGTTGCAAATTCACCCGGCTCCTCCTGATCGAAGGATAGGGATATACATAGAAGATGGCTATGTATATTCCTATCCTTCGGTTTATAGCACGTATAGACTGCATAGCAGATCGTAGTTCGAGGATTAAAGCGAGGGTTGATGCTTCTTCCGCAAGCTGGTGAACGCCTCTGGCAAATCGCGCGGGCGATACGTCGTTATCTCTAATTTCCACCCGGCTGTCGACGCTGCATTCCTACAGTAGTGCCACTAGCCTCTTGCATCTCCACCTCTCCGAGGTACACTTAAAGCGCTCCTGTGGGTGTAACAACCATTCAGCCAACAATCTCCAGTCTTGACGAGGTGGATGAAGAAGTGGACAGTTCGTTTCAGAATGATTTAATTACAATTTTTTTAATTCCAAAAATCATTCACCGACACTTGTAATTGAAAAAAAAATTACTTTTTTAGTAGAGTACCAAAAAATTTTATTTCCAAATCGAACTGATCGCAAATATCGGATAATCTATAAGCGAAGCATCCGGGGTAAAAAAATCATCCCTAGAAATAAAGCATTAAGGCTTAAAGCGGTCAGTGAATAAATATCATTCAACTAAAGTCGCGAGGTCGATATCCAATCTATCAATTCTATTCTAATAGTCCGAGTCAATCGAATTCGGTTAAAAGTATTGCAATGGTTCATTTCATTGAAGTTTTATTTAGAATAATATTTACACAGTACACACGTAGATTTATTATCACGAATTTCCCTATATATTCGACATGCAAAATATACAAGTTTGCGCTATATACATAACTGACATATGTATTTATCCATTTGGGTATATATGCATATACCTAGCGTAATACACGATACACCGTGCGAAGCCATTCCCATGATCAAGTCTTCGGTCTATTAGCAATTACGGATAATCGCTCGACCGATCGCGTAATAGGCCAGAATATCATTGTCGGAACTCTGGGTTTGGTCGGTCTGGGCCGGGCCCGGGCGAATACCAGCACGAGCCGTACCACCGACATTAGTACGATGCAACGGAACTCCAGCAGCGAGTGTCCCAACTCCCATCTATTTTGGCAGCATCTCACAGATCCTGCACAAGCCATACACAAGCAATCTAGACAGGCTAACCAATCAATCTCTCTCTGCCTCTCTCTCTCTCTCTCTCTCTCTCTCTGTACACATTTAATAATATACTATTATCATTCATATAATATAATAGAACCATCACAAAAAAAGCGTAGGAAAATCGTTCTAAAAATCTCAACTATATATATTTCGTTCCATAAAGCGAATAATTATATTCCACAATAGTCTGAGACTCAATTCCAAATGCTTAACCTTCGACAGTTCCATCTGATCAAAGTTGGCGAAACTAAAAGCGCGTTACCTGCGAGTAGCACATCGGAAACGAGAGCGACACCTATTATACAACGCGAGAGTTTGAGGAGATCGCGTACAACGAAACACAGAAATAGAGGGAATCGCTTCGATCGTTGGACGTAATTAGTAGTACGCTGATTCAGACACGCCGCTAGTAGAGATAGTTATAGAAAGTGGAGGATCGGTGAGGACTCTACGGTGTGCGCTGCTCTCGCTCACCGAACCGACGCCACACGCCACGCCAGATCTGATTCCGACGCCCGGCGACGTTAACCCCTTCACTTCTATCGTCCTCCCGGTGAAGCGCACCGCGCTAACGGTGCGCCCTATTTGCAAATTGGTTTTCCCACTGACGGCGCCGCCGTTACGCGATAAACGTGGCCAGATACGTCCGACGGATGAACGACGTGAGCGTTTGCCTGATTGAAACGGGAACGCCGACGTACCTAAAGCGCAGCCAATGTGCTGCAACTCCACAACGACTGGGCGTCCCTATCCCGCGAACACATGTAACCCTTTCTTCTTCATCCACGCGGCTTCGACTCGATGCCGTCCTCCGCGCGCATTTCGAATCACTCTTATGCGCTTTCAACCATCAAGAAGATGATCCAACGCCAACGAGATAGCATCGGGATTTATCTCTCGGCGTCATCGTCTATTGTTCCAATACACTCGGAACATTTTCACCGAGAATGACAGAGGAAACGTCAAACGCAGTCGCGACTGATTCGTCCGCGGAATCTAATGGATTCCCGCGTGAAAGTTTTTCTGGGATTGACGACAGACGTTTCATACGGAGATTCGGTTACGATGAAATTGAGTAATTGCTGGAAAGGGATATTCCTTTTTTTTTTGGAAATCATTTTTCGTTCTTAAAAAGACTTGTACCGTTTCCAATTTCCTTCCTATATCACCTTTTTTCATCGATTATCATAAAAAAAGTGTTTTTAAACAATATATATTATTGAAATACAAGACGCAATATATATGTCAGGAAATAATTTTTTTAATAAACAATATACTGGAGTGTTTTTAGGGGAAAAAAAATTATAGCACATTCAACAGGGAATTTGTTTTTGATAGCCCGTGTTTTTACCAGCCAACGTTTCCGCTTTTTTATTTATTATCTTTTTTCGTTTTCCTTTTCTCGTTATCTCACTCACACGATACTGTGCAGCGTGTTCCGTGGCGTTTAATGTTTTGTGCGTGTGAGTTTTTTTTTGTTTTTTTCGTTCTCGCAATCACATTGTGCACTGCAGTGTTCCTACAATACGTCTCCCCTTAGTCATCGGATCGTAGACGCCGGATATTTTATCATCATCGTCGCACAGCGCACCGCTCGTATTGTGTGTATTTTTGTGAAGGATGTGAGTCATCTCGCGACGCGGATGATTACGAGAGTCGTGATGTTTGGTTGCGCGTTTTTCATGCGGTGACTCCACTATGTGATATGACACAGTAGTCCATTTAATTCGTGCATCGATGCTGCGTTAAACTTTTAAAACTGACCATTAAAAATTCCTCTACATTTTTAACAATTTATAATCAAACATTTTTATTTATTTTTTTTTATCGGTATATGGTGTCCCTCTTTAAGAGTCAAAAATGAAGAAAAAAAGGAATGGGATTTTTTCCTCAGGAGCTTAAACGTCAGAAGAAGAAACGCTATAATGGCGGTAAATTTGGATATTGGAATTGGATACCCAACGGCCCATATTGACCCATTTTATTCGACGTCGTCGAAATGAGTGATTGAGTGACGTTGAGTATCGCAAATTCAGTCGTATATATTCTTGATCGTATAGGCTGTATATTAAATTCAACTTCTCTGAATTATCGCTTGGCAATGCCGGTGAATTGTTCAGGAACAAATACCAATGCACCCACGCGATAAACTCCTCACCGAGCGTATATCGGATTACGAATACCAACGAGTCAATGACTAATCCCGACACTCGTTTCAGAAGAGCGCTCTCGCGCTTCGTGCAGTCACCGTGATCCTCGGAATAGGTGAAAAAAAAAAAACAAGAGTTGCATGGAATCGGGAATCATCGAACCGTCGGAGCGTTAAGGTCGATCTCGCGAAGCGCGATAACCACGTGTACCATTCGAATGCGTGCGTGAGTTTCGACTTAACGTGTTGCGCATAGATGGCGCGTACCTAAAAAAAAGCGACGCATTAATAACCTAGCGATGTGAGCGCGTATCGAGTTATTAATAAACTCAGCCAATTACCGTGGGAGAGTCGTTATCTTTATTACCCTCTCGCATAATCGTCGGTGTATATACGCTCGCCGCTACTTCGACCTCTTTTCCATTTCGCACGTTTCGCAGACTCGCTCGCTGCTGTTCCATGGCACACAATGACTCTTACGAACATTTTCACGATAACGTCCTCGTAAATAACTCGAAATACAATAGTATTCTTGTGTCTTTGTTCGAATATCCAATCAGCCTTAAATTCTTTCGGTTATCTACGAATCAATGGATAATTAAAGTTTTCGTTGAGAGTTTGTTATCGATTTAAGATGAGACCCTCTCCTTTGTGACGATAACATCACGACTCTTGATATTTCCGAGTGTTTTTATGCACAAATTCTACGATAAGCTTTTTTTTTTGTTCTTCATAATGAGTATATGTAGTATTCAGTGTGTATCAGTGCTGAATTTTCCGATATTTTTGTTACAGCGTGAAATAGTGAAAGATTGGAAAGAGAAATTATCCGGGCCACCAATGGCTACACACAGAGGGCGCAGCAGGTTGCGTGTATATCTATATATGCGGGGTTTTGTGGCGAAGGAAACGAGAGTCACTACGAGCGTTCGTGCTCGGTGTCGCGTACGACGGAATTCTTCTAGATGGAGGACGGTCTTTTCGTATGTGAGGTAAACAGAATATCACAGTATACCCCGGCAATATCCACATTCATATATCCATATAGATACGCGTGTGTGTCGGTATGTGGGATGTGAATTCGTGCCGAGACGGCTCACGCTCGACGAACTTCGAAGCGGCGCTCGACGACGACGACGAAGAAGACGAGGACGTATCGAGCAGCCCGTTTGCCAAAACGATCTGGGTCCGGCCGATTATCGGTTGTTCGTGTCTTATCGAGTCGGCTCGACACGTTCGCGAGCCTCGAGACGCGAGATCATACGGCGTTTTCGCTTTCTCCCCTCTTTCCATTCCGCACACACAGTGTAACCTGGTATATATGTGCCTCGTAATCGTCAATATACGTACGAGTCGAAAATCGAAATCGATGCAACACTTTTTTAGAAATCACGGTTTTTTTAGTAATATCGAACATGGAAAAATAATAAAAACTGGATGACACTTTAATGATTAATTCCCAAACCTAAACACACAATACAAATAAGTCTCCAATGTTTTTTTACTAAATGATCTTTGGCCAAGGAAAAAAAAATGAATCACGATCCAAAACGGTCTTGTTTTTTCTGCAATACCTATCGGCCACGCAGTGTTTTCTCAACGAAGAATATGCAAAACAGGAGAATAATATATGTATAGTTATAGTATAGAATAACCTTTTCAGTGTAGGTTCGTGAGATAGAGATAGAGAGAAGCAAAAGTAGAATGGTGCTTTACTCTCGTAATCGTGGAAGGCAGTACGGGGGGCGGGGAGGGGTGGGGGGAATTCCAGGGGGAGCCACAATGGCCGTTACGGGATAGCGCTGCCTATCTCCCATCTTTAATCCAAGGCAACGGTACGCCATGCGCGTTGTACAGAAAACGTCTATCTACTTCTTTCTCGCTGGCCGTTACCTTCTTCGCTTTTTTCTCTCTCTCTCTCTTTCCTTTCTTATTTTCTTTCTCCTCGATCGAACAAGCGCGTGCGACCCTTGCCAGGTATAGGAATATCCCATCGTCCTGTACGTGAATGTGGATCGGTATAATACGTCGAAAACACAACAAAACTTTGAAAATAACTCGGCGAATGTGAACGATGCCAGCGCCCTCTTCGCTTCGCTTCGATATTGCGCAATATCGTCGTTGCGCCTCGTTCTCGTCGTCCAGCTAATGCAACTGCTATAACTGATGTTGTTTTTGATAATAATTTTATATCTCACTCTAAAGATACTGACATTCTACGAATTTTCATTTCTTTGAATTATTTTATTCTTTCATAGTTACATTAAAAAAAGTTGAATGTATATTTTGCAGGTTATGAAAGAACTTTTGATGGTGTGAGAAATGTAGACAGTGTAAGTCGAGTGGTAATATTAGTTGTGTACTCGTGTCGTGATGAGGGTACCCGTACATTACACGGTAACCTATATAATCCCCATTTTCCGTAATGCTGATGTTGTGGCTGCTGCGCCGCTGTACCAGAATCGCTTGGATTTCAATGTTGCATGCAATTCTCGCCACGTGTTTGTCGGATGCTGGCAGTGCCGCGGTTTTTACGACGAGTGCGCTAACGCGGCTGCTGGCCGTACGTGACACGATCGTGACTCAATCGTTGAGGCACGTACATACGACTAATTGCGAGGTGAGAATATGCCCAGTGAGATGGCGAGAGAAACGTGTCAGAGCGAAGGAAAACAAGTGGGCATTATTGGGAGTGAGACGGTTCGACGTTGAGAGAGAGAGACAAAAGACGGAAGATGTTTTCCGTGATGACGTCATCGATGAAGAGGAAACTGGATGAGTCAATGTTCATTCCAAGAAGCTGAAATATTTTTTCTTACACTTTTTTATTTAAACAATATTATATTAAAAATAAATCTTTTCTAAAACGAACATGGCAATTTCCTAAAACGATTCATTTTACTTGACTGGAAAGAATTGTAAAAAATGTAATAAGTAATATTGCGGTAATTAACTTTGAGTGAATAAGTGAAAAATAATGAACAGTCTTCCTGAGGCGACCGGTTGCGTGTGAATGGAATATCTCGCACTAAACAGCAATCTACACGTTGCACTACAGTTAGACGTGTACGTATTACAATCTCGCAATCTGTAGGAGTGTAAATTCAGTAGTAAAAAGAAAAAGAAAGAAGAAAAAAAAAAGTAAATGCGTGCGAAATAGCGTACGTATAGTGAGTGCATGAGGGCGAGGGGGAAATGAGGGATAAAAATGTGTGTCAGAACTAGCTGATTGAGGCCGAGGGCCGGGAGAGTCGAGTCGAGGTTAGTTCTGAGCCACTCGGAGTAGTATAAAGGCATGAATGAACGAATGTGTGAAAGGCGAAAAGCGGAGGAGGTTGAGAGTGGATAACCGTCGGTGTATAGAGTATTTACTGCGCACGCTCGACGCTCGATTTTTTTTTTTTTCGTTCTTTCTCCATTTCTGCCCTTTTTACTTTTTCAAACGCGTGCCCACTTTGATTTATTCGTTTTTCATGGAGGCTCACGTTTCCACAGATACACTGGTCATTTATTTCGTTTCACGTGGATATGCGCACGTATTTTCGGCGTTACACGTAAAATGGTAACAAGTGAAACTCTGAAGAGTTTAATTTGATGGAACTTTTCAATCGGTATTTCTCGATAAAACGTTACCGTTGATACAACCGTTCGGTATGGGGTTTTGTAAATTCGATCGACTTCAATCTCGCGATATTTATTTATTCCGTCCATGTTTTGGTATTTATTATAATTTTTTTTTACAGTGATACAATTGTCAAGACAATGTGTTTTTTTTAGAACTTTTTTTTTTCAGTGATTATAAATACATTTCTTGCGCAAGTAATTATACTAACGATCCTCGGCTTTCCAAAAATTCTGCTTTACTTAACTCCCACTTAGTTCCACTTTAAACAAACCGCCATAATTCTCGGGCGCTCGTCTCCGACGGAAGAAATATCTGCTTATCAAAGATGCTGATTAAGCTGCAATTATGCCAACAACCTGGTGCATTCTGACCCAGGTTCGCGCGTCAATTAAAGCACAGAGCTAAGCGCTATAAACTAAAACTTGTTAACCTCCGAGACTTAAAAAAACATAAACCAAAAAAAAACAAAACCAGAAAGAAGAAAAAGAACGTAATAGCAGGTGAAAAAATAAAAATAAATCAGCGTTGCTTTTCTCCGGGTAAAAGTTGACTCCACTGAGTAAACTCTCGACTTGCACCAAGTCCTGAACTAATTCCTGAAGCGAGCTCTGCTTATACCCACGGCATCAAATGAATAGACGCGTGAAAGGAGCTCTTGGTGTTAGTTGCTACCTCTGCTGTTGGTGCTACTGCTCTGCTGGAGGGAACGGTTGCTGAGAGAAATTTGTGTTTGTGTGTGTGGGTTTTTTTTTCACACTCGCAATTCTCGAAGCGAGTTAGTCGCTGCAGCAGCAGCAGCAGCAGCAGCACCTGCTGTCGAGGCTCTTTAGCGAGGTAACACCATGATGAAGACGCGTGGTCTGACCGCTGCTGGGACTTACTACTACTGCTATATTATGGCAGGCTATACAATTCAACCCAGTGAACGGTGGTCGTTCTTCTGCGACGCAGCATTCCGAGGTTTCGAGGTTGTGCAGAAGGTGAAACGTGCGAATGGCTTCCCGAGGTGTTATGTGTTGTCTCCGTCGTCCTTTTTGTTCTCCTTCCTCCTTTTTCTCTTATTCTCCACCGCCAGCAGCTCGCGTCATTTCGTCTTCTCTCATCGTTCGCCTCTCACTCGTTGAAAATCTTTAGCTAGACTTTTTCCTCGCCTCGGTTACAGTCATAAAGTCGACTATTGTGCGCACTGTGTGCAGGTGTACTTTGTACATTGAGAGCCACAACGTGAGAATGCATATATATATACATATATATGCATTGTGTATGGGACATTCCACCTGATTTTCACCTGAGTCTCACCATAGATTCGAATACCAATTTTTTATCCCATGGGCATAACTCTAAAAAACTGTATTTCTATTTTTTTTTATATTATCGAACGACAGATTTAAAAAATCTGGAACAATACTTGAAACTTTTTTTTTTTTCGAAAATATGATTTTTTGGTAACCAAACTGGAGAAGGCGATTTTTTCTTTCGAAATAGAAATAGAATTGAAAATGTGGAAAAATAAAAATAGATGAGAGGATCTGGGAAAGCATCGCAAAATTTAGAGGGGTAATTTTTTAACCGGCTTGCCAAATTTGGAAATGTCAGAGCCAGGTTGAAATTACGTGGACTGCCCCATATGTATGTACGAGCCAGGACAATGGGAGAGTATGTACGTTGGTTCTGCGGTGACACTTGGTGTTCTCGATATTGCATGAACAAGTGTCAGAAAATATACCGTTCGCTGTATGGACTGCGGTGTCCGCTTCTACTCTAACTGCACTAACTGTACGTAGCTTTTTGTCGTGGGAAACATCGGCGACGTGGCTTCTTTGCTGACTTTTGAAAGCCTCAAAAAGCAAATTGGATAGAACAGTAAAAATCTATGATTTACGTGATGGGCTCTATTATTCCTGCGAAGGAATGCACTTTTTGTTATAAGAAAAAAACAGTCTAAATAATAAAAAATGTTATTGTTGTCCAATTGGAAATAGTCAAAGATACAATAGAAAAATTCCGCGAGTGCGGGAATAGATACTAAAAAAAATTGGGTAAAGTAGAAAAATGTAGGCTCCGATATTTTGAATGGCGCGGAAGAAAAATGTCGAGCGTGGGAAGAAGTTTAGCGCAATGCCGAATTTTCCGCGTCGGTTCTTCAAGACAGACGCCACATTGTCTCTAGCCTCGGGATCCAAGAGCCGCGCGAGCAGGTCACGCGGCTTACAGGGGCCAAAAGCGAGCTTCTTTCCTCTCGTCTATCCACTTTGGTTTCGTGTATACCCATATGCATATTATCCTCCTCCTTCCATCGTACTCGCCTTGTAACTATGCTAAAGCTTGTTTGTGCCTTTATGAACACACCGAATCCTTGGCTCTTCTTGGACACGGTAGAACGCGCTTTATGCCGCTGAGCGAACGCTGCGCTTGGCCAGGAACGCGAGCATAAGCAACCCTAAGTACCAACAGCAGTACATTCTCTCATTCCCTGCGTCCGTGACCTGAAAATCTTCTATCAAATATGCAGGTACGACGTAAAAGCTTCTCGTCCTCTCATCTAAGAGGAGGGTTGCCTTTCCGTATTCCCGAACCACCTGGATACACGATCAGCAGCTCCAGCGTATAAGATTCATGTTTCACCTTAACGCGAGTGAGCCAAAAAGTGACTATCCCTGGGCTGGGTATCCTAGTTCCTCAAACAAACGTTGCTCCATTATTTGCAAGCCGAAAAATACATAACTTGTCTAAGTGCCTATCTTATCCATATCTTAAAAGGAAGTTACCATTCCGAGGCGTAAAAATGCATGAACCTTTTTTTTCTACATTCAATCAGGGCTTGTTACTTTTCATTTATCATTTTAAAAAATCACAGCATTTTGAAGTAAATAAAATAACAAAAAAAAAATTGTGTTTCATTATCACTCAATTATGAACCTGTGATGAAATTTTTTGGAATAGTTGAATATTTGTAAGGCAAAAAAAATAGAAATAACATTTCGTACCACGAGTTCAATGTAACAAAGCAAAAGACACCAATGTGACGTGGGCTAAAAGCTAACTCAGGGGTTACAGGGTGAGTGCACGGAAGAACAGTGAATTTAGAGTTTAGTGGGGAGCAACGAAGACTCGTTGTTCGTATCGCTGATTGGGAACTTTGAGCACTGGCTAGGAATGGAGATAGAAGCGATGGCGATAGTGGAAGCCAAAGCAGAAGCGCTCGTGCTCACGTTCCCATAGTTAACGGAGAAGAACTTAAATATTCTGCTCACGTTCGGACGATACACTATATCTCTGGTGCACGCGTGTTTTCCACGAACTGCCCGACGGTAACATCCTCTGCCACCCTCTGTGTGGCTCGTTGCGGAGCAAACTTTCGATCCACCCCCCACCCGCTTTTCTTCAGCAGCTTCATTTTCGAAAATCTAGTTCATAATTACATATTCTGGTGCTGTCTAAGCTGCGGAGCAGTCTGCAGCCCTACGTAACCTTACCGACCTCGACCAGAATACCAAAGTTCGCGTAAACAGCTATAACCCCAATTTTCATCACTCATTTTTTTTTTTCATCCCTAGCATGTTGCAAATTTATGTTCACATTGTTTTGAAAAAATTTTACTACAGAAATATTAAATGATATTAAACAAATATAAAAATATATCTCTTATGAAAATGAGAATCCAACAATTTATTATGAAATTCACAAATACTTGATTTCCAAACCGGATATGTTGCGATATACAACCCTCGTTACATCTCTATCAGTCAGCCATACGTATTTGTTAACCAAGATTCTTCTAAAGTATGCGGTAAGAAGATTTCAAAGGGACGGCAAGACTCATCGAGTCATTAAGCCGCAGGCTTTCTTCAGAATGTGGAGCAATTTTTTTCCCTGCTCGCTCAGCATGACTCGGAGGGATTTCACCCTTCGAGAGTGCAATCCTGTGCTCGGCTCACGACCCTCTGGAGACTTTACAGTTTCGCTCTCTCTCTCTCTCTCTCGTTTCCCGCTTCATCACCTTCATCTTTTCACATCGACGCGACATATCTTTGCGGCCATATCTAAAACACAGGAAAAATGTTAACGTCAGTTTGGATTAATTACAAGTATTCGAAAGTTGGTTAACCGAATTAACAATTTTTTTGGATGCTGTAAAAAAAAAGTGCACGAAGAGAGGAGAAAAATTGTTGACTCACAGACGGAAACTCTGTATTCGTCGCTCGCCCATTTTTATTGCCGATTGTGCATCTTCCTCAGGATCCAGGATAGAGCGATGTATCTTTGGCGAAAGCGGGTAAGCATTCGGACGGCCAAGTGCACTCGGAGCTTTATCCCGTTGGCCATTGTTAAGTAGACTTATACGATGCAACGATGACTATCGGAAGCCCGCACTGCACGTTTACGTATGTACGACATTGTAGCGCAGCCAGAAGTCGTTTTCCTCGGGAGCTTCCAGAAATCTCCGAGGCTCCAGTGTGACCACCACCAAAACGACGACGAGCTTTCCTGTTGAGTGTAGTTTGCGACCGCGACTCGCTTATCCTCGCGGGCTTCACTGGTTATCCACGCTTCCTGCACACACTTTTGTATGTGTCCGTTCTGCCTCTTCCGTTACCACTGTGACATGCAGCTTCCATTTCTTCTTGGCTGCCGAGATTTTTTAATCCTTAAAACAGCATTTTTAAAAATGAATTTGAAAAAAAGTAAATAAATTTATCGATAGAAAAAATATAGACTGCGTAAAAAAAAAGTTCATCACGAAAATGGTCACCACGTAATTGGACGAAAATTAGGTGAAAGCAGTGCGAAGCTGACGGGAGATTAAAACAGATATTTGGCATAGCGGAATATTTTTGTTGGGCCTTTTTGTTTTTTGGGGGAAAAAGAGGAAGCGTATGGAGGCTAGTGGAGTGCGTGCGCCGGTGCACGTCGCTAGGAGTAGGACTAGGTGCCATTAGCATCGGTCGCGTCGGGTGCAACGTGGCGCGCACTTTGCCCCCGGGCACTGGCCCGGCGTAGACGATCTTTTAATCCAAATTAATGCTTTTAGCGAAATTACCTAAAAGCTTGTAACGCCCGCGTAGTCTGCATGCCGGCCGCACGTCGACGCTATAGCTCTTCACGTATGTAGGTACTTCTCTTCGGGATCGATATAGCGCAGTGTAATTTCCAGCCCGAACGCTGAAAGGAAAACCAAAGAAAATCAGGAAAGGGGTTTTTATAGTTCACGCTCAATTTTATCGCGACGATCTTTGTAATTAATACGAAGGACTCGCAAAATCTTCGAAACGACACGCAGCATTTCGAACTTGTACTTGAAGAGTCTGTTGTTTCCTCGTACTTTTGGTTCGCCACAAAACCGCGGAGCTTCCGTTTGTACGAGGAAGTTGATGAACAAACTCGTTCAAAGAGGATGTGCCTTACCGAACGTATTAAGAAATAGTGGGCCAGAAATTCTGATGTCTTCTGAAAAAAATCATTGTTTAAAAATGATGAAAAAATAAATATTCATAAAAATAATAAATACCCAGATAATGAAGAATTATTGTATGGCTCGATTTCTGATTGCCCGATACTTTATTGGCAATTTGTGCTACCGAACCGTTGAGGAAGCAATGCGGAAGTTAAATTGGACAGGTGCTAAATTTCTTCACTTCATTCGAAGCGTCCATACAGCATGGAAGTATGAGGGCAGTATGAGGTGTCTATGCGCAAGCCTGAGCATCCACCAGTTATTTCTCGATGGATAGAGTACTTAATCCAGCTCGCGCATCAATGAGCCCATAAAATCTAGCGGTAACCACGGTGAGCAGGATTTTTCTTATTTTTTTAGCGAACAACCGCCCGTACAGTCATGTACGCAAAGTCTATTCTTGGCTTTCGTGCCTACGGCAATGGCGTATATATGCCCTACGAGCGGTACATCACCTCGATTTATACAGCACCATGGCTCCACTGGCTACCCTATAAAATATTTTACGCCGAGCTTGCTTTTTTATACTGTAAAATAGATTTTTATGACCCGCTCATCTCTATCCCTTCTCCAACCCTTCCAGGTTACTTCGCCTCTAGTGCCCTTTCTCGCTGGCGCACATTCCACGGACTTTTCATACTCGGATGATGGGATAACCGCCGGTCATGGCGACCCCATGGTAAACCAGCACCGTCAAACTCTGAGTAAGCTATAACATACTTGTGACTACTTTTTAACTATAAATTGACACCGATTTACTGAGAGACCCGGTGTCTCGTCAATTCTTCACTTAATACCGTCGCTGTCACGTGCAAGTCAAAAGCCACCGTGAATATTGTTCCAGTGCAGACCTAAATGCAATTTTATGGAAAGTCATTCAGCGACTGGTATTTAAATTGATTTTTCAGGTACGTTTCAGGAAAGCTCATGCTCAAGATGCCGGTGGAGAATTCGAAAGGTCGAAGAACTTGGATTTGTCGATAAAGTATGGCAAGTGCCTTTCATCAAAGAGTCTTCCGGACACGTGCTGCATGCCACGTGCCCGTTGGCTCATCGCTAATCGTTGGTATCGCTAATCGCCCAACGATGATCTTGCGATTTTCGCTGAGGGTAAATTGTCGATTCACTCGATTCTTCCCTGGCATTTCCTTCTCTTCCTTGTCTCGCTTTCTATTTATTTTCCCCTCCATTCTTCCATCCAGACTCTCGTTCTCTGCTTCTTCATCGCGTCCATCGATCGGGCAATTCGCTCCGCGTCATCTGCAGCCGTTACCACAGGTCTCAATTATAAAATTTCTGCATGTGAAGATTTCCATATAAATTTCGATACAAGGTCCATTTCTTCGGGAATGGAGTACCTAATAAAAAATAAAAAAGAATGTATACAGTAATATAGTCATCGTTAACCAAACGTAAAATAATTTTAAGCACATTCGATTGTTGATATTATTATTTGTCATTGATTCGAATAAAAATTTGTATGATGCAGTAAAATAACAAGAGCTTTGATCGATCATCGATCAACGCTCGGGTCATTCGAGATCGTTTGTCTCAAGCTAAAGAAAGTGTCGGCGACGTGACTCAAAGCTACATTAAAGTATGGAACTGTGCTTGCTTGCTATTCATGCTTGGATGAACCGCGTGCCCGGAATAATAACGAACGTTTCCGTTTTGTTGGATGACAACGATCCTCACAACTTTTGGACCGAAGTAAAACAACTTTGGCTTCGTTATTCTGGTCTTGATGAACCGAGTGGCAAGAAATAGAGAATATCATAAAAACTGAATGCAATAATCTTGTCAATAAAAATAATGTTCAGATAAATAAATAATTAATTAATCCCACAATGCAAAAACCGGTTTACTGCGAGTGGAAACGATAAACACTGTATTGACGCATTCTTTCACAATTATTTCATGGATTCAGATGACACATGTTTTCCTCGTGTGAGGTCAAGCTTCCCGTGCGTGTGCCTCAAGATTCTCGACAAACGATGACACGTTAGCCTACCTCGTGTTAACCGTTAAAACGATGACGAACTCGTGAGAGTGTAGAAGCATCAGAAGAGGAAAAAAAAAATGTAAAAAAAAACGAAGTTACGAGAGGCTCAAGAGAAGCCCGCACCCATTTCCACCCACTCACTGTTCCCTCGCGAGCTCGTAACAACGCTCGATCGTCCAACGTAACGCGTTAACTCACTAATGATGACGAAGCCTCGCTCGGCTCCGAGACTCACTTTCTGGAGAGAGAAAAACATATCCAAGACACGGGCCACTGATGCTGGATGATTTAATGGACATTCGACGCTGGAAGGTCTTTAATTATGGTCCACGTAGATGACCCGACCTCATGAAAATCACTCTCGACCCGTATATAGTTTCATCTTAAATCGTTCCTTGTTCTCTCTCTCTCTTTCTTTATAAATATATCTCTATTATACTATACAGGCGTTTCTTGCTTGAACCGTTCCTCCGTCTGCGAGTCTTTTGATCCCTATCGGCCTTTCTCTCTCTCTCTCTTTTTATCTTGAAAACAGAGTCATCATTCCACGAGAACCACCGGTTAGTTTGTGCTGACCAAGATGAAGGGTAATTATCATAACATCCACTGGTGCATTGGGGTCTCGATTGCAAGGATAGCAGATTCGATAGTCGTGCTCCGTCGAATTGTTATCTGAAAATAAATATCACCATTTTATGACCGGAATATAAAAAAAAAATTGCTTATTCATAAATTAAATTGATCGCTATTGAATTTAAATTAAGTGGCACGTAAAGAGGTCTAAATTGTTTACTGGTTTTGTTTTAAGGATAATTTGTGTACGGTTTGAATGATCGTACTTAATTTATAAGAAAAATATGTTTATTGTTTTTTACCGCGATCCACAACGTGGCACCCACCCGAAAGTGACATGAAATTCCCCGGCATTTGACCCGCTACGTTAACCTTACTGAAACTGGAGCAATTGCACTCATTGTCCGGAATGGCTGTATGCGCTGCTCTCCCTACTATATTCTGATGACACGTACACACACATGCATGTATGAAACATGTACGGGTAGGCATTTAGACTCAAGTCGGCCCGAGTGATTCAACCCGGCGAGATATTGTATAGAGACGGAAAATACCAACGAGAAAGCTAATTGATACGAGCAGCACCCGTTTTCAATCAATTTTAAAGTTGTGATTCGGCAACATTTTTCATGAAATTAATAACCGTCGCTGCAACGTTGATACCAACGGGCTTCAAGAAAACATTTAAAAACTGACCTCGCCCAATTCTTTTGTCAGAATAAGTTTGAAAAAAAATAGTACATTTCAATACAAGGGAGAAAATAATAAATTTTCTGCATGGGTCAAGAAAAATTGCAGTAATTGAATTATGAATTTTCCAAATATGTTGAAATATAAAAAATATATAAAAAATCTACCCTAAGGTATGTCACGTATAGACCAATTTCTTTTTTTCAGAATCACAGTCCCCATAATCGGACAGACTTGAGCGATGTTCTATTGTTCAGTGGTCGTCGCGTGACCATTCGTTCAGGCATCCGGCCGAGTGGGCTGAAAAATATATCCATTCTATTCTCCATACTTTTAATATAGAACGGCATGAGCGACAAACACGAGGGAAGAGGCGGGAGGGGAGGGGGGGGGGGCAAATACGGTTATTGCTAATTGACTTTTCAACTGGTAATTAAGCCGGCACGTCCGGCCCCGTGATACACAAACGTGGGCCCTGGGGAGTCGCTCGTGGAGTTACCACAAACCATATACTAGTGAGTAAAACCACACAGTACAATGCACGACAAACAGGACCAGCTAGCCAGCAACGTCCACGCTTGATTATTATGCGGTGGCTTTTAATTCTGTATTATTCTTTTTCTTTGTATTACGTTGCCACTCGAGTTAGAGAGAAAGGGAGAGGAAAAGAGGAGAGGGGCCGGCGGAAGGGGGGGGAGGGATTTCAAGCAGCAAGTTAATTATGCGTTTTTTCGGTGCTTTGTTACGTGCTGCAATACAGAACAGGGGAATCATGTAGATAGGGTTGAAGGAACTGAAAAAAAAAAACGCTATGGAATGACCGGAGGGAAAAAGGGGCCCACTCACTCGTTCAGAGCTTTAAATGAGATACTCGTCGAGCAATTCTGTGGAGAAAGCATGGTTTACACGCAACGTACCCGCACGCAACGACGCACACGCGTGTATTCACACTCTGGTCTTTTTTTCCCTCTCTTTCTCTCTCTCTCTCTCTTTTTTTCTTTGTTATTATTTTTAAAGCGGCTAGTGAGCGCTTAATTTACCCTCAATTACCCGAATTCAGGTCGTTATCGCGCGGCCACTATAACCCCCCCAGCAACGTTCACTCCGTGAGAAGGATAGAAGAGTTGCCGAGAACCACGACAATGTTGGTTCTCCTCTTCGTTCTCTTTCCTTTTTTTTTTTTTCAATTCCTGCATCTATACGCCGCACCGACAACGACGCTGTCGACGATGAGGACGTGACGATGGTTACCAGCTCTCGTAACAATTCCACTACGAGCCCCTTCCTCCTTTTTTTTTCGTTTTTTAACTTGTGGGACCGACGTAGGTGTGCTCGCAATTAAGGGCGGTCTGGCTACCGCGTTAACGATAAACTCTGGCTAATTAGAATGGTTGAACTCTGCGCCTGGCGTAGGCTTTATTTTTGGACCAGAGGAGATCGTCACTTTTGGCTGTGATGAGGATGACGATGATGGCATCTTCTGTTAGGTAAGATTTTTTTTAAAGACTGGCTTATTACATTTTACGCTGTTAGCATGGATGACAGATTATGCGGTAGTAAATTCAACGACCTTGTCATGATTTTAGTTTTAGATACTTCTTTTAGACCCTTTTTTCCTTGGGCTCTTACAATGCTGTTTTTTTTTTCTCCTGAATCAACGGATGCATTTAGAAAAATTGATACGCCGCATGCGTCAATGAAATTGTTGAGTTAGAAATGGATGTAATTGGTTTCACGATGTATGAAGAGTGGCCCAATATGGCAAAAGGACCAAGTACCTTACCCACATAGGCTAACGTCGGGTCCTTGCCCTCGGCTACGAAAGCGTAGCAATGAGGGCGCGCACTCAGCGCGAATTTAGTGGGCGAGTGTTTACGGTTGAAGATGGCGTTTCCAAGCCAAGCCCGCAGAGCCGTTAGGAGCATTAACGGCCAGGAGATAGGACGACGACGACGTCGACAACGACGACGACGACGACTCCATCGTCTTCGTCGCGTCTTCCTCCTCGGCCAGACAATGGCGACGATACTAGCCGCAACAATGCATCGCGGCACGACGTCATTTCCGGCTGCAAAGGAGAACCAGAATAAGAGCCAGAGTGAGAGGACACCTGCAAGACGAGGAGAGTCCTCGAGATCCTCGCAGTCTGTCACTCCTTATGCTGTTGGTACTTGCTTCTTCGCACGGCCTTGAGGCACTTGAAACGCGAAGCGTACCACGACAAGACAACTCCTTTAACAATAGTAATAAGCCACCACAACAGTATGCACCCTCATTAATTTTCGGTTATTTTTACGGTCACGATAACTTTTTTGTTACCCGACCGCAGCATAATAATTGTTGCGAAATTTTTCGTGACTGGGGAATTTTGAATATTCGATGATTATAAGATTTTTACAGAAGAGTAAATAAAAATGATGTTGATATTCAGTTGTGTTTAAAAAAATAAAAGATAAAACAATACCCACCATTTTTTTTGGGTCGTAATGATGGTCACGATATTCTTTTTTCTTCCGACGTCATTAACAGAGCATCATAATGATTGTTTGCAAAAAAAAAAAATGTTTTGCCTTCTGGAGAACTTTATTTTCTCACAGTGTGACATACTGGATTTTCCGCTGGATTGTACAGTTCGAGGTCGTGGCGACGAGTCCGTCTGTAAATAAAAAAAAGGAGGGAGGAAGACATACGAATGTAATTTGGAGAGAAAAAAAATCGTGGCCGGAATCGTTGGTGCAGGGTGACATTGGCACATATAGAGATTTTATATGACTGGCATTAGTCCATTTGCAACGGGCTTCAAGGACTCACATGTACTCACAGTCTTGGCCGGTCACTCTCACTCTCCCCGCTCGACTAATGGCTACCGATGTATCAATTTTTTGCCAGCTCGGCAGCGTGTCTGTCCGGAACGCGTGAACGACGACGACTACTCGAGTTTCCGGTTCTCTCGTTTCGATCCGACATCACATCCGTCCCAGCGTCACGATCGCCGTACTCTCGTTTGTTCTTATCATCCTTCGCGACATTTTTTATTTTCTCTTTCTCCTAAAAGAAGCTTTGACATTATAAAAAGGCAAATTTATCTAGATTTTAATTCAACGGCATAAATAAAATCGTGAAAATAAAGAGTTTATTTATGCATTGTGTAAATTTCTGTAGGATCTTGCGAATTTCCGAAAAAAATTCTTCCGAGCCGTTAAAAAAAAGGTAGGCAGTCCCGCTGGGCCATAAAAGGTCATTTATTCTCGAGACGCCTTTAGACGTAGCGTGCAAAGGTTCAAAACCGCAGACTGGTTGCTACGGCTCGTAATAATTTTGCATATCTGTGTATATCCGTGAAGTAAGGCGCCAAGTACGCTGTTAAAACGAAGCATAGGAGGACACAGACGCGCACAGATACCGTGAACCTGGCCAATATAGTCGACTTTGTCGCCTGAAACTTTGTAAAATTGATCGGGAAACCGCAGGGAACGTGTAACACGGTAACTCTTGGGTACAACTCCTTCGCCGTTATACTCAAAGCCGAGGACGAGATTTTGCACCTCCTTATCGCCACGCGTACCATCTATACAGCTCCTCATATAATACCGCACTTTCAACACTCGCATGCCTCTACATCTAATAATAATTCTCGTTCGACGAGGATATTATGAAAATTATATTCAAACTTCATTATTTCACCGTCGAACGATTATTATCCAATGGTGGTATGAGAATTGATGGTTTAGAGGGCGTTAATAACGCCGGTTTACACTCTTGCACTGCCGAGCACAACTCTGCGAGGTTTCTGTATTCATAATAGTCCGTATATATTCAGCTACGCTCTATTCTGTGCCACCAGTCACTCCGCAACGGTAGGATAACGAAAATGCTCTCACCGTGGATGCTTTAACGCATACAACGCCGTGTCTGGCCTCCGGCTAGTAACAAGTATAGAAACAAGCGAGGGTGAGCACAGAAACAGCTAGTCTGTTTCGCTCCAGCGTCAACAGCAACGGCAAGCGTCAGCAATAACACACAGATGTAAATACCTTCGCAAAGGCACTCGCGACCGTGAGCACGTTGCCTTCTCTGTGTAATTTTGTACAATTTCAATAACACGTTACATTTCCGACTAAAACTGCGAAATAATCGCGTTACATTGTCCTGTGTGATTAACCTCAAATTCTACCTCGTTGCCGCGTCATTTCAGCGGAGCGATATACAGCAGACTGTAGTATTGATACAGTTAGGCAACAAAATGCATACACAAAACACGAGAAAACGTACGTGTCATAAGTGCTTTCCTATATTTATTCTTGTAACTACAGTAAAATGTTCCTCGTATTTATGAAATTATCTACACTTTTGCCAATAACAAAATAACCCGAGGATAAATATAATCAATGACAATGTATTTTAAGCGTTTCTTTCGAATACTTTTTTTTTTTAATTAGAGTGTATGAGATGTGACGAACCCGAATTTTGGATTTCGTCTAAGTAATTAAAGAATGAATGTCACATGTTGAAATTAGCGTCAGATTAAAAGTTGCCTATTTTCTCTTACATTTGGCCCGCCACAAGAATCCGCAAGGCATTTGAAGCAACGCTCCAGCCTCTTTCCCATGTCGCGCGTAAACAGCTGCAGGGTTTTCCGCCATTTCAACCACGCGTGTAGTAATATACGCGGTCTCTTCCATTCCCTTGGCCCTGCAAAGCTGCGAGTCCGTCTGTTATATACTCATCTAACACACACATTCGCGTATGCAAGACTCCGTATTACACGTAAGCGTAATGCCTGGCCTTACTGTTTAGACGAAGTCCCCGACGTGTTGGTTTATGCGAATTTGTGTTGGTACATCCAGCGACAAACGCGTGTAGCAACATTTTGTGGCTTGGGAACGTGAACCAACACGGCTGTGCGTGTTTCATTCCACTTCTCTAACCCCATCCGCCTTTCTCCCCACTCCTCCCATCATTCTCCGTCTTATATCGTGCGTTTACTATACCGCAGGGCCGTATTTTCTACCGCGGCACCCTCACCTTGCACTAGATCGCGGTATTTTCAAAATTCCTTATTTTTTCAAAGAATTATTTTTTTCCATCACCCCGGAAGGGCGATCTTATCAGTTTGTCCAAAGTTTTTGATTGTTTATTTAATAATAACGCTGGTTGGAAAAATAAAACACATATTGTGGTCGGAAATTTTTTTGTTCTTGACAAAAGTGGTTGCTTTTTTTTTTTTTTTTCGAATGGAGATAATGGAGAATAATGTATTGTTTTATTTTGTCACTCTGGGTCATGAGCTTTTTGACCTATGGGTAAATTCGGCCCTGACTTAACTCTGCAGAAGCCGCGAGAGGAGCTGGATAGAGCATGTCACACGCGATGAAGTGGCGCTTCCACGAGACAAAGGAGGATGAGAAAAGATGCTTCTTATGCTCACGAGCGAGGCTCCGGAATGCTTTGCCAACTACCCCGTCGTAACCTCCACTATACTCCGAGGCTCATAAGGGTTGGCCGACGCGTGAGCGAGACGAAGAAACCGTCGGAATTCCTCGAAACGGAGAAAGAGGGAATATATGAGGCAAGAGGCAAAACAGCAGAGATGTTGTTTCCCACCGGCAGCTTTTCCACTTGCCTCCCCCTCCCCCCTTCCCTCTCGGAAAACTCCTTTATCGCCCACTCACGGATTTAATTCGCGCATTCTCGTTCGCCAGATTCAGCGAGACGAGGCAGCAGTGACCTTCTTAAGTTCGCACGTCTTATTCCGCACTTCGTAATGGTCTTCTCATAATGCCACTCTTATCTCATTGTTTCCTTTTCTTTGTTTCTCCGAGCTCGTGTTCTTCTTTACTGATGTACAAATTGCGGATGAAGAAAATTTTTTTTCTCTCTTCTAAAAAAAAAAAATTTAGCTTTAGTCTCAGAATTTTGGCATGGAATTTGTGTCAAGTGCTTTCAAAAAAATGTTCTCAATTTTTTTTTTTTTCAAGTGACTTGAAAATATGATAAAAATGTACCATTTGGTGTGAAAAATTAGAATTTGTTTTTTTTTACGCTTCACAAATATGACAGAATTCTTTTATTGGTAATTACAGTTAATTGTGGATGTCGAATAATTAATGATAAATGCTTCCTAATGATCTCTTTGAACTTGAAGAAAAATAAGAGTAAGGAGGGATGGGGAAGAAAAAAGAGCGTTTGCTTCCTCGTCTTGTTCGTTTTCCTCAGTCGCCTCGTCAACGTCGCGGTTTTTGTGAGGTTCAAGGGAAACCGCGAAAAAGTTTCCTCGCGTGCCTTATCTGCTCTGACAGGAGCGAGCGTAGCCGCACCACCATTGCCATCCTCCTCACTCGAACCAACTAACCGATCTGACACTCTAATCTCGGCATTTTCCTTAGTGTTGTTGCTGCTGCTGTCCCTGCTTATAGATATAGCATACGCGGCTGACGTACTTTCCGTTGCGATAAAGACACACACCGCACATCCTCCATCGGATAAGGAAAAAAAAAAGGCACGTTACCGATGCCGTATTATCGCTTGTCTCTATATCATATTTTCTTTTTCAATTTCTCCCTAGTCCACGACATATTTTTATTTATATTTTATATCGTACATCGATACAAAGTTATATTGAAAAAAAATTCTTTCATTGAATTTGAACTTTACAATTCAAATTCTTTCTTTAATTAGTTGAATAAAAGTATTAAAGTCATCGTTCCATCATTTTATTCTACTCTTGTAATTTTTTTTTTCTTCAATCATCTCCCGAATGGTATACGAGAATTTTCATGGCCAAGCATATCTCCGATATCGAATCGAATGTGGAACCCTTCGTCGATCGACTCCGTCAAGTTGGTGGGATAGGAGAAAGTAGAGTGAGAGGGCTTACAGTGTATATAGGGTCGAAAATCACCGCAGGAAGTGACATCTTTTTGAAAGTCGTGAACCCTTGGAGGGCTAAGGGGCAAGGGGAGGAGGAGATGGCGGCGGGGGGGAGAATGAAGGGTGTTTATTCGAGGATACAGCGGCAAGGACACGAGGCGATGGCAAATTCGTGCCACAGGGATCAATTGAGCGCTTTTCCCGTGACACGGGGTAGGCTCCCAGTGTAATGGGAAATCAATAGAAAGCCTGAGAGGCTCTATCTTCCAACTTTTCGTCTCACTCTCTCGCGATGGTTACGACCCGGTTCTGTAACCGCATCAAAGTTCAAAGGGCAAGATTCACTCCGGGTTCGCGGGTACGAGAGGCGCTCTCCGGTTCGCTTCGAGACGCTTTGATTAAGATAGACACCTCACCTCGGCTGCTATGTCCGGGCCTGTTTCGTGCCGTCATCCGCTTTCCCTCGGCTCGCATTCGATTTTCTATCGCGCCATCTCGCTCGTTCTCGCGCGGCCGCTTCGACCCGTCATCCCATTTGTAGCCTCGTAAAAGTCACGTTTCGTTTTACCCTCATCTCGGTGACGACGAGCAGCTACTCATTCGACCGATCGAATCTTAACTCGAATCGGAATTACCAGCTTTTATTTCATCGTCGTTTGCATAGGGGGCTTTTTTTTTATATTATTTCTGTCCGACACTTTACTTAATGAAATAGAATAGCTGAAGAATAAAAATTCCATTGAAAATTACGGATTAAAGTCTAAATGGAAAAGCAAATGTTATTATTATTAGGGATGTTCTCTAATCGTGCAAAAAAAATTAGAATCGAAGAGCCACTGGAATTTATTATCATTTATTAATTTAATAAAAATTTGCAAAATTCAAATCTGGAGAAAAAGTGACTGGAACTTGAGGGTGTTTTTTTCCTCTGAAATGTCGTGACAGAGTGAAAAAAAAAAAACGATGGTGGGATAAAAATGAAAGTGTAGAGGAGAAGGAGGGAGGGATGAGAGAGCAGAACCAAGTGAGAGGACAGAAAAGGTCTAAACGCAGGGTAGTCCACTCGACTCTTTTCCTTCGCTGGAACACGTGTAGTCATTTCGTCCAGGATGCTGTGATGTGTGAGGCAGCAGCGTCACAGCAGTTGGGATAGCATGGCATCTCGTGGACCGCCTATTACGGGATAATCCGGGCTGGGATTGTGGATTCGACCTCCGGCCTCCTTTTTATATCCTTCTGATGCTATGCAACCTATATATGAAGCATTCTCTGTCAATTTAGCCATTTTATTTTTCTCGACCATCTCGGATCTATTGCGTAATTGATCATATCAAATTACCACTAAAAGACACCGCGTGTAATTTTTTTTTTCACATTTTTTAATTAAATTTTTCAAAAATCGCATTTTTTTTTCTAGTTTACGTGATTTTTAATTCTGGATCAAAAGAATCTAAAATAACTTACGTAGCGATTGTTTTAGTGGTACTTTGATATTACCAATTATGGGACACTTGTGAGATGGTCGAAAAAAAAAGTGGCTGAATTGACAGAGAATGGTTCGTATATAATATTGCCAAGAACAGCCGCGGGAGGACCGAGTTTTTTTTTTTCATCCCATGTGAAAAAGCTTCACGAAATATAACGGTATAGGAAGTATTAGAGAAGTGGGAGGGTTTCTCTGCGTCGAGAAAGAGGCGTCTTCGCAGTTGCCTCACTTCTTAGGGCAGTGAGGCGTCTTGAAAATCGGTGGATGAGCATGGCAGCGATGCCCGCTCGAGATGAGTTTCGTTATGGTATTTTCCTCACGCTATAGTGGCCCGTAACTATACTGGTTACTGTATATACCGAGACCTTTTTTACCTCCGGGCTCTATACGCGGACGTGTTATCTCAAATTCGTCTTATCGTGTGTATGGAAGGTGAATGAACTTCTATCCAGTTTTTTCATTACACAGAGTCAAGCTTAGTTCGGGGATAAGAGCTCATTCGGATAAAAAAGAATTTGGGAAACAAAAAAAAAAGACATTTTATTTTGGCCTTCTGAAAGTTGTCAATGGAAATAAATCAAAATGATTGCCAATGTAATAATGTTTTCCATTTTCATAGCAAATAAGAAGATGAGCCGTTGAATTAAAAACGTCAGGTTAATGAATAAAAATATGAGGATAAGATCATTTATAAGATTTAATGAAGCCCATCATAGTGAGTATAGAGTTTGGAGAATCGCTCTCGATTTTGCCCATAATAGTATCCCCAGCTTCCGCCATGTAGCCTCTCGCATGTACCGAGGGTATATAGGTATATGTTGGCTGGTATCGCTGAGAGAAATATCGGGATCACGATCCATCCACGTTCTAACCTGGGCTCACCCCCTGGAGCTAATACCTCTAGTAGCAGCACCACTAGCATCAGCATCAGCAGCAACATCACGGTGTGTATGCCCCGGTCTCGAGCAGCAGCCCCGCAGGAGTCGAATCGTCCCAAACTCCAGCTCCGCTCGCCAGGCTCCCCGCGGATCCAACAGGATTATCGTAATAGTCGACCAAGGTTTAACGTGCGCCTTCGGGACCCAGGTTCACCCTATCCATTGCTCCTCCATTTCACGAGACAGAGAGAGAGAGAGAGGGAGGGTTAGAACAAGCAAGATCCTCTTGACTGCTACCATCATAGCAGCAACGTAGCAAACGTTTTCACCAGCACAAGCTAACCTATCTTCAGTTTCCTTTTCCTGCTACGATAAAACCTTCTTCTTCTTCTTTTTTTTTTATCCCTTCCTCATTTATCCACTAATTTCTGTTCTCTTCCATTCTTCCAACCTCCTGAAATGGCCAAGTCGATTGTGGGATTCCAGAGTGGAGACTGTACGTCCATTTCCTTTTCTGCTTTTTCGCCTCTTCGTCTTCTCTTTTCTTTTTTTTCTCTCTCTCTCTCTCTGTGTCGGCCTTACGCCGCGTTTCTCTCGTCCTTTTTCGTTGATCGAATTTATTCTTCGCGAGATACACGAATAGCCGGGCCAATATCGACCTCCCGCTTATTGGGGAGCCCGCGGTTGAGGGAGTCTCGTTCGTTCCGCTGTTGTTCTCTTCGGGAGTGAGCTAACGAATCTCGGGATCCAATATAGCACAGTCGGATCACATAACTTGGTAGAGTTGAAGGAGCTGTGGCCCCAATCGTGAAGGGATTTTTCTACCGTGACCGTGAGGTGCGGTTAAGTGCGGGCGAAAAGGTATTTCCAATGGATTTTTTATTGGTACATCAGCGGTTTTTTTTTTTTTTTGTGAGGAACATAAGGAGACAGTACTTGGCAATATTAACCGAATATCAATTGTTATCAATTTGTAATACGACTGCACCTCTGTTTTCTTTATGAGGGGATCGCTAATCCTGGCCACACCTTATCCGAGCTTCTACTGTATTTGTCTAGAGTGTTGGCAAACCCTCGCGATATCGAGCTTGCTTTTAGTCCCGATCTTCACTCAACTCTTATTTACTAGGCTATCTGATAGCCGGCGTTACTTTGTTGCTTCTCCTCATGTTCCACGCTCGAAAAACGGGCGTGTGACGTAACCGATAGACCCTATCTCGGCACTTTTTGAATGTCAACCTGGTCGTAATCGTTCTCCCAACTCACGTTTTTCCGTACCGAAAGAAAGAAAGGAATAAAAAATTAAATGGTCGGGAGGAGGAGATGGTGGGGTCGTGTAAAATGGATAAGAGAGGAAGAGTTTGGAAGAAATATTCGCGGCTGAGATGAGAGTGGAATGAGGGACAAGGCGAAAGCTGAAGTGTTGTGGTCGATCACGTTCTTCAGCTTCTTCTACTTCTTTTACTACTTCGGTAGTGGCGAAGACTTTTCCAGAGCTATGTTGAGCTTCTCAAACATACCCTTATACTTCACGCCCTTTTCTTGTTTGCCCCTTGCCCTTCCCCGCTCCTCTTCATCTTCTCTATTCTTCAACGTCTTCCCTCAGTCTCACTCTTCTCTCACTCTAGTCTCGCACCCATTGCATGGGCACATCACTTCGAGTCACCTCTGCTTCTTCCTCTTCGTCTTCTTCTACTTCGTCCTTCTCTTCTTGCGCTCTTATATTCCTACCAGCTACGACGTCAGTTAACGTCGCAAGTCACGTCGTGTCGGAAGGGTTTTGCGAAGGCAGCGACGGTAGCAGGCCACACCGGATGTCTGGCGGTCGGTGATACGTTGCTTTCTTGCGTGATGTCACCCTCCGAGGGAAGAGGAGGAGGAGGAGGAAAGGGAGAAAGGACCTCAGGAGGCTTAGGGAAAGGGAGGAGGATGCGGAGGGAGAGGAAGCTGAGAAACGAGGGTGCCAACCGTTGGTGGTAGCTGTTGGTGGTAGAACTAGTGATGTTTGTGGTGGTCGGGTCACCGTCTGCGGTGGAGGCATCTTCGCATCCCAAGAGACAATCGAGAAACGAGCGACGACGAAGAGGGCGAGAACGGAACTTTCGCGCGTCCTTGTGAAATTCTTCAAGTGTGCGTGAAGATAGAAGAGACGAGAAGAGAGTAGGAGACACACCAGATATTACTGGTTCATATAAAGACGAAGAAGAAAAAAGCGAAGAGAGGACACTGCAGGGCTCGAGTCCTTGTGAAGTCTTGGAGTGTATGCGAAGATGGAGATAGAGAAGAGGGAGACGGATAGCTAAAGCCCGCGCGCCTTTAGCCTTGCAAGAGGGACGAGAATAGAAGGACAAAGATGAAAAAGGCTTGGGATGCTGGAGCCGGATCTGAGGCTCAGCGTTACAAATGACCATGTCGCTCTGCATATCCAACTAGACTACGGGACTTCCGGACATGCGAGTATTATAGTTACTCCTCTGCGTGTGGGTTCGCTTTTTTTATCTCTGTGGCTTTTGCCTTTCGTTCCATGGCTGCCATTACAATTGGGACTTAATTTTTTTCCCACTGATTAAAAATGTGGCAATTTTTCTTTTGCTTTATGATTTTGCTTTGTGATTAATTATTTTATAATAAATGTATATAATATACAAGAAGGAGAAAATGTTTCTCTCTCACTTTGACACGTTACGTTGGTTTTTTTGGGCATTTTACGCAGCGAAATTCTCGGTCGGATGCTTTTGCAGGACTATGAGGTTTGCTCGTACTCTACGAGAGCCCGAAAATGGTCACGGGACGTCGTTACCTCCTTCGCTGTGGGCAACTCGTTGTTGCGCGTGGAGCCTAGCGAAGGTCGCAGACCTGTAGACTGCCATTGAGCGGATGGTGCGCGATGCTCTTTCGCTGCCTCTGTCTGGGAAAAAAAGCTTCTGCTTGGAATTAAACGTTTTTTCTTTCCTCTTCTTTCGGTTAAAGCTCCAGTAGGTATAAGGTTTTGGTGTCATCGTCCTCGGCGACGGACGTTCTCCACTGCGCATTCACCCGTTCAACGACTGGGGCGACGAGCACGAAAACCTGACTACGTAACGATAACGATCGCCATAACACCTCGTGTTAAACGTCGACGCTGCACGCATTTTCCTTCTTCGTGCTCTTCGGGATTTTTTAAAGACTGGCGAACTTTTTTTTTTTTTTTCAGGAACTTGATCTTGGAATAGAATTGACTATAATTCGACTGTAATTTTTTATTGAGATGAAATATCAAAGCTAATTTGTAAAATATTATTAATCGTCGCTGAAGAAATGTACAGTAATATATTATTTCGATTTCGTTCATGTTTTTCCGCAGCCATAGTTCCATTCTTTTCAGTATTCACCCCGGTGGATGGCGAGCCTTACAAAAGTTGCGATGTCGAAAGAAGAGGAAAGAAAAAAAAGCAGCAAGGTCGAAGAAGAGAAAGCGCTTTCACTCTATCGACTGCCCACGCGGTTCGCTTTTTTGTACTGTCCTTTTTTTTTTTTTTTTTTCTCTTGTTCGCTAGTTCGAAGCCTCTCAGTTTCACGCGTGAAGCGAGAGAAAAAATAAGAATAAAAATAAAAGAAGAAAAACAAGAAGAGGGAAGAAAGCCCAGCTAAGTTTTTTTCTGACGAGAGGAAAACAAATGTAAAAAAAGAAAGACTGTAAGTGGAAAGAAGAGGACGATGGAAGACGGAGAAAGTGGCGATCGCGTTTGCATGCAAATGCTACGACCCCATCTCTAGGCTGACGGCGGCCGCGCTCGCGGTAAATGTTTCTTCACCATAAAAGTCTTGTAGTACGATGTTGGGGGGATGTTGGTGTGGAATCCCTTAAATAAACGTGCTTGTTGGCTAAACAACGGATGCCCTTTCTTATCTGCACTCTGACTAGTGGCTGTAATACTTGCAAAATTAAATGATGACCATGCTCAAGGATTTCCACTTCTTCAGCATTCTTTGTACACAATTTTCGCAAAGCCCCTATTTATCCTAATTTTCATTTCAACTCTATGTTCCTTAATGAAAACTACAGTTTCTCGTACATTTATTCATTAGTCTGATATTGGACACCAGGGACATGGAACAAGTGGAGAACACCTCAACTGGAAGAGCTGAGGTTAAACGGAAAACGAACCTACAACATGGAAGACCACGATGGTTATCAAAGACTAGCCAGTGACTGGTCTGGATGTACCTAGTTACAGATATAGCGGACAAAAGCTTTCACAATACAAGAGCAGATACCATATATATATGTGAGGAGAGTACAGATATATCGCTGAAGCAAAACCTTGTTCACCCTCGCCACGTGGCATAGTGTTCGTACGAATTATTAAGAACCCGGCTAAGCCACTCTTACACCACTTGGCGCGTTCGCGATCTCACCCCTCAACCCCTTTTACGGTCCTTCAACCAGGCAGCCAACACCAACAGCTGAAGAGAGAGGCCCTCTCTCTTTGTTTCCTTTTCTATCCGCTATGTCTCTCTCTCTCTCTTTTTGTGTATATCTTACTATCTTCTTCTCTCGGCAGGTTTCCTTCTTGTTCACTCGCGTGGCTGGTGCTACATTATCAAGAGCGCGTTGCTCACCCTCACGGCAAGGGCAACAGAGAAGGGATATGCTTGAGGCCCCTTTGTGCTCCCGGGAAACTACCCACTTCCACCCCAGAGACCTGTGTGCGCTTCGTGTACCTTTACACACAAGCCACGACGCTGTGGCAACGCGAATCTCCAAAGCGGATGCTTCTTACACTCGCCTGTTGGCTTTTAACGCCACGAAGAGGCCTCCGGTTCATCCGCGAAAGACCACCAGCCCTACCGCACCACGAGAATTATGCACCTTGTGTGTGATGCTACGAGCTCTCGATTCAGTGACAATGGCCACTTGCTTTTCGACGTTATTCTTCAAGAGATTTTTTTTTTTTTAAGATTACTTATTGTTCAAATTAATCTATAAAACGAAAATATATTAACATCCGTTAGCGTAGAGTTTTGTTTAACTTTTGTTCAATTTTTCGTTTTTTTTTTAATTGCAAAAATGGGTTGAAAATAATATTTTTACGTCGTTATACTTTAGTAAAAGTTAAAAAAAAAGACAGTAAAATAAAAAATAATGATTGAATTTCTTAATAAAAATGGAATAGATACTACGCTTGAGAATCAAGAAAGGCAATTGAACAGAGTCGAAGCTTTGTGCCAGTATTATGGGGCTACAGATTGTGGAGCCCTCGGTTTTCGCTCTGCTCTGATCCATGCCCCCAAGGCTTCGGCTAATTTCTCTTGCCACGAGCTCCCGTGCCCGAGCGACTCCCGCGAAATCCTAATTGATGAGAACGAATTATATTCGGGCGAAAGTACAACGAACCACCGGCAGAAGAAGCACCGGTGTTATTTCCTTTTTCCTTCCTCTTCCAAGCTTTCCATCCTGTTCCTGCTCTCCAGACGAGAGCTTTTGCTTTACTTTATTCCATGAGTCCACACAGAGGATGAAAATAAATAATGGAAAATCTGCTACAAGATGTGCGCAGTTTTGGTTTCATATTCCATGTAAAATGTGTGTTTCAGCTGCAATAAAAATAAATAATTAATGACATTTCTTGTATCTTGTTGAATAATAATTAAATAAATACAATCTTTCGACAATTGGATCACTTTTATTTACTCAACTGATTGCGAAATTGGGCTTTATTTCCAAAAAACCTGTGTTCAATTTTACTTGTAGAGCAGCCCATTGGAATGGAATGAATTGAAGGGATGTTTCGCGTGGGTTGGAAGCAGAGGGGGTGGGTTGTGCGAGTTTAACGGGAGAGAGGGGTGGAAAGCAACTAATCGGGCGATTTTTCCGGCATCAGTTGGTGAATATCAACGCCACGGTGAGCCCAGGCTCCTGGCGTTAAGAACGACAAACGATCGCCAATCCATCAGGCTCAACGGTATGCCCGTTTTACCCCTCGCAGTTTTCGCCTCGGAAAACGCCCCGGTGCCCCTTCAGCCGTCCGATATGCCTTCGCTTGTCCCTTTTTCCGTTCCGGGCGACGAAGACGAAGAACGAATACTCTAGAAGGCCCCGACACGAGGCAGTCAACTTTTTTCGTTTCTCGACACGTCGACCTGTGACTGTGTATAGTAATATAGCCCGTACCTGTGACGTTTTGCGCCTAACGAGAAAACCTGAAAAGATCCATCTCGTAAAACTCCACCGGGGACAGATAGGAAAGTTGGGCAAAAAAAAAACGCTGGAAGGGCTATTACAAGGGACTCGTGTCTTCGACCATTCTCCACGTGCTACAGTGATTGCTTACTTTTTAACAGTGGGAAAAATGTTTACTTACCGGTTTTTGTCACAATCCATTTTGCATGCATGTTCACTGTTCCATGAATTTTTTTTTTGAAAATTTTGAAATGATAAAAATGTCCAAGTGCAAAAATCCGGTGGAAATATAATGAAATTTGTGTTTCCAAAATTTTGTTATTCCAACAATGGCAAACCTCATTTGACCTCATTTGCCGTGACCTTGTGCTTTTGGCGTTTTCCTCTATTATTTCTTCCCGAAGGAATAAACTCATGAATTATTAAATGCTGACTGCATAACTTTTACCTACATTATTAACATCATCAGAGTGCCGGATAAGTTACGATAACACACGAGCCCGTTCTTTGTATTAAATCCTGGCGATGTTGTTGGATCCTCGAATCGTAATCGTAGCTCAGCCCGAATTACGCAATTCCCGTTACGCTCAATCGCTCCGTAGCTCGGAGGTGAATATTTTTTGACCTTCGAGCGCCGGTTGGTTCGCCCTCGTTCGGCGGTTTATCCGCACGGAGGCAGCAGGAGCAACACTGCCACGAGCGGAGCTCCTCGCTCGCTGCGACTATCTAGCAGCGCCTCGAAATATCGTACACAAGCGCTCGCTGAGGCGGAGAAGCAGCAGTCGAGCGTTCTCGTGGTGGTACGGTGCACGGTGCGTTGCTGCGCTGAGCACCAGCCACCGAAATAGTGAAACGGGCGTAGCAGAGCACGCCGCGAATTTGCCCCGGGCAAATGTTAATATAATCATCCGGGATAGGGCCACCGAAGGGATGAAGCGAACGTTGTTATTCCGGCGCTCGAGCGTCGGACAAAAAGAAAGAAAAAAAAATAAGAGAATTAGAGAGTGCTGGTGTAGCAGTTATAAAGCGAGACCGAAATGGAGAAGGAGTGGGAATGGTAGAAAAAAGGAAGAGAGAGAGAGAGAGAGAGAGAGAAAAAGCAGGCGTATTGCAGAAAGAAAGTAGAGATCGTAGAGGAATGTTAAGGAAAAAGGGCGAAAGCATTTAAACGAGATATTGCACACGCAAGGCGCGAGCAAATGCGGGTAGAAATTCGTTTTGTCCATTAAAGCAAGGATAGCTCGGATCTCGTTCGCCTCTTACGTTCCCATGTTTTTTTTTCTTTTTTCTTTTTTTTTTTTTCTCGTTCTTCTTTTACGTAGGCAGTTTCCACCCTCGCGCGCAGATCAGACACACGCATGTACTTTGACTGGAATTGCGAGCGAGGAACTTTCGTGTACGAAGCGAAATACGCGAACGTGTAAACAAGAAATGAAAGCAAATGAAAGTAAATGAAAGTGAAAAGCGCAAATTCTGTCGAGGGAGGGCACAGTTTTAGACGAGACGTGGAATTTTAGGATGATTATTGGCTGTACACTCAAATACTTGAATTTATCGTATTAAAAATTAATAGAGTTTAGTTTTTAGTAAAGTGTTTGTCAGTATTAAAATAATCACATGAACGGAAAATTAGATAATAATTTTTTTTCGATACACTGTTGTTACATTTACTTAGATTATTTATCCACTTATTTGTTTCATGGTAGTCTATACGGCGCGGCTAATCCGAGGAACACAGAGAAACGATATAACGAAGGATAAACATAAATAAAATGTGGCACTGCGGAGAAACGGGAAACGTTAAGCGGCCGGGGGAAGAAAAGTGGAGAAAGCTAATGTAGAGGAAAAAGCAGAAGGCAATTTATATCGCGTCGCGGAGCCAGAAATTCGTTTTCTCCATTAAAGCAAAACTCCTTGTTCGATTGTTACAGAGTACAATGGCTGTAGCAGGATCAGGTATACAGTCTCCCATTGTAAATATGTTTTTTATCCCACTAAAAAAAAAAAAAGAACTTAATTTTTTTATTTCGTTGTAAGCACTTTGTTATAACATACTTTGAATTTACTATTTATAGAATATATATATATATATATTTTTTTAAATCAAATTATTTATTATTTTGCAAAAATCCCATGAAATATTGTCGAGCGCTTTTTGGCGAATTGCGTGAAAGTTTCCTCGAAAAAAAAAAAAACATTTCCAAATCTCGACAGTCACATTTCGTTGTATAAATTTTCGAGACTTTTTAAAAATTAAGTTAGACACACTCGAGCCGGAAGTTAGCTCAGCGTGCGCTTCTGTGTTAGTAGTATAACGTAACGGAGGACTAAAAAAGGGGTAAAAAAAAAACAAAAAAGGGTTGACTAAAAACTAACCACGCGTTGTTCGGCGGGTTTCGTCGTCGCGCCACCCCCTCGGGGCCTAAGTGAAATTTTCCGGAGAATTTTTCAGTCCTTTTTGTCTTCCTTCGCTCCCGTAGAGCGGAGCGTCTCACCCCCTCGCCCATTTGCCCTGCACAAGTTTTCGTCCGCATTATCATCTCTCTATCCTCCGAGCAGCTCTCTTTATCTATTTTTCCTGTTTTGTTTTTCTTTTCGTGCTCGTTTTACTTATTTTTTCTTCTTTCTTTTTTTTTTTAAGACGAGTCAAGATAAAGGAAGACTCCCCTTCGCTTCCCTCCTCGGACGTCCTTCCCTTGCCCCGTTCCGCCTGCTCCCTCGGGAACGTCTTATCCCGTGCGCGCCCGGTACTCCGGGAATTTTTCTTATATACGCGCATTTGTGCTGTGCCTCGCGTTCTCTCGCTCGCTCGCGGCTGACTCGTAGTTGCCTCTGTTTTCTGCGTTCCATTTCTCGTGGAAGGACGCCCAAGACGGGGGCATGAACGGAGGTAGGAAAATGAGGGGTACGGAATTTACGATTTGACTTGGAGGCGAATAAGCGGAGAATGGGAAGCTCGGAAACTAAATACGAAGAGGGGACGAAAAAATATCGACGAATAATCGTGTTTTTTTACAACGAATAAATAAATAATAATACGACTTTTCAGCAAAATAAAAATGAAGAAAAAAAAACAGACAAAATATCGAAGGAAACCTTATGCAATTATAATGGCCTCTAAGAAATTGTGACTCTTTATCATGTTTTATGTGTCCTTGATATGTTAAATTAGCTTTAATACTCAAAGAGTAATGTCAAGATAATAACACGAAATCTGGGAAAGGTGAAAGGTTGAATAAATTGTCAAAGACAAACGTCAGGACGAGAGTACGAACGGGAGCAGTGAGCTCATCGTAAAGATATCCTGCGTAACCGGAAGTTAAAGACAAGAATTCGTAGCGGAGGTCTGTCGGAAGGTCGACGAGGGAAGCGAACGCGAGAGTAACGTTGTGCATAAATCCTCGAGACGAAACTGACATCGCATAGCCATACATATTATAGCCATGAAATGGAGGCAGTATAAGAGAAGCGGCGAACGAGTTGAGGCGGTTCGTGAGGCTCGAGCCGATTTCCCTCCGCAGTTTTATGCTCCATCAAGAAATTCAAGTGAATCTCGGTATTCCGTATGGAAACGAAGGTTATCAGGAAATGAAAAAAACGTACCACGGGAAAGTCAGGAATTACACGATTTTTTAACGACACTTTCTTTTTAGCGTTCCTCTGAAGCTAATACTTATATAGCCACATTCTCTATGGGAAGTTATCTCAAATGTTTCATAAATAATGTATATTATATACTTCGCACAAAGTTAGTCTCAATTCCATTGAGATTTTGTGGATTCCCGCCAAATTCAATGCTCCGCAGCATTGAGTGCACTTGCACTCATTGCACTCCCATTAATTGCTGTATGATTTGCGCAATTATGAGCTCTCGCATAAAATGCGTCGTTACGACATGTTGCTATCGATTCGCTGACAATTGACACCGCTTTCGGCAGCTGTTCGGTTATAAACGTCAATTGCCACTGGGAATAATTAGTCCTCTAACAACTCTCACGTGCCGACGACTTCGACGTGATGAAGAATAAAATGAAAAAATATAATACGGGATGGAATTATTTTTAACAATTTTTTTATTTTCCTGACACGAAAATCACGGAATATGAAAAATTTGTAAAAACGTTTTTCTATGAAGAAGCAAAGATAACAAAAAAAATGGCACTTCCGGGAAACGCAAGGATTAGGATTGAACGGAGCCTCACTCCATATTACCCCATGGTATGCTTTTCTATATAGGCTTCTTTTCCGTAGGCCACTCCGTAACGTCAGCGTGCTACGAAATGAATGACGGGGATAAACTCACCCCCGGGATTTGCGGCTCACTTTTCTTATCGTGTACTACACTTATACGCCATGAAGCCGAGGAAGAAAAATAAAAAGGAGGTTGAGAAAAATGAGTCATTAATATTAAGCATCAGGCACAGGATTTAAGCCCAGGGCTAAGAGTATTAAATGAAGATATTAAACCACCCTCTCCATTCGCTTCCAGGGAAAATTAATTTTTCTTAACGTTCCTGTTGAGAAAATCGAAAATTGCTTACACAGAGGATTATTTTCATCCTTCGATGTGTAGTAATTAATGTACGGTTATCATTATACCGACACACAAATTGTTCAATTAGCCCGTATTAAATTTATTGAATAAACGCGGTGGTGAAAAAAAAAAAATTAGTTCTTATATATTTTAGTATAAATACATATTACTTATTTAATGATTACACGATTATCTTGCCCCAGGTCAATGACCGTAATCGATGTCTGTGTTAAAATTACACACTGTTGAGTTTATCGAGAAAGTTGTTGAGGTGATCGAAGTGGATTACGGAATTATGTGTACCGTGAGCTGTTGTTGGCGTGTGCCATTGAAAAGGAACCTTCCTCACTGAGACTGAGGCGGTGTACCATCAGGAAGGCAGATCTCGAGACCCCCGAGACACAAAAGAGTTGATTTTTAAGGGTAAACAGGTTGCGCGGAATGCACACTGGGGGGCTGAGACACAAGGGGAGGAAAATAAAAAAGACCTCGAGTCCCCTTCTCCTTTCGAGTGTATATAGGTCGTCGAGGATGCCGAGAGAGATTTTCTCGACCCAACACTGTGAAGAGAATAAAGGTTAATGCAGGTCGACGAACATTGGGACGCAGGGTGTAGTGGCTGCAGGTGAATTCCTCCTGCGGAGGGTTGCTAACGACGTAGCAACGTGTGTCGGTGAATGTGCCCGCGCAAAAAAAAAAGTATTAAAAGAGTATTAAAAAAGTATTAAAAAAGTATTAAAAAAAAAGTATTAAAAGTCTGTCATTTCGGACTGTTTAATACTCAGTTTAATACTTTTTTTCGAGACTTGAGTATTAAAAATGGTATTAAGTATCAAAAAGAGTATTAACTCGCCTTATTTTGAGACGATTTTAATACTTGATTTAATACTTTTTTTTCCGCGATTTTCGGGTATTAAAAAAGTATCACATGGGTATTAAATGCAGTATTAAATCGCCTTATTTTGAGACGATTTTAATACTTGATTTAATACTTTTTTTTCCGCGATTTTCGGGTATTAAAAAAGTATCACATGGGTATTAAATGCAGTATTAAATCGCCTTATTTTGAGACGATTTTAATACTTGATTTAATACTTTTTTTTCCGCGATTTTCGGGTATTAAAAAAGTATCACATGGGTATTAAATGCAGTATTAAATCGCCTTATTTTGAGACGATTTTAATACTTGATTTAGTACTTTTTTTTCCGCGATTTTCGGGTATTAAAAAAGTATCACATGGGTATTAAATGCAGTATTAAATCGCCTTATTTTGAGACGATTTTAATACTTGATTTAATACTTTTTTTCCGCGATTTTCGGGTATTAAAAAAGTATCACATGGGTATTAAATGCAGTATTAAATCGCCTTATTTTGAGACGATTTTAATACTTGATTTAATACTTTTTTTTCCGCGATTTTCGGGTATTAAAAAAGTATCACATGGGTATTAAATGCAGTATTAACTCGCCTTATTTTGAGACGATTTTAATACTTGATTTAATACTTTTTTTTCCGCGATTTTCGGGTATTAAAAAAGTATCACATGGGTATTAAATGCAGTATTAAATCGCCTTATTTTGAGACGATTTTAATACTTGATTTAATACTTTTTTTTCCGCGATTTTCGGGTATTAAAAAAGTATCACATGGGTATTAAATGCAGTATTAAATCGCCTTATTTTGAGACGATTTTAATACTTGATTTAATACTTTTTTCTCCGCGATTTTCGGGTATTAAAAAAGTATCACATGGGTATTAAATGCAGTATTAAATCGCCTTATTTTGAGACGATTTTAATACTTGATTTAATACTTTTTTTTCCGCGATTTTCGGGTATTAAAAAAGTATCACATGGGTATTAAATGCAGTATTAAATCGCCTTATTTTGAGACGATTTTAATACTTGATTTAATACTTTTTTTTCCGCGATTTTCGGGTATTAAAAAAGTATCACATGGGTATTAAATGCAGTATTAAATCGCCTTATTTTGAGACGATTTTAATACTTGATTTAGTACTTTTTTTTCCGCGATTTTCGGGTATTAAAAAAGTATCACATGGGTATTAAATGCAGTATTAAATCGCCTTATTTTGAGACGATTTTAATACTTGATTTAATACTTTTTTTCCGCGATTTTCGGGTATTAAAAAAGTATCACATGGGTATTAAATGCAGTATTAAATCGCCTTATTTTGAGACGATTTTAATACTTGATTTAATACTTTTTTTTCCGCGATTTTCGGGTATTAAAAAAGTATCACATGGGTATTAAATGCAGTATTAACTCGCCTTATTTTGAGACGATTTTAATACTTGATTTAATACTTTTTTTTCCGCGATTTTCGGGTATTAAAAAAGTATCACATGGGTATTAAATGCAGTATTAAATCGCCTTATTTTGAGACGATTTTAATACTTGATTTAATACTTTTTTTCCGCGATTTTCGGGTATTAAAAAAGTATCACATGGGTATTAAATGCAGTATTAAATCGCCTTATTTTGAGACGATTTTAATACTTGATTTAATACTTTTTTTTCCGCGATTTTCGGGTATTAAAAAAGTATCACATGGGTATTAAATGCAGTATTAACTCGCCTTATTTTGAGACGATTTTAATACTTGATTTAATACTTTTTTTTCCGCGATTTTCGGGTATTAAAAAAGTATCACATGGGTATTAAATGCAGTATTAAATCGCCTTATTTTAAGACGATTTTAATACTTAATTTAATACTTTTTTTTCCGCGATTTTCGGGTATTAAAAAAGTATCACATAGGTATTAAATGCAGTATTAAATCGCCTTATTTTGAGACGATTTTAATACTTAATTTAATACTTTTTTTTCCGCGATTTTCGGGTATTAAAAAAGTATCACATGGGTATCAAAAAGAGTATTAATTCGCCTTATTTTGAGACGATTTTCATACCGCATTTAATACTTTTTCTCAGTGATTTTCGGGTATTAAAAAAAGTATAGAATGGTGTTGGTTATTAAAAAATTTTCCAAATCGCAATAAAAGCGATTAAGTATTATAAGATTATTGAGAGAATATTAAATCGTATGAAAAATTAAAAAATTGTAATTCTTTTTTTAATATTTAAACATTTAAATACTTATTCAATACTCGAAGGATGAAAAAAGTATTATCCATTGAGTCAGAAATATTTTCAGCAATTGAATAATATTATATGAAGAATAAGTCGTAAATTCTAAAATAGAGATCGAGAAATATGCCAATGAATAGAAGTAATTATATGATAGATTGAATACTATGAATGATTACCTGTTAAATTATCCGGCGCGTCCTGTACATTTTGTAGACTCCATAGACACAGCTAGTCGACACCAAGTTTTTCATGCAGAACACAATTTTCTTCAATAAAATATTTTCACCAGCGATTACATCAAATCCGATAACCTCAAATGGCGATGTTTCAGTCACATCACGTTATAGACAACTGAACGTCTCGAAATAACAAACGGTTGGTTACGTGAAATAGTTACATAGTCACGAGTTAAGAACGACATTGCGGACTATAGATGGCGTAGTATATATACTTATATGCAGCACGCATGTTACATTTTTTCAAAAATTACTGTATAAATTTAAATTCAAACAAAACAAATTTGTTTCGTTCAGTCATTTATCTAGACCGATAATGAATCTACGGTAAGCTTTTTCACCAATAATCTTCTCAATTCGAAAAATTGAAGATTTTCTCGTAATTCAGGGATTCGCAAAATGGAATGTGCACAATTATCGCAGAAGGCATTCTTTATAATAGCGTAAACATTGCTCAATATATACGAAAATCGTGGGTTGGTGGGGTACCGTGAAACGAGAGTTCTGCGGTACCCCATCAACCCACGCTTTTGTTTCTCGCATAGAGCCTACGGAGGTTAGTACATTGATCAATATACACGAAAATAAGTATATATGAAATCCAGTTGAGGGAAATTGAAATTTTTCTCTAAAATTATAAGCACAAATTATTATCGGTTGATTCTCCATCACGTATACGATGCATCTAGACCGATAATGAATCTACGATAAGTTTTTTCGCCAACAATCTTCTCGATTCGAAAAATTGAAGATTTTCTCGTAATTCAGGGATTCGCAAAATGGAATGTGCACAATTATCGCAGAAGGCATTCTTTATAATAGCGTAAACATTGCTCAATATATACGAAAATCGTGGGTTGGTGGGGTACCGTGAAACACGAGTTCTGCGGTACCCCATCAACCCACGCTTTTGTTTCTCGCATAGAGCCTACGGAGGTTAGTACATTGATCAATATACACGAAAATAAGTATATATGAAATCCAGTTGAGGGAAATTGAAATTTTTCTCTAAAATTATAAGCACAAATTATTATCGGTTGATTCTCCATCACGTATACGATGCATCTAGACCGATAATGAATCTACGGTAAGCTTTTTCACCAATAATCTTCTCAATTCGAAAAATTGAAGATTTTCTCGTAATTCAGGGATTCGCAAAATGGAATGTGCACAATTATCGCAGAAGGCATTCTTTATAATAGCGTAAACATTGCTCAATATATACGAAAATCGTGGGTTGGTGGGGTACCGTGAAACACGAGTTCTGCGGTACCCCATCAACCCACGCTTTTGTTTCTCGCATAGAGCCTACGGAGGTTAGTACATTGATCAATATACACGAAAATAAGTATATATGAAATCCAGTTGAGGGAAATTGAAATTTTTCTCTAAAATTATAAGCACAAATTATTATCGGTTGATTCTCCATCACGTATACGATGCATCTAGACCGATAATGAATCTACGGTAAGCTTTTTCACCAATAATCTTCTCAATTCGAAAAATTGAAGATTTTCTCGTAATTCAGGGATTCGCAAAATGGAATGTGCACAATTATCGCAGAAGGCATTCTTTATAATAGCGTAAACATTGCTCAATATATACGAAAATCGTGGGTTGGTGGGGTACCGTGAAACACGAGTTCTGCGGTACCCCATCAACCCACGCTTTTGTTTCTCGCATAGAGCCTACGGAGGTTAGTGCATTGATCAATATACACGAGAATAAGTATATATGAAATCCAGTTGAGGGAAATTGAAATTTTTCTCTAAAATTATAAGCACAAATTATTATCGGTTGATTCTCCATCACGTATACGATGCATCTAGACCGATAATGAATCTACGATAAGTTTTTTCGCCAACAATCTTCTCGATTCGAAAAATTGAAGATTTTCTCGTAATTCAGGGATTCGCAAAATGGAATGTGCACAATTATCGCAGAAGGCATTCTTTATAATAGCGTAAACATTGCTCAATATATACGAAAATCGTGGGTTGGTGGGGTACCGTGAAACACGAGTTCTGCGGTACCCCATCAACCCACGCTTTTGTTTCTCGCATAGAGCCTACGGAGGTTAGTACATTGATCAATATACACGAAAATAAGTATATATGAAATCCAGTTGAGGGAAATTGAAATTTTTCTCTAAAATTATAAGCACAAATTATTATCGGTTGATTCTCCATCACGTATACGATGCATCTAGACCGATAATGAATCTACGATAAGTTTTTTCGCCAACAATCTTCTCGATTCGAAAAATTGAAGATTTTCTCGTAATTCAGGGATTCGCAAAATGGAATGTGCACAATTATCGCAGAAGGCATTCTTTATAATAGCGTAAACATTGCTCAATATATACGAAAATCGTGGGTTGGTGGGGTACCGTGAAACACGAGTTCTGCGGTACCCCATCAACCCACGCTTTTGTTTCTCGCATAGAGCCTACGGAGGTTAGTACATTGATCAATATACACGAAAATAAGTATATATGAAATCCAGTTGAGGGAAATTGAAATTTTTCTCTAAAATTATAAGCACAAATTATTATCGGTTGATTCTCCATCACGTATACGATGCATCTAGACCGATAATGAATCTACGGTAAGTTTTTTCGCCAACAATCTTCTCAATTCGAAAAATTGAAGATTTTCTCGTAATTCAGGGATTCGCAAAATGGAATGTGCACAATTATCGCAGAAGGCATTCTTTATAATAGCGTAAACATTGCTCAATATATACGAAAATCGTGGGTTGGTGGGGTACCGTGAAACACGAGTTCTGCGGTACCCCATCAACCCACGCTTTTGTTTCTCGCATAGAGCCTACGGAGGTTAGTACATTGATCAATATACACGAAAATAAGTATATATGAAATCCAGTTGAGGGAAATTGAAATTTTTCTCTAAAATTATAAGCACAAATTATTATCGGTTGATTCTCCATCACGTATACGATGCATCTAGACCGATAATGAATCTACGGTAAGTTTTTTCGCCAACAATCTTCTCAATTCGAAAAATTGAAGATTTTCTCGTAATTCAGGGATTCGCAAAATGGAATGTGCACAATTATCGCAGAAGGCATTCTTTATAATAGCGTAAACATTGCTCAATATATACGAAAATCGTGGGTTGGTGGGGTACCGTGAAACACGAGTTCTGCGGTACCCCATCAACCCACGCTTTTGTTTCTCGCATAGAGCCTACGGAGGTTAGTACATTGATCAATATACACGAAAATAAGTATATATGAAATCCAGTTGAGGGAAATTGAAATTTTTCTCTAAAATTATAAGCACAAATTATTATCGGTTGATTCTCCATCACGTATACGATGCATCTAAACCGATAATGAATCTACGGTAAGTTTTTTCACCAATAATCTTCTCAATTCGAAAATTTGAAGATTTTCTCGTAATTCAGGGATTCGCAAAATGGAATGTGCACAAGTATCGCAGAAGGCATTCTCCATAATAGCGTAAACATTGCTCAATATATACGAAAATCGTGGGTTGGTGGGGTACCGTGAAACACGAGTTCTGCGGTACCCCATCAACCCACGCTTTTGTTTCTCGCATAGAGCCTACAGAGGTTAGTACATTGATCAATATACACGAAAATAAGTATATATGAAATCCAGTTCAGGGCAATTAAAATTTTTCTCTAAAATTATAAGCACAAATTATTATCGGTTGATTATCGCAGAACTCGTGTTTCACGGTACCCCACCAACCCACGATTTTCGTATATATTGAGCAATGTTTACGCTATTATAAAGAATGCCTTCTGCGATAATTGTGCACATTCCATTTTGCGAATCCCTGAATTACGAGAAAATCTTCAATTTTTCGAATCGAGAAGATTGTTGGCGAAAAAACTTATCGTAGATTCATTATCGGTCTAGATAAATGACTGAATGAAACAAATTTGTTTTGTTTGAATTTAAATTTATACAGTAATTTTTGAAAAAATGTAACATGCGTGCTGCATATAAGTATATATACTACGCCATCTATAGTCCGCAATGTCGTTCTTAACTCGTGACTATGTAACTATTTCACGTAACCAACCGTTTGTTATTTCGAGACGTTCAGTTGTCTATAACGTGATGTGACTGAAACATCGCCATTTGAGGTTATCGGATTTGATGTAATCGCTGGTGAAAATATTTTATTGAAGAAAATTGTGTTCTGCATGAAAAACTTGGTGTCGACTAGCTGTGTCTATGGAGTCTACAAAATGTACAGGACGCGCCGGATAATTTAACAGGTAATCATTCATAGTATTCAATCTATCAAATAATTACTTCTATTCATTGGCATATTTCTCGATCTCTATTTTAGAATTTACGACTTATTCTTCATATAATATTATTCAATTGCTGAAAATATTTCTGACTCAATGGATAATACTTTTTTCATACTTCGAGTATTGAATAAGTATTTAAATGTTTAAATATTTAAAAAAGAATTACACTTTTTTAATTTTCCATACGATTTAATATTCTCTCAATAATCTTATAATACTTAATCGCTTTTATTGCGACTTGGAAAATTTTATAATAACCAACACCATTCTATACTTTTTTTAATACCCGAAAATCACTGAGAAAAAGTATTAAATCAAGTATTAAAATCGTCTCAAAATAAGGCGATTTAATACTGCATTTAATACCCATGTGATACTTTTTTAATACCCGAAAATCGCGGAAAAAAAGTATTAAATCAAGTATCAAAATCGTCTCAAAATAAGGCGATTTAATACTGCATTTAATACCCTTGTGATACTTTTTTAATACCCGAAAATCGCGGAAAAAAAGTATTAAATCAAGTATCAAAATCGTCTCAAAATAAGGCGATTTAATACTGCATTTAATACCCATGTGATACTTTTTTAATACCCGAAAATCGCGGAAAAAAAGTATTAAATCAAGTATCAAAATCGTCTCAAAATAAGGCGATTTAATACTGCATTTAATACCCATGTGATACTTTTTTAATACCCGAAAATCGCGGAAAAAAAGTATTAAATCAAGTATCAAAATCGTCTCAAAATAAGGCGATTTAATACTGCATTTAATACCCATGTGATACTTTTTTAATACCCGAAAATCGCGGAAAAAAAGTATTAAATCAAGTATCAAAATCGTCTCAAAATAAGGCGATTTAATACTGCATTTAATACCCATGTGATACTATTTTAATACCCGAAAATCGCGGAAAAAAAAGTATTAAATCAAGTATTAAAATCGTCTCAAAATAAGGCGATTTAATACTGCATTTAATACCCATGTGATACTTTTTTAATACCCGAAAATCGCGGAAAAAAAAGTATTAAATCAAGTATTAAAATCGTCTCAAAATAAGGCGATTAAATACTGCATTTAATACCCATGTGATACTTTTTTAATACCCGAAAATCGCGGAAAAAAAAGTATTAAATCAAGTATCAAAATCGTCTCAAAATAAGGCGATTTAATACTGCATTTAATACCCATGTGATACTTTTTTAATACCCGAAAATCGCGGAAAAAAAAGTATTAAATCAAGTATCAAAATCGTCTCAAAATAAGGCGATTTAATACTGCATTTAATACCCATGTGATACTTTTTTAATACCCGAAAATCGCGGAAAAAAAAGTATTAAATCAAGTATCAAAATCGTCTCAAAATAAGGCGATTTAATACTGCATTTAATACCCATGTGATACTTTTTTAATACCCGAAAATCGCGGAAAAAAAAGTATTAAATCAAGTATTAAAATCGTCTCAAAATAAGGCGATTTAATACTGCATTTAATACCCATGTGATACTTTTTTAATACCCGAAAATCGCGGAAAAAAAAGTATTAAATCAAGTATTAAAATCGTCTCAAAATAAGGCGATTTAATACTGCATTTAATACCCATGTGATACTTTTTTAATACCCGAAAATCGCGGAAAAAAAAGTATTAAATCAAGTATCAAAATCGTCTCAAAATAAGGCGATTTAATACTGCATTTAATACCCATGTGATACTTTTTTAATACCCGAAAATCGCGGAAAAAAAAGTATTAAATCAAGTATCAAAATCGTCTCAAAATAAGGCGATTTAATACTGCATTTAATACCCATGTGATACTTTTTTAATACCCGAAAATCGCGGAAAAAAAGTATTAAATCAAGTATTAAAATCGTCTCAAAATAAGGCGATTTAATACTGCATTTAATACCCATGTGATACTTTTTTAATACCCGAAAATCGCGGAAAAAAAAGTATTAAATCAAGTATTAAAATCGTCTCAAAATAAGGCGATTTAATACTGCATTTAATACCCATGTGATACTTTTTTAATACCCGAAAATCGCGGAAAAAAAAGTATTAAATCAAGTATTAAAATCGTCTCAAAATAAGGCGATTTAATACTGCATTTAATACCCATGTGATACTTTTTTAATACCCGAAAATCGCGGAAAAAAAAGTATTAAATCAAGTATTAAAATCGTCTCAAAATAAGGCGAGTTAATACTCTTTTTGATACTTAATACCATTTTTAATACTCAAGTCTCGAAAAAAAGTATTAAACTGAGTATTAAACAGTCCGAAATGACAGACTTTTAATACTTTTTTTTTAATACTTTTTTAATACTTTTTTAATACTCTTTTAATACTTTTTTTTTTGCGCGGGTGTGCCTCGATGTTTCCGTGAAATCCAAGCCTCAACGATCAGGTGGACCGGATTATGGGGGGGGGGGGGGGGGCTTTTTTCCCTGTGCCCAACCAGAAATCCTTGGTCTTCAGCTTCGAGAAAAAAAGTCACCACCGGCCACGCTGTGAATTTATGTCGCTGGGAGAAAGAGAGGGAGAAAGAAAAATAAAGGGAACATTTTTACGTCAATTGAAATATCAAAAATTAAAGTGAATATATTTGTTCAATTATTTAAAATAAATAGTAATAAAATATTGCTCAAATCAATATAACAAATAATTAGAGGCATCAAAACCGAAGAGCGTTATTATTAAATATTATTATATTTGTAGTAATAAATAATTTAATATTAAATTTAATTATTTAGTAATAAATTATTTAATATATCATTTTAAACCGTAATTATTAAATGCTTTCTCTCTACGAGTTCTTTTTTTAACTCCATCGATTAGAGTCGATTAGGGTCGAGCGCACTGGAACAGTTGAAAGTGAAACGCTCGAGTGAAGGTGAAGCGGAAGAAGTGAGAAGGCCGCGGCGGCGTCGCGGGTGGGGAGAAGGGAAGGTTTAGTTGTCAGAAGGGTGCTGCGAGCGAGAGTGAAGAAGTGATGCTGGAAAGGGTCGTTGGTGCTCGTTGCTTCAGCTCACTCGAGAAGTTGAAGTTGAAGCTGCTCGCCAGGGCTCCTTTGCCTCGGCGACGAGCCACCGGCCAAGACTAAGCGAGAAAGCATCAAGCATGAGTAGGGGGGCGGCTTTGCTTTTGCGCCGACTTTCACCCTTTATTTTTAAGCAACCTCTCCCCCTTTTTTATCCCCTTACATTCGCTATTCCACTTAATTCGGTGTGTACGCACTTATCTCGGGAAGAAAAACGCACCCGGCGGCTCTCGACTAATTGATGCTTCCTCGCCCTTACTTTCACATTACTGACGTGTACCAGACGAAGAACAACCTAAATGGACTTCCCGATGAAAAATGAAATTTCTTTTTTCTTGCGGCCTCGTGTATCATCGATTTTATTTAAAGTTTAATGAACACGAAATATCTGTAATAAACATTGAAATATACATAACTTACAAAATTACACACAATTCGCAAAATACAGAAATTATATTTTTTTATTCGAGTCAGAATTGCGGTATTTTTTTTATGTAAAAAAATAAAATCAAGCCACAATTTTCGTTTACTTTTAATGTTTATGATATTGTGAAATTTTGTTCATTCTCGTAGGGCTCATGTTTTTTCATATGCTTTTTTCAGTGGTCGTTGAAATCATGGACTCCGCCGCGCCTTTGTTTTGAGTAAGACACTTTTTGGCGCCGCACCTCCCACGGCCACTGACGCCTCGGGGACCGGATAAGTTGGCCGATTTGAACGGATAAGCAAATTAGACTCCGTCGCACGACGCTGCGTATAACGCGAAGATAGCGGCTTAGGACACGACCAATACCTACCGCGGTGACGACGCCGCTTCTGCGTGTCTTGCTTCTCAACGAGGAGATCAAGGATAGAGCACCAGGATATATCTTTCAACTGTACCCCTCGCTAAAATCCGTCAATAAAGATGAAAAACGATGATTAAATGTGGGCTCTTGTGTTTTGTATGCTGAAGACTTGGATGCGGCGACAATAGTGTACCTGCAAAATTATAGGAGCTCGAAATGTCAACAATCTCAACGTCAAGTACTTGGAAAAAAAAAAAAAATGGTGTGAACTTAGTGGCTTATTTGAGATTTTCGAATTTATGTCGAAATTAGAATTTTAGTGATTATTTAAATTGTTCTGATTATTCGTTATTCAGGAATTTCATTAGAATTGCAATTTTTTTTTATTCAATTTTTTTTTTCTTAAGCGGACTTTTCACGGATTGCATTTTCTTGTTTTCTGTTCGTTGAGCATGAACAGGATTGCGGAAAAGTATCATTTATTAGGTACTTCGATCTCGAATTCGAGAATCGTAGGGCATAAAATTGATTGTCATCCCTCGTTCACAGAGAGCATACACGATAGGTGGATAGACACAGAACCCGTATCTCCGTATGCTGCAAAACAAGCAAACGGTCCAGGCCGTTCCTTTTACGATGGCCTACACTCAACTTCGTGGGAATATTCATCTCTAGGTCGTATATGTTGGGCTGTCGTTTTTCTGTCAGCCCTCGTGAGGGTCTCTTCGGGTCAGAGGGTGTCCTACGTGCCTACGGGGCATTTCCTGCTAAGCCAATCAATTTTCCACGTCAACACTTGTATTTCAACACCGATAAAACGATCATCAGTAATCGTTAGCAGAACAATATTTTTTCATTCTACCCCAAAACAAACGAACTTTCGAAAAATAAATTCTGTACAAATATTTCATATCGTCGTAAAACAAAATAAATTCACAAATATAAATATTAGACTTTGTTTCGAAAAAATTCATTTTTCAGAATTTCGCTTATTTCAAAAATATATGCTATATTGAAGTAGGCGTGAAGAATTTAAAAAAAAACAATTGAAGCATTATGGATAATAGATTTTTTTCTGTATTCTCTTGACATAAAAAATCCCGTACATCGCTGTAAGTACTCGTAAGAGCAAGTGAAAAGAACAAAAAATGTTGTCTAGTGGAAGAGAGAGAGAAAGAGAGAGAGAGAGAGAGAGGAGCGAAATGCGTTGAGGGTTCGTCTTAAATCGTTTGGCTTTGTCGAAATTGTGACGAGCAATTCGTAGACATGAGGGTCGAAGCGGGAGCATGAAAACGGTCCGGCAACAGTTCTGTACATAGAGGTACATGTATACGGCGAAGAAGCGAAGAAAAATGAGGGAGAAGATCCGGCTGCTCCATGAGTCCTTATAATATTATGTACTACGTACGTACGCCACGTCATCGTGAAAAAGACCTTTGAAAATGTATAGGACAGCGAAATGACGACCCTGCTCCTCCTGTTTTTTTTTTCTGAGCCGGGCCATATCTGCTGTATACATAAATATAAAAATACAGCGAGGCGCACCCTGCGTGGGATGCCAATAAGCCCAGACACACGCTATACTCTTTATATCTCGTCAATTTTTTTTTTTTTTTCACAAATCTTTAAATGCAAATTTCACGAAATCTAGATAATAAAAAATGTATAAAAGAATTTCACGACTGTTAATTAAGCAAATTAATTTTTTATAGTCAAACAAAAAGTTATTGTACGAATAAAGAAAATAAAAAAAAAAATACTTGAAAAATTCTCCGCATATTTTTAATTCACGAAAAATTGATGAAACCCCTTAATTTGCATAATTATTAGTTTTTTTAACGGCGGAGAAAAAACGGCAAGTATATAACAACGAGGAGAAGAGGAGACTGCGGGTGATGAGTAGAGGGAAAGGGTTTTTGAAAGAACTCGCTTGTGGATGGAGGGATATATGCAGCAGTAGGAGAAATGCCAGGCGAGGCGGGAAAGGAATCGCGAAGCAGCAACACAATGCTGGGAGCAGAAGCAGAGAGAGAGAGAGTAAGCAGCAAGCCGGAGCTATGTAGCTGAGGATTTTGCAAGCTGTAGGAGGAAGAGGAGGAGGCGTGAGGCGGTGGAGAGAAGTAGGAGGCTGGTCGAGTTTAGCACAGCCATCTGGACCGGTGCGATAGGATTATACGGGATTAAGGCATTTTACACAGCCGTCCTCGAGCCGTTAATAATAATCGCGAGACGACGTGGCGCGCCGTAGTGTTCACTCTCTCGACGGCCGCAGGTGCTTTCGTACTTCCTGCGGGACCATCTCTCGTTTGTGAGACATCTGATGTTATAAATGCGCGTCATCTCCCGCGAATATACGTTTTAAAAAAAATTTTATCTCACTGTGAGCTGCAAATTCTTCCTAATTTATCATGTGGATGTACTTTTTTTTTTTTTGGAAACCTTATAATTACTTTGAGGAACCATTTAGGATTTATAACCCTTTTTTATGGTATCACATTGGGTGCCAAAATCTTATTTAATTATAGTACATATTTTTATATTTTTCAGGTACGAAATACTTGTGCAGTGAAATTCTTTCTAATTTACAGTTATGTGGATATACTTTTTTTTTTGAAATCTCATAATTGCTTTGAAGAACAATTGAGAATTTCTATCTTTTTTTTAATGGTATCACCCTGGGTGATGAAAATGTATTGAATTGTATTATGGTAAAATATATATTTTTAATATTTTTCAGGTACGAAATACTTGTGCAGTGAATAATAGAAGCCGACGAGAAATCGGCTAGTTGTCGAGTAGACATGATCGGCCTCGTCCCACAAATTCCTGATGCTCGCGGTGCGCTCAAGGATGAGCGTCAGCGTTCGTCGTACGTACACAGCTCCGGTGAACTTACGTGCTTACACGTTGTTCCTCACTGTGTGGATCCTGCAACGAGCATATAAACGTTGCTTTCCTTCGGAGTATCGTCGTTTGCTGCGAATCACCGCTCGTATAGAATAGAATAGTGGACGCAAATGGATATTCGCACGCCAGGGTACAACTAATATAACGTCCCGCTTCTCAATGTTGTGTGTCCCCAGCGTAACCAGGATTACACCGTGCCATTCGCGGGACCACTACGAGTTATTATTATGCAACCCAATGGAATTACGTCAGTCGTCGTAAAGCTGCGCGTTCGTTCCAAGGCATATTCGACATGGTCACTCGCGATTCTCCGGATGTTCAACGCTACTGATTGTCCCAAGACTAATTTCTGAATTTTAACAATATATATATGTATATATATATATATATATTTTTTAAAACACTTGGTATTTTATCTATGAAAAGAACGTTAAACATGACATAATGCCTGGGGAAAAAAATTATTCGGGTAAAAAGGAATAAAAGCAGGCCACTGCGAGACTCAAAATTACATTATGTCACGCGATTTAGCAATTCACTGGAATTTTCGTTTCCTTCAGAACATTCCGTACTACGACATAGATATATTAAACTGCGTTTTAATAACGAAGATTGAATTTGTGGAGTTTATGAATAGCAGAAGTGAATTTGAGAAAAATGATTTGCTACTTTGAAGGGAATTTAAAAAAATTAGGCTGTTGGTTTTTCCAGAGTCTGGAAATTATAACTACAATGAAATCCTATTTTTATTTGGTAATTTTGTAAGTCGATTGTTAAACTTTTTTTTTGAGGCAGGCATAAACGGCGAAAGATGTTGCGGGAGTGTCGAGGGGAATACAGAGGTCTATTTAAGAGGAGATCGAGAGTGAAATAAACGTCGATTCAATTCTATTTCCACGTGCGTCTGTATAGGCAGACCCGCACGGTGAACGAAAATATCCTAACGAGGCCCGAGACCTTCGAATTGAAGTCTCAAGAAGACTCTCCTTCTTTTCTTTCGAACGGTCGCGCTGTTGATACTATATATAGAGAGCGGATAAAAAAATGAACGAATTTGGAGAATGGGGCGAAAAAAGGGAGAATCGAGGGTCGACCCTCTGATATTCCCAACGTCCTTACCCTTCGGATACGCGGGTCGTCCTTTCGCCTTCTTTGTGTCTGTTCTTTTTTTCTCGCTTTCTCTTCCTCGTTACTTTTTTTTCGCCTCCCCAACTTTATGCATATCGTCTTACCCTTTCTTATCTTCCTTTTCTTCTTCTTCTTCTTCTTTTCCTTTCACGTCAATGAATTAGGCACATCAGGACTCTTTAAAAGAAAAAAAGAAAAAATCCAAGTCCTATTACGAAGTACTTTATGGCATTACAAAGAGCTTGAATATTATGAGATGAGCAAAGCTAACCAATTTTCATACTGGCCTTTATTCCGGATCATCCGTTGACTACGCACTGTTTCAATTTCAACAAATATTTTACGGTTTCTGAATTTTTCATTTGAATATGAAGAACGAGGGATACATTATGAGGAAGAATTTTTTAAATTCATGTCTTCGTCGGTACTTTGACATGCCAATCTGGCTTCCGGTAATGGTTTTTACATAATGAATGACAGTTTGGTAATTAATGATCCTCTCTTATTAATCTCTAAATTTGTAAATTTTTTTTTGCTCTTTCAAAGTCGTGCGCAATTATTTAAATGAATAAAAAAAAGATCATCAGTATTTTTTGAGTTCATTATAATTTTGCGCTTTTTTGAAATTCATTTTTTTTTTTCTCTGATTCAAAGTTCCATTTATTCTGCACGTTGGCGTTTACGCGTAAATCGATGTCCTCGATGTGTGCAGGTTCCATTGTCAAAGAAACGGACGTCTAACAGAAGCATGGGATTGCGGGTAGAGGACATTGGTTGTGGTCCTCGAGGAAGCTGGGCTCGGTTCCAAATTCTCGTAGGACAAGACGTGGGTTTGTAAGAGAAGCGCAAAGCGCGAGAGAGAGGACACTGAGGATGGAAGAGCAGAGAGAGCGCCATATTTATGGCACCGAGCGTCCTAACCCAGTGGCACGGGAAGCTAAGAAATAAGGGTGGGAAGGTCCTACGCCCCCTAGGAATCCCCGGGAATCGAGAAACGCATCGTTGAACCACCGGAGAGGTTCACCGAGGTCAGGAAATCCACGGCTAGCAACACAGCGATCTTATATCCTCCGTTCCACTTCCACGTTTTTTTTTTTTTTTGTTTTTATTCCCATTTCCCGATTCATGGTATCGGTTCTGCCATTATTTTCAGGAGAAATCCATGGGATTCCTCTGCGTAAATTAACATTTTTGTTCCCCCTTTTTCAAATAAACATTTACAACATTAAATACTTATACACATATTTAATGGTGTGTGAAATTGAAGTGATTTTGTGCGAATTTTTCTGTGAATAAATGTGTTCGGGGTAAAACTTGAACTTGAGGTTTAAATAGCGGACCAACAAGAGGGTAATCAGAGGCTTCTCGTGATGATTCTTCCTGAGGAAAGATACGGAGAATTCACAGGAAACTGTAGTGAAACCGGGAAATACCGTGCTCGTTCACCGGAAATGGTCTGAGAGATTTCGCTGCGGCTAGGAACTCCTTGAGTACCGTCACACCGCCACTAGCGCTGTACTGCTGCTGTGTACAGCGGTGGTGCACAAGTGTCTACCGATGGGAGAAACGCAATCGTGCGCGAGACTCGACGAGTATCGTTCCCGGGTATACGGTGGTCTACAACAGCGACACTGAGCGCCGTACTATATACACCGACTATAATAGAATAGCAGAATGTCTGACGGAAACGAGAGAGCTCCGAGCGGGGCGTGATAAGCCTCACTTCTGTTCTGTTTTCTAATTCCATTCGCCATAAACGTCGCTTACGTATCTAATCTGGCATTCCCCGTAGTATAGCTCGCGACCGCGAGAACCCAACATCCAATACACACTACCATAAACCGTACAGTATTCCCGGTGTGCGACTGCCAGTAGTGCTACTAAATATATATATATATATATACACACATACAGATTTTCTATACTCTACGTGCGCTACAGCGGCACCGAGTAGTAAAGCGCTCTTAACGAACGCGCAGAATCCATGAATCACTGCTCCGCAGACGTACGGAGCCTCGCTCGCGGTATTCGTTCGTCGCATACATGTGCAACGACGTACCGAGAGCCCGCGGTCCGGCGCGGCAGCGGCACGTCACGGACGACCTAGCAGCGCGCACTACTCGTTCATCCGCTCAACTTACGAGTCCCGGCGTGTCCCTTCGAACGCGCCGATACGTGACTCGAAGAAACGTAGCGCTGCGCTCACGACTAAAACATTCATATAGACATTTGCAACGAGCTTGCCTCAAATTTTAAGATCGTTCGTGTAACTCGACAGCAAATGGCCAACATTTTTCCAACGATGAGGATTATAGTAACCGAACCAGCTTAAATATTTTGCGATACGTATATTGACTTTGAAAAATGTTTTTTGCGAGGCAAGGGAAGGCACGAGGCGCGCGGACGCTGAGGCCGAGACGCGATTGACTCACTCCGCTCGAGCGGCGCGGGCGATTATTCATTCGCGAATTCCTCGGCACCGCGAACGATCGAGTGCCGCGCACACTTCGCTTGTTTATACATCTTTTAAGCTATGAATAACAGAACCGAGGGCGAGAGTGAAGCAAAAAAGGCCCCGAGCGAAATATCCTAGCGATGATGGCTCAACGCTTCTTTCACTCGATACCTCTCCCCTCGACCGTTATACCTGTTCCCGCGTCCGCAGAGCAGCCGTACGTGCTAAAGATTCCGCTTGCACTAAACCCGTTCGCTGATAAGTTTGATGCTTGGATGCGAAGATTTCGAAAGTTGAAATAGGCGGTCGCAAATTATTATAATCGCAGTTCCTGGAACGTGAGCTTTTTATTTGAGGGAATATTTATGCATAATTATTTTTTTTTTTATGTCCGCTGTTGAGTCACAATTTGAAACGTTTAATTAAAAACGCAATTCAGCAGAGTAAAAATGTAATAGCTGAAAAAGTTTCGCTAGTGTATATCGCATGATGAATACTCACCAATACAATCAAAGGCTCGTTAGTTTTAACTGTTGCATAACAAGTATAGCTTACGCGTGTAAGATTATGCGGATTTATGTCGGATTATCACAGTTTTAAAAATTCTATCACATGTAATGCTACATAATGTATGAGCATTTAATGCAACAATGAGCTGTTGAAAAAAAGATTTTTCTCACTTTCGGGCGGTAAAACATTGAAACACATCCCATTCGGCGGCATATTTGATGTCCATGGCGTTCGCATGGTTATCGCACCTCGATCCCGCATCACGACTGTGATAGCGCAATTGATGATTATTTCATTTTCATCGTAAATCGTATACTATCGGCTTTAAAAGTGGATTTGTTTTTTATTTTGTATCAAGTATGAATTCGATATTATTTTTTAACTGAAAATTGCTATAGAAGTTGCACTTTATTAGTTGCGAAATGCAATTTTTTTTACATTAAATTTTGGATAACTCAAAGCTACAAAATAAAAGAAGATATTGATCGATTCAGATCACATTTTATATAGTGTTTACGTCGACTCGAATGAATCACTGAGTGCAAGATGATAACGTATGAGTGAATCAAGCGTCCAAATAATAAACGCCATCCAAATAACACCATAGCTGCGTTGGGGTCATCGGAGTCTTTAAAGATAAAAATTCCCTCCGACAAAATATGGAGCAATTATACTACAAAAACGTATATATGATTTTCTCTATCCGTATCAAGTCTCACTCGACATGTATTAACGATAAGCCTGATAACACAGAGACCTGAGATACATATATCAAGTTTACGGGGTTTTTTTCTCATTCTTATTCACAATTAGGGCGATAACGGTGACAAATTGATACGAGAACCCATATTTTCTGAACAAGCGAGGCCCCATTCATATTTTTTTTGTAACGACGTATTTTATGCGGTAATATATTTATAGTATTTCGAGTACCTATTTAATTAGACGATTATTAATTTCGTACGTGAAATGCTTTAATAAAAAATTCAATAAAATGTTTGTAAATAAAGCAGCGAATGACATTCTTAGATTTTCATTTTTTCCCCAATTCCGCGAATTCATCACGTTCCTAGTAATGCGCATGCTCAAAAACGTTTAATCTCGCGATCGGATACACTTTTTTGATTAACCGACGTATTTAATAATTTCTCATTGTACGTAGATGCTCTATAAATTCACGCTGTGCATTTAATAATATGCATTCGACAAAATGTTTGTAAATAAAGCAGCGCACGTAATTCTAAGATTTTTTTCCCCCAATTCCGCGAATTCGTCACGTCCTCAGTAGCGCGCATGCTCAGAACCGTTTAATCTCGCAATCAGATACACTTTTTTCATTAAACGACATATTTAATGAGTTATCAGTGTACATAGATGCTTTCTAAATTCACGCTGTGCATTTAATAATATGCATTCGACAAAATGTTTGTAAACAAAGCAGCGCATGTAATTCTAAGACTTTTCTTTTTTACCCAATTCCGGGAATTCGTGGCGTTGATCAGTAACGTGCGCGTTCGAACGTATTTAGTGTCGCAGTCGTGGCGTCGCGGTGCTTAGAGACGGATGCATCCTCTGCGGCCTCGGCGGTAACGTTAATCCCGTCATTACATTTCGTTGAGTGCGGCGCGAGACGACGTTTACTTTTATAATTCGCGATGTCGGATCCCGAATCGCGTAATAGTTTCCCTAGATTAAATTTAACCTACAGAGTATGATATCGATCGTTGGAGATATATCTAAAAATTCCAACGGACACTGAGTACCCGTAAATATTCGGGCGCGCGAAATTAGTCGAGTATTCAGCGTAACACGAATAATGGGAAAATCGGGAGGCGAGAAAAATTTTAGTTGACCCAACGAGCGAGCCAATGAAAAATCGGTCAACATAACAAAGGTTTTATCAAAGGTATATCAACTATCGTGAAAACAGTTTGCAAAGTTTAGCTCAGTAATTCTTGCATTATTATTATTATTATTATTATTATTATTATTATTATTATTATTATTATTATTATTATTATTATTATTATTATTATTGTTATTCACGTACGAATTATGGTCGAGAATAGAATCGTTAATAACGCATCATTATTAATGTCATATATATTTGAGTGAAATTAGCAAATTCATAAGTATTCGTATTTGGTATTGGACATCGACATTTCCTATCTGCATCTCGCTCATTGCGAGCGGTGGTGAGCCGGCGTTGGAAGCGCGAATTGTGCTGCCACGGATGGTAGTGCGGTCGCCGGCAGCGATAACTCCGACGCCGGCACATCGGCGCGACGCCCGCGGACTCGTGCGAGATCGGCCGGCGTCGGGTTTCCCCGCGCGCCGCCACCAACGCCGGCGGAACGTCAGTCACTCTTCGGCGCTCGCGCGGGAGAGTCTGTACGCTCTGTGTGTCGCCGGATAAATTTCACGTTCCTGCGTTTAATGCCTCGTGAGACAAGAAATTACATACAACATACAACAATAATCCCATTTCGAGTATCACACAAATAAAACCGACAAAAAAAATACACACACACACACACTCACAAAAACAACAGGAGAATCGAAAGGATTATCGCTGGTGTTAAGAGGGTATCGCGAAATAAGTGTGGCCCGCGTACGTCGTTCTCGAGATATTTAAAAAACACGTCTAATCAAACACCGGCGTCCGGAGAGTTTCTCGATCGGGTTACGAATACGCGCGAGACAAGGATTTTGAAAAAACCGCTGAATTCGAATGACCTCGATTTTAAATAAAAAAACGCAAATTAATTATACATAAATCTATATATACAACGGATCGCATATAGTTTCGTGATAAGCGTGTTGCAGTGATTACAGTTTAGGTGCGTGGGTGACACGGTTTGTCATAGATACGTATTCTGAAGTAGTAATAAAAATAATAATAATAATAATAGTAATAACAATAATAACGATAGAAGAATAAATAATAATATCGAAGGGAAAGATATAAAAATGAAGATATAGACAGGAAGCGGTCTATCAGTCGATGTGCCGGCACCGATGCGGCACATCCTCCAACCCGGCGAGCTAACCCACGAGATACATAACTCGTCGCTGTACGTATAATCTCCTCGATATTCGTCGTGTCGCTGTGAATTCCGCATTAAATAAGAAAGTAAAAGAAACCGATTGATAAAAAAAAAAGACAAAAATAAATACAAACTTGAAAGTGGTGATGTGGGTTCAAGTTTAACCGGCTCACGGAAGCCGCGAGAGACAAAACAAAAAAAAAAGTCAACGCCGGAAATATCGAATTCGAATAATTCACTCTCGTAAATCTTCATTTTACACGTATACATAAATACACATTTATTTTCATCCGTATGATGGATAATATTGAGTCGCGTTGCGTGCACGCGTTGCGACTCCAGGTCAAAGAGACAGAGTGCTGCGGTTCCAGCGAGGAATTCTTCGTGGCTGCGTGTACGCTCTGATCCCCTCTCTCTCTCTCTCACTCTCACTCTCACTCTCTCTCTCTCTCTCTGTCTTTCTCTCTACATTTTTCTCCGCGCGCAAAAAAACGACAACAACAACAGGAAGTATCGGAGCTTCGGCAGCGATTTACTCCGCCAATTGCGAGCGACTATTTTTTTAAAGTGAAAGAGACTATCGGTAATTCGATAAATTCGTTGTTTCGCTGGTAATCGAGTGTCCAGCCGCGCGAAGCCTCTTTAATCGCGGTAATCGGCTCGCAGTAGGACGCACGGATATATCTCCCGTCCCGTATTTTCGACGACTCTCGTGGCGTAACGATTAGTCACGAATTATTGAAATATCGAGAGAAGGAGGAGGAGGAGGAAAAAAACACAACAGAGAGAGATATATAAGAAATAAAGGAGAGAGGGAGGAGGAAGGAAGAAACTGGTGAAAAGTGGACGGGCTTTGAGCCTCGATGGTAGTCACGTGTTGGTGCGAGAAGCAGAAGCTTTGTCATTTGCGCGAGTGCAACAGCAGCGTTTAGTGCTTTCGTGTGCTACGTCATCGTAATACGTGATAAGTTTCGTTTTTCGTTATTTATTATTGTTGTTTTCACGATTGTTGTTGTGTGTACCGAGGATACGAGTTGAAAGGAGAGAGGAAATAGCCACTTACTCTAGTGTCCCTAGTGATTAAAGGGCGAGATACCGATATTAGGAGGGGAATAATCGTGACATCCAGTGTGCAACGATTTACCATACAGTGAGTGCGATAAACGTGCTGTTTTATTGATATATACATGTATGTATATACATATTAATAATATTTCGGTTGTGTGATACGGTTACATATACACGGTATATGTATATATACAAAACGGGTTAATAAAAAGAAAATAAAAAAGAAAATACAGATCGTCACTCTGGATCGAAGGTGTAATACGTGATTCGTGAATACAGTTGGTTATTATTTTTTTGTTTGCCTGTCGACGGTAACACTCGATTATCATAGCCATGGATATCCTGCCGAGTGGGAACATATTTAGGGAATTGCAGGACATACACGATACCGGATACTTTTCGGCTCAACCGTCGCTCGAGGATCACTGGCAACAGGTAAGACTTACTCTTACTTACTACTACCGCTACTAGGCACTCGCTGCCACTGCTGCTCGTGCCACGGCCCACCGCGCTTTTACTCTACCTACCTACTTACTATCTACTACTAACTACTATATGTGCACGTTGTATACTCACTCGGTCATTCACTCATTCACTCGTACGTATAGTACGCGCTCGCTCGCTGCTCGCTTGCTGCTGCTGCTTGCTGGCGAGCTGTCGAGCAACGCTTTCCCTTGACCCCCACCCCCCAACCTTCGTCTTCGGCGAATTCCAACGTTACCTTTTCCACGCCTCACTCGCGCTTTTACGTCTTCGCTCAGATTTTACTGATTGCTACTTCCTTAATGATTTTTCACGTGTTTACGAGCATCGTTACAACACGGAATCCATTTCTTCACTGCCCTGGCTATTGTTTTCATGCTTTGTGTAATGGAATTTTTTTTCGCCGGGAAAACTTGTTTGTTTACATGTAATGTTGAATAATCGTAAATATTAATATTTAGGATTTTTTAAGGCTTGTGTAATAATAATAGTGGCATGAAATTGAAAGAGATTGTTGACAACATGTTGACTCAGTTGTTTTTTTTTTTTTTTTTTTTTTTTAAGGCGCATTTATGAAATCTGCATGTTCACGTCTCGCAGGCGATTTAAATGTCAATGATTATTGTTTTTCATTGTGTTTCTGTGTTTGTGAGGATATTTACGAAATAGAAAAAAAAATGCAATTAAATTGTTCGCCGCGAATGTCGGTTAGGAATAAACGAGTTCAGTCGAGTTTACGCTCTCATTGTTATTTCATCGTTACAAAGACGACGTAACTATTTTACGACTTCTTTGTTGCCACGTGAAATTGATGACATAATCACACTTCCGCGTTTCCGCGTTAAAAAGTTAAAATGTCTGTAAGGGTAAAAATAAGTTTATCGAATAATGGCCACACCAGCGACGCTAAATTGTTCTCCACACTCGAGAATTATTATTATAATCACAGACAGCATACGCGTACACGATACTGTTGTTCTATTTAACCAATTAATGCGAACATTTGACGTGGACTAAGATTGATAATGGCACGACAGGCGTTGCAACTATTTTTATCAAATCTCCGAGCCATTTATCAATATTAACGCATTTACTGGTATATTTATAATTATATACATAGAAAAACAAATCAATCCGTGCTTCGGTTTCGGAAAAATGTTCTACTTCATTACAACATAAACTAAATTTAAGTTTTAGCACTTTTGGCTTAAAAGTTTTTATCTACAATAAGAATTCTTTGGTTGAAGTTTTTCATAAAATTTCTCTTAATTTATTTAATTGCTTTTACACACATTTTATCATTAACCACACGATAGAGTTGTCAGTTTTCCGGGATTGAATAGCGGGAGATATTTTAGCTAAGAAAATTAATGGTGGAGCTAAAAATGTCGTCTTCCTCTCATTTACCTATAACTGCGATCAAGTTTTTTCCCACGTTTTTGGTCGTTAATGTCTATATCAGTCACTAACCAAGTTCCCTTAACTTTTGTTCCATCCCAGATGCATTCGTCTTCATCTATCCTCTTTGTCCGTTTTATATCACTCCTCGTTCTTGCCTTCTGCTTGGATTTTATATGCGAACATTGAATGGAAAGTTCGCTAGTTCGCTTACTCGCTTGAATAATCGGGTGAGGCGCGCCAGGATTCTCCATTCGCGCGACAAAGTTAATTGCCCGTCGCATTAGTGCTTCTCGTCGCAATTACCCTTCTTCCACCCCCGCCCCTCGGTCCTCCTACCCTTTCTCCTGGGAAGCTCTCGTGATTATCGTAATTATGGGTACACAGGTAGTCGACCCTGATTCGAGAATCCTAAATGAGCATTTGAGTAATTAGTATTGTGTAAGGCGCCACACACAACCTACATTAAACTGTGACATATACGCACCTTCTAATACCTACGGGCTTTTCCATGTTCAATCCACCGGGTTACGACATAGAAAAATTTCTAAGAAAATTCACGTTCATGAAAAAAAAAAAAACAAATTTTGTCACCAATTATCGAAATATGTAACTACTTATTAATAAAAAAAAAAAAAGTTTTAGATGGTTGTTGCAAGATAATAAGTGTCAACGTCAGTTATACGATGAATGTTGATGAAATGAAATAATGGAGGTTTACGTGACACGACTCGGCAAGTAGGTTAGTATCTGTGGATTTTACCTGGAACGGCCTATACATTGTGTATTCTATACAACCGATAATTCTGTTTCATAGTACCTACACAGTTACTCAACAACTATTGTCAAAGTTTTGGAACTACTGGAGCCTAGACTTTATGTGCTAGGTGTAGTCGTTATATACCACTTGTATATATACATATATGTATTGTAAGCGCCTTGCGTATATACATAGACCGTTATGCCCCGTTGGATTTTCGCATAGCTACGTTGTGAACCGGCAGGAATTCCACAGGGACTTACGCACTCGAAGCACGTGCGTAAACCTTTGTCCATGTGTGGTATGAACCGGCTTATATATATGTATATGAATATATATATATATATTCGCAAATATATATTCGAAACGTGCCAAAGGATTTTTCAGAATTAAAAACTATCCCAAAATAACGACAAACAAACAAAAAATTCGAAATATAATTCTGCTTTTCCTCTGGAGTTGGAACAACAAAATAAAAAAATCACCGACCAGAACCGCGAGGTCGAAGGTCAGAGCCAGGTCGAATTTTCGTGGATTGCCTCATATATATGGTTTTTTAAAATACATATATACATAGAAAATTGTGGGGGAGAGTAACTCAGACTTTGCTTCAAGTTATGCGTGCAAAACTATGTATTCTCCATGGTTCGTGACCGAAAGAGAAACGGAGATGGAATCTTGGAACTCGGTGAGACTATATATCGCGGTATATGGTATATACTATACGCTAGACAGAGGGAGGGTAGTACTGTAATAATAAGAGAGAAGGAAAGTAAATGTGGAAGCGACGTGAAGCCGAGTCTGGATATATGTCATATATTATAGCCTAGAGGCCGGAGCGACACTTATATTTCTACGAAGAAAAGTTACCGGCGCCCGAGGAGCGTTTCACAGTACATTCAAATAAAGGTCGTAGCTCTGCGTACTATTAATAGACAACTATTAATTTTTAGAGTGCTCTCGTATTTATTCCTCTCATCGCAAGTTGTTTTGACTTTTTTTATTCTCGTTAATACCTTCAAATATTTGTTACTATTATTCGTGACTAACTATTTTTATAGTTGCATACATTTTTTTTAGTATTTCCAAAAAAAAAAAAAAATAACAAAAAAAAATCGCATTAATCCTCTGAGGTCACATGGTGTCAGAATGACCTCAGGTGTATGTGGTACAGCCAAAATGTTTAATTTCAGATTTAAAATTAAAGGAAAAATTTTAAAGGGGGCGGCGGAGGAAGGGGTTAAAGAAAGAAAAGGGATATTTGGATAGTGACAGTGATTTGGTCAGTGACACGTGATGTATGGGCAGATAGATTAGAATAGCAACTAGACGGCCAACAGACGGTCGACGCCTCGTCGCCGCGGCAAGAGTAGCAGCGAGGCATCGGTCAGCGTGTCAGTCGGTGAAATCGCGTGACGCGTACGAGGCGTCGGGACGCCCGACGCCGCCGCCGCCGCAGCGCCGTCGCCAGACCCCGCGTGTATACACCACACATACGTTATATCGCTGGCTACATGCAGGATCGCTTACGCTCGAGCGTTTCTTTCTTCTCGGATTTATCCTTCACTTTTTCTATATGTCGCGCCACAGAAATTCAATATTTATAGTGCAATCTTTTCACCGGCAATTCTACGCCCAAAACGACACTGTGCATGAAAGACCCTTTACATATTCAATAGATCTGTCGGAATTAATAGCACCGAGAAAAATATGAGTAACGGTCGAGTATCGCGTTGACAGGAAAAATTTCATAAGGAGTCTGTAATTCAAGGTGATGTCCGTGATGAACATAATAAATTATCGTGCTATACAGAATATTTAACTTTTGAACAAATTTACGGAAGGGGTTGATGAATGCGGAAAAAATAAAGTAGTTTTTATTTTAATTATCGTGAAATAAATACGCGGGAAAATTCTGATTTAATTGTTATTCGTCTCTATACATATGCAATTTCAGGATTTCAATAAAATTCATGCATGCATATATAAACGTTAGCGTCGAATTATTTTTTTTTTTTTTAAACCATTCTATATATACATATGAATTTTCACGCCAAAGCTGTTAAATGGATGTCACTGGTTGAAATTAAAGTTTTCTGGTTCCGTGATCTTTCTGCTTCTGTTCATATTGTACCTGGCGTTAAATAATATAGGTATATATGCATTGCAGGTTATGTAGATATAGTCGGTGCGGAATGGGGGGGGGGCATTGCCCCGCGTTCCGTCGAGAGCCAGACTCTTTCGCTTCCATATGCAATTTTCCAGATTGGTTTCCTGCGTCATTTTGGTACTGTCCCGCTTCGATGACATTGCGGCGAGGAGAACTGTGCTTCAGAGACGCGCAAGCTTCTCTGTTCTCTGGTTTTACTCCTACGCGTATCTCGGGTTAAAAAAAAAAAAAAAAGTGGAATGTGAAGGCTATAGTCACCCCCAATCTGGCTTAATTGTGTGACCTCGCGTGTGCGCCTCGAATCGGCTATGCATGTTGGAAAGGAAGAAGAATAAAATAGTTGAATTTTTATGTTATTTCAGTCGTACTTTCTAATAACATTTTCTGTAAGAATTTGTCCATTTTTTTGGCCACTAAAAATGTAGGAAATTTGTGTAATAATTTGTGGGCACGTTGAAAATTCAATAATTTATTCTCAAAAATATAGAGAATTAATTTTTTAATATAAAATTTTTCATGCACTGGAAAAGGCTTGTTTGAAAATGGCAAATATTGCCTTGAAACTAAAAGGGGTCAGCGACCTCAAATGACCAAACTAAACTCGTCACGAATTTCCCTGAATAACTGAAAGCATAAAATGACAGTATATCGAAAATAGTCACAATTACGGTATTACCATGTCGACATTACTATATATTCGTTCTACCGGCTGACTATCTGGAGTTTCACGTGCCACTGATGTCTCTCTATTGTCTTCATCATGAACGGCTCGCATAACGATAAAGCAGCAGCAGCAGCAGCAGCAGCTTGTGTTGCGTATGCATACAAAACAGTCGCCGGAAGAAAACGAGCGATTCAACGGCATTAGAATAAGAATATCAACGAAATGCATGCGGCACATACGGTTCTGGTGAATGTAATCCCCCCTCCCCTGCGCCCCTCAACTTGACGTAACTCTCTTGTTTATGTGTGTGGAACATTTTCCAGGAACATAAATTCGAACTTTAGCTACATGCAGTACAAACAAAAAAATCAACCTGAAATTTATTATATAAGTTTTGGAAATTTTTATTCATAAATCAGTAAATTGAATTAAAAATTATTGTGCCAATTAATTTTAATAATTCACTCCAAATTCATTGTAAAAATTTTTTAATTTCATTTTTTTAAAAACATTTTATCGTTTTAATATATCAATTCCATTTCATACAATTTAATTGATCAATTAATTCATAATTTTACCCTCGACCTTCTCCAACATTTTCGTTTCTTCTCTGACCCCAACTTGCAACTGCTGCTCTACTCATTATCATCGCTTTCCCTTTTTCAGTCGTGTCTGTAAACATTTTTCCGTAGACATGCACACGTACGCATATCTGCAAGCTCTCATCTTCCCTCACTACTGGATCTATACTCGAGCACCCCTTTCGCCACTTTCCCCTTGGCCCTGTTACCCCTTTCTGCTGTTTGCCCCCTTCTCTTTTCCACCGGCAATGCAATGGAATGGTAAAACAATGGTACCACAGGTACAATGGGCCGCGATGTGAGCGATGCGAAAGATGTGTATTGTTGCTTGCCTGGCGCACACGCAGCTCCCGTTAGTCGTAAGGTGGCCCGGGATGAGAGCGGCGAGGGGGAGGGGGGTTAACCGCGGAACGTGGCATTGTTAACCTTCGATGACCCAACCTCCTTCTAGAGTCGCGAGAATTACGAACCTTCCTCGTGCTATTCTTGTGCTATATTCCTGATCGTGGACGGTAATTAAGGGGGTCGCGGTAAAAGATAAGAAAAAAAAAATGAACACTTTTATAGTCAACTGGGGAAATGTGACAAGGATCTAAATTTTAAGAAATGGGATAAAGAATTTTTATTTGTGATACAGAATTTTGAACAAGGATAATTAAAATATATATATATATATGTATATACAAAATCATATGCTTGATATTATAAAAATTTGCGAGAATCCCGTGTGCAATTTTATTGCTTGAGAGAAACTTGTATGTGCAGTTATATATCTCGGTCGTATTTTGTCGACGCCATTTTGGAGAAATATCTCGGGTAAAATGTTGGGCTGCAAGTTTTAGCAGACGATAACACGCTGGGGATATAAACGAAGGAGGCTTATCGCGGGGGTAACGTCGGCGTCGTTAATACACGATCCGTTTCGTTTGAGTGGACATGTAGCGGATAATTCGGTGCGATAGTCACGCTCGAATTAACGAAGCATCGTGCGCGTCCGCTGGAACTGGAGGCAGAGAGGGTCTCGGGAGCGCAGTCACAGAGTCAGAGAGAACAATGAGGGAGCGAGAGAGAGAATGTCTGTCCGAGCACATAGAACGTAGGAAGGAAGTAGTGACCGGCAGGGTTGAACGGCGTTAACCGACTGTGCATTCGGCTTCCCCTCTGTCGATTCTGAGCCGCGGGCGCGCGGGACCGGCTGCAGGGATTCGGTGTGTCGGCGCGAGCTCTCGCTGTCGGGCCGTCGACTGGAACCGAAAAGAGAAAACAGAGGTCCGATAAAACAAATTGAACGCCAACCTCGACAGCCCTCGACCGCGGAACGTTGTGTCTCCCTCTCCACCAATGCCCTTCCTATTCTCCGCTAAACTATGGCTCCGCTAACACGAGTATAGTGTTACTATATAGACAACCGGTGTACAGTTGCTGCTATCGTGTATGTACGTCGTTGCCGATCGCTCGAGCAAATTTTGCGGTCGTTTTGAGCGTCATTATCCCCGCGTTCCCGACGGCGTTACAACGCGCGCACCACCTCGCGCCATCCCAACCCTTTCTCTCTGATGTCCGACCGCACCGCGTCAATGGTCGCCGTAAAAAAAATAAAACACACACACACAAACGCAAAAAAGGAGTTGAAATGTTTTCAAAGCGTTACAACGATCGCTGGACGTCGTGGTCTATCGGCGTAAATTACTGTCGCTGCTATCCGCGCTTCGCTATAGCTTTTGGGATTTTTTTTTTTTTTGCGGTGTGCTGAATGGGAGCGGATTATATTTATTTCCTGGAGAGTAATTGTGTTGATGGTGAAATAAGAGGGTTCTAGGTTTTATTTTCAAATACTTTTTTAATATGTATTTTGGTATGGGAATGACATAATAATTTTTATTTATCAAATTGCATGTGAATCCATTATTGAAATCTGTGTATCGAATTATGTTGTGTAAATGATATTACACATGGTACCACTTTTAAGAGAACTCTTCGAATTTCATGCCATATCGTGTATTGATTTTACAAATGGCTTGTATGTTCAGCGCGGGGACATTGGTTTCTATATTTTCTCAGTACATGCAATAACGATTTTTAAAAAAGGTTTGTGTACATTGCAAGGTTGAGTTTAGCAGCAATGCAAAATAGTACGACATTCGTATCACGAAAAATGGGTTAATGGGCGATAGTGTTTATGGACTTGCCGACATCATTTAGCATTTAAAATAATTGGGGCTAATTACGAGTCAATGGATTTTCCGAAACTCGGTAAAACGTAAATCTAGAAATTAAAATAACAAATTTATGTTAAGTTGAGAAAATAATGCATATTTATCGTGACTTACTAAAAAATTATCACCACTTGTTATATAATAAATACACAGCAAAAAAAGTGTAAAAAATCATTAGATTTCCCCAATTACCGAAAAAAATTGAATCATCCGAGCGAAAAATGATAACAATATTTTTTCTTCCTTGCACAAGGAAATTTTTTAATTTCTTTTTTATCATTGCAAAAATTCTCTTTATACAAGTCCAATAACTTTCTGGTCTCGCTTGAAAATCCTATTAACGGCTTTTCATTTGAATTATTATTTCAATTTCTTATTTTTCATGGTTCCGGTATAGTAGTTCACAAAGTATCTTCATCTCTCTCGATTCTCTGAGGCCGCAGGTAGTTACGCGCCCCCCTTTTTTTTTCCATTCACCTACCTTACTCCGATTCATTCACTTTTCAGACTTATTTTTCCTCCATTAGCCACGAATGGATATTATATATATATAATATACATATCTTTGTGCATATATATATATATATATATTTCGCAGGCGCTCACACTTGATGGCCACTTGACTCAGTCTCTCTCTCTCTCCCCCCTCCCTCCGTCCGCAGAGCTCCCGTCGTTAGACAGAGACTCGCGAAAATCCTTCCACGACTTCCACTCGACTGGTAATGATATCGCGTTACGTTGGCTCGCCGGTTGCCGTCGTCGTAACCGAACGCGTTTTCTCTCTCTCTCTCTCTCTCTCTCTCCTTCGTTCTACTGCTCTTCTCTCACTCGTTCGTCAGTCCAGTGGCAAAAAGGTGCAACCCGGTATGCAATTTTATATTTCTTTCGTGCTTCGGTTCATTCTACACCGCAATGCGCCGGACGAAAAAGACTCGAGCGGACTATTTCGTTATTAACAACCTTTGGAAGGCAGTTCGTTATAGTCCTCGAATTGCAGTCTCGGACTCGGAGAGATTTTTCATCCGGAGCTCATAACGAGTGCATATAACGAATGAAAATTCCGCCACTGTACAGAATTGTTAACCATTCATACCGCAAAGTCGTTACGCGCATTAATGTATTTTTCGTTTTCCGATTGAACTGTTGCTTTTTTTTAAATAAAAAAGTTTTCTTTAGAATTTCCGTAAAAATTGAGATGAAAAAAAAATCTATTTTAAATTGTTGGGAAGTAATATTTGACGATATTATTAAGTGTCTTTATTATTGAAATGTCAATTATTCGGAAACGAAATTACATTAATTATATTGCTTAAACAAAAATGTATTACAATTTAATATCATAGGAAATGCCAAATTTCTTACTAAATATTTCGAACGTTAAGAGAATTTTAAATACATTTAATAGGCAAATAAATGTTTTGCTAAGCACCGGAAAATTATTCAAGTCAGTGTGGCGAAAGGGTTAAACGTTTCGCTGGTTATTTACGTTCCCAGTGTATACGTAATCGCACTCGTGACGAATTAAACGCAATGTGGAGATAGCGAATGGTGGAAAACGCTGAATTTCATTGACTGGCCTTCTAAGCGCTCCGTTTCTCAGCGCCTCGCGCTGTATATAGAAGCGTAGTAAGGTGTATATAGGATGAAATGCACCGTACTACTGTGCTCTATGCCTGCGGTGGCAGCCTTTGGAGCCGCAAACGCTCGCAATTCACCGCCGCCGCCGCCACCGCCGCTGCTGCCATGGCATTCAATGTTTTCCTCATCGCTGCAGTTAATTACGTATCCACGAGTGGATAGACGAAGCTGCCGAGCCGTGGAGGCTCTCGGTCTCGAATCGCGTTCGCTTATACTATATACCCAACGGTAAACGTCTGTGTGCTCAATGTTACGCCGCCTTTAGCGCTATACGTAGTTTCCAATGTCTGGACGAAAATTTTGCGCAATACGCGAGACTCTACTACACATTTTACAAGATACATCGTACCAAAAACAAACGAAAAAAAAAACAAAAATAATATGATAATTTTCATTATTATATATATATTTAGAAAAATGGGAGAAAAAACAACAACAAGGCATACATCAGAGAAATTCTGATAACCGTAAAATTGTTCTTAAAATATGTGCCTGACCTGAATATTCTCTGTATATCGGCGCGAATACTTGTGATTCAAATGGCAAATCCCGGATAGTATATTACTTTTCGCCTGGCGCGTGAGCCGCGCTGGGTCCCTTGTGTTTTATCGGCCACCTACGCGTCCGGTCTCCTCATGGTTTGTTTACACGGGATAAGGCGCAGCGAACTAGCGCGAGCTTAAATATCTCTCTCCCTCAGCTGATATATTTAGTCGCACGATTTGAAACAACCAATTCCCGTTCTAACTGTAGCGCGCATTTACAATGACTCGAGTGTGTGACCCCGGAAATTGTCACGAACCCTCCACCCAAGGTCAAAAGAAATAACCCGAAATTCCGTCGATACGGAAAACAAATAAATCGTCGCATTTGTCGTGGCGATAAAACACGGCGAGTAATTAGTGTGTTATCAGTGCGGTTATCTTAATTCGGTATGTAAACGAGATGGCCATAGGTCGGGGATTTCGTCTTCCATTTCCCGTTGAGCCGGTTGCGCGCCCGCTCGCCGTCCCAACGTGTTATTTCGCATCGAGCCGAGTTGCCACCTGCTGCGCCACTGGGCTCGCATCGCCACATGCTCCTATTTGCCACGGCGATATAACCAGTAGCAGTAGCGCTTCGGCGTTGACTCGGCTCGCGGAGAAGCTAGCCGCACCTTAGTTTAATAGCGCCGGCTAGGAACCGCGACTAATTTTAGTCTCCCCGTACGGATATACATGTGTATATATATATATATATACACAAAGGTTTCGTTCTTCGTGCGTTTCTCTCGTATACACTCGCGGACTCCGCTCGGGCGACGCTCTGTGCACAATACATTATGCGACGGATCGCCTTGAGACAAGACTCCCGTAATCCAGCCATTCGTTTCACGAAGCTCGTGTGAGCCAACCAACAACGAGCATCGGTTTTCTCGCCCATAGACCCACCAAGCTGTGCCTCTCTCTCTCTCTTTCTCTCGCCTGCCACTATAGCCCCGTGCATTTTGGGTGGCCGTACGAACGCGAATTAACACGAAAGGGGAGGAAAGGAAACACAAAAGGACAGCGCACCAGCAACACGTTGGAGAATTAACGACGACAATTCACTCGACGCTGTGAAAACAAAACAGTGGGATTGACGCCGAGCTGATGGATTTTACTATTTTCCTGCGTTATTTATGTGACGGAACAGTAGTCGCCCACAGCGTCGAAAGGAATGGAACTCTGGAATATTTAGTGCCGAATGATGGATTTTACAACCGACCATCGCGCGATAGGGACAACCGATGCTTGCGCTCTCTTCATTGGTATTATTTACATGACTGATATTTTCGGCACTGTTTACTAGAATTATATACTGTGAAGGTTGTTACATGTAACATAAGAGAAAAAATTAATATGTGTAATTACGGCTATTTTAGTTTTATGATTATAGCCAACCGTTTAATTTTCTTGATAGCTTCAAGGACTATCACGATTTTCTTGAGTGCACCTAATTTCTGGATCCTTGTAAAAGGGAGAGAAATTAAAAATTCATTATCCACTGAAAGGACATGTACTTTTTTTTTTTTTTCTTTCGTTTATGACATTACTTTAAGAGGATGTATCTCATCTAAATTCTGAATTTTTTATTGCCGGGACATGAAAAAGAGTTGGTGGTGCATGATGGTAGGTTTATAGTGCAGAGGGTCGGCAAGTAGAAGATAAAGACGTGCAGGACCATGATAACAATCTGTCCAACACGTCAACCGTGTAATTTTACTCGCTTCTTTCCATCTCCGCTCATTTTTAATGACCGTCGTAACAAGATGGAAAAATAATGTGCCCCGGGTGCTGGTCTTGCCTTGCGTTGCAAGTTTCGAGGATCTCACGGAGACGACGCAACGCAAGACGAACGCGCTTCGCTCTTACTTTATATCCGCTTCTCCCTCTTTCTCTCTCTCTCTCTCTCTCTCACCCGTCTCGGAGTATCGCCCTTTCTTGTCTCGCCTCGAATTCTCGTCAGAAAGCGCATCAGGGTAGATTAAATTGCACTTCGTTAAGGTCCGCTTTCACCTCTTCCGCCTTTTTCTCGTTTTCTCCTTCTTCCATTTCTGCGTCCTCTTGAGTTCTTTATTAATACCTAGGAACTCGCCCCGGGTCTTCATGGGTTTTATTGTCGAACACTTAGAACCCGTAAGGGAGACATTCCCTCTTTTCTTTATTTTTAATTTATTTTTACTTCTTCTCGTTCTCATCTTTCATTTCTTCTTCGTTATATTTTCTCTTTCGTTTATTCCGGCATCTGGATTAAAGACTTTTGACATTCCTCTGATGTATGGTAATGCGTACGAATTTTATGCCTCTTGGTTTAATTGTTCAAGGCAGTTTTTAAACATTTTCTCGTCACCGTTTGTACGCATATCAAAAACAAAAAGAAAGTAAGACAATTCGATTACTTTCAGTCCTTATCATTAAACTTTGCGCCAATAATTTATAGTTATTTTAAGAATAGACGAAAATTTGGTCGACTATTGATTAAAAAAACAATTCAAATATACAATTTTTATCTTGTATTTCGTGTAATAAAAAAAAAAATTCCTTTGTTCTGAGAATCGAACTGAACCTCGACCCTTCATTCATTTCTTATATTACAGTATTATCGCAATAATAAGGAAATCCGAGTAGCGATTGTAATGGAAAAAAAAAAAAAAAAAAAAAAAACACGAGTTGCCAGTTGCAATAAAAAACAATTCTTTTATAATAATTATGAAACTCTGAAAGCGATACGTAATTGTCGTGGCTCTTGTGATGCTTTTTGTTTCTTACTGGACGCTTTGCGCGATCGATAGTCTCGCATCATTCAATGGTAACGTCCGCCCGCGTTAAAGGGTCTCCTCCTCCCCCTCCTCGGCCTTCCCATTCCCAACCGCGTCGTCCTCAACGTCGTCTGCTGCCTCGTTCCGCTTACGAGCTTGCCCAGATATCTCCACTCTTTATTTCTGCCGGCCTCTCCGTTGCACCCTCCTCGACTACCATCGCATTTTTTACCCGTCGTCACGAACGTCGTTAATTTTTTTTTTTCTTTTTTCTTTCTTCTCACGTCCCTCATCTCGTATTCGTTAATCCGCGCGAGGACCAGACGCCGAAGAAGGCGAGAGATCCCATTGCTCCTTGTCAACTGACGTGCGCCTTTCTCGACGTACACTTTTCTATCTTCGTTCCTCTTCGGCTTTCAGATTCTTCCAGACTACGAACATCTCTTTTGGCTCGGTTTTCCACTCGCTTAAAGCTCTTCGATTGTGCGGGGGAAAAAACAAAATACAGTGATAAAGATTTTTGATACAGGGGCAATTATTATTTTTTTTAAATTTGTTATTTTTGGTGAGGTAAACAGTTTTTTTTTTTCCAACAGATTCATCGAAGCTCCCGTTATTATTACACTGAAAATAGCAATCGAAAATTAGTGTATTAATGACGAGACTTTGATTAAAATATTGATTCCGTGCGTCCGTGGATAGTTTAATACTACATAATTATTCGCGACGATGAAACGCTCGATCGAGGAAAATTTTCCTCTCCCGGCGAGCCACCAGCTCTGAATTAGTTCCTTGATTAATGTTATTTCCGGCGAAATAATGTACTTTACAGCGGCCCGTGTAATTGCACTTCTCATTCGATGAACCACAGCGATAACGTATAATCGTGGGTGACCAATGTAACTCACGCTTCCACGTACATTGAAAGTTAATTAATGGTCATGTCATTATTATTTTCATCGCTGCTTTGACACCCCAAAAGCCAAACTCATTTCACCCCTTTCCACCTCTTCTACCTCGACGGATCACAATTACTTCCTTTATAAATAAACATCCGTTCAATTAATATTACCTCATACGAAAATCCACCAAAATGTACTCGAAATTCTCGTAATTCATATAATTACTCGAAAAAATCACGAAAAATAATTAATACAATTTAATACCAAGATATATTATCCAACCAAAAATAACAGAGGTTCATAAAGCCGGAAAAAAAATCCGTTTCTTATAATTTTCACATTTTTCATTCCCACATTTGCCCGTATTTGTTGCTCGCTTTTTTTTCCTCGCAAAAAGAAAAAAAATCTCAGCGTCTACCGCACGAATCTCGTGAGCCATAAACGATAAAAGAAAAGGAGGGATGAAAGAATGGCCGACGTCCCAACGCACGCGTGTACCAATTTATATAGCGATCGCAGTAGGTTCGCGTTCCTCGAGTTAGCCCTCAATCACATTCTTGGTAACTACACCTACTCGACAGCTATATACCTCCGGATAGCCTACATGTACACTTATGTACCCATTCGTTTCACCGAGAGATAACACACGCCGCGTGCGTGACCGATGCCCTGACTAATATGGGCTCTTCGTTGTACGAGATTCTACGAAAAGAATAAAAAAAAAAAAAAAGAATGAAAGATTTTATGTGTCACGATTTTGTAATTCTCAATGCCCGCTTGACTGATTGCGGGGCGACACTTTTCAGAAGAGGCGATTTTGCTGTCCGGAAAATCGGGTTCGGTAACGAGTTTTGGGGAGGAAAAGCGCGCACGTCGATCAACCGGCTGTCCTCTCGGAGTTTAAATTGTACTCTGTCGTGGTCTGACGATGTTCACTGTCTTGCGCCTCGAGCGAGCGGCAAAGTCAATTAGAAATTTCGGGACAAAGTTAAATTCAACTGCAACCATTTCACGAGCGCAACGCAAAAAAAAACTAGAACGATTTCACGCTCGAACGTTCTTTGAATTCCACAAATCATTCGGTTAACAATTATCCGCAAAATTTTTTTATATCATTCAGGAAATCAGTAATCCTATATTTCCGATCTTAATTCTTGAACATTTAACATTTTTATTTCATGAACATTAATCTTGAAAGAAAAAAATATGATATATTTTTGAAACTACTTAAAATTTAATATTCGATAAAAAACTGTAAAATAATAACAAAAAGGATGAGAAATTAAAAAAAAATCCATCAATTAACGTCGTTATTTTACGAGCGACTGGTTGATGGAGCATTTCTGGTCGCCAACTGTGCAGCAGAGTGAGGAGTTACGTAACCGTGGCCTTGGCGATTCGAAACAATCGAGATTCCGAAGCTTCCACCATTGAGATACGTTCGATAGCGTCGTCGCGGTTCGAATGCGTCTGCTGGAGGTCTCTAGTCTCGAGTGTGAAGTACTCGCTCGCTCGTTTGTTCGATTGAACTTGCACATGTGCGGTGGAGAAGAGCCTCTGGGTTACCGTGGAAAAAGGTTGAGAAGCACTGAAGGCAAGTGAGCGAGCGAGCGCACGAGCTCTAGGCTCCGAGGCTCCCTCGAGCCCACGGCTTCACTTCGAACGGAACATCATTGATGTTAATGAGCTAGATTGGAAAGCTGTCGTCCATTTGAAAGTTGTTGAGCTCGAACGTATATATTATACACATTTATATGTGTATGTATATCTATATATATATAAATAAAAATATATGTGTGTATACTTGACGTATGTACTATTCTTCCAGATGAAACCAACACACACACACACGAATGCTCTTTCATACGAGTCTCTTTTCTCTTCTCTTCTCGTCACTTGAACGACATACGCACACCGACACTCAGTCGAATGAATGAGAGTCGATGATGGCGTTCAAGTAAAATGGAAGCTTCGCTGTACGTCTCGCTTACGTTCAAACTTATCTTCTCATACATACTCGAAAGTTATAGCCGTCTATGAAAACGAACAGCTCTGCTATAAATATACTACAAATAACAAGGGAGGTGAAGGATGCGAGTATTTATCGAACATGCTTTTGGTGCTTCCGACAAATAAAATATAAACGGTCGGGAACGATAAAAATAAAAATAAAAAAATAAAAGATAAATCTGTCGGAGGTGAATTAAGTGGATTATCATTTTTTTCTCTCGTTTATTAAAAAATTCAGGGATAAAATGATTTTATATTGTTTCTTTTTCATGAATTATACATTTTTTGTGATGTTTTTTTTCCCGGGTGTAATTTCAGAGGTAATTGAAATTATTGAATTCTGATGAATTTATGTATTCAAAAAAAAAAAACATTATAACCAACGGCAAAATCGTGTGACAATTATGGGTATAATAATTTTCGTTGCTGCTTTTAAATCCATACGTCCTTAACGGTACTTCACGTAGCGATGTATTAATAAATGCGTTAGATGGGCTTACCGACGACGCTGGACGTGCGTGTCTGCGAGCAGATGCTCGTGTACGCAATACTCCAGTGAGAGGCAGCATAATAATTTTCATGAATGGAAATTTGAATAAATCAAGTGTCTAGCATGTTATTACCTGATGCGAGGTTCGTAACCCATACGTGTGTGTGCGTGTATACATATATGTGTGTGTGTACACATGTCGTAGACCCGACTATAAATCAGGGCTAATAAACAATCCGGTGCGCGGCTCTGAACGCCAGAGTGAGCGCATATCCGGAATGAGGAATTTAACTTTTTTGCAATCGCTCGGTACGAGACTCGGATCTCCCAGCGGCGCCGAACCGTATATTCAAGGACGTTCCTTTTCCGTTCTCTCCTCTTTATGATCACAACCGTCATTTCCGTCTGTCTCGATGGAATTTCACGTTTCCGGGTACATGCCATACTACACAACTATTATATTACGGCTGCTACTATTGATGCCATGCTATTATAACCAAATAATACAGTTTACGGCTTCATTAAGCAACTATTTTAATCGGATGTTTCTCCGACGCTCGCCACGATATGGAATACCGAAATAATCCGCGATTCCTAATTATAGATTCTCCAAATAATTATCGAAAATTAATGGTATATACTCGGTTCAACGCTGAATCGAATAAACGGGCTTATCGAGTTACGAATTATTGATCGTTTATCCGAAAATACATAATTTATCGCTGTTTCGAAGAAATTCAACAAAGCCCGGTTTTCGAAAGCTGCTTAATCTTTCAAACGGCCAATGTAACAATCAACTTTTGTTCCATAAATTGTCCTAATGACATTTTAATTTCTTTTTAAGTATCTGTCGTCGCGAGATTGTTTCGTTCCTCGGCAATAATTGACGGGAGTAAAATGTTAAGTACAATTTTTCCATAAAAATCTCGTTAAGCTCATTAAGCTCATTAGCTATGGTGCTTCGATATCACATATTCCCTTCACAAAACTAATGCTACTTTGATAATAAATGCCTCGTACATTTTCACATTTCCATTCGCGTAACCATCACCGGTGGAATAAGTTATGAAAAATTAATACCACGCGCTACATAATTTTTTGAACATTGAATTTGAACATTGATTGAATTTTTGAACATGTCGCGGCAATGAGATATCTTTTGCTGTACTGCGGTTTTATTAATTGCTGACGAGTACAGAATTACTCAATGCCAACATATACATATATATATATACGAAAATTAGTGAATCACTACAAAACACCACATTAACGATATAATCCATTAACTCGTCAGAGAGTTACGCCGTATTAGTCCATCCACTTCACTGTACTTGCATTCTCCCTGTGGAAAACAAAGCGAATTCTTGTGTAGATCGATATCTCGATGTAATCGTACACTCCTCGCATTTTCTACTACAACTTTGCCTCACTCATTGTACAGTTGATAACACTACCACTATGTTACTACTATTTCCCGTTGCCATCGCAGCCATCAGCTCTTTCACCAACGATTATCCGTCCCAAACTCTCCATACATTTCAATTCTGTTTTCCTATTCTTCTCGCTCTCTCTCTCTCTCTCTCTCTTTCTCTTTTGCTCGTTTTTCTTTTTTCCTCTGCACTGTTACAACTGTTTCCGTTACAATTCCAGCTCTTTCACAACCGATTATCCGCACTACTATCGAGGCACAGAGCGGGGCATCATTCGTCATTCTGTACGGAGACACGAATTTTGCCTATTCCACGCTACCAAACTACGAAACACCCAGAGTGAAATGATAGTAAAACTCTGGACAAGCGTTAGCAGCGCGATAAGCACAGTGATTGGCCACTCGCGAACGAGGATCCACTTTGTGGTGTTCTCTCTATTCAGCCCCATAGAATAAAATGCGGGCACTGTGGGCTACATCATGAGCCGCGTTGGCCGGTTTCTCGAAACTGGCCAATCACTCAACCTCTTCAACTATTACAAGCAACGTCCGGCACGAATTCACAGCAGCGTGCGCTGATTCTCTGATCCCACACGGATTCGCGCGCGCGCGCGTGCTATTGAGAGAGAGAGAGAGGAACAGAAGAGCGAGGGGAAAAAAAAAGAAGGAACTCATGGAAGGAATGGAAGGCTTGGCTTGATACACAGAGCGAAGCTCCGCGCAATCCGAGTACGTGCAGAGCTCGAAAAGTTTGTTCGTATAGTGGAGCTATGTGGAAAACTAGTGAATCTCTCATCCTGTGGGGTCGATTCTCTATTTCCCCCCTCCGCACTCCCCCGCACTCACTCTATATCCTTCTTTTGCCGTCCCTCGCTATTTTTCTCACTCACACTTGGGTGACGCTTCGGCTGCGTACCGAAAGACAGATGGAAAAAGAGAGAAAGAGAGATGGTGAGAGGGAGAAATAAAGGGAGATGCATCAAAAGAGGCAGATAGCGATGCGAGAGACTACGAGAAAACGAGGAAAGCGAACTGTACTCGACTATCTCGATTCGAAACGTGGAACTTGGAAAACTGATATTGATCGCCGGCTGGCTCGCCTGCTGCTGCTGCTACTGCTGCTACTGCTGCTGCTGCTGCTGCTGTCGGTACACGCGCCGTCCTGGTTTCGTTCACGTTCCCTACGACGACCCTACGATTTCACTACTATGCGCAAAAAAATCGTGTATTCTCTTTCATGCACAGACTCTAAAATTTTTGTTTACGTATCTCGTGACTATGTGCGTATAATCTGTAAATATTTTTGAATTTTTTAATGTCCTATTATTAGAAGAAAAATTGGAACGCTTTGTTTAAAATATACAAGAAGAAATTTTTTTTTTTTTCAAATGTCCATCCAAAACAACAATTTAGACTGTTAAAAAATAATTGAACCTCTAAAATGGCTGCGGATAAAATTTTGAATAAAATCGCATATGTATATATATATATATATTTATATATTTATATATTGTGGGGTATATTCGTATATAAACGAGCGGACTAATCCCTGCGCTCGCTAACCAGGATATGAAAAATGTGCGACAAGTAGTGTAATAAACGTAATCGATGGAAGGAAAGTGGTGTGCACCATGTCAGACACGTGCAACCCCTCAGAAAAGCCGGGTCATGGAAAGCCATGCGCAGGCGCGAAAACACTGAATTTCGCCGGTGCGACTATATCTTCTACTCGGCTGCTGCTTCTGCTGTTGGAGTTTTTATTCCGTCGGGCTTGAATTGTTCTCTGGAATATTGTGATTGTTTAATTCGAGCAAGAAATTTCCTCATTTTTTATTCAAATAACGCGAGTCAAGTTGTGAAATGAAAAAACAAAAAAAACAAAAACAAAAAATGAATAACGTTACAGCTCATAAAAATGTTAAAACCTTCAGTCTAAATATCAAATATACGAAGGCTGGCCGAAAAATTTCTGCGCAGCTTAAAAAAAAAAGATGAAAACTAGGTTAAAACAGAGAACGGGGGAGAAAAATACAGACCCGGTTTAGCGTCCAGAGGTATTTTCCATTTCAGCGATTTAACAAGATTGCATTCGGCGGGATACAGATTTGCAGCCACTCACGAATTATTATGCCATTGTTTGGATCGCTGTTGCTGCTTCGGACGTTAATTAATTTGGAACGTGTAGCCCAGCTTTAACGCGAATAATGATGCATATCCGTGCTTGATACGCTTTTTGCTATCACTTTTGCAATAAATTTCTATTTTTTCCCCCTCAAAAAAAAAATCACAACATTCCAAATGTATTTTTATTTTTCAAACCGCTTCAACTACAGAACTCACGTTCTTCAATCCTCCGATAATTGAAAACACATATTTTTGAACATACTCGCATTAATATACAAAATTACTATTTACAAAAAAAAATTATTTAACGTTTATCTTTCAGTTTTATCTCGGTGCAAAATCAATGAAGGAGATGTAACATTTTTTTTGTGTCCTTTCCGCTAAATAAATAAAAAAGTAGGAACCTCCAATTTCTAAAAGCAAGTCTTTAGAATAACGTGAGTAAACGCTTGGGAGAATTCGAGGGAAAGTATGGATAAATTATGGATACTGCATTTTGTTATGGTACGCACAGTGCGGTACTAATGGCGAAGTTCGTAGATGCTGTTAAACGTTTGTTTCTATATGAGTGATGCAACGATTGCTCGATCTGTTCGCACGATATCGTTAATTGTCGCTTCCATCACCTACTTCCAATTCCTCCTCCCCCTCCTCCTTCTCGACCTCGCTTAGCCTCTTCTTTTCGCGTCTGTAATACCGTTACCTTTCTGTTGCATGCCGGCTTATAATACGCATACACAGCGGGTAAGTAAGCTAAGCTGACAAGTGTGATGCAGAACGTGAATATCTCGTGTTTAATATTCTACTGGCGGTGAAGCAGACATAATATTGACGCTCGAGTCGGGACCAAGAAGTAGACACGTATTTTTGTCTCTGCTCACATGCTAACTTTAACACAAGTATGCAACAGCACACAAATAAATCCAATAGTATCCAAATTTTCCTCTAAAAAAAAAAGAATATAAATAAAAGCTGCTTCACTTTTCTGTGTAAACATAAGAATAAATAAATATATTATCTTTATTATTTTCTTATGTTTATCTTATGATGAAAGAAATGTAGAATTTTTTATATTTCTTAAAATTATCGTGAAAATTGTGTGATCGATTTATGAAAAATCATCACTAATTCTCGACTAGGATGCGGAAGTTTTTTCAATCACACAGTAATTCATACGAGATTCGTCTGTGAGTGTCCTTTTTCAATTTTTGGCCATTACCCTCGACACCACTTGTTTTCTTGTGTTCGCCGAGCTGGCATGAGGAAATGAATCGAGCAACCGTAAAGAACGTTTCTTCAGTCTCGTCGCGGTGTCCTCATCCCCGTTCCCTTATGTTTGTCCCTCGCTCCACTTGCCGGATCGGAATCAGCCAACCGAGCGATAATAAAATAATCCTCCGCCACAATAGACAATGCTCGCCGGAATGATAGTAATTCAAAGCGGATGAGGAGGGGTGAGCACAGAGGCCGGATCGCGGGAGAGAGATTGTGGGGTAAAATGGGAGAAAGGGCGAAGCAGCGAAGCGACGATAAAGGCGAAGAGAGACGGGGGTAGAGAGACGCAATCGTTTTCCGCACTTCCGGTGGCGACTGCCTGACCAGTCTCTGTGCAATGCCTCTCTCTTTTTCATTCCTATTCGTTTCTCATTCGCTCTCCTTCTTCGCCTTTCACTCCACCTGCTTTTTTTCCCCTCTTCTTCTTTTCTCCCCCTCTAACGTCCTTTTTTCTCTCCCATTCTCTCTCTCTCTCTCTCGTTTTTTTTATTCTTCAAATCCTTTTTGTCCCGCTTTCTTCTTTCGCACGTTAAATTTGTCGCCGAAGTGAAATAACACGGTCGAACGATATCGTCGTAATTCACGAAGAGTCCGGACGGGATTCCGAAAAAGCCCGTTGGATTTTCTTCTCGGGTTCGCGTCTTTTTAGTTTTATTTGTCGTCTTTCGTGCGGGCCGATCGCGAGAAAAGTGCCTTCCCCCCCCCCCCCCCCCTTCAACCCTCCTCTTTCCTCCCTCTGCTTTCCCGTTCGCGCTTGAGGGTTGCCTTTCCAGGAGGTTAAAGTGGTGGGGAGAAAAAATTCTTTGTAATCGTAACGAAGTGTCGGAAAAACGTGGGTCGCGAGACTTATGTGCTCTGCAGGCAGCGGAAAGTAGCGAGGGATGCGGAATGAAGAGGGGGAGCGAAAAGGAGGGCGCGGGGGATGGGGTTGCGACGACTGCGAGGGGGATGATAGCGAGAATTCGTGATAAAGTGGCGAGCTCGGGCGTTTGGCTTCCTTCGCAGCGTCGTTCCTCACACACCGATTTTCTGTTACACTCTACTCAGCTTTTCTTCTCGCTTTCATGCTCCTACAATTCTCTCCGGTTACCTTCGACCATCCCCGACGTACGCAATTCAAAGAGTTTCTTCCTCTAGCCCATACATGTTTTTAGCTTACTCCAAGAAAATATTTGTTTTCGTTCGAAGCATTTCGCGAAAAAGAATCTCGATATCCAAAATTATTCATTTTTTGTTAATGGGTTTTCACGCCTCAATTATCAAACTCCAAATTACGTAAGCTTTGTTTAGGATCCACAAATATTGGTTATTTAAATTTAAATTTCCTAGTCAAACAGATTCGTATTCAGCGTTTAAAAAAATTTGGCAAATAGCAGTTGTAGGGTTTGAATTTCACACTACGAATTATAATTAATCCGTTAATTTTCACGAAGGAGAAAATCAAAGTATACCACTATCCGCTGTAATTGTGAAATATGAGCGTCAATAACTCACTTTAAAATACCCCTTAAAGCTGAGCATTGCCGGAAAAAAAAAGGTCCTAACCCTCGTGTAACGCATGGAAAAACTCGCTGGAGCCTCCCTTTTCTTCCAACCGGAACACGCATATTTTACATTATCTACCCACTCTGCATTGTTCCATAAATCTCGCGCGTTAAAACCCATAAATTTTTCTATTCGTTACATAGCTGCGGTCCCTCCGTTTTTTTTTTGTTCCCTGGTGTTACTTATCTCGTCGCGATAAGTAACGAAGCAGCGGAGACAGCACTCAAGAGTAGCACTGATCCTGGACCAGATCCCAAGAAGCATCGCATATGCGCACAGAATATCATTCGTGTCCTCAAAAGTCAAGCCCTTTCACAGCTGGAAGTACACAAATGACAAAAAAAAATATCAAAATCAATCCAATGAATCCAATGAATAAATGAACACAAAAAAACTGAACAAAAAAAAATGCCCGAATAACCCATCATCGAGCACAAAGGTTGAAAAAAATTGCGTCGATGGGGTTTTTCGAAAAATCTCATTAGTCTCCAATTTCGCACGCACTGAAATCGATCCAAATACGTCGTAGCGCGTGGAAATTCTACGTGGAAACGCGTAGGCGGGAGACTACGGGAGATTTCAGGAATTGGCATCGGTCTCGCCTCGTATCTCACTCGTTGGACCAGCAGCTGCCGGGGATTCGTGGCCTCCTGGCTTCCCTACTGGCTGACTGACTGTCTACCGCTGTCCGGAGATCCGCCAGTTCCACCTTCTCTCATTCCCTCTCATTCATTGGCCACATACGTGGAGATAGGTCCGTTCGGAGATAGAGCGAAGGGGACGCATATCCACAGCAGACTGCACAGAGCATCAGCGGTAGCTGGCAGTAACGTTACTGCGATAGTTATAGCGGTATATAGCGTCGGAGTTAGCCAGTGCACGAGGAGCGAACACGGCGGTGTTCAGTTTGGTCCGCGCTGCGTGCTCGTGTTTGCGGCTCGGATGGACTGAGAAGTACGAACGTCGACGGTGACGATGACGAGGTGGAGGAGACATCTGGCTCGCATCCATCGGATGTCGCCAAGCGAGGAGGAACACCGTACAACGCGTATACGCAACGCTACAAGCATGTTTGGTACGCTGCTTCTGAGACACCCCTCGTGGATAATTGACCTTCCTGAATAGATAGTGTACCTTCCTACAGGGCTTATATGTGCTCAGGTATGTGTGTGTGTGTGTGGGTCGTGGACATTCCCAACCGTCGGTCACTTTCCGACTCCTCTTAGACCCTCGAATTATGTGAGGGATTTGGGCATGGGTATAGAAGCAAGTGTAAGATGCCACAGGGTAAGAGGAATGTCAGGTATTGGTTATTGGGGAGATCCAATCAGGTCAGAAATTGTGTAGGATTAATATTTGATTAATATCGATTAGCCGAATTTGTGTTGACTGGAAAATAAAACACCTTAAAGTCTTCTGGTTCCTGCAAATCGTCGAACCATCGTTTTGGTGATGTTCTTCGTCGTTATCGACCTTCTTTTCGTAGATATACGCTTGAAGATATTGGGTAATATATTTGTACGAAAAAAAAAAAAAATTACACGGAAACAAGACTAAAGTCGAGCGTTAACGACTCGGGGAACACTTATCCCAAGATCCAGTTGCGACCATTAACAGATCCTTTCGAAAAGATACAATTGAAGAAGACTACTGTCCTCTGGATTACACCCTAGGATACGGGGTCACTCTTAACGACTTTTTCTACGACATCTACTGCCGATTCAAAGCTTCATTGGATTTATCAAGATTTCTCGAAATCTCCGGGATTCTTCGGGCTTTCGTTTTTCTTGAATTTCTGGCCTCCGGTCGTGATCTCGTTTCAGGAAGAACCAACGGTATCCTTGTTACGCTTCTATCGATCAACGTAACGACATAATAATCATGGCAAGATTGCTTTCATTTACTCTTCGTCTCGTCTTTTTTGACACGACGCTTGTATCTGTGCTTTTGTACGTGACTTTTCCTTCCGAAGGTCGTATTCTTTATTTCCCACTTTCTTTTACCTCATAATCGAGTTCATCCTTGGGATTTTCTTTCTTCTTTCTGGTTGCACGTCTTCATATCCATTTGCGGTCCACCCTCCATTGCTGTAAGCGAGGGAACGCGTGAATTCGCTTTAATTTTAGCCGGTCGACCCCTCGTCCTCACCGGCAATGCCTCCGGCAACCAACCAACCGACCAGGCAGCCAACTGAGCAAACCGGCACACGCGCAGAACGGTATGCACACTGCGTACCGTGGCAGCCTTGACATCGTAGACGCATTATTCATACCTTAATGAATTCCATCTCGCTCCTTGGTCTTCTTCTTCTTCTTCTTCTCCTCCTCCTCGTCCTTTTACCATCCAGAAAAGGTTTCCTGCTCCTCCTGCTCCTGCTATCGCCATGCCCTTAAACATGGCGCCCTGGGAAACGGCATGACATCAAATATCCTCGACACTTTTTCATTAAAAAGTATAATGGCTGGTTTTGTACTGTCATTCTCATTCTGTACCACCATTTTTTCCTGGAATTGGTATTATTTTTACGATTCCATACGAGAGAATCCCTTAAAGTCACGAAGATGAGTTACAGATACATTCAAGTATGCAATTCACACGAAGGCTGCAAAATATTCTCGAGTCATTGAGCCTTGAAACCATAAACCATTCGTTAAATTAACCCTTTTCAAAAATCATCTTCTTCGGGTTCTAGTAATTCACGATAAAGTCTTGAACAATCATAATTGCCAAGAATGGATAATGACACGCTTACAAAAAAGAGGAAAAAAATATCAACTCTGTGGAATGGACTTGGCTTTTTTTTTCTTTTTTTTCTTTCAACAAAGTACCTTGCAGCTTAGTCTGCAAGGGAAAGTTCTTTACTGTCCTTATGAAACAGCCGAGGGTTCGTTCCAACCCTTCGCTTGTATATTCCACGGACTATAATATGAGTAGGATCTCTTCATCCGAAAACCAGGCGACAGAAATGGAGTGAAAAAAGAAAAGGGGGAGGAAGACGGTACAGAAAAGAGGAAGAACCGCGTCTTGGTCGGCGTCGTCGTCATCGTCGTCGCCGTCGTCGTCGTAGTCGTTTTTTCGCATTCCACTTCTCTCCATCTTCGCCATCTCGCCTTTCTTTCATATTTTAATTTTACACGTCACTCGAGCGATCTCTCGTCGTCTCATAAAGTCACTCACAGTGTGCGTCATTGCGGAGTTATATTCAACATGCTTTCATGGGTTTACAGTGTCAACATCGAGATAGGAAGAAGGACACCGAACATCTTTAACTCGTTCCCTTTGTTTAGCCCTCCGGCGTTCAATGTCTCTGGTAACCCTTTGTCATCGCGCAATTTATTCATTATATCTGTCACCTGAATTTATCATTTTCCGCGCGCTCCGATATCAAAAACTCTTTATGTGATAAGGTTTCAATTATAACCTGCTTCAAAAGGAAGCCCTTCCTTTCACTGTAATTTCCCAGTCCTTTAGAAAATTATTTCAATGATCACAAACAAAAATCTACGCATCCCTTCGCCGAGAGAATATTAATCATATCAAAGCCAAAATTAGCCCTAGTAGAAACCTTTCCAATCAACAGCGCAACCCCTATTTCCATGTACCCTCGACTGATACCAAAAATGCCCTTACACCGCCAATCCATGAAACCTTTCGCTTCCAATATCGTTGCAATAAACCAAGCACAAAAGTAAAGTTGCACGCTTCATTGAGGGCGCTTTATTTTGCTTCTTCGCTAAAAAAAGGAAAGCCTCGGCTGGAATATCCGGCTAGAATGCGGGTGGAAGTAGAGAGAGAGAGAGAGAGAAGGTATGTTTAAAGGGAGGGCGGAGAGACAAGTGATGAGATGGAGATACGAGGGTTGACTAACGAATCGACGGGGGCGAACATGCCAGAAGGGGGTTTGAGTTTCCAATGCTGTCGGCGAGTACGTCAGGGATGAAGGAAGAAGGAGGAAGAAGCAGGGGGCGGGCGCGAAGGGTGGGCATGAGGTTCCTGAACGTGGGACGGTCCTCCTGCGAGGACCAACAAGAAAGCCCGCCGAGTTGGTCCACGTAGAGAAACTCGGGGATCCTTTCACTCGTTGGCCATGATTGTGTCGGTGGGTTCGACGGGAGCGAAGTACCGAGCCGCATTCGGTGTGGAGGGTTTGCATGGGGATGAAGGGCCGTTGGACCGGTAGTATATGAGGTTAGTTAGCCGTCCTCGTGAGCTGCATATTAAAAATATTCAAATGGCCCCGCCGAGCCTAGTACGTATTACCAGGGAGGCCAAGAGCTTCCGGTGCTGTTGGTCGTGTCGGTGTTGAACGCCACCAGGGTGCGCGTAACGTTGAGTTTCCAGGCTCCACCGGAGCCACGCAATTTTACGAGGTTCCGCGATAGTGCAAATTATGTTTATGAAACAATGCACTGCCACTTCTTTCTACAAATTTCACCGGCGGCCATTTCGTTCATGTCCATTACAGGCCGGTAGCACATTTTCGTTATTCCCATCATGGTCCAGGAAGCATCAAGTACTGCCCTATCCACCACCCTATTTCCCTTTCTCTTTCTCTCTTTCGTTCAGAATTGTGTGCATAATACAGGTATAACGGCAGTGACTCAAAGTGTATTGTGGCTTCCTTCTCTTTTACGCTTTTTTGTTGTTGTTGTTCCCGCAAGCTTTGCATTCTACTTTCATATTCGTCTGGATATTAATGCCACACACTTGGAGCCCATTATCTCCGCGTCTGGATGGTGCGTGTCTCATTTCTTTCTTCCTCCTCTGTGTTCACTGGACCGCTACACGTTTTTCGTTTTATTATTTTCTCTCGCTTTTTGCCTGTAATGCTCATTTCATCCTGCTCGGTTCATTTCACTCTCTCGCTATCTCCCACTTCAGGCTATCTGGCATGTTTAATTATCCTTTGTGGAGCTTCACAGGGGCTTGTTTTTTCTACCCTTGTTGTTGTTGTTGCCATTTGCTTGATAAAATTTTAATGAACACAAATGCACGCGGGAGATCAATCTTGGCATATCATGTACGGAATAAGTACGACTTGGGTTTTATGTGTGTCATTGTCCGAAATAGCAACGAGCTGAAATTTTTACTGTGGGGCCTCTCAGCTCCTGGCTACGTTATGGTGTATTCCAGATCAACTTGGAAGGTATATCAAATTATTATTGTTGGTTTAGGTCGGTGGTGTCTTTCGTGAGGGCCTCGGCCATCCTTCTCCCGGTTGATTTTGGAATCTTCGGGTTTACATAGTTCGTAATTTCCCCTTGCCTTCATTCCCGTCTGGCAAACTCTCGTTATATTGGCCCAAGGCATGCACCGCCATTGGACAATGTCCTGCGAGGTTTGAACCGTGGAATCTGCAAGACGTTAAGCGCACGTTTGCACCCACAAGACATCCATTCATTAATGCAATTGAGTTTGCAGATAAGGGACGACAACAGAGTCTCGCTCCCCTCGAACTCGCGTCCGTCCTCTTACCTTCTCCGTTCAGCTTTACGTCATCTCCACTGCCAACCCTAGGAAAATACCACGCGGTTGTATGTCCCTCCAGCTCTACACCACAATCTTCTTGCCATCTTGGGGCTTCTGTAGTGGAGGTCTACAGCTACAGCAAGAAAACAAGATTGAGGGGCGAAAGGCACGGCAATATGAAGCGGGCTTCGAATCATCTGCTCCGAGAGGAAACTTCAGAGCGTTTAATAGTCTTGGCTGGCTTCGGTAGGACTACAATGTACAGTTTTAGGCCGACATCCCGAGGATTCGGCTTTCTGTTTTCATTCCAAAGCGTTTGTTGGGCGATTGAAGGTATAACAATGGAAATTGTGCCTTCCGAATTGGAATTAGACCCTGAGGAAGTGGCCATTTCACTGATTATGGATGAAGTATGATTTCCGGCGAAACGGACAACCGAATTTTTTAGACAACAATCCATCCGGGGATGAGAGGTTCAAGGAAAATGTTCCTCTTCTTCACTCGGTACCCCACATAGCTGTACAACTGAAGCCCAGTTTCCTTGGCATCTTAAGGCTTCTGTGGTGGAGGTCCGAAGCTCCAGCAAGTAAACAAGATTCCCGCACGACTATATGAAGCACGCTTCGAATGACTTGCACCAAGAGCAAACTTCAGATCCTCTAATACGCTTAATTGGCTTCACCGGACTACAATGCACGGTTTTGTCTCGATAAACACAGCATCCAGCGTCCTGTTTACATTCCATTGAGTCCGTTGAGCATTGAATACAATTATTGAAATTGTATTCTCTGGATTGGAAAGGCACCTTGTGGTCGCTCCCATGGGACTTCCAAACGGTGACACTACGGAACTTGGCGCAAGTAGCTATTGGGCTAATTATGGAAGTTGCGGAATTTCCAATAATATCTGCTATCTGAATCTAATCTAAACGATTATGTGAATTGTTTAGATAACAACAACTAAGCGACAGAAAGCTTCGGAACAAATAGACTCGTTTGTGATCGATCATCTGCAATTGGAAACATTTTTTAGGCACCTCAATCATGAACACAAAAATGCCGCAATATTTTGGATTTTCACGAATGCCCAGAAAATTTCGTTTTTCTACCATTTCTCGTTACTCTAATTATTGGAGAGTTTTTTTTTCATACTCGTACAATCAATTTTCTCATTACAATTTTTTTTTTTTTTTTTTTTTTCGTAACCGGTTTCATGGGTTGATTTTTTTCTATTTGCAATTAATGTTGTTGTCTCATTAACAAAGTCAGGGTGCTTGGAAATAGTGATTGGTGCGGCCTTGTCGAGGTTGGCGAAGGAGTGAACGTAGTCGGTGGTAGAGTGAAAAGGAAAATGAAGGAGAGCGAGCAAAGGGAGGAGGAGTACAGCGTGATGCGAGATAGGGGAAGGTAGAGTTTGCTGGCGAGGTCGTATAGGAAGAAGGGAAGTAAGGAAAGGGAAGGGAAGGGACGACAGTAGCGCTGGTGTGCAGCTTCGTCGATAAGATTTGCATGTACGAAGGGGGAGTGGCTCGAACTACCGATTTGTGACCGAGCAACCCTCCAAAGCCCGAGGAGCACTGTACCAGTAGCAGAACATAGCATCGCTATCCCCCCTGCACTCTATACCTCTATTCCCCATAGACGCAACTATTCTCCGGGGTGCGATTTACAGCACGCGTGACTCTGCAACCTCGTTTCTTCCTACGCCATAGGACACGGACCCTCGTTTTTTTTGTCCTACACGATACGCTTCCTTAATTCTTATCGCAGACACAAGAAGCATGACAAAAAAATTCTAGCCAAAGAAAAAGAAGCTGCAACTTGAAAATTTTCTTGACTGATGCTTAACTCCATCATTTTATGGAAGCAAATTAGAAAACTTTGCATTAGGGTAATTAATAAAATAAAAAAATCTATGTCTTCAAGAAATGACCATTAATAATTTTTTTATACTTTTTTAATTCTATGAATGAAACAAAAAAATTCTCACGCCAAAACGTCGTGTAAGGTTACGCAATGATTTTGAAGTCACTGACCTTTTAAGTAGCACTTTTATTTCTCGTTGAATTCGTCTCAGTGGAAAGTCGCATATTATCGCGATTCGTAAGAACGATTACGTCAGTCAATGTATGAGATGCTTGAGGGCGAATTAAAGTGGAGAGGAAAGCGACTCGGGCGAGGAGGAAGAAGAAGAAGAAGAAGAAGCAGGAAAAAGAGAGTTAATCGACGATGCATTCGGATGCTCCGCGCGAAGTAGCCGATCCACGAGTCCACGCGAGCCTCGTCAACCTTGGCCAAGATCGAGAGCGCGCGCTTCGGGTCGGCGAGACGACTTTCTAAAGTTGTGCTGTTACCCTCACCATCGGGGAACACGCCAATCCAGTTCCTTATGTAGCGTAGTAAAAGCACGTAGTAAACACCCTCGGGCGCAAATGGCAGTGCAATCGATTTTAATCCTTAATTATTTTGCACGATGTAACACATGATATACGACATAATAACATAAGTACAATGTATCCCCCCGAGTTTCCAACGGATATTTAAGATGCCAAGTTTACCGTTAATCTCCGCGATGGACCGTTTCGCAAGATTTTTTCCAAGACGACAGCTTCGTTTGCCTCGCGATTATACCGAAACTTTCAAATCTTGCATTTCCTTGCATGAAAATAAGGCCTTTCGATATTAAGGTAAATGGGTCGAGTTTTTATCATCGAAATTCTACCGGTGACCTTTTTAACAAAAAACGCATATAAACGCAATCGAGATTTCAAAAAAATTAATAAAAATACGTCGTTCCCAAGTGACTTTTTATTTTACAACCTACACGTGTTTCGCAAAAATTCATTAATTGGATGTCGATAATGGCGACGCCCAACCAGACCCACTTAACATCACATATAATTACTTTGGAAGCCGGGACACTCGTATGATTGCAGAGCCTTTATAATTGAGACTTATGATTCGCAGCGCTGATAATGATTCAATTTTTTTCTCTGTTGAAATTCTAGGCTAACATAAAATTAAAACACCAGTGATTCAGAAATAAATGAAATTTTTTGGTGGGGCTCTACTTTTATAAAGTCAAAAGTCACAGGAACATTTACAGATCTTACAGATTTCCAGAAATGTTTCTCATATCTTTCCACGAAATGTTGCTTCCCAGCTCATATTTTATATTCCCGCTCATCTGTGCTTTCCGGCCGTTCGTTCTAACTTTACGAATGAATAGAGAACTGCTTTGAGGGAGAATAAAAAAGTAATTAAAAAGTTGAGGCGGAAGGGAAGCTATCAGGAAAAGGATGCAAGTCTGAGAGATTGAATTGTTAGATTTTGAGAAACTCATCATAAATGTGCTTCTATTTAAAGCTGATGGAAAGGCACACTCACTTAAAGCTATAAAATCGCATATGCACTTGAACCTATAAAACCTTATATAGAAGAAAAAAAAAAAAAAAAACTTACGATGATATAGTTGCACTTTTCTCCACTTTATGTGAACCAGAAACCTTTAGACTGCTTGGGGACTGTGTAAGGGTTTTTAGTCGACGTCCTCCCCAACATAGATTTTCCTATATATGTTTCCCTTTTCCGATAATACCGTTTTTTCCCTTGGGCTCCGCGAAGCTCGTGCTCGGAAAACAAGGGACACGTGTCCACGATTCGATTTGCATACTTGAAACAGCAGCATTAGATAACTACAGAACACTGCTGAAGTTGCACAAGGGATGCTACTTGCAACCCAGCACTCTTCTTTCTCGTCTTTCCTTTCCGCCCTTCCGACGTTGCTATTTCACGACTATATTCGTGTCCAAGTGGCTCTCTACACGTAGGGCACGTTCTACAAGATAAAAGCCTTTATCTTGAACACATCCGCCTCCGTTTCGTTGGTTCTCATAGCGAAACGCTTGCCGCCTTTTCTTCCTATTCTTTTTCTCCCGTTTTACTTCGTGAATTTTTCAAAAATCTACACACATGTACCTGCCGTTTATTTCCGCTCCATTTTCGCGTCGGTAAGAAGCGGCCGGAACTTGTTTATTCATAAACGTACACGAACTGTTTTACACACATTTTGGGTAGACACAAATTCGATACAATGAAATATGTGTGAAATTTAATTTAGAAACAGAAAAATACTTTATTGAATCGAGCCGACGTATTAAGTTACTTTACGGTACAATTTTGTTGCAATAAATTGGCGGAATGTAGTTGACGTCCTCTTGTAAAAATGGATTCTGTAGAAACGAGAATCTCCAAAAAAAAAAAAAGAGAAAGAAATGTTGCTGCGTTCCGAGTGACTTGGTCGAGCCGGGCGAAGCGTGTACACGCTGCGCTTTGCGTCTCGGCTGAACGAAGCTCGCTGCTTCAACAGTGATCGCACGTATGTTCAATCGCCGCGGATGTATACACACAAGTGTACGCAGTGTGGGGTATTGAGGTACATATATATATACTAGGGTGTGTCATTTTTGGGCAATTTTTTTTTTTCGACTCAGAAACAGGTTGTATACTTTCAGGAAGGTAAAATAAGAAGCCTGTAAAAATTTTAGCTCTTAATATTAATATTTAGATGCGCCTCATCGCGAATTTCTATTTCCCATTTAAATAACATGGGAAAAAAATTTTTTCATGTTTGGAATTTTATACGTTGGCAATGGCATATTGTTCGATGGAACGCATAACATATTTTATAGAGAATCGCACGCTCTACAAAAAAGATGTCTTGCATTTTTTCGATAGACATAGCCATTCTGATAATATTTGAGTTCAAAGTTCAAAATATACGAAAATTCATCTTTTTGTTAATATTATAGCGAAACTATTGACTCTATTGAGAATCTTCAATCAACTTTTATGTAAATTATTAAATTTACCATGAAAATTGTCTCATCCATGATTAATTAATATTTATTGGTGAATTGTTCAATGCTGTAGAGACCTGTCTTCTGTCACGAAACTGGTTCTAATGGGCTGATACTTATCATAAATAGTTACAAAAAAAATCGACAAAATACTCACGAAAAATATCTTTCGTTATTTCCATTAATAGTAAAAAAAAATGTTTATGTTTATGTTAAAAATTAACAAAAAGATGAATTTTCGTATATTTTGAACTTTGAACTCAAATATCATCAGAATGACTATGTCTATCGAAAAAATGCAAGACATCTTTTTTGTAGAGCGTGCGATTCTCTATAAAATATGTGTTGCGTTCCATCGAACAATATGCCATTGCCAACGTATAAAATTCCAAACATGAAAAAATTTTTTTCCCATGTTATTTAAATGGGAAATAGAAATTCGCGATGAGGCGCATCTAAATATTAATATTAAGAGCTCAAATTTTTACAGGCTTCTTATTTTACCTTCCTGAAAGTATACAACCTGTTTCTGAGTCGAAAAAAAAAAATTGCCCAAAAATGACACACCCTAATATATACATGTATAAGTGCTTAAACTCTACAGGTGAACTGTCGGTGAACTGCACGTGTAGTACATAGGCAGACGCAGATAACTGCGGAAACGTTCCAGACGAATATACCTGCGAGACATGCTCCGATACATAGTAGATAATGTGTATGTAGTACCTAACTGTAGAGTCCTGTACGTTTGCATGCGCCTCCGAAGATTCTACGATGGACACGATACCGTAATGTTCCAACGAGATATACTCGATGTGCAATATCACGTATGTACTTAATACAAAATTCTAACGTGCACATAAATACACGTGTGCATGTTTCCACCGGTGAAAACTTCAAAAATATCTCGAAGCCTTGAGAATACAGTGGATAAATTTTTTTTAAACTATCAGTTCCGCCATAAATACTTGTATTTTCTAATGAAAAATCATCCTGCTGAAAAAGAAAACAAATAAAAATGTGAAAATGAATATTTTTCAATGTACTTGAAAAACGATTATTTTAATACTCAATATATCAAGGACCTCTCGAATTTTCAGTGTTTTGAAAATAGCTTATCCTTGACAGAAATAGGAGCTGGTGCATAGTGAAGTGGAACACGACATCGTTGCCGGCAACACTTAATGGCCCGACTCTCTTGTAAAGTTCACAAGGTCTGTTCCCATAGATCTAGAGCATATCGGAAAGTGCATTGGCTAACAGAAATAAGGAAAGGGGTAGCCAGTCACGTATATCCAAACTGCGAGAGATATGCAACGGCATATCCTCTTGCCACTCATAACCGATGATACATCCGCATATAAAAAATATGTGTACATGATACTTACTTATATATATATGCATATATGTAGATGTTTTTGCAACGTAAGGGTCTGTGAGTGCAGTGAACGGTACTTGGAGTGGGGATACGTACGTAACTCTGCATATAAATACCTACATACTCGTAGGTACCGATGCAGTAGTTTAACGTACAGACGTATAGGTTTTCAGGCGATGCGATGCGATACTCTGGGGCAACAGTCGTTCGCCCCCCCCCCCCTCAGTCATACGTTTCGATGCAAACGCTACCGCTGACGATGCATCTAGTCGACCAGCGGGATAATATTTCATGCGACGCAGGGAAAAGATGATCCGTCCTTGAGTAGCCTCGGTGCAATGTTCTTCACTTTTTTTTTTTTTTTCCTCGCACATTTTATTTCTTCCTTCCACTGTCACTTCTTCATAAAAATAATACGTTATTTATTTTTGCGATAAAAAATGATTTCTATATCGCTTTGTGTTTTATTTATCGAAAAATATTGTAACTGTTTGCATGTTTGAAATGTAGACACGTATTAATGAAAATATTTATTTCTATGTTCCAGGTATGCGTAATTCTACGTATTCGATGATTTGAGGATGGCGAAAAAAGGGCGAATGATAAGTAGATTGATATTTGGATTTATTAATTCGATGGGCCCTGCAGGGATTGTTTAATGGACTGCGATTGAGCGGTGACGTAAGTGCTGGATTTTTCTATTTTATTGAGTAATACTTTTAACGATTGCACCAAATAGTTATCCGCACTTTATTGTTTCGTTCGAGTTATAACAGTGATATTCATAATTGTCTTCTAAATTTAATTTGATTGTCTGTGAATTTTTTTTAGTCTTTGCAATTGCAATAATGGCAAACGTATGATTATTTTTATGGGCTTCCAGTTGAGCCATAACCATTATTCAACAGGCGTTTTTTTCCCCATCATTGATATTTACGTGTTTTCCCAGCTGGGCTGTCGAAGGGAGAAGCCGATAGAATTTTTCCTTTTACTTTGCAATATGGCAATCGAGCGTACTGTCTCACCGTTAAAGGCCTCTGTGCCATGGAAAAGCCCCGTCAGAGTGGAGAACGGCAAAAACGACCCTCTTCGGTGATCGTGCAACGTGAAACGCATTTTCGTCGGGCCATGATGGAAAGTTCGCGATCGGCTCGACCCCGGGGAAAAAGCGAAACGAAAGTCAGAGAGGAGTAGAAAGAGAGGGGGGGGGGGGGGGGGGGGAAGATACACAAGGGCCAGAAAAGAAGAAACTGGAGGTGCTGCTGCCTATAAAAATCTCAAGTGACGTCAGCTTCTTTTGTTCCCATCCCTCGAGTATCCGTCTCTCCCTCGCCCTTCGTGTTATTCCATCGACCCGACACTACTCTGCCAAAATAAAATTTCCAGGATATTGTGTCTCGGAGCTATCGGCAAATATCGACAGGAAGTCTTCCACTTGGCTATGATATTATACTAAACAGCAGGGCAAACGATATTGGCAGTTTAAGAAACGGCCAATCGCTCGCTTTTGGCATACTTTTATCGCATTCTGCCCAAACCATAAAAACCATTTGCTCTTCAAACCTTTGCATCATAATCTCCAGTGAAAACTTTTTTTTTTTTTCGTGAATCAATTAAGAACATTTATATAGTCAAAGAAAAGGAAAAAAAATGATAACAACATTTTTCACTTTATTATATCAATCCAAAAAAATTGATAGAAGAAAAAAAACATAAATCTACATTTATTGTTAAATTCACGGAACCTCCGTTCCCCAGTATAAACACGGAAAGAGCAAAGATTGAATCTTGGAAGCCCCTATTTTTCCCATCCTCCTCATCCTCTCAATTTTCCCTCCGATTTTCTCATCTATTTTTCCCTTCCTCATTTTACCCACTTGGCACGCGCCAGCGTCCACCCTATTTTTCATCAGTAATTTTCTACTGGCTCCCTTTCGGCACGTGGAAAAATAAGCAGCAGGATAAAAAGAAGGAGCGCGCGATTGCCATTCCAAGTAACGCGAGTAGTGGTACGTATAACCGAGTTCGATTCTGGCGGTGTACGCGCGGTGGCTTGGCTTCTGTATCCTCCGCCGCATCTCGTTCTCTCGACGCCCAGCCACCACTACAGAGTCGCCGGAGCCGCCGGAGCCGCCGCCGCGGCGTTATACTTTCTGAATAATAATCAGGCCCGCGCATTTGGAGTCGAACCGCGACGCCACGAGCTTTTCCCACCGCTCACTCTCTCGCCAATGCTACCAAGGTGTACGTACTACCAGAGCCAATGCAAGCCACTGTAACCTCGCCGATGCTTCTCCAGCTTCTCCAGTTCTCGTACTGGCTCTGGTTATCAAGCGCGAGGTCCTGGTGTTCGTTCCGTTGCAGCTAAAGGGAGTGAGTCAGAAGGGCGCTCGCCGAGCGGCGGCGCCCGGGAATCGAGTGGCATTATCATCGCTAATGAATATTCAGTTGTGCTCGGTGTTCGCTATTGGCGTTCGGCGTAGGTCCATGTCGTGACTCCGTTTCACCACTCGGATCCCTTTCTCGACGTGTAGATATAGTTTCTGTTTTTTTTTTTTTTTTTTTTTTTTCCCCCTCGCCCTTTTCATCTCGCGTATCGCCAATTTGTAATTAAAAATATAATAACGTCGCGACGTGAGTGTTGTATGTATATATTTATGCAGGGCTGAATTAATTGTCATTAAATCTCCTGGACCGAATGAAAATTCATAACTTTGACCATGTTTTTAGGGCGCTTCTTTTTTTTCTTTCTTTCTCTATCTCGACGATCTCGAGGGCTTTTCGTTATAATCGATTTTATCCGGGCTCCCGAATATTTTGCTATTCGATTCTGGTTTAATTATATTTAATATGTTTTTGGGATTATGCGAATGAGGGCCGCTGATAATATTGTTAATTTGTCCGGTGTTGGTTCTGCGGTAAATTAAGGAAAATAAAATACGATTGCCCTGGGTATCGATTAATAATTGAGCCTCGGTTAAATTTTGGGATTTTCGCAGGCCAGAAGTATGAACTTAGAGGCACGGGGCTTATCACTTCGCGTCACAAAACTGCGATTCGGCATTAATCGAAAGGCTATTTAATTTATTACAGCATTTATTATTAATTCGTTTGCCAATAATCGTATTGGATCACTGATCTTAAGCATTGGATCACTATGATATATATTAATTGCATGAATATTAAATATATTGAGTTAAAACCTCATATCAAAAAACCTAAACCGATTCCAAGCTTTCCATTTAATTGTTGATAACAATTAAAACGCAAAATTTCAAGCCTGAATTTTCATTATTTTTGGGAAATTGTTCGGAATTCGTAAGTGGGCGTTACAGAAAGTAATGAAGAATTAAGAGGAGAGAGTCCTAACAGCTACCGTAGCACGACGAATATATAGGACATCCTGCGCTTCAATTCCGGAAGCAGTACCACTGGCAGCATAGCACCACCGGTATAACAACGAGCGCCGGGGGAAACTTTATCGTCGGCTCTCAAGTCGTTACTCCTGATTTGCATTTGTTATTATAATTGGGAATAATCGATGCGACCCCGGTATAACAACTAACATCCGCGTTTCGCTGGCTTTTCGGCTGCGCGATTTTCGTTTCCCTCCAGTCGCCTCGTTTCTCTCCTCGCTTCGTAACCTGTCCTGAACCGTGGCTTGTACCATATTCCCCTCCCTTTCCCTCATGGCCCGGAAATGGATCTCGACAATTTAGGGGCCGCGAAATACGTGTTTAGCGATAATAACGATAATCACCTGAATTATACCCTGCGCAAATACAAGTCCGACATCATTTTCATTCATCTCATAATAACGCAAGACAAGATTATTGAAAAATCAAAATTCATTATTAAACGATAGTCGCACAAAAATCAATAATAATTTTATTATGGTACTTTGATTAATTTCACGAGACAGACTCCCGAATTTTTTTGTCGCTATTCTGACAAAAAAAAAAATTACAAGGTCCAAATTTTTCTCCAGTAAAATCGACAAGGCTCGAAAAAATGGTATTAAAGCTTTCGAAATATGTAGGACTGTTCTGCCTGTGGTGAGAAGAGAATTAGCGCTTTAATACGTCCGATATCGTTAATCGCTTGGCCAACGCCAGTGGCAAACGTTTCTGCGGCCGAACGTGCTTCTGCTAATACACCGTTCTTCGGAGCTTCTCCAGCTAGCGTAGATACTCGCTGGAGAACAGTGAGGAGCGCAACAGCCACTCGGTGCTGTCACTTGACTGGCGTAACACACGGCAACGACGACTACGACGTCGAGCCAATGGCTTGGCTGTGGCTTCAGGCTCGGGCTAGCTCTCCTGCTCCAGTTAACACGGTCGAGCACTTATCGGAAATTATCAGCGAGACGTAACTCCCATTACGAGGCGAACGGCGGCTCGTTAAGGTTCCTGTACCTGCTTGGAGGCAGCAACGGCAGCAGCGGCAACGTCGAGCGAACGTCGGTGCTCGCTCTCGTGGTGGCTGGCACACTCGGCCGCGTTATCCACGGATTTGTAGTACGGCTTATACTGTATATACATCTCTACACCCACGATGAAACAACCGTCGACCTCGAAGTAATTCCGATGGACGCGAGGAAACGGCAGCTATTCGCATCTGTGTATTCGGCTATAACTGTATCGTGGCTACCTTCGGGGTCGCACGAATCATTTTATTAATTGAGCTTGTCGTTGCGTTTATGACTACGATGCGCCACTGCGAATTGCATCAACATCGACTCCTCCGGTGGAACGAGCTTTCCACCAACACAAATACCACGCGGATAACGTTAATTGGCTTCTCTCTTTTTTTATCCGCTACTTGTTTTAATTGCATTTTTTAAATTTCTATTTGTATTCCAAAATTCAATTAATCGCTCTCTGTTTAAAAAAAAAAAAAAAAATACGTTTGTGCTTCAAACTGACATACCGTGCATATTTATTTGCTTAATGAATATTACTTCACTGTGTGCGGATATTAATTGTCAGTGGAAAAAATGAGAGCCGAGAAATTTGCATCCCCGTGAGTTGAATTTTTATATATTTGCTAAAATGAATTTTCATGGTTAATTAATAGATAATTGTATTTTACAGAAGTGACATTTTTCAATAAAAAATTCCGGCAAAAATTAATTGCGAGGAAAGTGAAGCAGGGAAATGGAGAAATTTCAATTCAAACATTCACGGTACTCGTGTCACATCGTAAGGAATACGGAAGTGTAAACGGGTCACAGGCGGACGATTACAGGTCGGCACGCAGGTGCGTTAATAGGAAAGTCAAATATCGTGAAGCAGAGAGTGTGGGAAAGGCGAGGGTGGCAAGCTTATATCCAATCTATAGCGTAAACGTACACCGAAACTTACATTGCCTTAGCGGGCCGGAAATTCATGCGCCGCGACCTCGCCGGAAGTCGCGTTCGTGCAATTTGAAAATTCACGAACGAAGGGGACCAGCCGGTACCCAAGTACCATCAGCAGTTTGGTGCGGTAATATGCACTAAACCAAAAGGAGGGGAGACAAAAAAATGTGTGTCTGGATGTGTCACGGATGGCGAGCACCGGAAATTCGTCGAGGTGGCGCTGTGACCTCGTAAAACCCTTTTTGTCCTACGATATTCAAGAGAATAAATTGTCAACGTAAACAAAAATTATTTACTTTTCAACATCTCGGGGGAAAAAAAAAAATGTTAATCAAAATTTAGTGAATAAAAAAGGAAACCTTAGTCAACGTTAGTTAATAATCATAATGAATTCATTGCGACGAAGTAAATGTTAAAAAAATCGGACGTTCCTTCCACGACAATTTGGTCGTAAGTGCTGAAATTAAGTTTTAAGGTTATGAACTGCTGCAACAGCGAGTCGAAAGGTAGTAGCGAGCACTCAGAGAGTTCATTATGATGATAATGATGCGTCGTGAGGATAGTGCATAGCAGTCTCTGGACGGGCTAGATAAAGAGTCGCGGAGAGACAGAGAGTCACTCGTGTCTGCACTCCGGAGGCAACGACGGGTCTGTAGTCGAGCGTGGAGTGCCACTACTCAAAGAGAACAAATTCGCAGAGAGAAAGGAACACAGACAGACGAATGTATATATGTGTGTGTGTGTGTGTGTGTGTAGTCAGAGTGAGTAAAAGCCTCTGAGGACGCAGATAGACATTGTTCAGGCAGGAAGTGAGAGACCAGAAGCTCGGACGAGAAATCCGGAAAGCAGGACTAAATTACTCGTCGGGAAACGAGAGGATCGTTGTCCATCTGCTCGCGAAACGACGAGGAGAACGCCGACACCCACAAACTGCTTTTCCCCCAGTCAGACTTTGGTAATCGCTAGAAATAGTCGAGTGCGTTCAGTCCCGGTGGAAGTCGCGCGCACGTGGGAATTCACGGTTATACACACGTCCCGCCACTCATATTTTACTGTAACGAGTTTTGGGTGGAGCTTAACTCACCCGCGAGACGTTATACAAACCCAACCACAAAAATCCGATACCGAACAAAGAACTATCATATCCTTCGTCTTTTCTCTTCTGCTTTCGCAGAGATTTCTATTTTTACTTTCTATTCCTACATTTTTTTATTTGCTCAAAATATTTACACTGAATCGTACAGAATGTGAGACGTAAATTATTGAATAATAATTGACTTCCGGTATATTTGGCTAAGTGTCTTCCGAGGAATTTATCAAGGATGAGGTCATACATTTTTTACGAGCCTCGGCGACTTGGGTATTCGTTTCACTATTAGAAAAGTGATAAGCATTATTCAAAGCACGCAGTAAAAAAAAAAAGTCGTTATTTAGAATCGCCAGTTTTAGTGGGTAATAAACGTATTTTGTTAATTGGATTTTCGCCGCTGGTAAAATTTTTCATTACCAATTCGGTTTCGCGTGAATAGAGTGGATAGAAATATCCGCCGAAAATTGGGATGTCTTGAATTCCAAAGGTCTCGGTGAAGTCAAATCCGCCCTCGATTAACTTCGGCGAGTCGGGATAAGCAGATGTGTGTGTGTGTGTGTGTTTTTTTTTCTTCTTCGTTCGGGTGCCGAAAAAATAACTCGGAGTATTTTGTTACACGTGTGGAAATTCGGGGAGAACGAGCGGTTATTTTTTTTTATTTACGAGCCTTGTCGACAAGGGATTTTGGAGAATTTTTGGGAGTCGGGTGGGTGGAGGAAGATATTGCGGAGGGCTCCAGACGTTTCTGCAGTACGCCAGCCTCCCATATTCCATTTTTATTCGCTCTGACGGTAGGCTTCACTCTCCAAGCTCGACGAAGCACGAACAGACAACGACAGAGGAATCGATAGTTCGCCCCTGTCTACCAGAGTTTCTTGCAATTGCTCGTCGAACTCCTCTTTCGATTCTGTGTCTCTGCTTTTGGCCTCTCTCTCCCTCTCCCTCGCTTTGTCTCTTCGCCAGTTTGGGCTCTTCGATGCCTCCATAGTTTCATCTCTGTTCTTACTCTCTTCCTGACCCCCAATACCCGCCGCTACCTCACAAGGGTAGCCAGGCCACCTCCACCTCCGATACCTCACCAGACTCGATCCATAACGGTTCTTGCCGCGGGCCATGATGAGACTGAGTACTTTGCAAGGCCTCGGGTCATCCATCAAACCCGCTAAAGGCCACAGAGCGAAAGAGGCTGCGATATTCGACTCCCGAGCTGCCATCTCGTCGATCTAAAAAGCCCCTCCGATATCCACTACATCGATTCGGCGATATTGTAAAAATTGTGAATAATGAATTATAAATTGCAATATCCCACATTTGCGTTAAAAAAAAAAAGAGGGAACCTTTTTTTCACGGGCTTCTTGGGGTTTTGATTCTTCGTGAAATACTAGACTTTAATGGCTCGCGTTATTTATACCATGTGCAAAATACCTCAAATTATGTGCAGCAGTCAGTAACTAAAAATAATTTTTTTTTTTCACATGAAAGTTCGTTAATTATTTCTCGACGAATAATTTAATTGCCAAAGTTATATCTGTTACATTGAAATTGGGTCTATAAAATGTTCTTCTTTTATATCTCGTCGAGTTATTATTTAGTATTGGAATAAAAAATGAAGTTATAAATACACTTGTTTAATATATGCACGAATAGTTGCTTAATTATTTTTCTCCGGAATTTTGTGGCAATTGAAATGTCCAAAGTTGTGGTATAATAAAGACTGTGACTAATGGATTGCAATTATACGAAAATTAGCATATTACTCGTGATTATTTTTCATGAAACGCGAATTTTCGGTTTGTAAAATGAATTTGTGGGGTAAACGAGGGAAATAATAATCGTGACGAGTTACTTAATGATTTTCTCACGTCGAATGTGTAGAAAATATTTGGGATTTTTGGTCGGGGTATAAAATGCGAAAACTAAGAGTACATAACATGTCCAGCGTGTTTTAGGAGTCGAGGCGGTTAAGAGCAGCAGGTACGGAATTTCCTTAACCTCGTAGCGAACGAGGAAGGACCTTAAAAGGACACATACCGGCTCGACAACGAAATAATAATATCGATAGGTTACGAGGCTCCGAGGACGAGGGGCAGAAGCAGGGGAAATGGAAACAGCGAGGCAGACAGCCAGGAGAGGCAGCCAGTGCTAGTAGCAGGTCTCCCAGGACTGTTCCCTGGGTAGGGCTCAATATTTCATGGAGTTTATATCCTGGATGGGGCTACATGCATACATGCCTTCAGTGAGGCTACCGTTTTGCGTGTGACCACTCGAGAATCGCCATCAAACTAAGAATATCTAATATTCTGTATGATGGAAAAAGTTGATTAATATCACAAAAGCTTATAACAATTAAAAATTTACTTTTAAAAAATCCTCCCTGATAAATTATGATAGATTTCATTTTTAATATTGAGAATTTCAGGTTGAAAACTGTCAAAGACATAAAAAAAAAAAAAATTGCTGTCAGTCACTGAGCACGCATGAATGACTCATCGGTTAATTTTCAATGTAACGCACGTGCGTGTCTAATGCTGAAGAGTATAGGTGTGACACTGTTTCGCCCCTGCTTTTTTATCCCCCCAGCGGTTGAACTTTTTTTCTTTTTTTTTTTTTTGACGCTTTGTATGTCGTGTCATCGCCTGGAGTTTTCGACTTCAGCTTGGCCCGTGTTGCGCTGTCTTTTTCTATCACGATTTTCCCTATAGGCGTTTTTGGCACTTGAGTCTCTCTTCGTCTTTCCTTCCCTAGCGTCATAATACGGAATTCTCCGCGAGGGCAGGCCCCTCTAATGGAGTTTACGTGTAAGAGTGCAAGAGGCAAGTGAGATCGAAAGCGACATGAAACTCTCGGGATAGCCGGGCTCGAACGGCAAGGCTTCGAACCCATCACCCACGAGCCACCGACACAACGCGATTCTTTGAACTGCGATGGTTCGAAGCCACCTTCCCGGCGCCGGCGCCGTAATAGAGAATTGGAGAAGAGAGAAAGATAAAGAAAGGGGTCGGACTGACTAGTCCGAGGAAGGGAGAAAGAAGACCTCCACGATTTTAAGGGTATATTCACAATATTATAAAATAATGACATTAAAAACCTGCCGAAAAAAAAACCCCAATTTTTAGGCCACTGATTTTATTTTTCTGGATGTCAGATAATGTTAAATATATTGAATATAATTTTTTTTTTGATAATATATTTTTATAATTTTTTTCATGAGTAGTAGAGAAATAAAAATAGGTCGATTCAATTTGTGACGATAAAAAGAGAAAATCTGAATTACGTTAAAATAATTACGGCATTAAGGTTTGTTTCGAAGTTTTTGATTTTGAAAAAGGGTTTGAGCTCTTGTAGAATGTGTTTTTAAAGCACGCGGCCAATTTTCAGTTGTTATCAAGGTGTGTCGACAAATTTTGACATTGTGAACGCAGCTTAAGGAAGTCTGAAGCGCGAAAGCCGGAAGCAGAGTGAGGAACGGCAAAGGTACAAGAGACGAAGAACGAGACAGGAGAAAGAGGCGAGGGCGACGAACAGTACAGTCGAGAAAGGCCGGAAAGAGTGTCGTGGTGGGAGGGTTGAGACGCGAGAGGAGGGTACAAAACGCTGCGAGCGCTAATTTTATTTTCGTGCTAAGCGAGACGAGGCCAGCTCAACGTCGACAGCGCGGTAATAGGGGTTGCTGCCTATGGGAACTTCCTATTCGCTCTCTCTCTCTCTCTCTCGCTCTGTCCCTCTCGCCTTCCTTCCATCCTTTTCTCCGACGCACCGTTAACCCCCCCTCACACACTCACTGAAATTTAAACTCACATTTACACTCACACTGGAGGTGTGAGTGCGTTTGTGTGCAAAAACTATAGGAGTGAAAATGTGTTGAAAAGTAGAGCAAACGAAGGTACGATAGGTTGGTGGGAGGGTGGTGGGGAAAAAAAAGAAAAAAAAGTGAGGTGAAAACTTGATAAACAGTATTCTTCGTCTTGTGGCGCCGAGGGTTCAAGCGAACGAGGTGGACAAAAGAAATTGAGAATGAAAAAAGAAAAAAGAAAAAGCGAGCAAGAAAAAACATGGTGAAAATAAGGGAGAAAAAAAATGTAGCGAGGCAGTGAGAAAATAGGAAAGGGACGAGGGATGGAAAAGGGAGTGACGGTGGGTGTCAATAAAAAGAGTGGTGCGGATGTAGCGTGTCGATATTAACACCTTCGAGCTCACAAAACGAATTACTCGCTCACGAGGGGGTGGCAGGCGACGGTTCTCCCTTAGGGAGGAATATTGCGGACGAGAGGTGAGGCGCAAAGGGTTACCAAGGGGAAGGGATTGCGAGGGACACTGAGGGATGCCAGTGGCCTCGAACAACGGCCGGAGTGAAGAGAGCGAGAGCAAAGTGAGTGAGAAGCTTTGCCGCCGTTACTGCTGAGGGCCACGATGAAGCACCAAGAAAAACAAAAGGCTCGTGGCGATTACGGAAATTGCGAAAAGTGCGAATGGAAGGATAAACTCCCTCCCTCTGACCCCTTCGTTTTTCTACCTGTGTACTTTACTGCTAGCTATTATATGTACGTATACCTATCACGAATGCATTGTATTTTTTATGAACTCCCTACTTCCGGTATTAACGAGTTTTCACTTAATTAATAAAAGAAAATAACAGCTTACTCGTGTTTAAAAATGATAAATAGTAACCGAGCGTAACTACAGTAATTTCTCTCGTAGCTGAATTACCATTTCGTTGATTATTCAAATGAGTACGGAAATTTTTCAAATCTCTGCCAATCGACCCATCTTATCTCTTCGGACCATTCCGCTGAGAATATTCGTGCAGCAGCTGGTAAAATAAAAATGATTGCGAACCTGATCGAAATATTTCGAGATATTCGACGAACGAATGTTTCAATTCTAGGGAAGCAGAACGTTATTCAGATCTATTTCTGTATGACATGAATCCTATATACACGCATCCACCGCTTTTTTCTGCAGCAGCAAAAAAATTTTATTGCATGACGTTGCTCCACTTCCCGCTGGATGAAATTGCACATCGCCACTTCGAGCTTGAGCCGGGCCAGTGGCGGAGTAGTTAAAGCTCTCCACATCTCTGGAACGTACAATTTTTTGCAGCTCGCCCTTCTTATTTCCACCGTGCACCATACAGACATCCCTTATTCTCTGCTGCTGCTACGTTGCTGCCACACATTTCTCGTGGATTTTTTAGCCCCCTTCTTTTTATGTCCTCGTGTTGCCCCTTTTCCCTTTTTCTCTTTTCTGTAGACCATGCCCTTCAAGTGCAGTACACTTTACCCGGCACTAACCCCCTCCCCCACCCCTTTTTACACAATTCCCCTCACCTTAGTTTCTCTGTGTATCGTTTTCGTCTTTCGTTCTTTTTCCTGTCTTCATTCGCCCTGGTCGTCGTCCTCGTACTCACACACCCACACACCCATAATTATAGTCGTGCTCATACTTACGCTCACAAATATAGTCGTGCTCACACTCACACTAATTCTTCGCAATTCGCCCTTCTTATTTTCACCGTGTACCACACAAGCATCCCTTATTCTCGGCTCCTGCATTGCTGCCACACATTTCACGTACGTATTTTTTTGTTCCCCTTATATTTCCGTCCTCGCGTTTCCCCTTCCCTGTTTCTCTTTTCTGCAGACCATGCCCTCCAAGTGCAGTACACTTTTCCCCGACTAACCCCACCCCCGCCGCAGTTTTTCTATGTATCGTTTTTTTTCCTGTCTTCATTCCCCTTGCACGCCGTCGTCATCGTCGTCGTCGTCGTCGTGGTCGTCGCAAGCTCAGCCCCTCGTCGCTCCTTTCCCGCAGCGAAGTAGAGTGTGCACGTGCGCTCGCACCCGCGCACCGTATTTCCTCCCCTTGGCTCTTCATCCCCGCGCGAATTTTCCTCGCTCCAGATCGCTCGTAAGTAAGATCTCTTGAAGTGTTATTTTCGCCGGGCTGGTACGAGTGCGAGGCTTGCGCCCGCGACACCGGCACATACACGAGGAGAAGCAGCGGCAGCAACAGAAGCGGCGACGGCGACGGCGGCGGCGTAGTACCGCCGAAACGCTCGGCTCACAGCTCTTTTGCTCCGGCAGCAACGGAGTCGTCGGTATTTTTACGAGTAGAGTGCTGCGGTTGCTGGTTCTGCTTCTACTTCTACCGGTGGCTCCGTATATACGACGTTTTCGCCGTTCACCCGGCACTCTGGGCCACCGAAGAGGCCAGAAAATAAAAGAGGAAGGGAACTCGCGTGCAATTTCAACGCTTGCTCGAAAAGTGTCGTGGTATATGCACCGCGTGACCTAATGCACACGTTATCCCATATTTTTATATCTGCACTATGCTGTACAAAGTTGCCATTTTTCAATGGAGACATTTCCTTCCTTGCATCATTTTTATTTTTATTTTTTTCAATTATCCAAACGAGGTTCAATATAAATATGTATAAATAACAGTCGCGCCGTTATATTTTTAACAGAAGAATAAATTTACCAAGTGGCCAACTTGTTTTTTTTTTTTTTCTTTTTTCGATTTGCGTCTCCCTCTTTCTATTCCGTTTCGCTGTTTGTCTAGCTGTCTGAGGCTCCTTCTGAATTACGAGGCGGTCTCCTTTTCACACATCGGTTTATAAGTCTAACGCGTGCCGCGTACACTTTCCTGCTGACGCCATTAGCCGCTACCGGATCGTGCTTTGGTCTCGTGCGAAATTGTGCGACGCCTCCCGAATCACTGGCTGTATCTTCGAGGCACAATTTCGGCTGTCATGTTTTTTTTACTCATCCTCTTCTAGTAATGCACATGAAATATCCGACTCTCCGTTTTTCTGGAGTGCATAATTGTGGGAAATAATTTTCCATTTTCCGATGCATGAGAAAAATATCAAAAAATGAGAGGGGAAAAATTTTTTTTCTTCCACAGTTTCATTAAAAAATGGAGGAACGCTTAGTCATAATTGCAACGTCTATATTCCACTGCTTTTGTCGAAATAATAGTTAAAGGTATTTATTACAATCTAAAGTGAAAAATGTGAAAGCATTTTTTCTATTTTTTCTACGTTTATTAAAAATATAATCCAATAATAAAAAAAAGCTTTGGAAAGGTTTTAATTTCTGACGCGCTGAAACTTTAATTTTTTTTTCGAATGAAACTTTTTGACCACGAGAGCGAAAACCGTTGGCAAACTTGGAATGGAATGGTAAAAAAAAAAGTAAAAAAAAAAGGTAAAACTGGGAATAAAGCCAATTGCACTCTTAACACGCGGCAGTATACTTGGCTTGAGAATAAAACGCGAGCGGGCGACAACACGCACGTACGGCAATAATCGTTACCCGCGTACTCTCAGTCCGGTTGCAATGTTTAGTTCGTACACGAGAAACGCGGCGAGTGTGGCAGTAAAGCCGATTGCGTAATTCCGTTGCGTGCTGTCAGAGTAAATTCGGTACTGCGGGCGATAGGGACAAACACAAACGGATCATAGCCTTAGCCCCGAGCTCACGCTGCACCGAATTACAGATAAAACAAGCGGCGAGGACTTGTCGAACATACAGACCACCATAGGGAATTCATTGACAAATTACGAGAGGCAAAAACAACGTGTTTTTAATCATTTTACTCTCGGACTCCAAATCCTATATCATTCGTGTCTTTATAATAATAATAACAAACCTAACCTGTCCTCCGTTATTACCATAACCGGTCATTAATTACTACAATAATCTTCCGTTGCCGATTAAAAACTTAAACAAATTAAAATAATCACATCAAACACTCGAATTACGAAGAATATCACGATACCAACCAAATTTGAACTTAAGTATGAAAACTAGTATGAAAACACATGAAATTTAGTCTTAATAATTATTTTTGAAAAATCCATTATGCTCATTAGCATTAATCAATCAATTCCTTCTATCATTTTTCTCCCCGTAAATGGATTAGGTGCACCAGGAGGTTTCTAAATGTAGTGATACATCGACTTTCAGTAAATGTGGTAAATTCTTGGTAGCGTGTTTATATCTACAAAGTACTTATTAGTAGGACGTTGCTTATATGCACAGAAGAATAGGTACCTGCGGCAGAGTACACAAGCTACCAAAGAACCGAGTCACAGAGATACGATACGACGGTAGCAGCGAACTCCGCAATAACCATTACTCTCCAGGCACCGGAGATCTTCTCATTCCGAGCTCTTGCTGTTGCGTAACCCCTCGTCTAAAGTCTCGAGCAAGTTATCCATCTGCAACCCACAACTTCGTTTCTTTGCCTGCCACTCGGCTTTGTGCGCTTCTGATTTCACCTCGAACAAAACAAAACTCACCGAAAGACTTGAAAAACGAAACTTTTCGCTACTCTCTTGAATCGCGAATTATTTATAATATGAAACGCATCATATTATTTATAACATAATTTTTAAAAAATCAATACTTGACTTAAAATCGTATCCTGGTATTTTCTACAATGAGCTGATGTTGCATATTTAAGTGGTAGAAAATCTTTCCGAGAAAAAAGAGGAATCAATTACATTCGTAATCAACTTTGGATTGCTTTTCTCAAATCGATATCAAATGACGATCGTATTACGTTCAACGTTCGGAGAAATTTTAAGATAAAGAGAGAGAGAGAGAGAGAGAGAAGGGAAAAATGTGTTCTCTATCAGTTGTCATTTACTATATCAATACGTTATTGAAAGACTTATCTATCTCAGACTTGATTAAAAGTTTCCTTATCGTGGCGCACTGATCGTGAAACGTGACGCCGTGAATCTGCCGTACAGTCGCCGCTCCGCACTGTGCAAATCTCTCGATTGCTATGACGTGTATATCTTTTTAATTTTTACGGTTCAAAAATTGTTGTCTTGCTGATAAATATTTGTTCCCTCAACGAAAAAGGACGCTGAAGAAAACTACGTTGGAAATGTTTGTCGAAATAGTGAATAGTGGTTGTTTTCTTATCGGTCGTGGCCTAGTTTTGAGTTTACACCTGACGCACGGTTTGCACCTCATTTTCCTTCGCCCCTTTCGGCATTTCTTCATGCCAGATGAGCCAGGCATTCATGCATACAAACATGTGTCTTCTTTTTATGGCACTCTCTTTCTCCCTTTCGCCTGTGCGTGTGCGTTATCTCTGTCTTTATCGCGAGGCGTCTGGCAAGGCAAACAGTAATCGTCGCAGTCGTCATAGTTTTCGGTCCATACGTTTTTCCAGTCGTATATCGTCTCCGCGTGAAGCTCCGGCCCGTAGAAACACATCTTAACGCCGAGCGTATGTGCACCAAACCGACGAGCCATCGTGTGACGCAACGAAGCGTGTTTACGCAAGGAGATACGCGTTGCGATCCACCTGAGGCATACACACGACTCATACAGCGACGCTTTGTAAATGGCTGCAGCTCATGTGTTGCCCCAACGTCGCATTTCGGCCTCGATACTTTCCTCTTGTCGTTTACGATCGCACCACCGCGACGCAGGTGTCCCAAAGAATATTATTCTCCAACTTCTAATTATCCTACTACGACGCTCGTCGTACCATCTTTCCGGGTCTTCAATTTCACGTGCAACCATATTTACCCATTTTCCAATCAATTATTTTAGCTGACTGGGCGAGACGAAGTGGATTGGTGATTATAGAAATTGAGTAAAATGCTCCAAAATTGCTAAAAACCCAACACTTGGTAAAACCAATTTTCCGCGATTTCCAGCAATTTTTCCAGAATCAAATCTCTGCAAATAGTGGTCGACTTATTCCCGGAAAATTGTTGCCAATTAAATAACGCGACCCCTGAAGAGACGTCCGATATTAAATTAGAATCACGGCTATTTTTGGAATGCAACGAAAGTAGGTAAACGCCAACGGTTCACTCAAATTGTGGCTCCAAAGTTTCCATCGCCTGTTACATCCACGACCGCGGAACTTGGGTATTTGTGTGCCAAGCAACGAGTGCGATGAGGTCACTGGGTCGAAGGCTTTTCACTTGTTAAAATTGAAAGAGCGTACGACAGAAAATGTTTTCGGATGACTGCCGAACTGTATCACCGCATATTTTACTTAAGTTGTAAAACGTGAATCGCCGTGTAGCGATTGCGGAATCCGCAGAAAGTTTTGTAGCCACAAAGTCGCACAAGTTCGTTTATCCAGACAAGATGCTCTCGATACTTCATCTTCTTCTCTGGTTTCCTTTGCTCATTGGGACGTTTCCGTGTTTGCACGCGCGTCTCTTCATCTTCTCCAATCCCTAAAATTTCCTTTTGCCGTTATCGACGGAGCGATCTTATTTACGACATGGTAAAGGTTCGAGCGAAGGGTCCGATTGCGCGACTCTTGGACGACAACGTATAGCTCCGCTTATTTCTGATAAGAGATAGGTAAGCTTCGTGATAGCTTCGAGCATGTGTTTACACCAAGATCATAAAAGCGTTGTTCCACGTAGCGAGGCTTACGAGAGGCTCGATATCCGTACAATATGCGCTTCTGTATGTGTGGCCTCACTCAAACGCTCGCGCGAGTGTTTACCGTCGGTGGATGAACGTGTGGCCACACGCGACCAGCAGGTAAACGAGACTCTCTACTCGGAATCGTTACGCGCCGCGTTATATAGTTTCCGGTTATTTTCAGCGGCAAGAACCTCGGCCACCACCGGCCACGCACTCGTCGCGGAAGTCTCCGATGTCTTCGACGTATTTTCCAAGACGTACATTAAAAAAAAAAAAGAAGAAATTGTAAAAGCCACTGGATGCGCGATTCTTGTTAATGTTTTTTTTATCTCGTGTCTATTGGAACGCAGTGTAAACAGGCAGATATCAAATTGTTGACCTTGAAAAATTAATTTAAAAAATTAGTGCAGAGACTGAAAATATAAATTTCGTATCTTTGTAATATTCGTATTATCTTTTGGTCTCTCGTGACTTTTTTTTGGTCGGTTGAATTTGTCATAAAACCTGGCTCAATGAAATCTCAGCACTGGCTTAATACAGTCATAATGTTCTTGGAGGGAAAAGAACAGAAAAACAAAAAATTGAAATGCGTATATCTGGACCTGGAACTCAAGTAGATGAGGCGGGGGATAGAGAGTGGGTCTGCCGGGTCAGTGAGGCCAGGAGGAGGGATTGAGGGGGGCAAAGCAGGGAAAGTCGACTAGCGGGAGGAAGAATCACTAGGGAGCCCAAAAAAAAGAAAAACAAGCAGGAGCGAAATTGCTTTTCCACCTCTCGAGAAAAATATATAGTACCTATATCTGTACAGGTACTATTATTTTTTCCTGCGGCACCGCGACTTTTCCTGCTTTTTCTTCTCTCTCTCTTTCTCTCTCGTTTTTTTTTCTCTCTCCACTTTGGCAGTCGACGAGTCACCGAGTGGAAGACAATCTGAAAAAGAGCGAAAGAGGAAGGATGAAAAAAAAAATTAAAATAAAAAATAAAATCGAGAGAATATGGTGGCCCCACTGAGAAAGAGAGTAAATATAGAAGGGGAAGAAGGGATAAAATCGTTTGTTTGGACTGCATCAAAATTGTCGGATAATTAGACGAGGTTTCCTGCGGTCTACCGAACTCTCCGTGTCTGTAGAAAAATTCTGGAATCCGTAGTCGATCGCTGTATCGCTCGCTCGTTTCCATTTACTTCTCTGCTTTCGCTTGTTCCGTTTCTCATGCCGCACTGTCCGCTCTGAGGTCGAATAGAAACCTCGGTACACTGCACAAAATCCAACAACACCGATTCAATTGTTCTTTTATCTCTGTGACGAATAACAAGCGATAGTCGTTGATTAAAAAAACAAATGGATAAATAGAGTCGAACGAGAGAGAGAGAGAGAGAGAGAGAGAGAGAGAGAGAGAGAGAGAGAGAGAGAGAGAGAGAGAGAGAGAGAGAGAGAGAGAGAGAGAGAGAGAGAGAGAGAGAGAGAGAGAGAGAGAGAGAGAGAGAGAGAGAGAGAGAGAGAGAGAGAGAGAGAGAGAGAGAGAGAGAGAGAGATTTTCCTGGTATCCTTATCGGAAGAATCACCGCAAAAATGATACAATTGGAAAATAAATCCTACACAAAATTTATAATGTCTCAAAGTATCAAATGTGTTTTTCCAATGCTCCATTTTTATTTTTCAAATGACCATCGAAATGTATTTGACTGTGTCGCCCAAAGTGTACAAGCTCACTCTCATTGTTTGCTTCCTTTTCTTTTTGTTCTGCCATTAAGAAAAGTTGCGGGTGATGTTAAAAGGGCCCAAGATAAAGTCGAGAAAAAAAAGTGACGTATATCGGTGAGGAAGAGCCGGCCAACAAGTGTATTCTGTATTCTGTGGGCGACAATAACGCAGCCCTCGTTTCGTGCTGGAGTGATTAACGAAGGAGGAAAGGGCTGCGGGTTTGCGTTTATAGAGGGCTCAGGACGAAGATACTAAGGGGGTGAAAGAAATCTTGCCGGAGGAAGGGAAAGGAGTTGAGCGTTATCCATCCGTCTATCCGCCAGCGGAATTACTCCGAAAAACGGAAGCAGGGATAGGAAGTACTGTTGTACAAACAAAGCAACCCACGAGTGGAGATAGGGAAAAGGGTGGGCGAGAGGGTGAATCTGGAAACCCGGAAAAATATAGCAAGTGCTCGGAGGTTTTACGTGTAGGGATAAAAACATATATACATACATATACACACGTATTTACACAGATGTTGGTTGATAAGAAGTGAGAGACAAAAGGGAAAATAAAAAAGGACCGAAGGATAAGAGTGAGAAAGGGAAAGGGAGTGAATTCTGCTCACAACTGTGGCTCAGTAGGGCTTAAATCGAGGAGGATAAATAGAGAGAGAGAGTAAAAAAAAAGAAAAATGGAAAGTGGCTGGGGATGCGGAGGAGTGGCTGGGTAACCAAGGACAAAAACCCCTGTCTGCGATATCAAAGGGAAGCGTGGCTGGTGAACGAGAGTATGCTGCAGAATGAGTTAAAAACGCGGACGAGTTGGAGGGGAAAAAAAATGTAATGGCGGAGTGGGGGGCGAGACGAAGGGTCGGGAAGGCCGAACGAAGTTTGAGTAGTGCGCTGCTTCTGCTGCTGATGATGATGGGGTGAGAGACCACAGAGTGGCAAAGCTGTACAGTTGCACGCGCTCCGGTGAGGGCTCAGGGTGAGGGGCGGGGGGAAGCGAGTTTTAAATGAAAACATTTGGTTTTCAAAGAATGCCACTGCTGCACGCGGCATCCCTCCGGGGTCGAGAGATTACTTCCTGCAACGGGATCATAGCCTTCATCCACTTCTCCTTTTACCACCGCTTCAACCCTCCGGCGACCTTGGGGCGAATATCTAATTACTTCGGCTTGGCTTCCATTATGTCGTGATTGAAAGCACCGACGAATTAATCCACAATCGTGAACTTCATTCTGATGTCCAGATTACGAAAATATGACACTGTACTTCGTTTGATTTTGTGGAATTGCTGAATCTCATCCAATCGATAGTACAAGATGCATATTCGATGATTTGGAAATAAATTCATGCATAATCCGAAGTACATTTCGACCTCGAGATTGAATTCAATATTTATCTTTCTTTGATTCTATGGCTTTTCATTTGAAGATACAGATTCAATAACCCATAACCCCAAAAGATCTCGAGCTGACTTTGCAAATAACCTGTTTCATAGTTCGTTGGCATAGTATTCCGGTTTATTGGCGTTGTTAGCGAAAAAAAAAAGAAGTTTTATCGGGACAAAGCCTAGAAAACATGTCATAACAATCGGCAGTAAGTTTTCGGGTGAAAGAGACGAGAACGGAATTGCTTTCCGCTGTGCGAGATCGACGTGGTAAAATATGTGATAGAAAAACACGGTGAAAGTAATAGTGAGAGAGAGAGAGAGCGAGAAAGGCGAGTGACACCCATTGGCCTAGCAGATATATTTCCTCGGGGACGTCATTTCGGCGGAGAGGAGCCCCTTTTCTTATTCTTCCGACTGCTTGTACGCTCACGGTGTACCCTCGAGTCCCGAAACTTCCTGGAAAGTCATTTATCTCCCTGGGTCCCGTACGATCCGTTATTCTAGCCCGAGTTTCCTCGCCGAGAGAGAGAGAGAGAACGAGAGAGAGAGAGAGAGAGAGGAGGAAAACGACAGTGAGGTACACCATGGTAACAGTCGTAGCGGAATTGTAGAGGAAAGCGAAGGAAAGCGACAGAAATAAGAAGAGAAAAACGGGAGAGAGCAACGAGTCGAAGCTCGTCGGTCCTGGGTAGCAATCTTCGAAATTGCTGGACGAGCACGGAGGATATAAAATTGATTGGTCCGGAAGATATCGCGTCAGCTGTCCCGTGGTCACGTTTTATCTGCTGCTAGAAGATACACATACAAACCTACATTCCCAACTGTACATTCTACGGTACAACGAATGAAAGTGAAGACAGGAAGAAAAAAAAAAAAACGTGCCAAGCTTTTATTCCCGTGCCTACGATATTTACATTTTATGTCGCTGTGGCGTAGGCACACAAAAGGTGTGGATGTCGTCCACTTTACCCCACCTCATTCGGTGCCCATTCACTCGGGAAGCACGAGCACGACTCTATGGATGTAAGCGGGAGGGATAAGAAACCTGATACCCAAAACACGTCACTTTCGGATCATAGCCTTCGACAAAACAGCACCGAGTCTCTTTGCCTTGTATTCCTCACCAACGCCACGCTTCAACTGCAACGGGATTTGGTTATTCGTTTGATAAAATGACAAGAGTTCGGTGGATAAAACGGATATGGGAAAATTATTTGAATGAATGGTTCGTTGGATGGGTTTGGACAAATCGTCCGCTTAAATTGAAATTCATTCTAACCAGATATTTACTGTAAGCAACTAAATTGAATGTATCCGGTATGATGATGAAAATTTTCAGCACTTAAATCGGAAAATCTTTGATCAAACACATAGGAAAAAAAAAGATCTTGATGCGTCGATATCGTGAGACTGCTGATATTTTCGTTGGTAATTCCTGTCTTTCCTTTCAGTGTACTGTTTCGTACAATAGTGTATGTAAGAAGGATCGCTCCCCTCCCCAAGAGCTTTGGTCGGAAGGGTGAGTGAGACAGTACAAGTTTCGTGGTTTGCCACCCTCAACCTTCCCTTTTTATATCGGTTCCAGACAATAAAGCCTCGCGGTCTTGTTTTGCCTTCGGCTGACCACGGTGGCGAAACTCGCCCGGGTTTTTGTTCCCGCCACGACCCCTTTTCACTTCTCTCTTGCTTTCTCGCTCAGCATCTTCCCCCCCCCCCCCCTGATTCCTCCAGCTCCCTGTTTTTTTCCTTCGCTCTTTTCCTCTTTCTGTGATATATTTTTCTTTCTCCTTCTTTCTCTTCCTCTCTCGACTCTTTTCTATTTATAACTTTCGTCTCACTTACACCTCCCCACTGCCCTTGTCTTACCCTCCAACCTCCCACCTCTTTTCCATCTGCAGCGCCTCCTTCCACTCTTCTTTCTCTTTCTCTCGACGATCCAACGACAGACAAGAGGCATTGTATGTTTGGGCCGGCTTTTGTCTGAAACGTCGGGGAAATAGAGTCGGTTTCTGTTTGAAGATTTTTGCCTTGGCGAGAGAGATTCCGCTCCGTCGACTCTTCCGGCACGATTGGAGGCAGGCGGATGACGAAGAGGTGGAGACGTTAACCGGGGTCGCGTCCAGAAGATCCGACCCGGACCAACTCCTGGTCCGGCTTCAGTGTTTTGGCTTTACTCTTCTTCCTCTTATTCTTCCCCTCCTCCCCGTGACATGCTTCAGTGTTTTGGCTTTCCTCTTGTAAATCCCCCCCGCCCCCTTTCCAGCGAATTCTCCACTTGTCTCCCCCGCGTCTTGTGTCCCACGACGTACTTGGCACGTTCGCGAATTTACGATTTCGGTGGATACATATACAGTTGAACACGCTCACGATTTTTCGTTCTATAAACTTTATTATTCTTCGTATGGAGTAAGTGCGGAGGAAAAGGGAACCGCAGTGACCCCGATATTCAATGTATAACCCGGGGAATACCAGTTTTGGAAAGAATATTCCGTGGCAACTCCCGGCACGATTCCGGGATTTTTATTTTTCAATCTTTTCATGCGCTGGCTTATTGCAACGTGAGAAGAAGCATGGAGATGAGCATAGAAATGTTGGCATATGGGGATACGGTTTGCGGAACGTCGGAGAAATGGATGTACATACATTGTAGAGCGATGTATGGACATGGGTTGAGGCACAACGGACGTCGGATCAAAACGAAATAGAGGGATAAAGCGGAAAATATTTATTGAGGATATGGTGACGTTGTATCGTCAGTTTGCATAACCTGAATATTTATGTTTCCTGAATAATTTGCTGCATTTGATGTTTATTGAAATGTCCAGGTCTCCGAGCTCGTAACTTCATTTTCCATCTATGATTCAGAGAGCGAATCAATTTATGGACGGAGCATTTCCCTATCAAAATTGTGTCATTCTTCGAAACGCTTTTTTTCATTTCGGTAGAAAACAAAATTCGTTTTTTTTTTCTTCAAATCTTAATTCGTTCAATTTTTAAGGACGTAGCTTAACATTTTTTTTTTATTTCAGTCAATGATTCCCAAAAAAAATGTCCCAACTTTTATTTATTTATTTTTTTGTTGCCTGACGTGTCACTCTTAATCGCAAGTATGTTGTACTCAGTTCGGGGACAAAAAAAAACGTAGTGTCACGCAGTATAGTTTGTATCACTTTTTGCGGAAGGGAAAAGGGTCGAGCTGTGGTACTCGTGTCTTTTTGTGTGTCGTAAAGCGGAAGAGGAGGGTCCGAGTGTGTATATAGATACTACTGCTACCGGATTCACAGTTAGTGCCCTCGACACAAAGGTACCTATGCTTCTTCCCTCCCTATCCGCGTCCTGTGCGAAGGTCCGACTATCTATTCTGCTCTTTGCCATGGTGGCTCGACCTCATCCCTTTTGCTCGCTCTTCCGTACATATTCTCTCCCGCCATTATGCCTTTGCTTCTATCTTTTCTCTCCTCTTCCGCATCACCACGTATTAGAGACAAAGCTTGACCTGACGAAGCTGTCAAACTGAAAAGGACCCTTAGGGTCAAAGGCGAAAAAATCACGAGAATTATGAATCCTCCCAAAAAAAATAGACCCTTGATACACAATTGGCATTATTGGCGATTTATGCGTTAAATAACTGAGTAAATTAAAAAAATTAAAAAAATCGTTTCTCTAAAAGTAACTTTGAAATTTATGAACATATGATACGAAAATTCCCTTAAAATCAGTGATGCCGGGCGATTAGTGAGATTTCCATGGGAATTACTCCAAAATTCTCGTTCCATGAAAAAAATGATTTTGTGAAAAATCAAAGAATTCTGCAATTTTTCATAATTTGAGTAAGATTATAATGTTTTTTAGGATTTTGAAGTGTCACCTGATTGCTAAAAGAGCGACAAGAGATGTCACAGCCTGGCATATAAAGAACGGTTTAAAGGATTGAATCACCTATGAAGTTGGATAGAAATCGAGAAAGCGTGAGCATTGGTGGAAGAAAAGCTATCGAACTATCGGATGGGTCAACACGCTCTCACGCGTAATCCGCTTGGAAAAGTCGAAGACGATTTATCCCTTTTCCTATAGCCCTTTCCCCTTTTAGACTTTTCTTCTTCTTTTTTTTTTACCCTTCTCCTCTTTTCGTTCGCTTCGATGAGGGTGGAAATGTCCTTTTTCACCCGAGAACAGTCAGTCTACCTCTAGTGTATCGGGGATGCTTTCGGATGTATTTATTGGCTCGTCTCTGGCACGATAGCTTTGCGAGCTTCGATAGAGGAAGAAAACCGAGGACGACAAGCCTCACCAGGGCTCGGAATCACTTGGAGAAAGTGAGAGAGCATGAAAACACGACGTTCTGACGATGAACGTCGCTTCCCCGATTTGTCTCCGGCGAACTGTCGCAATGACGGATCGACCTCGTTCTATCTTCCATCGTTTGAGCGACGGGGAAACAAACTTCAACGCTCGATAGCTAGACTGGCTTCTCTGACTCGAGTGAACAAGATGCGATGTCGTGCCTTGCAGAATTTCGGTAGTGACGTTTGTACACAGTTTTTCATCGTCCAGGGTGATGACACCCGGCCACTTTATTATGGAAAATTATTTATTTATATTATTTACATTGGAAGAAAAATGATAATAGATTTTTTTCTTTCAGTTTTTGTAAATTTTGTTATTTGTAGGTACTTTAAAAAAAAAGGAAGGATGAACGAAATAAAAAGGATTTACGTAATTCATTTGAAAATATATTTTCATCTTTTTTTCATTCAAAGTTCGTTCAGTCCAAAAATTTTATGATACTCATTAGTGTTACTCATAAATATTTTCCATTTCAAATTCCGTCCACCCAGACAAAAGTGTAATGGATTTACAAAAAAGCTCACCTGGCTTTTACGGCGCAAAAATAAATTTCGCAAGGGACAAAAGTTTCAACCCCCAAAGTCCACAATTCGGAAACTCGGTCAGTAATTGAGGCCAGAATTTACACTTAAATTGAGCCGAAAGGATGCAAAAAAGGCATTTGAATTTTATATTTTTTAGCTTGCAATAAAAAAGTCACTGCTCTGCGATGCATTTCCACACATGAATCCTTTCAGTTCGCTAACATTTTTTTTTAAATTTCAATTTTGGAAAAAACGCTTTGTGTTATCAGTATACATATATTTTTTTGTCAATGTAAATTCGAAACAAAATTCAAAAATATTTCTAAACTAAAGAAGATTTCAGAGATAATCAATTTTTATTTTTAGTGTGCCCGCCGTCACTGCCCCCCCCCCCCCCCCCAACCCTTTGAACTCCATAACCTATTTTTAAATCCGTAATCCAGTGTGGAATCTCGGTGAGAAATTTATGTGGCTTCGATGCTTGTTAAACAAATTTCAGAATCCCTTCGATATGACACTAACACCAAACGCGGAGCATTGTAAGGTGGAGAATTAGAGATTACGATTTTTTTTTGTTCGTGGCGCAGGATTAAATAGCCGGAGCTTGAATTATAGTGGGGTTCCCCACTTGCTTCGTAGTTGTGGGAACGCGACACCCCTGACCCACCCCCTGATTCAACAGGAGCCATTGTGTGGGTACCAGCACACGCGTTTCCTCGGACACCGAGCATTATACAGTCTCCTCTCTCTAACCCAGCGCTCTGCTACATTTCTTTTCGATTCCGTCCCTAACAACCAAATTTACCCTCTTCACTTTGCAACACACCTAAAACAACGAGAATACAAAGCTGAGTTGTAAAGATTTTTTTTAGAGGTTCTATCTAAAAAAAAGGCTAAAAATAAGTTACATATAAATCGTGTGGATAATTTCAAATTTTTATTTCGACCAGGAAAAATGTAGTCCTTATAATACAAAAAAAAAAAAGCATTTCTTCTCTGACCCCTTATCATTGAATATCAAATTTGATATTCTGACCTAATCTAACCTCGCGCATTCAACGCCTTGTGGCAAATGATGGTGGGTATTTTGGCTACCAGCACAGAATTTAAGAAGGCGGACCGCTGGTTGAGTTAGAGGAAGTGGACTGTACTATCCTCGGTGGATAGGACGATGGGACGTAGGTCGAGTGGGAAAGCGACGGCAAATGCGATGGTGGGGAGTGGGGGAAGCGGTATAGCTTGTAAAATACGAGCGCGGCCAGGCTAAGCCGTCCATAGATCGTGGAAAGCTGAGAAAGTCGCGAGCGCGTTAGAACTCACCTTTCGGCCGCTTAACCACGGAAAGAGGAACCGAGAGAGGAATAGAAATAGGAGCTCAGCGAGAGAGAGAGATAGAAACGTCGGGTCCATTGGTTGCCTAGCCTCGAACGTCTCTACAGGACTCTGCTCTTTCGACTCGAGGAATTTTCTTACGTGGCTTGCCTACTCTATACTACCCACCACTATAACCGGAATGCACACAGCCGTGGGATCGTCTCTCTTCTCTCGGCTATTTTCCGCCCGTTGTTATGGAATATATACTCGCTTCTCAGCGAGACAGAATATCCCCGCGCCCGAGTGCGTATGAGAGAAGAATAAAATGTATGAAACGTGCCCAAGATAAATCTCTCTCTCTTTCTCTTTGAGCACTGTAGTGCAATGGACAAAATGTAAAAGAAAAATAAAAAATATTGCTATAACACAAGGTAAAAAAAATAGCCGAAGCGCAAAAAACGTCCAAAAGTCAAAATACATAATTTGCCTTTTTTTTTAGTACGTTATACGTATTTATGGGTTTTTAAATATTTATGTTGGAGTATTAATGATGTTGATGTGCAGATGAGGGAAAACTAAAGGGGTTGAAAAGCAGGAGTGAAAGGTAACCTGGGCGAGTTATCCTACAAAATCCATGACGATCCTCGCCATCCGTCATCCCGTTGGCGAGTGGATATTAACGCACTCTCGCGCCCCTTGGAGCGTTGCATCAACTCGACAGCGGCCGAGAGCGGTAAATCCGCGGCGAGAGGAGGCTACGCGCCGAGAGGTCCAGCCTTAAATCCCGGCTTATGAATGCGTAATGTCCATGGTTCGCGACCCTCGCATCCGCGTGCACCGAACATCGCCGCGCGCGTAGCAGTCGTGGCACTTTCATTCCCTCCCAGGCGTCCACTCGTTCAGCCCATCGATGGTTACTCCTACCCTTGTTCGCTGGCAACAAATTAAAATCGATGCTCCGATTAGATGGATTGGCATGCCAGGTGAAGAGGGACGACCTCGTGATGCATCAAACCAAACATCACGTCGATTTCCTCATCGAAAATTATTATATCATAATCCACGCACGTAACTCCCAACCTCTCGTTATAAAAAACAATATTTTCATCACGCGCTGCAGGCAAACAAGAAAAGTCGAATTTTTCTATACGCGATACAAAGATATATTTAATGGGCGAACCAATGGGTAAAAAAAAAAAACGAAAATTTAAAAATAAATTGCAGTTCTTTGCAGTTATAAATGTACAATAATTAACAGTCGAATTGAAAAAAAAAAATTCCAAAATTCTCTAACGAAGCCTAAATTTTTTAATTGGATATAGAATAATGACGAAACCAGTTGGAAATCTATAACAACGCCATTAAATCCATATTCCTCACTAGTGAATGACAGATAGTGTGAACGCGACATTACACGCGTGGTCTATCGATATCCGAGTTACGTATTCTCTCGTAGCGTGTATCCCCTCATACATATTATATCCCGTATCTAATGCAGTAATACAACGCACTCCACGCACAGAATCACATCGCAGACAGCGTGCGGTATATATAGACAATGCTAAGTATACATGTCATGCGCGACTGTATTATACTCTATACACAAAATATAGGTGTATATATATATATATATATATTCACATGCATATGGACATATAAACATAAATGCATTATACTGTATGCACGTTACCGGTTAATCCACGCGCTTCTATGCAAGAAAGGCAACGCGAGAGCTAGACTGTAGACTGTCGCAGCAACGCAAGAGTATATACGCTGCATTATTACTGCGACCGCTTCTATATGGGCCATTCCACATGGTTTTGACCCGGGTCTAACCTTTGACCCTTCCGATCGAACCCGCTATTTTTTTTAATCATTAACATACTCTAAATAGCACTAGTATCAATTTTTCTTCACACATCCTAAATTTTTCAACATTTATCCAATGCCATATTTTTTTTTACTCTGCAACAATATACTGAAAAATCATAATTATTGTCAACCGAGCGAATTTATTGATGAATATCTGAGAAAAAAAATATTTTTAATCATGTCAACACTTACAAATATTCGTTAGAAAAAAAAAACCCATAATGAATCGAGGCACCACCGGAAATGTGTAATTTAAAAAAAAATGCACATTTTCCATATGTGTGGGATAATTTTTTCAGAAAAATCGTGAACAACTAAAAATGTCAATTTTTTAGATCAGTGCATTCATGTTAACGATACACAAAAATTACGGTCCCAATCAACAGAGTCGAGGGTTAAGATTTTGGTGGAAAAAAGATGGAACGTCCCGTATAATACCACCAACAGCGTGAGCTGAAATGCCGGTCCGGGGCTGTGCTGCTGCCGCTGCATGCAGCGCAGTAGGTATCGTGAGTATGCAGTGACAAACGGGTGACGCGGTAGAGCCACGGGGTGCGTGGTTGCCGCGGTATATTGTCACCAGGCACCACAGAACCGTCCGTTCGCGCGCGCCGTTCGTTCTCGCTATCCCAGCGAGTCGACAGACACGCGTGCTGAAATCCGAACACCGGCAGTTCGCCCGCGCGCTACCTATATATATATATATGGGCCTCTACTATGCGCTGTTGCTGCAGCAGCAGCAGCAGTAAGCCGGACGGGTTGTAGTATAAAGCACAGCGGCAGTGGCCACGTGTGACGAAGCGCGATAATTCCACTGGCTCATGTACCACGCATGGAGAACCGAATCGATAAACCCTCATCGCTGTCTTTGTCTCGCACAAGAGGCCTGAGGATTGTAGAACTTCCGAAGAGTTTCTACTGTCGCTCTTCTCCTTTTATGATTCTCGTGACAGCAAAAAATGACGTTTTCTGGGGGATGAATTATGGCAATTTCATTTCAGAAAATTGTGATACACTTTTTCGATTAAATTTTGAATTATTATATAGTGACGATAATTACTAACTAATTATTGTTATTTTGAAACCTTTCGTAAGTGAGTTTGAAGCGTTTTGGAAAATTCATTACTTATTTTTTATACTGTTTTTGATATGGCCGTATTTTTTTTTAGTTACTAATATCGTTGCTTACACATTGCAAAATCGCTTAAAACGCGAAAAAGCAAAGAGGCGTAATACTGGCCTAGGGATTCGTAATATGGCTCCTCAGGTCTCGCGTAACAAAATACCTGGCTGGAAAATAGCTCGTCTTGTATATAGTTAGCGAGCTCACGGACAGCTGCCACGTGTCTTTGGTAATTCTATAACTTATCTCGAGGAGAGAGGGGCTTAAGTATTATAAAACACGAGGAAGGGAAATACAGGAAAGCGAGACGTTGAGGAGGAGGAGGAGGAGGAGATGGAGTAAAGATACTGAGATATATTTAATCCCAGGGTTTATCCGAGTTTAGCGAAGGTGGAAGAAGCGCAACGAAGGTAATGGCAGCGCGCTGAGGGAAGAGAAGGCAGAGGAAGAAATAAAATAATTTCCTTTGCGGAAGTCCGGCCTCGAGGGGCTCGTATCGACGACGGCAACTAAAGCGGAATGATTTTGTTAGACGATTCGCCGCTCCCGCGAGTTTCTATCCGTCTATCGATACACATCTTCCTATTCTTTCGACTATTTCGCCTCTTGTTTTTGTGCTCCACTCGAAACATTATTTCAAACGTATAGAAAGACACAAAAAAAAATTCCCTCTCAACAAGCACCAAGAAGAACACAAGGCACCAAAAAAACATGATGATCAATTTGTAACTTTTGTAACTCATTGACGATAAAATTAATACTTTTTTTACTGATCCAAAATTTTAACCCACGTGGAATTTAATAATAAAAAAAAAAAATATCGCGTCAAGGGATGAACATTTTTATCTACGTGATAAAGTATATTTTTGCGGTATTTCGGTGCTTAAATTTTCTATACGAAAATGGCGTTTCAGTAGTCAGGTTAAGAAGCGTCTAACCGCTCGAAGCAAAGTTTCTTCGAACGGCGAACTAGAGCAGCTCCGGTAGTTGAATTGAAGAGTCCTCTTGACTCTCAAAGTATGTATCAAGGGGGGAAAGATTGTGTTGGCCCTTAAGGTGGCACCACGCGGTGGGGTAACTACCTCAAACGGATAACCGGAGCCCAGCAACCAGATCCGAACTAAGCCCTTAGCCCTCCTCCTCCATCATGGTTCACCCTCGGGCCCATTCGTTCACGCGCCTCTTTCTCCTCACGCTCGTCCCTCTTTTAATACTCGAGGCAACGATATGCTCTATCGGTCTCCCCTGGAAGGTCTTCTCGGTCTTATCGACCGCCGACGCTTTTCTACTTTGCCCTTTGTCCCTTTTCCACACTGTCCTATTCCCTAAATGTGAAAATTTTTCGAAACCGAATAATCGAAAATAATAATCATTCCGATTTTGAATCCATTTAAATGTTCTATTTAAAAATGGCGTTACGCGAGAAAAGGAGATTACGAACATCCGATAACCCCAGGACCGTGCGAGCTTAAAAAAAGCAATATTGGAGGATTACTTCGGGGTTTGGTCCACGCGGGAGGTTAAAAGTGCAGTTTCACCTTTCACCTTCGTAGGCATGGAAAAATCGTGTCGAGAGAGAGAGAGAGATAAAGAGAGATGGCGGCTCCGGTTATATATAAAAACGACGAGAGGATATCGCTTTTCCACTGACACCCGACTTATCCTCAGGGACCTTCCGGATTTCACGGGATGCGACAGAATCGACTAAACTTTATCCCTCGTGCTTTGTAGGCCATGCGAGAGGTCGAGGCAAGAAATAGCGAATATTATAGAATATACACTTGTTCAGGTCACTTTTCTGAGCTTTCCACCAACATTTTCCTATGCTGACATTCAGTGTTTCTAAATATTTGTGAAAATTTGTATATTGATTTTTTTTGGAAAAATCTATTTTCGAGTTCTTCGAAAATGTTTTGGGTGGAATAATAAAAAGATTTGAAGAAACAATTGAAGGCGGCGAAAATCAAGATACATACGTTTACATGGTTCCCCATATGGATGTAGTCCTAGTCAACAGCGCATAGAAATTGAAACACGCACTGGAGAGTCGTAACCGTCGAGCGTGACTTTTGAATGGTTATTTCACCTATTTGGAAGGGCCAGGCCTTTCGTGTCTGTCAAAGGCCACCCCCTCGCACCCTCGGAGCCTTTTGCACCCTTGCAGAAACTGAAAACCCGGGTTTCACTCAAGCGTATGACTTTCCTTGTTACTCCGTGTCGCAGTCAATCTCACTTTTTCACTCCTTCCGTGTCTATCTTGCCGCGTTCCTCTGTTTCGTTGGTTATCAGGAGCCTCGGGACTCCCGCGCCCGTCAATGCTCAGTTTACGACTGCACTTCCGGTACCGCTCTCGCATCCGGTTCCACCAAAGCTATAATAATACGGCATATAGTATATTTTACATCTACAGGAAAGTACTACATATATGTATACATACAGCAGGTATATGTGTACATATGGGGCATTCGACTTGGCTCTAACAAAAAAATTAACGTTAAATAAAAATAAGTAAAATCGCAAATTACAAAATTTCTTATGATTCTCAGGAAATCATATTTCTAAAAGTCTCATTAAAAAAAATAAGAATTTTTTCAGACTTTCAAATCCCTAAAAATATTTTTATTTTGAAAAATTGTAATTAATTGAAATTTGGAAAAAAAATAAATTAATAAATTCGCAATAAATATCCAGGCCTTATTTACAGTTGAGACAATAAAAAAAAAAATTTCTGGACGAAATCCCAGAGGACGAATCGGTATGGAATGCTTCATATATATATGTATACGCATATATATTGTGCTAGGGGTAGGTTTCGATGTGCACACCCCCTTTGCCGGTTGTATCTCGATGTCTGGGTGTTTCGTTCTTCCTCGTTCCGTCCTTGTTATTCTCGCTCGCTACTTCGCTCAGCCATGTTTATTTCGCGATATTTATCACCGTCACCCCTCGAAACTACCGGCTCCACGGGCCAGAGAGTGTGTGTATGTATATATAAAGTAGAGTGTGAAGCGCGCGTCGAGCAAGACCCGCAGGAGAGTTCGAAGCCTCGCCTCGTCTGGTTCCACCGAAACGAAAGCACTTTGTACCGAACTATATACAAACTGTGTATAACAACACACTTCTATCCTGACGTTGCTACCGCCCGGAGAAAGTTTGACACTCTGAGGTTGGAGCAACGAGTGTAGAATAGACGAGAAGCACGAGAAGCTCGTAAAGATGCGTACAACATGTGACCGCGTTGGAGAATAAGCTTCAAAAATAAAAGTTCGCCTCAGTATTTTATTAGGACCGTACAGAGGTCGTCGATTTTCCCCAGGAGCATTTTTTAACCTCACAATCGCCCCGGAAGTAAAAACATGTGAGATTCCGAATTATTTTATAGCCGCCATTAATTATAAATAAAATATTTTCGCGAAAACAATCAGAATCACCAATTTCACAAATATTCATACGCATTTTCATAATTGAATTATTATTGTTATAATATTTTTCGATTTATCCCCAAAACGCCCGAATTAATAAAATCAAACTTTTGCTTGGAAATATATGTTCCATGTGTGATTTGAAAAAAGGAGGGAGGAGGTCCGTGTCTATTCGAGGAACGGAAAATTTATCTCGCCACATGACATGTGTCAGTGCGAGTGACGAATCTATATTTAAGTAATAAAATTGGCAAAGCATATAGCGTGCGAATCGTTAAAGCCCCCATTACATCCCTTTGGGGCTTGATATTCAGCAACTCTTTCCTGTAGTGGATTCAACAACACGGAGGCAGCGTATAACAGGCGGCGAGTCGCATAGAACGAGGCAGAACGTCTGTATGTAGAGTGAACGCGAGTGACTGCCAGCACTCGATCAAAAACAGTTACAACTGCTCCGGGCACGACGAGTAGACCACGAGCAGCAGCAGCGGCAGCAGCGTCACGAGGATCATACGAACGGTATATCGCTGTTGCTGCGAATATAAAGCTCACTCGAGTCGGAAGAGCGTCAGGGACTCTTGCACACACGTTACACAATTTATATATCCACCAAATATACATATGTATATGAAGTACGTGTACGTGTGTTATTGTACGAAAATGTGTTAGTGCGGCTAAATTGTAGTTTGAGTTTACACGTATATTCCGTACGACAGGAAGTAACAGTTCTCTCTCTGTGATCTCTGGTTAACGCCGCGTCGTAACATTCCTGTAACACATAACTTTTCGCGTTGCCACACGTTTTTATTGCACCGTCGACTTTTTCCAATCGTTTCCAACTTTAGATGAGTAATAACTCTTCGAGACATAGGAAATACGATTTTCAGCAGTTAAATTGTTACAACTCCGAGAGAGAGAGAGAGAGCTTTGTCATTTTTAATGGGAACGACATTTGTTTTCGCAGCCAAAAAATCCCGGAATTAATGCACCGCGAATCTCGTGTTCTCGCTGTCACTAAATTTTGATCAATGTCACGAGCCTCGGGATGTGGTTACTCGCTGATGTGAGAAAAATGAAAAAAGAATCAACCTCCATTCTAACTCCGAAAAAATTATTTTCTACCAATAGTAATATTAAAATGTTATTGTTGAACAAAATCTTAGACAAAGTCCCTTTCATTTTCACATGGATTCAAATTTACGTATATAAAAAAAATTGCAATACTAAATTGAACTAAAAACACCCAAAATAGCCGGGAGTTAAATGTTGAATGTGAGTAAAATATTTCGTATCACGTCAATCGCTTAACGCCTTCATTCGCACGTGCTTATTCGCCGCCGTGTTCCTCATAAGAGCGTAACCGCTTTTATTTTCGCATTATCATTCCGCGAATTGTTTCCCCGTTATTATATTCCACGTAGCGTATGTATGTATAAATGTGTCGGCATTAAGAGAGGGGCACCCCCGGCCCCCTCACCCCGGGCCCGCCAACATTGTCGGTCTCTGCACGAGAATTCGGCTGACCAGCGACAGAGGCAGCAGCGCCACCAGCAGCAATAGCACAGTGCGCAACGGGGGGTGCTTCAGTAATTGCGTGAAACGCGCGAGTCGGAAAAACCGCAAAGGCAGAAGCGGATATGCGAGAGGTATTCGGTGCTCGCGGCGAGAGCTTGGCAGCGGGGTGAACGAGAGGAAGAGTATGGGAATGGGGGAGGGGTTGGGGGGGGGGGGGGAGATTCTGCGTACACAGGGAACGGCGGGAGAGGGGGGACGAGGGTGGTTAGTCCGGTTTTGGCGGTCGGCCGGTGGATCGCAAACGGTAGGTTTGGCTTCGGGTGGTTTGAGAGCTCGCGGTGGGTCGACGGGGTGGCGATAAAATTCAGGCGTTAATCAGAATCTTGTTTCCACGAGAGCGGGCGCAACGCTCGCCGAGAGGGCGCTGCTGTGGCGAGTGGCGAACGGTGCGCCCGCTCTAACGAGGGCTGAAAGGAGGTGGGGAGGTTGGTAGTAGTGGCGGTAGGGAAGAGAGGCACGTTCGTCGGCCATTGTACCATTTACACAATTACACGTTTCCATTCCCTCTGGACTCTACGTTTATATATTCCATCTGGTGGTGGGACGGCGGGACGGACGCGGGGAATGGCGCGGCGTCGACCGCGGATACCGTACACCCATCTAGCAGACGGTAAACACGTACATAGACATTTTCGCGGTCTTCTCCGTATTCGCTAAGTGCCGGGGAAAGAAAAAAATTACTGGTTTTTGGAGGGTCGTTTTTTATCATTTTGGAAAAATAATGAAAAAATCGTTTTTTTTGCAATGCATTCAGCTGGAGATGCTAGACTTTTCTGAGGCTCTCGCGGTATTCGCTAATTGGATTGTACGGGAAAATTGCGGATTTTTTTTTGCTTGCCTTCGTTAACGAGAAATAAGAACATAGATTTTTTTTTTCTCATCGATATGTTGCATTGAAGTAGGCGGGAGAAGATAATCACAGTTTGGAGGTTTTCCGCGGTATTCACTCATTGGCTCGCAAGGAGAAACAGTCGTTTGTTTGCATTTTATTGTTGACAAGATTGAATTTTTGGAAAAAATTTTCTGACCAAAATATTGTTTTCTATGTTTCAGGTATGAATCATCCGTGATCTATGCGCAGTCTCTGAGAGAACTTAGTGATTTTGCAGGGAATCGACAAAAGAGGCGAACGTGATGAGTACTGTAACATTTTTTTTCTCTCGACAAAAATCTAAAAAAATCGCTTTCTCGAAATTCATCTTACCGACAATGTAAAAAATCGATTTGATTAATTTGACAATTAAAATTCAGCTGATAAGGGTAAAATAGAAATTTTGTAAACTGCAAAATGTGATGATAAATTTAGATTTTAGGGAATATTTTTTGGAGACCCGCATCTTATATAGAGAGAATGTAGCAGGAAAAAGAAATGGGGAGGTTGCCGGTTCCGTTGTGGCTACGCCGGCCGGCGTGTCGAAAAGTGTGGGTTCGTATCTAGGGACGCGATGGCGCTTCGCGGGGGTGGTGGTGGTGGTGGTAGTGAGGAGGCCCGTAAAAGTGCGTGAGTGCGTATTCGCGGGGGAGTCGTGAGTCCTGCGCGGAGAGCCAAGCTCGGCGCCACGAAAAGCGAAAGCACGAGAGAGTACGATAGAATGGATGAGGGTGTTGGTGCGTGTCGGTGCGTACACACGTGTTATTGATCGCAGAGGCTCGGCTCGTTGCGCCAAGCTCTACCGCTACTGCTGCTTCTCCTGCTTCGTTCGTCCTATCCGTTGCTTCGACTCACCGTTCACCTCGCTTTTCCACTACGTATAACATACAAAATAGTACGTAGTCAAGCATGTTTTCTTTTTTTCTTTCCAACAAATAAACGTCATTTTGAAACAAGTGCTGACAGATAAAAATTACAATAAGAATGTTTTTTATCAATTGTTTTTTGTGTTATAACGTTGCGGAGATTGTTTTCGAATTTTTTCAAAATTTGTGTTCAAAATCCATCACAGTTGAATTGCCAACTGTGTTAGCAAATATACACGAGCTGAAACCAAAATGGAATTTGTATGAAAAGACGAAAATATTTTTGATTATTTTTCAACCCTTCAGGTTTGATGTTTTAGAGTTTTTGTTTACTCGAATTGCAACGGAGCCGTTAACCACGTGCTGTAATAAATCGACGATTTTGGGGGGGAAAAAAGGAATTTGAATGAAATGGTAAATTTCTGCCGCTTACAACTGCAATGCTTGCCAATATTTGTTTTCTGAATAGCGTACGCACAGGGCTGTTATCTACGTCCAGAAATAGAGAAGGTGCCTGAAAATACATTGTCAACGTTTAAAAGGAAAAATATAAAAATGTAGCGAATTTTATGCGCTTGAGGGTTTTATGGTTTTATTGCAAATAATCGTTTATTTACGTAGAAAATCCGGCATGGTTGCCAATCACGATCTGTATTGTGACGTCGAAATAAATGACGGTTGTAAGACAAATAACGTTTTTTAAAAAAAGTTTTTCGCAATATATTTAACGCCTAAGGCAACAATGGTCGCTCTCAAATATTTATTTATATGTGTAGAAAATACAGCTTTTCAACGTCGTTTTTTCATACGATGCAGAGAATTATTGTATTTAAAATCTGTATTTTGATTCATTTTCTTATCAAACATATTCATAACTAAGAGAAATATAGCAACCGAGACAGATGCTAAAATAGAGTTGCAATAATTATTAGCCTCAATTCGTCTCGCTTAGTCCGCCCGTCAAACACTGTTTTCTGTTGTTTCGTACCGTTTATTGTATACGTAAATGGCTTTAGCAGCTAGTTTTGCCTTAGTCCCTTTTCCTTGGGGAGTAAATATCGCACGCAAGGCATCACCTCGGTACATGGTATTACCCGAGGCAGCGCTGCTCTGCAACTGCTTCGGAGAATTCGCTGAGTAATATCGAGCTGAGTAAGATGTCTACATTGTTGTATGTCGTAGGGTTGAGTTGCTTACATTTACCGACCTTGTCCTTCAACGCCGTCGAAGGGGCATTTGAATAGAAAGTAAATTGAGTGAATAATTATGAAGGCCCATGAATTTAACAACAAAAAAAAAAAAGAAAAAATTTCTTCATATTCTGCATCTCGACAAAAAATCTCCAGGCCTAATAGCATTTTTCTAATCTAAAAACAAAATGAAATTTAAATTGAAATAATTATGCAATTTGCATTCCGATCATAAAATTTTCTTATCCCACTTTTTACATTTTCTATGTCGCACAAAAAGTGCAATTTACATTCATAATCTTGTTCAATGTACAACCTCTGCTCGGAGAGTCATTAAAACCAAGTGAGTAACCATTTCTTGCCACACACTCTGAGTAATATGCCTTATGGCTTAAAAAAAAAAAAAAAGGATACATAGCAAACTTTGTACATGCATGTGGCACGTATGTAATACACATGGTTTCCTGTGCTGTTACTATCTCTTAGATTGTACGATTGATACAGGCACTAGGTATGATGTGTCTGTCCGTGCATACTTCGTATTCTAATCTGCGGTCGTCGCGAGTCACGCGATGTCGTAAGTATTCAGAATTTCGCCTGTCGTCGCAGTTTCTCGTCGAGAGGAGAAAGCCGTTGATGAATATATGACTGAACTTCTGGATGAATTTTATTGCGAGACTTGGTAATACAGAAGATATCAATAAATCATCGATAATCTATCGAGACATCGTCGGGATTTATCGATTTCCTATATGTTATTTATATATATACGTGCACGTAAATAGCATAATATTGTTATTTATAAGTGGGAGAATGAAACGTGAGTCACAAATCTATTCGGATTTTCATGAGTCAAGCGGGGAAGTTACTTGCAACTGATAATAATTGCATGTCACGCGTATGGACTCCCTCGATGCTTCACTGTAATCTAAACTCGCCGGTGTATGCGACTATCCATACGCCATAGGATCTGTGATATTATACACCGAACGCAGCTTTATTGTTTTCTCTCCTCCTCTACCGCCACTTCCACCTGTTTCGCTTCCTCGCTCTGTCATTACATGCACGCAGTTTATGAAAACACGTACACGTTTCGTATGTTTTTTCTCTTTGGCTTGTGAATACCACTGTACCCTTAATCATATATACGCAGTTCTAGAAATGCGACGCATTATTTTGTGGTTTGAATGAAAAATACAATTTTTTTTCGAACAGGTGAGAAATTTTCTATCGTCACAGATGTACATACGTCTGTATATATATAGAGATATTCAAATCTGCACGTAGTGAAGTGAAAACGGATGAACGTACAAGGGGGAAAGAGAGAGAGAGAGAGAGAGAGAGAGAGAGAGAGAGAGATATAGAGAGGAAAGGGGTGGGGCGAAGTGTCTCGCGCACTATTTGGACTAGTACGCATACGTAATTGCATAAACGGTTCTCTGGTGCTTGTTCAAACGTAATTATATCAACCGTTCGGTAACTAGCCCAGGCGTAACCAGCCGCCACATATGCTGCGTGTATCTACACAGATATCTATATACAATTTAGTGTCGGACGCGGCAAAACGAGACAGCGGAGCAAAGCTCATTTCCGGTACATCGAAATTAATAATCCAATTCAACTGAACTGATTTCGATGCATATTACTAAAAAGCCCCATCAATAAAAATTTTTTTTAAAAACATTTCTTGAACCAAAATCTAGCTACAAGTTTTTTAAATTATGCACATTCCATCTGAAATAAATTTTGAACAAACAAAAAAATGTTTCCCTCATAAAAAATGCAATGAAAAATGACAGGACCGTGCGTCACATGAACTTTTTGTCGCTTTACAAGGACTCTCCAATATTTATCCCGGTGTAGCATCCAATAGTAACAGCGTCGATCGAAATCACAGTTTGTAATTGATGTTAATTCGAGGCTATTCCATTTTGCCCCATGCCACTTTACATCCGACGGTGGGATTCATCTCTGCATACCAACTCTACTACACATACGTGCGGACATACACGTATATATACGTTCATCTCGTGTGATTACATAGATTTCCATATATACCATCCACGAATGGATTCATCCGGCACATATGTGTGTATATGGGATTATACGAGAATTCCTACGTTCGTGTCTCTATCCGTATCTGTACAAACATTCACAAAGTGAACGTTTCGACGACTGTAATACGTACTATACGTGAGCCCTCCTCTATAGTATGTACAGTGTCGTGTGTACGACGATCCACATAGAGCATGATGCACATAGAGGAGCGTTTCACCTGGCACCCTGTAGGTCTCTCGTTACAGGACGAAAATTGGATGCACGCGCCCGCACTCGCCCTCAGAGTAGCCCCCACCCCCAAGCCTCTTTGCCACCCCCCGCCCTCGCCACCCGCGTCTCCCGCCTCTAAACCCAACGCCTCCCCCACGCCCCACGCCCCACTGCCACTCGTTGCTCTGTCCCGGTCGAACTACAAACAGAGACGGGGATGGACCACGTCGAGCTGTGAGCCTGTTGGCTATAACGCATCCGAATGTCATTCAACTCCAACTCGTGCAATGTATTTTCCGTGAGCCGAAGCCCCGAATCCGGGAGTTTGCATAGCCGATTGTTATTTACGATTAGCCGAGTAGAAAACTGATGCGTGCTGGGGCAAGGGGGAAGGGGGTGGCGGAGGGGGTCAAGGTGGCGGGGTTGGGACGAGCGGTGAGTAAGGGAAGGGCGAGGGGGGGGATAGGGTCAAGCACGCACATAGGTTACACCGGCAGCGACGAATTATGTACATATGGATAACGAGTGGCGCTGAGAGCAGTTCGCTCGTTTTTGATTATATCTAGATACGATTATATTATGTATCGCCGAGTCGCGCTGCACTATCGCCGGTGGGGCTGAATTTAATTTAGCGTGATCGGGCAACCGGAAAACCGTTTCAACCTCTAGGCCTCAATGGCAAATTCGCTTTCTTCTCTAGTGGCATGGATTGACCATACTTTTTTCGACAATTCGGTCTAGTTTCAGCTCTTCAGCCTCGGGCTGTTGTAATTTGAAATTTATTGCCTCTCCCTGTGTTCACGGATTTTTGGGGTTGCCGACGAGTGCGGATTAAAGTGGTTCGGAAAATTGTGGCAATGTGAATATATATATATATTTTTTACTCGTATTACATAATATTGAGAATCCAAAAAAAATAAAAATGTTAATCGATGCTACGTTAATTAGCTGGTCCAGTAAAATATTTTCACGAGCATTTATTGAGGGCGTTGAAAAAAAAAAAACAAGTGGCGAAATGTCGAACGTTTTCCTTTTCGTACGGTTCTTAATACTTTCCTCTCTCTCTCCGCGTATTCACACATGGATTTTCAATCCCAGTTTACCCTCGTGGACGTCATTAAATGGCGAGGAGGCCAGACAGGCTCCGCGTTGGAATTCGAGGCTTGGGAACTCGGGAAAGTAATGATAGAGGACGAGCGATCGAGCACCGGCGCTGTCTCGCATCTTCGTCCCTTTGGCGAAGGAAGGGAGACAAGTGAGAGCACAGCGACTGAGGAAAAGTGGTGTGGAGATCGTATGTGCTTTCTCGCTCACCCGACAGTCAGCGGTCCGGCGTATTGAAGCCACTGTTTGGCTCCGCGAAACCCGAAAACCGGGCGTAATACGGCGGACCGAGCCGGTATTACGCTGTAATTACGGGGTGGTTTCCTGCGCGGCCTTTGAAGGACCGAGATGAGGGCAAGGGTAGGCTCAGTGAGACACGAACACGTTAGCCCTTCCGTGAGTACGGATATTTCGCATATACACACATCTATACACGTATACGGTGTTTTGCACCGTGTGTGCAGGGAGATAAAAATTTACATCAATTCGCACAATTCAGTGTTAATTTACGGTCAACAGAGATGTTTTTTTTTTCTTCTTCTTTTTTTCACTCCTCTGGAAATCACTCCATTTGAAATGGCAAACAATTTCTTCATTCACGATTTTTGAATTCTTGTCGAAACACCGGGATATTTTATTGAGTATACTGAATAACAAATTTACATGATTATTCAACGCTTTTATTTTACTTTTGCATTTTTTATTTTATTTTTTTTAATTTTCGGCACTCTTTCATGTTTACATTTTTGATCGTTATACGAATAAAGGAAATGTTGAGTATAAACAACAAGAATAGGTACACCGTCGGTGGGTTCCATATAATTTCGTAACCCTCTTGGTTTTATTTATTTTATTTCTTCTCCTTGATGCCCGCAGTGTTTTTCGCGTTTCTTCTCGTTTCTGAAGAAAGCACATTTCGTGTGAGCATCTCTCGCAGCAAAAGCTATTGCTACGTAATTCCCGGTGTTGCTTGCCGGATATGGAAGCGGAGTCTGAGCGAACTTCTGGCGCTACTGCGTACGGGGCGAAATGAAAAAATATTATCGTCGTCCAAAGTGGAAGAGAGGCTGTAGCCAGGCTTCACAGCCAAGCCGAGACAGGGAGAAAGCATGAAACGCTCAAACGAGAAACTATCTTGAAGAGCCGAGGCGCTCGATGCTTGGCAACTTCTTTTCACCCTCTGCTTCACCACTGCACTGTTATACATGCCCCAGTCGCTGCAGTTTCCTCGCTATATTCTTACCCGTTACTATTACGATCGGACATTTCTTTCTCGGCCTAATACAGCAACCTGTTACGGCTATTGCACCTCCTTTCTACATTTTAACCCCGCATCTATGACCCTTTACCCTCGGCATAAAACAAAAAAAAATCCACAAATTTATACATATTTTTTTACGTAACAAATAACCTCGGAGAAGGTTAGTCCTTGTGAAAATTTAGTGAAATAAAAAAAATTTTTTAATTACAGGCTGGATAAAAAAAATTAGAAAAAATCGTCGTCGGGTGAAAAAATATGATATTTTATAGGAGTTTATCGTGACGGTAGACACAGAGCATAGAGTCAACCGTCTGAATTTTGTTTGCTGAGGAAACATGGCGGATGCCATTACGGAGACTCCAATAACATCGCTCACAATAAAGTGCGCGCGATTCTGAGCGTAATACCTACGTAAGTAGGTAGCGACAAGCGGAGTTTGCAGTCGAGGTAGAAGAGGAGATTGCGCGTGCTTTATTCACACTGTGTATATGGGTGTGCATGTAAAACACAGGTAGGAGAAGTGTGAGATTTGTGTTTAAAGCGCGTGTGTGTTATTTGCGTGCATGGAGGTATTCACAACGAGCATAATGCACATAAGAACGCTACACATGTTGGCTGTTCAGCGCACCATCAATACAAGTCGAGCTCTCGCGTTGTACACTCCACTGCGAATTATATACTGCATATCTATATACTCCCATTTAACCTTCCACTCAACCACTTACTATCGCACATGCACACTTATGCATATGCATGAAAATTATTTCCTACAGCTTGTTCCCATATTTGACATATATTTGTACACTAAATCACCATAATTGACCGAACTTTCAAAGTTCGAATAATTTTCCCAAGCTGCAAGAACTGTGATTAATAGCGGAGCTTTTACGTCCATGAAAGTGTGAAAGCTTTTTCCGCAATGCCAAATGTGCCTCACTCTTTAATTACTTTTTTTTTTTTTTTTTTCGTCGTGGATTTTTTCATTTCTATTTATATTGCACTAATTGAGATTAAAGTTAACTATGTAAATAAATAATTACCATACAGAAAATTAAGTCCAGTATTGAAATTAAATCTTACACAGGATGAAAAAAAAATGAGCTCACAGAAATTTAAAAAAATGTCAGTGTAAATTGAGCGATAAATGAAAATTCGTTTACAGGATCTCGTGTATGGTGTCGTAGGGGAATTTAATTTTCGTTATTTTCCGGCAAGATGATCCCCCGCAAACACGCTTTTTTATTTAATTATTATTCTTTATTTTTGTAGCGCGGTGTATTTGAATGCTCACGAAGTACATATCCGAGGAATACGTGTATATATTTTAGAGTTATATAGCGGAGCGTGTCTCTGGTGCGTTGAAGTAATAATGCGCCCAAGGGCTATCGGAGAAGCCCAGCGAATGAGCGAGCATGCTCCGGAGGCTCTGGAGCTTTCGCAGTCGGTTCCTAGCGCGTTAAATTAATTACGACGGGGGTAAAGAGAGCCGAAGCGAGAGTGAGAGAAGCAGCTATCATTTATTTTCATTTCCCTCGCGGCGGACGCGCCGAGTCCCCTACTATACTGGTGCGACGTCGACCCTCTGTCGAGCCCACCACTCGTTTCGCATGCCTCAATATACATATACTCGCAACTACTATGTACACTGCGTGTACGCGGCCTTTTAAACGCTCCGCACGCGGATGCTGCGAGCTTTCTCAACTCTCTGTACCCTCGGATAAACTCCACACGCGGAGATACTCTTTCGTATGAATATTTTCCAGCCTCCGAAATATCAACTGTCCCACTATGATATTAAATAACTCATGAAAATGAAATCATGAAAATGGAATGATATTTAGAATGAGATTTTTGCAGAAAGTTGCGAGTGAATGTTGCTGATTGAATGACTTTTCTTCGTTATATTGAAATCGATAAAACGGCTTGTGGCTTGGTTTTATTGGTTTCGATTTAAGAAAAAAAATCGATGCATAGCCGTGAATGAATTTGCTCTGTTTTATAGTGAACGTAAATTTGCGATGCTGACGTTCACTACCCGCAGAAGGTACATAAAATTAAATTCGTGGGTGGAATAAAAAAATCCGTACTTTCAATTTCGTTGGTGTAATTTCTCGTCTAAGGGAATCCGACGCTGGGTCACGGGCCATCGACCCCTGAAGAGTAATGAACGTGGCTCAGGAAGAAGCTCGTCATAGGATATAGTAAACTCGGTCTGGAGGAAGGACTTTGGGATTTCTTTGGCTTTCGATCTCGCGTAGGACTACCGAGAAGAAGAGAGACAAGGTAGGATAAAGAAAGGGAAAATGAACGTAAAAAGGGTCGAACGTAAAACGCGAGCTCGTCGATCCTCGAACGTCTCGGAGCGAAGGATGGCTCGATTTTCTTTAACGTTTTTTTTTTTTTTTTCCCCTCAGTGTTCTACAAGATCGAACAGCTTCTTTTCTCTCTCGCTGCAAGTCAGCTGAATTTCTCTTCCTTCTCAGCCTAAAAATACTATGATCGTTTAATGTAATATTTCCTAGAAAAAAAAAAAAAAAAATCTATTGCATTTTTTTCTTCACTATTCACAAGCTCAAACATATTTTTATGTAGAAAATTAATAACGCATCTTTATTTTTTATTTTTTGCTTATCCTGTACGATAAAATACATTTAAATATTGCTGAGTTCTTAATTTCGCTTAATATTTCATGGTTTTCGGCGTAAAGATACAATGACCGTTTAATGGAAGAATTCGTTGTAACTTGGACGCAGATTCCCGGAGAAAATAATGAATGGAAGACACAAGTCGGAGAAGAGCGTAGAAATACTAGAGCAAGGGTAAAAGGGGACGAGCTAGAGTATGAATACCTATACAGTTAGAAGAGACCGAAAGCTGGAGAGTAATGGGCTGCGCAGTAAGTAAGAGAGAGCGAGAGAGAAAGAGAGACAGAGGTTTTTGCAGAGTTTCGTGAAGATGAAGCCGTCTCGTAATTACCGGCCTCGTTAGGCGAACTAGCAGCACGCCAGTGTCAGTGGGAGTCGTATTTAATTAGTGTTATCACCATAGTACGTACATACCAGACACTACCAGAGCGATTCACTTGGCTACGATACCCTCGTATTGTTATTTCTAATTACTTATGTTTTTCATTCATCATTTTTAATGTTACATTTTCGAGTACTTAGGATCCTCAAGTTTTTATTTAATTTCATTGTTATTACTTTTAATTATCCCTTTAAAGAATTATTATTATTATTAGCCTCATAGCAGCAGAATAAAAATATTGATACTAGTGTATATTAAAAAAGAAAAAGTATATATATTTTTTTTCGAAAATGTACCTTAGTTAATGTATAATTGAAGCCCTTTCTACTCGCTGGTAGATTCAAATTTTCGTGGTAATAGGATATTGAGGGTGAACGTGCAATCACAGTAGGAAAAAAAATGGGGAAGGATGAGGGAAACGGTAAAGAGGAAGAGGATGAGGCAATATTCAACTACATACTATCGGATAACTCTCTATGTGTCGTAACGACATGAGAGCATGTACTGTTAAACGCTCGCGCGGCACTTTGTAGTAATAAAGCAGAAAAGCGGGCAGGAACTTTTGATGTCGACCGAAGCTCTGTGCCGCTGACGTCATTACCATCACCGGGCGAGAGTGAGCAGCTCGATTCTCACCCGCGCCTCGCTCAATTACACTTCTATCTTCGTCCTTTATGTAACGGTCATAAAGAAAAATATTCCTCACTATTAAAACATTTTTATCACAGCGATATATAGCATTCAAAATTTATATTCATTTTTTTTATCATTTCAAGTGACAAATCCTTCACAATAATTCAGCTCAACGTAACTCCAATCCTTTGAAAAGTAAAAAAAAAAAATTGCCGGTACCCGTGGATTTAAATTTGTCATTTTAGAAATTTAAAGTATCATCGAAATTGCCTAAGTTTGTGGGAGGATTGAAAAAAAAATTTTTTTTGTTTAGTGATCGAGATTTTTAAGTGTCTACTAAAATTTATTGTGCTTAGGGGTAAATACATATGGCAAATGGAACGTAATATCTCGATGTAAGAAAACCGACGAAGAGAATAAGTTTTACAATTGAGGAAAAAAAAAAAGATTCAGGTCTTTAGGCGCATGTTGCACAGCTCCTCGTTATTGGGATATCGTTTCCCCGCCTGCGGTGAGTGTATGGACCAGAGCGGCAGCAGCAGCAGCAGCAACTGCAGCACAACAGACCATAACGTAGATCCTTAGCCAGCAGCATCCACCGAAGCGCGTTCCACTTACGTGAGGAACCGGTTTATAACTCGGAACTCCAGGCGGCTACGGGCATCAGAAAGCAACCCGGGCAACTGAGCTCGTCGCTACCCTATTGCTCCATTTGTTGCCTCGCGCCTTTTTCTCCCTTTTCTCCACATAATTTTCTCATTTTTTAGTCATCAGTGCATCTCTTAAGCTTCCTGTTACTTGTTTTTAAAACATTATTTTCTTGCCGTCATTACTTAGCAATTCTGTGTAGCCACGATGCTTCTGCAGTTTCCAGTAAGTCGGAAAAAAATTTTTACCATGTTTTCATCATATTGATGCAAAAATAATTTCGTTTTTTTCAAATTTTTTTAAGCACAAGAATTTTTTTAAAAAATCATTTCGGTACGAAATATTCTCGAAACACGATTTATGTTTCTTTCACCTTAATCTGCACGTAAAAATATTTCTCCTTCCGATAAAATGTGAAATTTCATGATAAGACGTACGTGCTACAATATGATACTCCTTTTTTTTTCTTTTGATCGTGTGTGTGTGTATTTTGCGTCGATTCCAAAGATCGTGTTGTGTACAACACACAGCCAAGTGTTATTATCGTTCCGAAACTGAAATCGATAACGCCTGTGCTTGACTGCGTTCCGTGCATTGACTCGTAAGAGGCACAATATCGTGCGTGAAGCACACACTCCTCTGCAGATTGCTTTTGAAGTCGCATCGTCGTAATGCTTGTTTCGTTCAAAGAGTCAAATGGTGCAAGAATTCTGACTGTTTTTTTTTTCGGCTCCTTGTCTGTAAAAAGCTTTGGCGATGTCGCGATATCTTTCATCACATTTCGTGTGTGTGTAAGTGCTCATTCTTGATATACAGGGTGACACTTCACAGCAGGTACTACACACGCACTGAAAAATTATTAAACAATGAAAAGAAAATTTTTTTTGACTCCAAGATATACAATTTTATTTAAATAATCAACTTTATTTGTGATCATTTTTAAAGGGGTAATAAAAAATATTAGAAAATGGCATTTATTTGCGTTTAAAGGCTCTGCCCGTTTCTACGCACATAGCAAATTAAACTGAAGTCCGATCTTCAGATTTCAAACTCCTTCGGTCGGTATTGACACTTTGATCGTACGCGAAGCTCGTCGAGGTGTTCCAGACACCCTGTAATTCTCGTTTCGCGATCTTATCGCAACTTCGTTATCAGTTAAAACGATTTATCGTTTCAGTGGTAAGAGATGACTAGCAGAAAGAGAGAGAGAGAGACATCAAGTGTCGACGTTTATGTGTGCAAACGTGCAAAATATATAGATTTACCGTTCTCAGACCTTGACATAAATATTTCGATTTTTTCCTCGACGAAATTTCACCATCAGACAAGCGGAACATCTTCCATGTACAAAACCTAGCATAATTTTAGTCTACACAATAAAGCGCGGCTTTAAAAATAAATCATCACACACGAAAAATATTATTGTTAACGAAAATATTTATTTTTATGTTTCAGGTACGGGACATTGTCATAAAATTTGCGAATTTGGCGGATTCGTCTTCCTTTCATCTTTACGACATCAAAGTGCACGTTATTGATACGAGCAGACCGGTGATAAGCAACACAAATGATACAAGGATTTGTATATGTCGTTAGAAAACGTATTAATGATAATATCCATTAAAATTAAATGAAAAAATTACATTGAAAGAGTGGAGAAAAAACAGGATTACATTTCCATTCGAGCAATTCGAATTTCCTTCGTTTTGTTTTTTTTTTCCTCTCTTGCCGTATTTTTCTCTCGTCAGGAGCTTGTTAGGCGTGGGTAAATCGACACGGGAATTATGCAACGGGTCTCCGAGCCGAACGGGACGCCGAGTCTGCTCCACCGGGAGCAAAGCTTCGTGATTTGTCGACGTTGAGCTGGTAGTCGGCGGTACTTCGGTAATATAGTAGCAGTAGCGAATACATGTAACGCTGTGCCTACATTGTAACAGGCCACGCGACGACGTAAATCGAATCGATATTCTCCGTTACGGGGTTAATGCTCTCGCATCTGAGCATATTACCGGTTCGCAGCGTTCCCGGTTTATCGCAAACGAGCCACGTCTTTCGTCGCGTCGCCTCTCTCCTCTTTTTCTTCCCGCTACTTTTTCCTCCGTTTCTCGCAGCACATTCGCGTAGTTTCCTCGGAAACGTTAAAAAAAATAAACGTGAGTAATATAAATTATCCCGGCGCGTGTAAACTTTCGAAACGAAACAAAGTTGCGCAAGTTTAACTTTATCTTTCACGTTTATACGAACGACTTTCAAACTACGAGTCAATAAAAAACGCTGCATTGCGTATTATTGTCGAAAAATTTTGACCGGAAAAATGCTCCCTCGAATTTTAATTCCTCGATCAATTTTTTGTTTATTTTTGGTGCGATTAGCAAAAATTAATTTATTTTTTTTCTAATTTGTTTTCCTTCTGACTCTAGGAAAGGAGAAAAGTTGAAATAGAATTATCGAAAGCGAGAAACCTGAAGAGGTACGTCGACGAAAGAGTCTCGTCGTTGCTGACCCTCGTGGGACCTGTCAAGGCGTACCACGTTTCCTTTTTTCTTTATCGTTCCTTCTTTTTTTCCTCATTCCCCGTTGGTCGGTCGTGAAAACGAAGCTATATCGTATATAGTGCCCGGAGTAGAGAACCCAGCGAGTTCCGGCGTCAAAAGGGGCTTCGAGATGAGAAACGTGCCTTGCTGTAGCCAACTAGACCCACCGCATACAAACACAATACGCACACACCCCACTTCATATGGACACGCACGCAACTAACGCGTCCAAGTTGGATTTCTGTGTTTGTATTTTCTACACACGTGGAAGTGAGTGGGCATTCCATTGGTAGTTGCTATACAATGCGTTCAAGAGTGTGAGCACGTGTGCAGTTTATTCTTCGCCGTAGCCATATATATATATATATATATATATATATTTATATCTGGAACGTGTGTCCATACGAAATTCCATACGAAATCGGCGAAGTCGTGATCTTCGTATTTATTATCATCCTCCTTCGTTCGGTATATTGTGGGGCACTATAAAACAAAAACCCCTCAATACAAATGTTGAGATTTTTTTTTTGAAAATTCGCTTCAACGTAATAATAAAAAAATCTATCATTTATTATTTTTTTCTTCAATTCTCACAGAATTTTGTTACAACAAAAATATAAAAAATGGAGACACTTTCGAATTGTTTATATCCCGAATATACTATATTTTTTATTTAAAAAATGTTTTCCGGGAAACATTGTAAAAATTTTATTTTTGAAAATTGGCGGGGAGGACTTTTTTTATACCGCACTGTAATATATTGAATCGAGAATGATAATGGAAAATATGGAGTTTACGACTCTGTCGATTTGGCGTGAAACGGCCCGTATAATATATAGTATACGGGATTAGAGGAGGATGAAAGAGATGGTCGGAGCGATGAGAGGGTGAGGAGTGTGCATTTCTCGGTCAACGCAGTGCTATACAGTCCACGGCTATTCAGCGCCGAACGCCGTAAACCGTGAAACGTAAAACGCGGACGCGCGGGAATCGCGCTCGCGTTCGCGGCGTTTGATTTATCGACGCCGGTCCGCAGTTCGAATTCAAACCGGTCAAGCGCCCGCTGCCGGTAGAGTCCCATTGCTAAACTATTAATAATCTGATTGCCTCTGCGCCGTTGGAGTGCGAGAGAGACCGAGGAATCGAGAGCGTGAGCAAGAACGGAGCTTCTGCGCCGACAAATCAGTCCCTCCAGTGATTTATCTTTCGCAATTTCTCCCTCTTCTTCCTGTAGAAATATATATTACATTAAATAAACGAAATGGAAGGAGGTACGACAGATAAGAAAATGGGCACTTAATTAGTCGTGCGACATTTTACGATGTTAATTCATCAAAATGCTTAAATTTAAGAAATATCACAATGCCAAAAAAAAACACAATTAAAAGTGAATAATTAATTATGCGAATATAAAATGTATCTACGGTAAATTCAATTTTTTGCAATGCGATAACGATGTTTTTCTGTAGCTAGATCAAAATACGCAGTATTTTTTGGTAGAGAAATTTTTTTTTTTTTTTCTGAAGTTAGAAATGTGCTTGTTTAACCCATTTTGCCCCGTTTTAACACTAACAACTTTTTTGCTCGCACACAAGCCCACAAATTTTACTGCCGTATGCTTATATGTGTATATATATATATATATATATATATGCAGCGTAGTCCAGTAGCACAACAGCAGAAGCACGTACGTGACCTCGCGTCGCAGCGCAAGGCTTTCCGCCAACTGGTTCTTCGATTTCCGGTTCCTGATCGCAATCCTTTACTTCGCACTCCCTCGCTCTTAGCCGATGGTTTGCTGGATGGCGAACTGGGTTACGAGCGATTTTACAGGACATAACCAACCCCCACCCCTCGAATACCACTCAAAGCTTTATTTCTTTTGCTCCTTCTCACTCCGTTACTCTTTTTCCACCTTTCGTCTTTTTTTTATATTACTTTCCTCTGCAATCCGCCCCCGCCAGCTCCTTCCTTATATTTCTTCGAGCCGTGAAGACTTATCGCGCATTACCCGGGGATTACTGTAGCGATTCGCCGGCGCTTTCGAACTTTTAGTTGGCTCTCGGTCTTTGCCCGTGTGATCGTGCGACCCCCTTAAGCCCCCTTCCCACCTCGGAGGACGAACGATCCGCAGCGTCGACCAATGACCTTCCCCGCCGGACCCCGAAGCCCGTAGGCACCTCGACTGAAAGGGAAGCGCGTCCAGGGATAACTTAAATGTTCCGGTAACTCACGGGTAAAAAAAAAGAAAGAAAGAAAGAGAAAAAAAAAAAATAACGAGAGATCGAGCGAGTGATCAATCTCAGCTGAATGTAAAAATGATGGGCGCTTGCGTTACGTTTCGCTTGAATGCTCGACGGAACTTGCGTTGATTCATAAATTGATTTGGGAATAAAATGAGGAAAAAGTAACGAATCAACTTTTGCAATATTGCAGGGGAATTCACAGAGACATCTGCGCGATTACATTATAGACGATTGCATTTGATAACATATATTCATGAATTACGCATCGGTGAAACAGTGAGGAGAAGGGGTGAATCGCGACAACGAGATGGAGACGTGGAATATTGAGATCCGATACGCAATTGAGTCTGACGTACGCCCTGAATTTCTCTGGCAATTTCGACTGAGATGCTCTAATGCATACAACACTCTGGAATCGACACCCGTGTGTACAAGCTGACATTTCTGCGCGGGGGTCCACAGGATCACACTCACTCCGGCCCCGTTAGCGGCTTAGGTTGGCATGCGCTCGGTACACACCGCACGACGAACGCTCGGGAGGAGGGGGGTCACAAGGATGGATGGATGGAAATACTACTACGCTTGGCACAGTCGCAGGGCATAGTAGGCTCTGTAGTATAGCCGCCAGGCATCAGCATAAGTAGCTCGACTAGTCTCGGCGATGTCTCCGCTCGGGCACTTACAGTCTAGACGTTCCTCCTGCTGCATGGTTTACACACACACACACACACACACACACACTGGCACTATAAATATATACATATTTAGTTGGGACCATTGTGGAATTTAAAAAAATTGTCCAGTTGAATTAAGCACTTTTCGACGTTCTAATCACAATAGCTATAAAGTTAAGAGAGTAAAGATATAGAAAAAAAGTGTTTACTTGAATTTATCAAATTTGCTGACACTCTAACTGCCACAATTGAAAAGTTTTATTTTCTTGGATATACGTAAAAAAATGTAATGCTCCATAGCTTAATTTTTAGGCAGTTAACAAAATTGTATTAGCTTGAGAAGTTGGGAAATTTTTTGAAATCACCATTCGACAATATTGCAATTGGATGAGCCAGCTCGTAAGGCTAATGGTCGTTACATGGTTGCATTAATTTTTTTATTTTCATTTATTTCCACCGGTAACTTAATGGCACGAAAAATTTTTGGCAATGCCCGATTTTCCAGTGAACCCGAACGAATAGATAAAACTCAGCGCGGTTACGTCTCGCAGACATCTAAATCGATCTAGATTCCGATCTGGCCGCCGCGGTGGCTCCTGACGCGGGGTAGTTCGTCGGGAATCACCCCTAGGGAGACTAACGGCTTCCACGTACTCGTTAATTACCTGGCTTACCGCGAAACTTTTCGACGACCTCGGACGCCGAGAGTTTTGCGCAGGGACCCCTTAATGGATCCTCCCTTCCCCCCGCCCCTCGCCACCCGTCCACCCACCCACCGCTTCGCGTCCAGTGTTACTCTGCGGTAATGGTTTTACAACGTTGAATTCAGCTCATGCTCTTCGCTTGCTAACGTTTTTGTTGCGCGTTGCATTTTATACGTGACACCAAGTCTTCAATTTAAACTTCGATATTTCATATCCGTGGCTTTTTTGAAATTTCATTTCTTCATTTTCTCCTTGGTGAATTCTTTGATTATTTTTTTTAACTCGAGTCTAAGGCAACGGTAATTTTTTTTATGAGTTCGGTGCAAGTGGAACTTCTTGAAAAAATTTGTACACTCTCAAAATAATCACTTGCGAGGTCGTCTACCAAACGACGCTGTTTCATGTCTATTAAATTTTTGAGTACGACAAATGGCCACTTGAATCTCGCATCATTTCTCACTTTAAACGACATCAGAGTACTTTGCAGGAAGCATCGGCATGCGATCGATCGAATTCTGCATGCCATTATGTTTTTATCACGCTTCGATGCGATGTAGAAGCCACCGCATGTATAGACTCGGTTCGTTCCTTGGAATCTTGCTCGGCTCGAATGCCTAGGTATGGCAACCTGTTCGGTACGATCCAACAGATAGTCGCAAACTATGTGTAACAGTTGCCGGAACTCGGTTGCGATATTGGCTGCTGCGACCTTTTTATACATACATACATAGGACATGCCCATATATATATATATATATATCCATGTATGTGGGGCAATCCACACCAATTTTGACCCTCGACCTTTCGGATCTGGTCCATCATTATTTACCTTGTTTTTCCAACTCTACAAGGAAAGCAGAATTTTATAAACATTATTTTCACTCTCTTTTTTTTTAAGTGTCAATTTACAAGATTAGGATCAGAAGGGTTGACGTCCATTAAAAAAAAATTATCCATCTTATATATGCACATGAATGTGCCTGTATATATGAGCAAATACCATGTATTAGGGTGCATATCCACACCGAAAAGTAGTTTCGGAAGGTCACACCGATAGGCAACGTCGCTGTGTCGCTTGGTAGCTGAAGAAGCGGATGAAGACGTACACTGGGACTCGTAGTTCTGCAGTTGAGTTGGAGGGATTGAAAACTCGACACCGCCGAGCTGCGCAGTGTTAACCAAAGTGCTTGCCATGGAATTTATATAAGAAACACGTTTTAGCTTCTGAGTGTTCAGCACTTGTACTTCTCAATAGCGTTGTGGCAAGAAGAAGATAGCTATGGTGAATGTCGGGTGCAGGAGTCGTAGGAAAATTCACGGGTTTCGGTAAATAGACAGGCCACTTGGTGGTTAGTGCGTGGAAAAGGCAGTTATAACGAATGCAGAACTCAACTTCGACTTTGCCTCGAGACTCGCTAATATTTGTCGTGGCTTTATTTACGTTTTGAAAATTTCTATCAATTTCAACTCATCACTAGTGAAGACTCTGTATTTTTCCAATTTTCTTTTTACTGCAACGTTTCCCAAAAAAATCCACAATTTTTTCAAGTTAATTTTCACTGTAATAATTTTTTGTTGTAAAAAAAAGAATAACAACTAAATTAAAGATCGCAATCATGAAATTGTAGAAACAAACATTTCTCTTCTATGAAACAACGGCCAATTCATTAGTGGCAAATCCAAAAAAGAATTCCAATTTTTTTTTTTTCATTCTGATGGTTTCCATAAACACAATTTCGTGTCTTTATAGCTTCATGGTGTTTCCCTGTGCGCATAACAAGGCCCCCCGTCACTCTTATCACGAACGCGGTTTTTACAGCATTTCTTAACTCGAAGGTATCGCCCTTCCGTATTACTTCGCATACATTTTTCACCTCATTGAAGACCACACCACCTTCACACTGCGCTCCCTGGATGCCTCAGGTCAATTCCATTGTCGTATATGCTCGTGTAACAAAGATTTATGAAGGATACCCGATAAACTGAGCCCGCGCCGTCAGGTACAGGGATAAAGAAAAAGAGCAGGGTTGGGCGGAAGGGCGTCCGAGCGAGCGAGCTTGAGCCCTCACGTGTTGTTGCATTCGCCCTCCGGAAAAAAGCCAAGAGAAAAAAAGGGAAAGAAAAAAGAAAAGCGACGGAGAAGGACATAAATGCGAACGAGAAGAAAAAAAATCCTCACTCTCCTCAGCAATAAGATGACTTCTTTCTCCGTTGGCTGCCTCGCCTCCTCCGCCTCCTGATACTACCTTCCTTCCTTCGTCCTGGGCCAGATCGGTGAGGAGCGAGGGATCGTAAAGTCGCTTAATCGGATGAGGCACACACCGGGCATGCTTCACCCGCGCCGATCTCTTCTCGCGCAGCGGATCCTCGCATGTGCACTACGAGGGCGGAACGAAAGCCGAGAAATGGGTAGCGGTCGTAAAGTCGTCACACAGCAGCGCGCGTGCGAAGGGCGACAGTATGCATGGGCTATTCCACGTCTGTAGTCACGGATCCTCATTGATTCTTCATTTTTCTCGCGAGGGCTAAGACAATATTTTCGAAAAAATAAATAAAAATTCTCCCTTTTTGATTAAATTTAATTGGAAAAATTGATTAAATGTTATTAACGTTTTAATTTTTAGCTTGTCTTTTGTTTGGTCGCTGTCAATTGAGACTATAATAAATTAAAAAATGAAGAAAAGATTGATAAAACTAAATGGATCCGAAGGGCAAGGGAAGAAATACAAAGAATTTTTTTTCCTTCAGTTTTTGATAGGTGTCCATGGAATAGCCCATATATACATAGTATATGGGGAAGGTGAAGCTCATGCAGTCTCGCGCATCGTGCTGGGCCACCTTTTCTTGATGCCTCTCGCACGAAGAAAAAGGGAGAAGACGGTGGAGGGCTCGCGGAGAATAAAGAAAGCATCGTATAGCTTGTTCTCTCCTTACGAGACACTCCCATGTATTTTTCCGAAGGCCCGTGAAATCGTAGCTTAGGTTTATAACCACACAGAGGCATTGTCGTCAGAGTGAAAAGGGGAGGGAGACAGAACGAACCGGAAGTAATCAGTTCCCGATAAATTCGCGAATTTTTATTTTTTATTTTTCTATTGTATTTAGCCGTGAAAGTTCAATTGAAGATCGAGTTTAATAAACAAAAAAAAAAAAAAACATATCTCATGATAATAAATATTTTTTCAAATCGCAGACATTTAAAGTAGATCCGAAGCATCAGCCCGGGGAAAAATTGCGACGATAATGCTCGCGACCGGAAATATAATCGACTCTCATTGCCGCGTTTATGACGCCACCGTGAGAATATAAAATAAGCGCGGTCCTCGTAGCGGGGAAACATTGGTGTTTGACTCGTGAGAATCCGGGCCAACTATTTCTGTGTTGCCGCCAGTTCTTGGCGGGATATACAACAGAGAGAAATAAGACGCGGCGATGATGCGTTTAGTCGCGCCTTTTCCCGAGCCTCGATAAACCCCCGCTGATATAATGCCGCCCGTTGATGTCTGTTACACCGAGAATGCCGAGATTACAGCGAATTCCATGGGTCATCTCCGCTTCCGTTAGATCCAAAGCTTTTCCGCAATTTTTCACATCCTCGTCTCTCTCTCCCTCTCTCTTTCTTTTCCTTTCAACTGCATCCCCCACGAGTGCCTCGACGACGTATCACAGCTTCGCAAACGCAGCCACCATCGAAGCGTTTCCAGTTTCGTCCATTTATTTTTCCAGCCTCCATCTCTCCGTGTCTCTTCCTTCGTGCGATTAAAGATGATTGAGAGAGGACTTTATGGCCCTATAAAAAGAAAAGTATCGGCCTGCGCGCTTACACTGTACGAGAAGGAATTCATAGATGGGTAAACGGCTGCGAAAGGGCGAATCTCTCTTGGGTTAACGTAAGAAAGGAAAAACCCACGAGGAGTGAGAAGGAGAGAGAGAGAGAGAGAGAGAATTATAGACATCATCGAGGAATAATAGAAGAAAGAATATATAGAAAGAGCGGAGTGAGAGCGAGAGAGAGAGAGAGAGAAAAAAAAACAGTGAAAAAAAGTAAAAAAATAAAAGGGTTGCCGTGAAATGGTGCTCCCCTCGTAAAATCGTAATCCCGAGCGTATAGCGCCAGCTCCTCGCCGACCCGTGCGTGAACGCTTTTCCTTTTATTTTATTTTCTCTGCAAACGCAAGCGCGTGATATCGCTACCGATGCTACTGAATTTTTCAAAATACATTCATACGTCACTCGACGTTGTACAGGGTGATAAAAAATTCTCAACAATTTCGCGGAACGAAGATCGATTTATATTCGATCCAATCAATTTATTTACCTGTATAGGACGTAAATACCAGGACGTAAATAAGAAATTACTGGGAACAATTTATCGCCCAGTCAATTGGATGAAATTGAATTATTCAAAATTTCACAACTTCCACGTTTTATGCTTAAATCGTATTATTACACTTTTTTCAAACAAAATATTTTTATTCCTCAGGAATAAAAATGCCGCGTCAAAGTTATTTTGCACTGATATGCTCTCGTACTTTTTTATGCAACAACCAATCATTAAATTCTATAGCCTATCTCGGGGCAATAGACGTTTACACTGGACATGAAGAGCGAATCTTCACTTGACGGTGAAAATGTCCGATACGTCGCATTTCCGCCGTTTAGTGTCGGGACGAAAAAAAAAAGGAAAAAAAAATGTTCGTGGGAAATAAAGTGAGCAGATAGATTGGGGATCGAGAAAGATAGCGAAACGTACATAAAGCAGGAACCGAAGCATATAACAGATAGAGACGAACCGTAAAACGTTCGTGTATGTATATACATATATATGTATATATATATATATACATAAGGATTTGGTAGAAGAGCGTTTGGTATCGTAAAACGGAATAAAGTAGGTAACCCCTTCCGTTTCCAATTTCGTACCAATTTGCTAATCCTTTCTACCGTGAATCGCGTTTTCTCTGTTGATTTATTTTTATTTTTAGTCTCCCCTTCTTGTTCACTATCCAGAACTAAAGTTCGACGTCGTTTACCAGCTAAACTGGCGCATCTTCCTTTCCTTATTTATTTTCTTTGCTTTTATGTGCTTTCGTTAACAGTCTGAATAACGTTAATTTTCTTGGTTAACCTACTTTTGCTTTATCACAGAAGAAACTTCGTTTGCATTCATTCCAACTGTAATCAGGTTTCATGTAAAATTGAAATTAAACGGAGTATTGAAAACTTAAAAAATACGATCTTTCGATCTTCACACTCTGTGAAATAGATTATTTGAGGAAGCCATAATACTCACGATCTTAAATTAAATAAAATTTATCCTCGGAGCACTGAATTTGGATGGTGATCCTGAGGTGCATCGGCTAATGCATTTTAAAATACCTCGAGGTATACCGTATTTTGGAAATTTTATGGAAGCAGATGAAAGGAGAAGGTGCAAAACTGAGTGAAGCTTTCCTTGAAGATGCACCCAATTCGTAAAGCTAGATAAATCCATTCACCGTTCCTATTTCTCTTCATTTCTCCTTCAAGCTCTCTTTTTCCAACTCGTATAACTTGAGCTCTAACTTAGCGCCCCTCCGCGCGCATGAGTTCTTTTCTTCGTCTCCTTCCTTCTCACGTTTTGCCGAGCAACGTTTCCCTAAGACGCCACAACGACTTGCACGTCTTCGTGGAAACTCACTGCTTCGATTCGACCTGAATACTCGTTACCTCTCCTCCCTCGTTTCGCCGTCCCTGCTCGAAGCTTCTGCTTCTGCTTCGGTGATCGATCAATCGTAACCTGGCTCGGGCTTCTAGTGCTTGCACAGGGGCTACTCTTCTCGCACTCTCCGCAAACGCTCTCGAAAACCGAGGAGTAAATTTAACGGTTCGAGAAAACCGCGCTGGCCCCGAAGAGTGCAATAGCTCTATCGAGAAATACTAAGAAATAGAGCAGAAAAAGTTATTGGGAGAAAAAAAAAAAAATTCGCAGAGTGCTTGTGTATTTGCTGCTGTTAAAATTCGAGAAAAAAAAACACTGCTCTTTGTTGGACTTGACTGTTAATGAAATTTGGAAAAAAAAAAAATGTTACCTTTCCATGGAAAATCTAGACTGCAATAATAGAATTATTTGTGAACAGGATTTTGATCAGGGCTGAAAGGGCTTTGATTCCAGCTCCTCAATCATAACGGGCCGTAACGTCGCGTGCAACGAATCATTAGCCGCTGGTGTTATCATTAATTGTCTGTATTCGCAACATTGGGTCCATAGGTGCATGTCTACGAGCTTGCAAGCTGCAATGACAGTCGATGTGAATGAAGAAGGATGAACAGGTGGAGATGTCGAGGATGCGGCGAAACCCCTGGAACTGTATAGCGGAGCATGTGGCAGTGACCGATAATCCTGCAGCGAAGGATACAATAGGTAACATAGGTGTGATATGGAAGGTTGCGGTTGCCATTGCCGAGAATTCTAGCGACTGGCCCGCATTGGCGATGCTTTGTCGGTGGGTTGCTTCGTAATGGGAGCTCTCGACATTAACACCTGCTACGATGGATGTTCTTGTATCTCTTTGGCTTCATCTTCGACATCCCCTTTTTTATTTAATTGAAAAAAAAATTGCAAGGTATATTTTGCAGAGAATTGAATGAATTTGAAATTAAAAATTTAGTTTTAGACAAAAAAATTTTCATTATCGTTTTTTTTTAATAAGCAAAGAGCCTTTTTAAGGATATTATGGTTTTACATAATTGAAAAAAACAATACAGTATAATATATATTGTGTTTAGCAGATATTCAACGTGTTTATTATTATTTTCACTGAAGCCACACGCGCCTGAAGTGTTGGCCACCGTTCGCCACGCTTCTTCCATTCTGCTTGCAATTTGCTAAGCCGGTGTTGGGTGGTACCTCGCGAGAACTGGCTAGTCGGTTGGCTATGGAGAAATAGCGTTGGGTTCCAACGTCCCCAGTGCACGGTGGCCCAACGGGAGAGAACGCACGGCCCCCGGCTCGCCTTCATTATTCTCCCATTGTACCCGGCAACAACCCCCGAGGACATAAATCATGCTGGAGGCCCGCTGTGGCGGCGGCATGCATCGCGTGTGTGCTACAGCCACGGACCGCGCTCTCTTTCCCTCCCTCCACCCTTACCCTCGTAATTTCATTCACGAAATTTCCATCCCAAAAATAACTTACCCGCACAGCCGCCAGCGGCAATCTATTTATTTAATTTTCTAACGCGTTTGCCGAGGAGGGGGTGGTGCGCGTAGTGTGAGAGTGAACCACCGTTTCTCCTGTGCATTTACATAGTGCAGGGTAATGCATCAGTGCTGTTGGTGCATTTGCAAAATTTCCGGGGATGGATTTTCATTGTTAGCTCTTTCCCTCGTAAAATTTGATATTTTGTTGTTATTATCATTATTTTTTCTTCAACCGCAGGCTTAATGATGCAACGCACATTTTCCACCAAACATTTTGTTCATTTTCAATTCGAGTGCTACAAAAATAATATTGAAAATCGTCATTGAAATTTTCATAATATTATCATTCCCAAGAATCATTGGTTATTTCGAGAAAAAAAATACAAATTTCTTTGAAAAGTGACTACAAATTTTTCGAAACATTTTTTCAGGACAGCCATTAATTTTTTTTTGCCGCATAGGAATTTATTAATTTATTAATTCATTCTTAAGATTAAAAAAAAAAGATAGTAAAGTAAGTAATAAAAAAGGGAAATCACATTGGCGGTGGAGGAATTATCAGCGACAGTACTGCGGCGCAAAACTCGCGATCACCGAGGGAGGTATCGAAGATTGAAGAGCCGAGCGATGGAATCGTGCGGGAACCCGCCGATCGCTTCTCGAATGTCCGCAGGGGCTGCAGCGTGCATATATACATACATACCACCGCATATAGTACATTATAGACGTTCGCGGTTACGATATGCCGCGGCGTACGTGGGTTACGGTTTGCGTGGGCCACGTTACTCTACGCGCCCGGTGATTGATAGGGGATCTCGTGGTGGATAGTGCGCGAGGTTCATGGCTACGTTATATCTGTAGCTATCGCGCCCAGCAGAGTTCAGAGTTGTGGATGTGTGGGCGCGGATATTTTCTCCTCTTCCGTGACTCGAGAAACCCATACAATAGTAATATATATATATAGACACTGATGCGAACTAAGCAGATGCGTTTTAATGCATCGTCGGTACAATATACATTCTACAAATAATAATAATATTAATATAAAAATAATAAGTCTTAGACCATAAAAATTCCTATCTTCATAATGACAAATTGTATTAAGAATATTTTGAATTATAATTTTTTTTCTTAAAAAAAGGCTGTAATTTGCTTTTTTTTTTTACGTTTGTGTGGACACGAATTAAAGTGACACAGTTTCTAAACAGGAATCTGCGACATCGGGAGTGAAAGCGATTCGCGCGGCGCTGAGGTCGTAGGCCTTTCCGCCCGCTCGACAGTAATCCGAGTTTTCTCGTCTTCGGACACTTTACTACGGTACGGTTTATTGGAAGGCCACGTTATATTGAGGCGCGTTGGACAGTTGCGCTGTACAGGTCTTACACATGACAGCGAGAGGACGATGAGCCTGCGGGGAGGCGATCGCTCCTGGCAGTATTGTAGCTCGTGCTCACGAGTGGAGGTCAAGCACCTTGCCCCACATCGATCTGAGCACACACAGGCCACTATGTGCGTATCTGTGCCAGTGTCCGTTTGCGGGAGAGAACGAGAGAGAGAGAGAGAGAGAGAGGGAGATAGGCGAACGGGTTGCTTCCGCCGAATCCCGTGCTCCTCCAGCCCGCGAGCAATTGCTCCACCGTTGTTTAAACATCGAGATGATTGTACGCCTCCAAGATCACTTCAAACGAGAGTAAAACCACTTTCGTCAGATTGCCTTTTCCATTTTTCACGAGCCTCGAGAGTTTTTATTATTTTTCGTGCAATTAGTTTCGACTGTATTTATTTTTCGGCCTGAAAATTGTCGATCGACAATATTTTTTTGCGCAGAAAAATAATAATTAAAATTGATTTAAATGTGATTAAAAGGTTGAATTTTACTCAAGTTAAAAAAAAATGAAAATGTAGGGGTTCATATATTTGACAAACATTTTTTACATTGGATATATTTTGACATTTCAGAGGATTTTATGAATTTGAGAATAGAGCACATGTTTGCTATATATAGAACGGACGTTCTTGTTCAAACATTTTTATAAATTTATTAATAACCGTGGGTAAATATTTTGTTAAACCGGCTCCTCGATCTTTGCCAGTTGGGCTTCGCTCGCGTTGGTCCTGGTAGCGTTTTCTCGCTTCCGGGAGTGATGCAAGGGTTAAGATAGACACTCTGATGGCATATGAAGCGGAGGATACGCCTCCAGATCGTTTCAAGTGGCAACCATTGATATTAGATGCTTTTTAAAATTTATTTTCCATGCTTTTTTTTTCATTGCTCTTCTAAATGGTGGAATAAAGTTGCCGTTGTCATAAATATTTCAATGTGTTTGACATTTAATATTCATAGGTATAATTCATTAAAACGCGGGTTGGATTTTTTTTTCAACTAGATTTTCAAGTGTTAGCAGTTAGGCTCCTCGGGAGTTGGCCCAGAGCTCACTCGCTTCCCGGTAGCGTTTTCTCGCTACGGGGAATGGCGCAAGGGTCAAGTATGCCCGGTTAGCATCAACGCACATACTCTCTCGACCTCGTTAGAACAGCCTACCTACTCACTCGCTGTATTACTGCATCCATTGCTAAACTCACCGCTACGTCGTTGGCGCTATTAACCGGTACGATTCATAAGCCAAAAGCAGCAGGCACAGCACGAAAACGTCCCGGAATCGCGTTCAAGTAGAGCTACTAGAGAGCACAGCTTGTGAAAACGTGACACACCTCGAGGATTCGTGCTAAAAAAAATTCACATTATCACGCTGTGCACACAGTAAAAATTAAATTGAGATTTTCGTCGTTTTACCATTAAATTTTGTCCCTCTATTTTTTACTTAATTTCAGAAAAAAACATTTGATCAATTACGCGTATCAATAATATTAATTCATAAATTTTGCGCACAAAAAAAATGTTTCCTCTGGTTGTAAAGTTTCATACGATAAAAATAATCTGCGGCTTTTTGTTTTGGCGATAAAATATTTATTTTAAAAATTGTTAATTTACCGTATATACGAGATCTGACATAATTTCACAACGTACAGCATCACGATTTTTATTTCCGTTTCTCTTTTGCCTCGTGCAACTCTTAATGCACGAAAGTACAGACAACTGCGTAAAGGACATATATGAATATATGTCCTATGTATATACATGTATACATAGTTTTTTTTTCCATGAACGTATTTACAAACTACATTTTGCCCTGACTCTTCAATGTGCACCTCGTGTATTTTCCGTTCGCGTCTCTGCCCCATCCTCCGAGTTGTCATGACGCCCTGCTCGAGGCCACCCGCGGATTAACACGGTGTTTGCTCGCGTTTCCGCCTATAGAAGAGAGAACGCGTACCATGACCCAGCATCCATTTTATTTAGTAATGGAATTCATATTTTCCTTCATTATTTGCCATTCAATTACGCGATTGTTGATCCGGCTGGTGGGCGACAATTCAATTATCTTCCGTGAGTTATAAGTTTTAGTAGAGATATTACATGTTGGGTATGAATTGTGCTGCAGCAACGAGTTTTCGCGAGGATAAACGAATTTTTGTTAATTAATTGAAAATTTTCGTGGTTCCCGCGTAATTTTGTTACTTTATTACGTTACTAGTGGATTAATGATCGTTATATAATCATCCCCGATAATCGTATGCACTGATTTAATGTTGTATTATGTACCGGTTGCAATAATGTGCCAACAATGTTACTGATGACTCGCATCTCGGGTATTCAAAAGTACTACTGAAGGGTGCACTAATGTCAGTTACAATATCAAATAATTACACAATAATTACACATTCATTTATTTTTTTCCAAAAAAAATAATAATAATAATGCGAGTTGGCAATTAAATATCAGTGGACTCGAAATACGTACATATTTCAGTTATATTCAATAATCACTGGCTTATCGATCATAATTTAATTAATCGTGATTTTCCCATCTCACAGTTCAATCGTTATCAGTTTGGCATTGATACCGTATTACGCGCCCTCTTGTCGAGTTATGTAAAGTCCAACGCGCATTAACCATAATTTACACTAGTGAAGATAACATTGTATCGTGACATGCCATCTTCAGTATCGACAGAAAAAAAAAAAAAAAATTGAAAATCGTATTTCCGTACCGACGTTTCTATTATTTTATTTTAATTGCGAAATAAATTTTAAAAAAATCGTTATCAATTATTTTCTTAGCAGGTATAAATAATGAATTTCTCTTCTGCGTCGTGCGGCTATCGCTGATTAAATCACCATCTGCGTTCATTCCACATAATCAAGCACCGATAAAATGAGCTCACGTATTTGCAGGCACGCGGTACTCTTATTACTAATACTGGACTAATCTAGCGTGTACCGTAGCTTATGTGGAATAAGCTCGTGCACGTCGTCGTTTATGTCGTGCGCATAAACTAAATTCTAGGGTTGGGACGCGTGGCTTCGAATTTACACGATGTTTACATGATTTAGTAGCAACGTATACACAGCGGAGGCAGCCAAGCATTTTCCTCTGCCGGTGGATAGAAGCGAACACACACACACAGCCAAGTCCGAGGCAGCAAACGAGAGGGATGCTTACACATACGCGAGAATGGACTCTGCTTGCAGCCCTTGGAGCGATACTCTCCGGTTCGACCTTTCCCTTCGCCGTGTTGTACTCTTAGTTCTGTTGTCTGCCCTGCAGCGCGCTTTCCACGCGCATCCGCTGCATCCTCCAACCATCCACTCGCCTCCAACTGTATACCCAGTCGTTTGTACCCATGCGGACCGGTTTGTTTCTACTCCGAGATGGTCTCGGATCCGTGCGGCGGTTTTCCCTCCTGCAAGGCGTTTACGTTTACAGCCAGGAAATGTTATGTCTACGAAGTTCGCCCGACCGCATCGTGCCTTGCCTTTCCTGTATCGTTTGTCACAAATAGTCCTTGGATTAATGCATATTTTTTATTTATTTTCGTATTGTTTTCAGAGTGTGCAGAGATTGGAATTATTAATTGTTGGTGTTTCCGCTGAAATAAAATAGTTACCTACAATTGTAAGGTACACAAATCTCTGATCGAACCCGAGACGTCTAAATATTTCCTGTTAACAGTTCACTCACGAATGGCGACCCCACATATTGGGTCATCCTGACCATATTCAGTCAATCATCTCTCACTCTCGTGGGTCACGTCACCGCAGGGATCAGAAAAAGTCGCAACGTGGGTAGTTCCAATAGTCATGCGTCAATCTTCCCCAATTTTCTGCTGGGGCAGCTCGAGGGCATTAAAAAAAAAAAAGAAAAAATGCTCTAGCTTGGATATTTCGGCTAGGAAGAAAGAACGGTCGTTTTTTATTCCCTTTGATGCACCACTCGATCTTCGTCTTCGTTTTTATCCCGTGCGGACGTTGTCGTTGCTGTCATGTTTGTTGACGTCGTCTCTCAGGGATGCGTTTAAATGCCGATCGATTATTCTCCTCCATTTCCTCTCCTCGTCCTCTTCTTCTCATATTCTTCTGCTCGTTTTCTCTCTTCTTAGCTCGACTTTTATGGTCTTAGCTGCAAGAACTACACGATAAAATCCATCGACAATTTTCTACCGCATTCGGCTAATTTTATTTTCTTCTTTTCCTCAAACTCTCCTTCCTCTCTCTCTCTCTCTCTTATTTCTGCTTCATTTAGTTTTATTCAATATTGGCCACGTCTACGCTGTAGCCTCCTCATGTATATACGCTTCTACTGTTTCAGCTATGTATTGCTGCGCAGCATAAAGTGGAGCAGGTGTGCACGGATTACCACATACACGAACGCACAAATGCGCTTTCTCAGGTCTTTACAACGCGATCGTGTTCTCCCGGACGATGCTTCTGCCGCGCGGTAAACTACATCGTACTAAAACGAGATAGAAACGTGAAACAGAGGATGGAGTGGTACAATTCCATCGACGGCATGGTACTACACGAAACGAGTGCTCGTTGCGAGATCAACGACTCGATCAAATCGGCTTTCGAGGAACTCGACTCTGGGCACGGTGCGCTCGCGGTGCGATGCTTTCCTCTTCGGTGCAGGAGGAGAACGAAGGGAGGAACCGATTCGAGAAGATCGTGTAAGAAGACCAGAGCGAGCGGCCAGCGGACGACCTCCGTACGTCCTTCTCCCTCCGCTCGTTCTCCTCTCGGTTCTTCTCACCCGGCGCCGCGCATCTGCGGCTCTTCTATTTCTCCATTTATTTTTCCTTGCTTCCGAGGTGAACATCTCCGAGACCGGAAGAACGACTCCTTTCCAGTGCCACGAAAAAGAAAAAAAAAAACTCGAGCCAATGGAAACACGTTGAAGCGCCCCGTATTCGGACAAAACGCTTCGGAGAATCCGGAGTGACTATGGTACCGGGAAGATGTAGCTGATACTCGAGAAAAAAAAAAAACAGAAGAAAACGCCATTTTCTCTTCCACCTCGGGCTTTCTATGAGTCTCCTCGTAATTCCCCAATTTCCCTTTTCTTGCAGTACAATCGCGTCCGACAAATGTGATCTCGTTCGGATGGAAAACGATGAGCGCCGTCGAGCTTGTCGGTAATGTGCTCATTCGGAGTTTCGGATTTAGCGATCTATAAGTTCCAGTTGGACGTAACGATACGCCATTTTCGATATCGGTGACATTCGTATGAACGTGGATAAATTATCATTCGAGGGTAGAACGAAAATGACATTCTGAAAAATTGGTCCCGATAAAATGGCATCGAAGAAGATGAAGAACAAAATTCAGGCAACTCATGGGGACGGAATAGTTTATGATAGGAATCCGTAATTTTTTTTTTGGATTCAATGTTAGCCTACGTATTAGGGAAGGACATGAAGTTGGTTACGTTGTATGTGACGCTTTAAGACGTTCTCAGGTTTAACGGGGGTAAACCGGAGAATTTAGCACGAAGCGCGAGTAGATAGAGTGCATTACTCGTTCCTAAACGAGCAGCCGGTGGATTACGTCGTCCCGGTTAGATCGTGCGAGTTCTCATCAAACCGGGACAGTCCGAAGTTTCAGAACCAGAGAGAACTCACCCGCCGCCCAGCAGCTGGGATTAGGTGCACGTGCTCGACCGTGCGTTCGCATATTTTACAGAGCGGATAATATCTCGCGAGTATATAGGACAGTTGGGGGTGTGAGCTTTGTTTGCTCAGATTCTGAGGAGGCGAGAGATGTCCCGTAGTTATATGGATATTAGACGTACGGTATAGACGATATTACGACATCGAGGGTGCGATCCGTATGAGAAATACTCTCTTCGCCATCGAATAACGGTCGTCGCAATTCCATCCCAAAATTTTGCTGCAATGACCGAATTGCAGTTGAAGGAATCTCCAAATTTATCAATAAAAGGGAATAATTTCTTTCTATATAGCTAATGTCCCAAACATAATTTTCAAAATTGTAGGTTAATTAGCACAATCCATTGACTTATTTTTTAACCAGGCCATTTTTCGTCTTCCGGTGTGGGTATGGCTGCTCAGCCGGGGACTAGAAGGTTGAAAATAGAGATTTGCGAAACGTTCCGCCGTCACGCAGATCCAACGATCAGGAGGGTGCTGGAGGGAAGTGTAGGTTTGAGTGCCGTTGGTCGCTTAGGGAGAAATTTCTTTTCTATTTTAATTTTTTTTTTTTTTCGTTTCCATCCTTCCCGGTGTCCGTGCGTGCCTGTGCCCATCTCTTCGTATTTTGTCGGCGGGCCAGTGTGTAGGTAACCTGTTCAGGGACGGTGCAGTGGTTACGGGGAGAAAAGAGGGATCGTCGTTCAGGAAAAGAATGGCGGATCGGGAAGGGGCGGCAAATGGGGGGGGGGGGGGGGGGGCTTCGAGTGCTGGGGGTGAGAGGCTCAGTGGCGCACGGTGTAAGGAGGAGTCGCCCCCTGCGCGTTCCAGTGAATGGATGGACTCTGGGAGTATTTCCTAATGACTACCGGGAGGGTGAGTGTACGATGCACAGTCGGGATGCCGTGGGGTAGCCGACGGTAGCACGAGGAGGTAGTTCCTAGCCCTGAGAGTAGTGGCGTCGGTGGTGGTGGTAGTAGTGGTCGTGATGGTTGTAGTGGTGCGGTGACGGCACGGCTCTCCCACGGCGGACGGTCGATACGCCGATGTACTAATGACCCGTACGAAGTCGGGCCAACAGACTGCTGGCTAGACGCGATGGCACCGTGAGCCGGTGCTCACAGTCGCTTTGCCGTTCCAACTGCGCGCTGTTCTCTCACACCGCCGCTTGCTTTTCATCCCTCAATTATAAATTGAATTACACGCGGTCCCCTTGCTCAGCAAGCTTCGCGCTACGAAAGAGGGGCGCTGGGGGTTGGGGGTTGGGGGGACATTGATGTGCCTGCTGAAAATGGCTGAGGTTTTATATTTATGCTTGGTGGATCAGAATTGGATAATTACTAAAGGGTCATTGGTCAGGCCCTGTTGAAATTTTGACAAGAAAAACGGCTCTTGTTGAACCGGTCTCCACGATTCCATGGTTTACGGTTTCCGCACAAAAATTGTGAGTTCTGGTTGGTATCTGGGTAGTTGAGGATAAATCATTGACCTGTCTCGATTCGATTGTCCAGTTTGGAGTTCAGCCGGGAAACCTCATTTTTTACCTACGCGGTATTGTTTAATTTGGGATTGAATGTGACGGCACTTTGAGCTTTGTAATTGATGGATGGATGAAGAAGAGCGTTTATCGGAAATTTGACTAATTGGCTGAGTGATAGGACAGTTTCGTTATCAGTGTAGATACGTGTTCCAATTCTGATATCATTGATCGTTCATCTCGGGGTTGACGATGTGGATGAGGTTGGCGAGAGCTGAGGAAGCTAAACGTTCACCGAAAAGTGCTTAATTAGTAATAATCAGTAATGGATAGGTTTCGCTTCGGGGCGATTCTCGTTAACCACTTAAACCGCAGCAACCACCAGTAGCAGTTCCATGTTGGCGTGTCCGTTGGGTAGCGAGCTACTCACTCCGCTGGAACCTTCAAGACTCTCGATTTCACTGACTCTTTAATAACTCGTTATTAAGACGACTTTATATCCGAGAGTGAAACGCACACACAGTGAGATAAGAAGCGGAGACGAGAGGGAAAAGAGACAATCGTGATAATGTTTGTAAAAGAAGATGACAAGACTGCTATTCCAAACTGGATAGCGATCTACGTCCTAAACAAAAACACCCATCATTATATGGTGTTGCATAAACCATCATTAGTCATTCGTACGCAGACGTCATCGGTAATCGTCTGCCACTTAAGCTTCCAGCGATTATTTATTCCCATATGCGCCTTGTTTCTTATCTCAAGCGAGTAGAGGATTCTGACAAAAAAAAAGTTCCCCGAAAAACATATGGGCACTTCAGACAAATCCCTACATCATTTTTCCCCTTTTCCGAGCACCGATTCTAAAAATACTGTCCTACCGAACATGAATCCCCCTCAATCATCGCGTTGCGGTTGTCGACTGTCGATGCCTCAACTCATCAGAACCGCACAAGCATTCGCTTCGTTGGAATGTCGTTGAAAAATTGACATCAGGGATCTGTCAATGAAATTCTACTTACGGTAACTTGCACGTTTAATCGTAGAAAAAAATGACTAGTCATTTTGTTCGACTGATGGTAATAAAGCCACTGGAAAAAAAAAACGACCTGGAAAGCAACAGGAGTTTTTTTTCACCACTTCAGTTCTAATTTCAGTAAAATAAAGGAGTCTCAGGTACTTCAACTAACCACCATATCCATGTGTCCTTTGTCGCTTGGTCGTTTTTCTGGTTTTCAGACTTTAATCGCCGACTTCAACTCATCTCTACCATCACTTATGCCAACACACAGACGTACCCACACACGCGCACATACAAATACAGTTGGACAGCTCAGAGAGAACGATTGTCGGTGGGCGTTGGTGTGTCCCTGTCGAGGTGATGTGCTAGTTGGTTTCTCTCCGTGTGTCCATCCTGTCCTAGGTCCGACCACACGGACGTAAACGCACTGTACACCGAGTAGTATGAGGCTCGTGGTGTTAGTAGTACATCCAGCGATCCATGCTTCTGCTGTCTGGCTACCTACCAACCTACCGACCTAGCTTCCTACTCGACTCTCGGCTACTGGATCCCGGAAGTGACGTCACGCTCATTGTAACATCCCGTGGTTGGCTGGTGGGTTGGCGAGGAGCTGCTACTGCACACATAGCCTCGTTCCGCTGGCTCTTCATCTCTTCATTCCAGTTTCCATCTTCTTTCATCCTTCGCAATGTCTCCCATCTCCTTTTCCGAGTTTCTTTGACTCCCCCTCCTCCTTCAATGTACTTCGTTCGCTGTGCTCTTTCCTCTTCTGTCCTTAGCTTCTCCCACTCGGTGTCTCACGACCCGCAGACCAGACTCGACCTCGTCTAATGCGTGCAGAGACGCGGTTGCTTGTCTTCCATTATACCCGGCGTTGTAAGCCAACGAGCAGTGAAAGCAGGGGACCGGGGGAGGGGTTATGTCAGTACATGCATGCTTACGTGCTCCATAGTTATCCGCGGGTTTATGTATGGGACAATTCACACCAAATCGACCTGGGTCTGACCCTCGACCTCTCGGATATGGTCCATGATTTTTTATGTTGGTGGTCCACGCTCAAAGAAAAGCAGAATTTTTTTTTTTTTCACTTTTCCTTCATCACATTTCCACGTTTTCAACGTTTAAAAAAAACTTTTATCAATTAGAAAAAGCCAATACTTTTTCTTTTAATCTAAAAAAATGGTTCTTGCTTTAGAGTTTGAATAATGACATAAATAATCACTGACTAAATTTGAGAGATCAAAGGTCAGAGCCATGTCGAGTTGATGTGGATTACCCTATATGTACGGGGATAAGGAGGCACTGGTCGGATTTACGCGCTTCTTCGTAATGAGCGTGCGAGTAGGAAGTTAGCGTTTGTTCTGTCCCTTGTATCGTTCTCGCTTGCGCTCAACGTAACCAACTTCCTCTGCGTATGGGTGAGCGCTTTTCCTCAGGTACCTCGTGGCGAGTGAGTTGTTGCCTCAGCTTTCCTTCCTGCAGCCCCGTTTAATGCAGACTCCACGAGTGCTCCGCGAGTTTCGGGCCAAATCTAAACAATTGCTCGCTTTTCTTTGGGAAGAGAGTGAGAGAAAGAGAGAGAGAGAAAGAGAGTGAGTTTACCGCTCCGTGCTGGTAATAATTGCAGTTGAAATTCACTTAAACTGCAGTTGCGGAGCAATGAATGCCCAAAACGAATTCGCAGTCGTTAATCTCTTCCATTGCGACGCTTGCTTCCAATCGAATTCGCGAATACCGTAATTAACCCATCCACGCGATTTTATTCTATGGAGTTTCATTTGTTACTTTACAACAGGAAATTTATGACGGAAATGAAAAATAAAACTCAAACTCTACATTCATATCTCAAGGTTAATTTTAATTCAGTCTATTCCAATTTATTAATTACATTAACAGAAATTTTATTTTAAAAAATAATAATTAACTCGATGCAATTAAAGGAGATATGAACAAATGAAATATTTTTGACATCCTGACGAGAAAATCTGTGATCATCGTACAGATGGCATCACGTGAAACTTCGTTGGTTTAATACCGGCAGCGTTTCCGCGTTCGCGAATCCGAGTATCGATTTCGTCAGCGATGAATCATCACGATTTTTTTCTTTCCTTTTTTTTTCTCTATATACGTCGAATCGCTCGGAATGCTTGCCACCGGCATTCGAAACCGTTTCCATCGATCAAACCGCAAAACGCACGACCCAAACGTGATTCGTCGTCGGCCATGTATGCATACATATATAGATATGTGTAAAAGCGTATGTGTACGAGAGTGTGAACTCACACAGCGACATTCAATTCGGATTCGGTTCGACGAAATATATAACCTGTTCGCCGATATTTCCCCGAACGAAATCCTGAATCGATGCTTTCACCCCTTTTATTTTAGTCCTTTTTCGTGCTTCCCTCGGAAAATTCTACACCTTTCCCTTTTTCCTTCGCCGCAATTGCTTCCGGGTTTCTTAACGTCAACACGAATTCGGGGCTCGCACTTTTGCCACGTGTTTCTCATCTTCGTTCCACCCGCACGATAAAAAGGATACGTAAAATTTTCATTTCAACAAAATAGCCACGAAGGTCAACCGAATTTTTTTGTTAATTGGGAAAAAAAATGTATTTTTATTTTATAAAACATTTGTGGTAAATTGACAAAAAAATTGTGAAAACGATTTTCAATTTTTCTTCATTTTACTTAAAAAAAAAGGATAAGGCGAATTTACAGTTCATTCAAGAAATCAAATGACAGGAAGATGCACGCTCGGGGTCTTCCTGTAATTCAAACAATTTTCCTGTTATATTGGAGGAATGGAAAAGCTATGCGAAGAAATGAACAGGAAGAGCAGGGGAATAGCGAAGCATCAGCGAAGTACACGAAGAGGAACTGGGCAATTTCTATTCCGACGTGGTCAAAGCGAGTCTCGAGGATTCTTATGAACCTCTTTTCGTTGCTACAGCGCTCTTCGCCCCCCTTTAAGCCGCCTTCGATTCTCCTCTCGCTACGAACACCGCAAGTTTGCCGGTCGAGAAATATTTTTCGTGTTCCTGCAAATCCACCATGAGAATTTTTTAGAATAAAAATTTTCAATCTTCGCCTCAATGTTGAATAAAAAGAAATGTTCATTTACAAAAAAATCTTAATTTTAATAAGTTCTGAGATTTCTGACATGGATCATAATTAATATAAATTTTGAAAATTAATCATTCAATTATTCAGCGCGAAAAAATCGTGTGAAAGCTCGAAAAAAAATGAGTCTTTATTTGTTGAGTCTGCTGAAGAGGATCTGCTAGTGTGAATCCGAATTTGTGTTTCGTGGGGATGGTTTTGGGTTGCTCGTGACGACCGGAATACGAATTCAGTGTGAGAGGGTAGTGCAGAGTGGAGAGTATAAAAGGAGAGCGGGAAGGGTATACGGGAAAAGGGAAAAGGGACAAGAATGCGTCGAGAATTACTCCGTATCCTGGCATGCCGTCGTTGTCATGCATATATCTGAGCGTTCTAAAGAATGTCGCAGAGCTTATTCGCGTATATACGCGGATTTACGTATATATCATCTCGGTGGCACTCGATGATTTTCTTTTATGGCTATTGTAAAGTTGGCTATGGAGATTCGCAGTACACGTGGTTTGAGTGATGTACGTGCATTGTTTTACAATTCTGGGAAACGAGCTGCGCGTGAGTGGCGAACGTATATCGCAGGAAAGTGGAGAACGTAGCTAGAATTACAGGCAGACTGAGTACCCGGAGTTACAGCGTACGACAGCCATTTTGTTCGTCGAAGCGATGAAAAAAACATGTAAAAAATGAAACTGCAGCTCCCAAGGGTTGTTTCTCTGATTCCTGCAGTTTTTCTGCTACAGTCGAGAAGCAAGTGCACCGAGGTATGCCCCCGCACTATGAAATACCGTAGAAAATTCAACAAACCACCGAGAGCGAGTACTCCGCAATGTTGTAAATAATGCCGGAAAGTTTTATACACGGCGTAAATCACTTTGGTGGCCAATTATGGGATTAATATTTATGGTCAGTGATACGTACAGTTATACGGTGCTACGGGGAGCGCTGCATCACCAGAGCTTTCGACTATCCACCTGGGAGACATTCACTGGCTTTCTGTGTCATGCATATATGGACAGAAAAGTCACATTTTTCGTTTTGTTTCGTCGTACTTTGTAAGGAAGAGCCAAAGGAATGGATAATTAAAGTCATTTGTATGGAGATGAACATTTTCCATAGTAGACAATTCTGTTTTTATGCAGTAAAGTTTAAAAAAAGAAGTGGTAAAAAAAAAATTAAGTGATGTATCAAAAAATCGTTCGCTGTGTGATAAAGATTGAAAATCCCCGACCACGAGCTGCGGGTTTGCCTCGAAACCTTGAAGATGTATTTCTATCCACGCGAAAAGTGGGGAAGGGAGTTAAGAGCACAAGTTCGACATCGTTATTTCTAGAGACACGCTTCTGCTCCAATGCGACTCTAGAAATCTATAGAAAGCGCGTTTGCTCCGCAATGCCGTGACCTACGACTAATAGACTCTGCCAAGCAGCATTAGCGGTAGAGTCAACGTCACGCTACGACTGCGAGCCCGAAATGTGTTGATGTCAACGAGACTATTAACCTTTGATTAATTACCGAACTATTATGTTACTATCAGTATCCGATTGAGTAATTATTTTCGATTTTCAGTGAATACTTTCTGCATTGAAAATTAATTTAATAAATAAGTTTCTAAAAGCGGAAAACAAATTAAAAGAAAAAAAATTAAAAAATTATTACAATATTTTATCATGTCAAGTATGAAAAATTATGGCGATGGTATTTAAGCACAGAGTGTGCCGCTTTAAACGTTACCATAAATTTTAGATCCAGAAGCGAATTGAGCACCACTGACCTACCGCACGACCTGCTCAAGCGCACGCCACGACCTATGGCAATGTTTAATAATTCGCCCCGGGACGTCGAGGACGAGAACGACGGTGAGGCTCGTCACTCGCCGTTGTTGCGCAATCGATTACGTCATTAACAACCCGCCGAGATAATTGCGTCCGACGGATTCGATTCGCGTTGCTGCCGCCGCCGCCGCCGCTGCTGCTGTTCCTGCCCCGCGTCGTTGTACCGCCGCTGCTCCGTTGCTGTATTACGTCTGCATGCATTGCACTTAACGCTGCAGTTGCCTGCATGCACCAGGCTGCACTTCGCGTCGTGCCAGATCGCGAGATCGACTTCGTGACGATTCCGCGCTCGACGAGCGTGACCCGAAGGCCGGTTATGATCTCCCGACGTACGCGGTGGCCCGAAACCTCTCGTATTAAGTATCCGTATCTCGGTTAAGTAGAATTCGTTTTTTTTCCATTTTTTTACTTTTCACTCTTCTAGGTTGCCGCAATTATGAGGCAAACCCCTGCATAATAGCAAAATATATAAAAACAGGCCGTAAAAATCGTTAATGGAATTTTTTCAGATTTTTTGAAAACTGTCCAAAAATAATAAAATTGATTTTTGAATATTGTAATCAATAATTTTGCGAAAAAATTAATATTTTTATTATTTTACACGCAATTCAATTAATCGAAGATCAGTGTTCGATTGTATTGGGCTGCAGATGCTGATAAAAAAATATTAGAAACTCGACCTGCATGTGATAAGAGCGTGTTAATTGTCCTAAAATGATTTCTTATCGTTATCGATTTTATGAGCTTCTAGTACTCACGAATTTTTCTCGGAAATAAGTCTTATCACTTGAAGCATGATGATACGTGGTAGACGAGTTTAAAAACGTGTGTGTGTGTGTGTGTGTGTGTGTGTGTGGGGGGGGGGGATATTTCATTCAACATGGGACATACACCCGAGAGTGTCCAACCAGCCATACCGGACGTTTGATAATAATGTATACAGATATATAGTTTTACAGCGTGTATATTTCCATTTCCATCGTTCACTCATGAATAAACATTTTTATTAAAGCATTTTTCCGGCGTCAGTCCTCGTGCCCGGTGCGCCGAACGCGTTTTCGTTCGTTCGTTTTGTTCTCGCCACGCTTCCATAACATTGTCCAATTATTTATTCAATCAGCAGAGCCGATACATTTTCTATTTATACGTTATTTGTACATAGCCGTGTAGGATTTAATTGAAATGTATCTCGTACGTGTAAACAATTGGCGTAACGAATATATTATCCTATTTGCCTGTATTTCCATGTAAACGAGTTGCTAAATATTTTTTTTACATTTTTTTGTTCCAGGTAAAAAACGTCTTGGTAGCTCAAAGATTAATTGAAATTTCAAAATGAGTAAGTTGCATAATATTTTTATTTAATAATGCGACGCTGTATAATTTTTTTCCAGTCCTTAATTTTTATTTTTCTAATACTCCCTTCAGAAAAATCATGCATTTTTCCTTCTCCCGAATTTCCTTATTTTTTTTTTACTTTATTATTGTTTAAAAAAAAAAAATTTCTGGACAGGAAATTAGTGTGGTACCCTTTTTGTCCGAAAACTCAATTTCCTAGTGGGAAAAAAATAAATAAAAAAAATAAAAGTGAAGATTCGCCGCGGTAGTGCGGTAAAAGCACGACGTGAAGGAGACGCAGGGTAAACGACGGAGAAAGGCAAGAAGGAAAGTGAAGTGGTTAAACGAAGGAAGATAGAGAGAGAGAGAGAGAGAGAGAAGAAGGAAAATAGAATGGAGAGGAAGATGCGGCGAGAAGAAGTGAACGCAGCAAGGCAAATTTCCCGTCCAATTTCGCATCCCACCCGCCGCCGCAGCTGCCGCTGAAGTCTTAAATCAATTGCTGCTCGGGCTAAGGTTGCACTCAACTCTATAATTAGTTGGGGAAACCCCGAAGCTCGTGGCTGCTGGTGCGTTGGTAGTAGTGGTGCTGTTGCAGTCACTCTCTCTCTCTCCTTCTCGCCGGATTTAATATCTTAACACCCCTTTAACGCGCCTCGAAATTCGTCCTGTTTCCGTTGGGAAGTCGTGCGCGGCGGCGCCAGTACTACCAACATACAAGTGCACCAGCGGTGCACGAAACTTCACATAGACTCCACCGCCGTTCTGCGCACTGTCGCTCCGGAGTTTCGAATTTACCGAAACTCCTCAGCTATACTTATATACTGTGTCTCAACAGCCGTCTAAATTTTGTCTTCGACCTCTCAATGTTTCCTCGCTGTGTGTGAATTTAACTCCCACAAAACGAGACTCCGTACACCGCTCACTTTGATCCAACGAATTCACAGTCATCCTAAATACTCGGAAAATGCCATTGGAATGTACACAGAGTTAAAAGTTTCGGGAAAATCGCGTATTCGTTAATTGGTAAAGTTGTAATTAATCTGTTCTTCCATTTAACCGAAGGGGATGTTTATCAACACTGTTATAATCCGAAAGTAAATACGCCGGTGAACTAACGAGTTTCACATCTTAATGCTTCTTAATGGTGAAGGATTTGCTGTTTGAGGCGAGTTTCTTCTTGTGATGGTGAAGAAATTTGTTAACCTCGTGTTTCGGGAAAAGTATTTCTTTCCATCTAAGTTCAGTGGTCATTGGAAATCTACTGGATTTTTTTTGTCAGGAGATTTTTCATTAAATTGAAGAATCGTTTGACAAAAATGTTGCCTTTTGCCACGATAATTTGTCATGTCGTGTCCGTTGTTGGATCGACTAGAACCCAACCAATCTCATTGCTCAGATGGTTGTCTCCACCATTTATTCAGCTACCCCAACTCTGTTTTCGTTATTCTTGCATCCGAGATTGGATTCATTGGTGGGAGTTATCCGAAATCGTTCTAGGAGAGACAAGGGTATCCGGAATTGAATAAGTGAATCTGATGAAAGCGGCTCGCATCTGGAGCCTCGAGGGTTCAACTTCTTTCAATCATTACCTCCGTCTCCTTCTTTCCTCCTCGATAAAACAGCTCTTCTTTCCTTGCGGACGTAATTAGTCTTCGTCAACGACGGGTGAAATCAGTTCTCTGCTTAACTGAAGCTGAATCTAGCTCCCGCTGGTGGACCAACCATGAAGAGCCCCTCCGCACATGGAACGGCGGTTCGCTTCCACCGGGATAAGGAATGTTTCCAATGGCGGAGGGTGCCGACATCAGTCGGTCCACTTGGAGGCAGAAAATTGAGCGACTCGACTCTTTCCCTCTTCACCCTTCTGCCCATCTCCCATTGCCATTATCTTCGCTGAACGATTACGGGAATTCTTCAAAGACACTACGGGAATGAGGCTATTGGGCCAGGAGAACGAATATTTCTTGCGACTGTCTGTCTTCTCAGTTGACCCCGAGCCTCGGTGAGGCTCCCTGTCGATTTACCCCGATCGTTAGCTCAGCTCGACTCACCCTGTTACGAAACACAATTAGTCTTGGTCACCGGGTTGAAATCAGGTTCGCAACAGGGTCTATCTAAGAGCGGTAATAGTTACCAAGGGAAGCTGTAGGATCAGCGGGTGGAGCTACGGGAAGCGACATGCACACGAGGACGGATGGGATATCTACCTCGTCGGAGGGTCATCGATCAAGTTCTAATTCCGGTTGCGAAGGAGAAGGTGAAATCCGGTGCCGAGAGTCCGTTCGGTACGTCGACGAACGTCGACGAACGATTCATTCGATTCGACGCTGATTCACTTTGTCGTGTCATACTGTTCCGCGCTCGTGGCATTTAGTCTCTGCTGAAAATGTATTCGGGTTAAAGGTCACAAGGCTTTGTGAGCTCATACGCGTGACATATAGCTTTATTTTTAAAACGTATTAAGATAGATCCCAGCAAAAATCAAGTATCCCAAATGCCAGTAATCGAATAATGGGTCAGGCCATATTAATAAACTAAACATCAGAGTCTGGCCGACTTCTTGGCTGAGAAATATGTTCGGGAGTTGAAGTTTCATCGGAAAATATTGTGCATAGTTAATAAGAACACCTTGAAATAGTTGGGTAGATTTATGAATCAAGATTATCCGCTCTAAAGACACGAAAGGTTAGCTTGTACATTTGACATAAAGTTTTGTTTTTGAGAGCATTAGGATTGATTGGAAGAATAGTCGAGTATTCGAAATGTCAGCAATCGTATAATGGGTCAGCCAATATTGGCATGCGTTGGAGCAACAGCTGGTGACAACTTGTGACTTCATTTTTGGGGCGGACATTTTAGCAGCTTAGCAGCGGTTGATGCTATGATGGGAATGAGCAGTAGGGTTTCACTGCACTTCGCTGATGGCCATGATTACACGCCAGGGGAAAACATCTGTTCTCGCAGATGTTGCTGCCACGCGTCTGCACGGCCTGTAGGTACAGGAGGCCTCGTAGGTTGTCACATTTTTTTCAAAGACCTGACATTGTAGCAACGTAGGATGAAAGGTACGATGATGTATGTTTTGTCATGCGGAATACCAATTTTCGATACCCATCACAAATTTTGTCACAGGGAGGTCAGCATATACTGCACTTAAAGAAAAATTGAATCAATCATATTTGACGCAAGTTTATTTTTGTTGCATTTCATAATTTCCAGACTTAGATAAATTCTCTAATAGCCCCAATTTTTTTTTTTGATTCGGTGAAAATGTCTTTAACCAATGAAAAAATTATGAACTCCTGGGTTATGCTTCAAAGTTTCATAAGGAAATGATTGATCTTTGTTTCTCGTTAAAAGATAGCGAGGCTATTGAATTTTTGAGAGTGGTCGGAATTTGATTTTCAATTTGTCTGAATCACTATTTCAAAAATCGGTGACCGATCTCGATGTAGAACGTGTATCAGTTTTTCATGTATTGTAATTTTCAGACACTTCTGAAGTGCCAATGACTGTGCAGTTCGTCTTTAACGCAAACTTATGCTTGCGGTTAGCAGACGGCACGCGTCCACTTTCGTTTTTCTCGGCGTGACCCGATTGCCCGATCACGTTTGTGTGTTCGTTCGTTCGCCCGGATCGAGGATAATGGAATTCTCCAGTCTAGCGAAGGACACGAACGGTGGTATGTAGGTGCACGACGACTGGAAAATTATGCGTCAGGACTGATTAAAATAGAAATTCTTCTTGGTCATCACTTTTCTCGGCTGTTTTCATAATCCGCGTGCATGAAGATGTGTGCAAAATACTGAAGCCGCAAGTACCTTTTTTATTCCACGATAGAAAACTAGTATTTTTACAACAACAAAAATATCAAAAATCATATTTCATTTTTTTTCGTCGTATTATCTGTATTACAAAATTTAAAAAAAAATTATTAAATGATATTTATTTTTCGACACTTGAATCAAATTATTTATTTCTTCTATAAACTTTAGTTAAAAATGGAATCCATTGAAATCCATTATGTTTTGCACTTTCATATTGTTCATATTTCTTGGAGTCATAAAATGGTACGAAGAAATACGTAGCAAACCCGACTATCTTATCGCGCCGGTAGATACACAAGTAAAAAGGTGGAGTGTGCATATATGTACACTTTTATTGATCGAAAGTGAAACGTGATAGAGAAAGGTTGCAAGAAATTTGACCCGACTAGAATTACCATCGTTGTTGCAATAAGTGGCGTTTTCTTCTTCTTCTTTCTTTTTTTTTTTTTTTTTAAATCTCATTGTCTCGATTGTATAGCTTCGTCCACTTCGTCTTTTCTTGGTAATTCCAGAGATATCGACGAGAGCCAAGTTAATTATCCGCATACGGGCACTCGGGCAGATACGATCACGTATTGGGAGCTTTGCTCGGCCGTGATAAATTTCGTTTATCGTCGAGACGTCGACACGGTCGTGGCGGCCCCGTTTGTTACCGCGTAGAATCGATTCGATCGCTCGACCTTATTAGATATCGACAACTGCAAGTCTTATAGCGCACCGTATACGTTCGTGAGGTATACGATTGTTCTATCTGTATTTGTGCAATTGCCACGAGGCATCTTTCGATAATTACTATATCCGAAGTAACGAATGTTGCGTCGATCGACAATTGACCGCACATTCAATTTCATTTCCAACATTCTGCGGCAAATGATTAATATATCGATCTTCGGGGTATGATTATTGGCTTTCTCATACAATTTTTCACTCTGGCCTGTTAATAGGATATTTTCGAAAATTTATAGAACGATAGAATTCGAATTCCACAATTTTTATTTATTTTTTTCAGTTCATATCCGAACAACAATTAGTTTTTTTATTCGATGCATTTACCGATTCGTCCAATTCGTTACATTGTCGATACTCGATTGCACTCTCCGCTTTTATTTCCGAACGGCAGCACGTTCCTGATTTTTACGAGTACCGAGTATCCGTGCAAATAGAGAAAAATCAGGATGAAATAGTGTCGTGGATTTTATGGGAAGTTTCCTGGTGCTTCATTTAGTTGAAAATTCATTTTACAAATTGTTGAATTCTAATTAATATGTTTCCAACGGCTTGACAAAAATGCTGATGATCTTTTTTTTTTGAAAAACAAGTTGTTTTTTTATTTTATCAAACTCCCGATTTGTTCAATCACTGATTCGTTACATTGTCGATACTTGACTGCACTCTCTGTTTTTATTTCCGCGCGGCGGCTCTTTCGTGATTTTTACGAGTACCTATCCGTGGAAATAAAGAAAAATCAGGATGAAATAGTATTGTGGGTTTTATGGGCAATGTCCTAGTGCGGTGCAGTGAAGGGTATCGTTTCGAGGAAACGACGGGCCATTAACGTGAAAGAAAAAACGAAGTTTGTAGGGTCCAAGGGTTGCGTATAAATACCAAAAGGCGAAGAAAAAAAAAGCCAAAAAAATAGCAAACGAGAGGCGAAGGGAAGACGAACAGCGCAAAAGTAGTAGCGAAGTAACGAGATTTACGGTTTAATCGATGGCACAGATCTTTGTTTATTTCTACGTAGACGTGACTGAGGTATGTATAGAGGAATCGTGACGGGTTTTGCTTGGCATTTTTATTCTCCTACGACGGTGCAGTATGGCTGTCGTATAGTTTACCGTATCTATCGGGTATCGGATCGCTCAGGTCGATGGAAATAAAATAGAGAACCAAGTGCGTCGACGCGGAAAGCTCAAGAGGTGGAAAGGTAGTGAAACTTTGTCGCGTCGAGACATCGCCTCGCACCTTTTTCCTCTCTTCTTTCGTTATTGTCAACAATATCCTTTTTTCCCTCTATTATTAAAGCGAATTAATTTGACGGTTTGGAAATGGGTCGACAGCACAGGTGTTTTTTTTTTACACTCGATGTCGTCACTCTGAATTTCGTTGAATTAATTGCTTACATTTTTGACTAAAGTGAACTGGCTTAAAATATCAAATATTTAAAAAATAAATTTGTCGTTGTTTTTAAAAAAAAATTTAAGTACAGTTTGAGAACGTAATAGTTAATACTATTTTTTGATAGAACAAATGTGACGTCAGCTAGACAAACCGGTATTCCTTTTATCCTTGTGTACCTCCTCCGCTGACCTCATCACCTCCGTGACTAAATTCTCGCAGGTATCTCGTACCGAGACGAGATCGTGACACACGATTTCACGCACACTTATTAAATTTCTTCGTGTTGCTCAACGTAGCTATTTTACAACAGCACGTGGCAGAACGTCTCGATGAGGCGTCGATGATAGATATCACGAACTGACTGAATGTGTTTATTATGATCATCATTATCATTCGGTTTTCTTCCGATATTACCTCATTCGTACCTGTTTACTTATAGTCCTCGAATGGTGTATCGGTAAGTGCTTATCTACCTCAGTGACGCATCAAAATCATTGTGGATGAAATCACTAATGGATAGACAAGAAGCTTGTTTGGTTTTTTAAATTCCATTCGATTGATTCTATCAGTTTATTATTCTTCTGTCGTATTAATTTTTTTTCACAATTAAATTTTGATAAATGAAAAAATAATCACCACTTCTCCTTCGTGATACTGTGTTAAAAAAATTGCTGATAATGTATGAGAAAGAAAAGAGAACACTGTTCGCCTGCTTTTTTTTTTTTAATACCAGGAGGTAACAGGTTGCAGGTCAGGTTGCCGGCAACGTTGCCATATCTCGATTGCGTGGCCTCTGCCCCAAAAACCAGGTATTAAATGATGAGTAAGCGAAAGTATAATCTACGATTGTACGTATTCCTAGAAACAAGAGCAACAAAATTTAAAAAAAAAATTATTTCGTTCATTGCACAAATTTATTCTGATAAAAAATATTAAAATCTAAAAAAAATTTTTTTTTCCAAAGATGCGAGGTAAGAAAAAGACACATTTTTGAGAATTGGGCAATGAATTTATTTGAATCCAGCAAAATATGAAATTTCGAAAATTTTCGTTTTATCGAAACACTAGTTTTATCTTATCCATAATCGAACTTTGAAAAATCGATATTTTGTTATTTTCATGGGGGGAAAATTTCCCGACTAAATTCTATACAGAATTCATGTTTGATTTGAGTTTAGATAGATGAAGTCGATGGCTTGGAGGATCAGAACCTCGAAGGACTCGAAGATCCCGAGGCTTATGTACCGACCAATGGAAATATTTTGATGTGCTTGGGGTTACAAGTGGTTGGGTGAAGGTATAGGAGGCCAAAAGAGCGAAGGAGAGTCTGGGCAGAAAAGGAGCGTGACTGAGAAGAAATGATAGATAGAGTAAGGTACCGACCGGTACCAGTGGGCCTCCCCAATTCGGAGGATCTCAGGTATCCCTACAACATGAAGAAAACGCGCGTGTTCGTTTCTGGTGACGGGATCGACTTTGTACACGTGGATGTGCATCCACGAATATATTCATGAAAATTCGATTGCCATCGCAGTAAAAAGACCCGTGGGCGAGGCGATAGAAGATTTCGAGGGTATATTGACAGAGCGAGCGAGCGAGAGGGACGGAAAAAGAATTGGAAAACGAAAGACACGACACGGTCGTGTTCGATGGGAGGAAATACATTTTTGTCCATTCTGTTTGAGCCTGACTTTATGTATATTTTTTATGGTGTACAGAAGAACATGGTGAACGCCGCAATTCGGGATTACAAATTTCTTTTTTTTTTCCTTTCACATTTTATCATGAATTTTTTTACAAAAGTTATAACCGAAATTTTTATGTCCAAAACTATAAAAAATTGATATAACTTCGACAGAAGGACGAATCATTTTTATTTATTTTTATTACCATGTAACGAATTTCGAAAATAAATTCTGCATTCAACGGTTACGGGTTTTGTAAATAAATGTTCGATTTAGTAGAAAAAAAAAAAAAAAAAAATGTAAACGAATTCACAAAAATTAAATATTCAGAATTTTTTGTGACACTTGTGGTTTTGTTTTTTTTCCTGAAATTAAATTGATAAAGTAGTAAGGCAGACGAAATTTTTTAAAATGTTGGGAGTCACACTCTCATATTGTAGAGACGCGTGAGACTTTTAATTCGACGATTAACGTGCCAATTTTTTCTTCCCCTCAATATTACAACAGCCTCTGAATAGGCCACTGTACGGTCACTGGCTCTTATATACGGTGTCGAGTGTGAAAGCGGAGAAGGGACAAAAAAAAAAGGGTAGGGTACGATTCTTTAGAACGCTCTTGAGGCCCTCTTCTACTTCGTCCCTTCACTCTCACTTCTCATTTGGGTTCATTCGATGCCGGAGCCCTGCTAGTGCCTAGTCGTGATTCAGAGGCTTTCTGGTCGGTGCCTGGTCGTCTCAGTGACTGTTGTATTATACTGTACACACAACCACGTGAAACGCTATAGTGCTTCATCCGTAGTACTACGTACAGGTCATTCCCCTTCAAGTTCATCAAAAATCATTTTTATCTCTAGAAACCAATTTTGTCTCGTCCTTTTTATTTTTATATTTAATAGTAGCACCATAATATCGTTTTATGATACTAGTTAAAAAAAAAAACGTAATTTTATGCAAAGGTTAGAAATGAAAGTTTATGAAATTCCAGCGAGCTTTTTAGTAAATAAAAAAAAAATTTCAACAGGAAAAAAAATTGTAGAATTTTTCTACTTTAGAAAATGATAGAGAATGGCCCATATACGTGTACATATATATAGTTTGTATAGTACTATAGTACTATGTTCTATTACTGTGGTGCCTCCTGCGGTTACTGGGACTACTCCAGAGTATAATGCACTTGGTAGTCGGTAGTGGTGCACGCGAGTATACGACTCGTGCGTACCGTTTCACGTTACGCCATTGTAAAGGGTCCTCTTCTTACTGTACTAGCGTATATATGCTCACGCGTGTTAACCGACTGCTCTCTCGGGAGTCCCGACGCGCCGGCACACTTCCCTATTGTCGAAGAAAGTCAGTGCGCTCTTCACTCCTCCTGCTCGTGTAAAGTGTGCCAAGTAACACGAGTGAGAAACCGGCATATATGTAGGCAAGCCACGAATTAAGTAGTCACGCGTATGGGGAACCTGAGAGCCTGAGCAAATTACGCGACAAAGTTAAAACTTTTCTCTACATTAAATCCTCGAGCTTCTAACATTTTTTAATATTACAATTAAATTTATCATAATAATTAAAGATAAAAATTCTGTGGAATAGTCATAATTATGTTTTAAATACAATATCAAAATTTAAAGAGCTTATTATATTTTCGAAAATATTGTAAAAATAAAATATATTTAACGACCATTAGCGTATTAATAAAAGTACAGAAAAGATGATAATTCTCCTTTAATTTTATGTTTATGTGGATTCCGTAATGATACATCTTTTAATGTATGGCAATTAATATTTATCGCGTCTCGTCGCGTGATACAAAAACGTTTTCAACCACAAGTTAAAAAGCCATAACATCGGAGTATAATTATAGATAATTATGTCGTGAATGAAAAGAGGTCTTTGCTTCCTTCTCGGTCCTCGCTTTTGCGGTTACAACGAGACGTCTTGCGGAGCTCCGAGCACGGGAATTGCGTTATAAGATTAATGAACGCGAAGCTGGATGGCGAGCGGGAAAAGAGATACGGGGGAAGGGGTGCGGGGGGCGGAGAAAGGCGAAAAAGGGACGCTCTCATCTGATGAGAGAGCCTCCAAATACGGAGCTGGACGCCCTCAGGCATCGCTGCATCATGAATGATGCAACGTATATTCACCGCATCCTATACCATAGCACACTATACTATGGTGTCTTAAGTACAGTGTACACGTGAACGTGAATTCACAAATGCACCGTTATTCCGAGCTCAAAATCCGACACAACGTAAACAACTCAAAGGCACCTTCTCTTAAATCAGGTTACCTGAAATTATTACCATCTCAGCGTAAATATCGGTAATAACGTTGCATCAGATGATAAGAAAAATTGTGTAAATAATCCATTACAAAGTTGATCTGAAAAAAGTCGAATAAAAAAAATTATACATATATACTTGAAAAATAAAAATAAAAGTACTAATTTTCGTTTTTCCAACTTTTCTGTTTTTTTTCTCTTCAACTCAAGTAAATTTTTTTTCGAGAGTTGAACTCTCAAATTGTGTGAAGTTTGAAAGTTTGAAAGAGCGTTTTTTCTCTTGTTTTTTTTTTTCTCCTAACATAGAATATATTTCCAAGAGTCTCCGGTCCTCGTTATCGGACAGGGGCTGCATGAAGGGCGCAAGAAAGTACCAAAGGGACGAGGATGAGGAGAAGCTGCTGGGCTCGAAGCTCGAGGAAACTCTTCACAGTTTCGAACATTGCAGCCATTATATATTGTTTCTTTCGCGTGCACACGATGGCGGCGGAGCCTTCGGGAGTCTACAACGTTGGGACGCTGGTGCGCGTGCAGGGCACGAGACGTACAAGGCAGCACGTTGTGTGCCCGCCTCAGGGTGGTCCGCAGGGTGAACTACCTACATACGTCGAATCCAGCAGCACTCTTCGACGTTCCCCTTCAAACCCCTCGGGACTTCCGAGAGCACGTCTCGGTGCATGTTATCCCCAGAAACACAGCCTCGCGTGTCTGTAAAATCTTTAAAAAGATAGAAAGAGATTGCACTTTCTTTTACCCTTGTAACTTGAGCAAACGACTGTTGTAATAAAAATGCTCCCATAGAAAAAAAAAAAAAAAATACATATAGAGATTATGTCAATCAAAAATTTATAATATTATTATTTTATCATTATTAGAGCTAATTTTGCAAATACCAAATTCAATGATAAAAATTAGAACGGTAGTAAAATGGTATGTCAGAGGTTAATCTAATTATCGTTATAAAAATAGCTAATTAAATTCACAGGTAAAATATGAAGTTTCAAAGTAAATTAAAAAATCAAATATTAATCCACTGACACACGCCTTTCATATTGACAGATTAACAACGCGTACATCTCGTGTCTGTGGGCTCTGTGGGTCTGTATATACTAGATACCTTCTGGAGAAACAAGATCCTGGCACTCTGCAATGGAAACCCGGTAGCACAGAGGCAGAGGGAACGTACATACGGAAGAGGAAGTGGTTTTTCCTGTTTCTCCGGGGTATACGCGTGGAGCTCTCGTACGCGATTTCTCGCTATTTCAAAGATAGCGAGATATTGAGCGAGGGAGAGAGAGAGAGAGAGAGAGAGAGGGAGGGAAAATGAAACAGAGAAAAGAAAGAAGCGTTTCGACGTCGGTGGGCTCTTTGCCCTCCTCTCTAGTATATTGAAACTCGCACGTTACCTTCTGTATCGATGTACCCATATTATGTATATATATATATATATATATATAGGCCATTCCACGTCAGGCACGTCAATCATGATATTTATTTATATTTATACAACTCAAATATCAATGGATTTAAATTTGTGAGGTTAAAAAAATAAAAAATAAAATTTCGAGATCCCTTAGACCGGAGACAACATCGTATTAAAAAATAATTAAAATTGAAGGAAGTGAGTGAGGTGGACTGCTGACTTGTCGTGGAATGCCCCATGTATACGCACATACATCTATGTATATACTTTCTGCTTCCGTATACTCACATAGGGTTTTCTTACTATGTATATTTTCGCACATATCTATATAGGAAGGTGGATACGCGTGAGCTTCTCTGCCACCGCAGCGAAAGCAAGTTTTCTCGTGTAGAGAAGAAAGATAGCGTGATTCCGCATCTTCTCTCTCCCTCTCCCATCCGCAAAAGCAATGGAAGTCGAAAAATTCGCATTTTCAGTCGCTGGAGTCTCGAATCGAGTTCCCGGGTTACACACAGGCCTGTGAAATCCTCTACTTTTCCATGGCTGTTCCATTGAGATGGCTCGGGATCGTTGACAAAGCATTTTCAATACTCTTCGACGCCCCCGCTTCTGCTTCTTCCTCTTCTTCTTATCCGACTCACGACTCGTTCAACCCGGCGGATTTTCCGCAATTCTTTTTCTATCTCGCATTTTTTTTTTCTGTTTATTTCGACGATTGTTTTTCGAATCATCGTTACCAAAAAAAAAAGAAAATAATTTTTATCGTTATTTATTGAAAAATTGAATGACTGAATTTTGTGGATTTTGTTGTTGTTTGGTTTTGCTGAATTTTCGCGTCTTACAATTTTTTAAATATTTCTTTTCCACGTGGGATTCATAGTACAAAAAATTCCACACGATAAATCTTGACTGTGCAATAATATGAGATAAACAAAAGAAGGAGGTTCGAAGCTGCGGGTTTCTCGAGTGCCTTGTCGTGGTCTGTTCAAGTGCTGGAGAGAAGCGAGAATGAAGAGGTCCTGAGTGTTCAACGATGATCTTTAGCAGAAGCAGCAGCCAGATGGCACGTCGGAGACTCTGATGCTGTAAAGATGAGAATATGAAGTAAAGATAGTGGTAAAAGACAGTGGTGCTGGACATTGTTCTTTTACTACACGTTCTCTTCACTTTAAACCGCTCAACAAAATTCTAGTTTTTTTTTTAAATCGAGTCTATCAAGATTCGAGTGCATTTACTGAAAAAAATTTGCCAGAAAAATAGATATTATGCACCTAATAAAAAAAATAAAAATAAAAATTATCTATACACAATGGAAATTTGTTTTTTCAACAAAAATCCGTAAGTCCATTTATCGGGGTAAAAGTCCTTTTTTTCCGGTAAGATTTAATAGAATTTTGTTGAGTACGTAGTAGAGCAATTGAGTTTGAAGCTCGAAAGACTCACAGAAGCTTTGTAGTTGAAGGTTAAATAAGTTATGAGATATCGAGCTCGTTCGGGTGGGCTGTGCAAGGCGGAAGCAGCGAAGCCGAGTGGGAACTTGATGAGCACATCACAGAAGTGAATGAACGCATACTAATCCATGGGACGGACGCGTGGATGCAGTGTCTATGTACGTACGCGGAAAAAGGAGACCGAGAAGCGGAGCGAGCTGGAGGGAAAGAGTGAACAAGACGATATATACGTGGAAGCCACTTTCGTACGTGACTATACAACTGTATATGCAAAGTACTCGCAACATTGTCTGTAATAGAGGAGAGAACTGGCTGGCCACTCGGGCGAATAATCGAGCGGCCCTCACGTCTCTCTCTCTCGCCTCTCTCTCTTTCTCTCTGTCGACATGGCCTTATTCGTACGTACTATAGACGTACTACTATGTGTGTACCTCTCTACGTGCGTGGGCACCAACGCGGATTCACTGACGATACGCCGGTTGCCTCCTCTTCTAGTTCGTCGGTCTAGTCTAGTAGTCGACGTACCCGTTCTGGGTCCAATGTTCTTCATTGCTCCTCGTTCTTCCTATTCTCTGCAACTACCACTGCTACTTGTCTGCCTCTATATTTGGCTCATTCTACTCTCTTCCTCGACATGTCTAGGCAATGTTGCAATCTCCAGGCAAAATCATCCGAGATGTGGAATACGCTTATTTTTTAAATTTCCACGGATGAGCAGAATTTAAAAAAAAACATTCTACTCCACTGTTCTTCTATATTTCTCTTTTTTCGTTGCATATTTACATTTTTTTTTTTTCGAAAGAGGATATTTAGTTTTGAGTTATATAATGGAGAAAAGCGGAATGAAATTTTGTCAATCTAAATTTATAGAGAATTTTGTTTGATAATATTGTTGAAAAAATTGATTAATCAATTGAATTACTGTTGGGTGTGATTGTAATTTAATTTTTAGATAAGATCTATAGATTAGTATTTTATGGAAGCACGTCGAAGTTGGTTTGGGTTTAGTTGGGAGGATTGCAAGTTTGGCATTGGTGCATCCACCTGGCTTGCAGTTCGAACGCAAGTGCAATGGGAAGCTTGGAGGATTAAGCGACGGAGTGCGAGGAGGTCGAAGATGAGCTTCGCCACCCAAACGCGTGAACGATTAATGCCCGTTAACGTTGTGCGTTCAGGCGAGGCTAAACCATCGGTAATTCAATGCTCCCCCGCGTTACGCTCTCTCACTCGATCCGGCGCGCCCATTTCCACGGTTTGTCGCGCTTACACAGTCCAGCGAGCTATTGTCCCTCGCGAACTAACGCTAACGAGAGCTTAATTAGCGGCTCGCCCGTCGCCCCCGCCACCCCCTCCCCCTCCCTGCGCTCTGCACGTCTCCTTCCATCCTGTTCGGTATGTACGCCTCGATCACGATCAATCGAATCTCCAGGTGTTGGATGAACGCGCCCATGAAATACATCATGCGATTTTTAGCACCCGGAAGATGAAATTTTTTATTTAATCGCTATCAAAATTTCAATATTGTGCATATTCATGGGCCATAGTTTTGTATGTAAATGAAGGTGCGTTGAAAAAATTATGAATTCAGAATCTTAATTTTATAACCAATTTTCATGCAAATCCAACTTTTTTTTAGTTATTCTGTGAATTTAGTAATTGAATTTTTTTTTAGTTCTGTTTTGTATCAGACTAACATCGATTATGATGAATCAAAGCTCTGGGTACTGAATGAACGGATCAATGGTTTGATAAAATGTATCGTGCGATTAGCGATCCTCGGAGATGCAAAAAAGTTGCATAACTTATTCTCGTATTTTGTGTCTCGATGCGAGAGGGAATTAATTTTTATTTCAATAAAACATTGAAAAACTGTAAATATTCACGAGCTGTGGTCCGGTATGGAAATGAATCTGCATTGAAATATTATTCATTCAGAATCGTAATTCGTAATCAATGTTTGGGTGAATTACACTTTTCGTTACATCGCGAAGTTGATACTTGCATTTTTCTTTTTTTTTGTGCTGGCCCACGATACGGTATGTGAATATTTTTCCTAAGTATCTTTGATCTGTGTGTGATCTGATCCGATGTGCAATCGGGAATCACGAATTTACGAGTGCCAAAAAATATTTTTTATTTTGACACTATGCAAGTAAAAAAATTCGTGAATATTCACGTGCCACTGTGTCGCATGCAAATGGGCGTGCATTGAAAAATCATGAATTCTAATATTTCATTTGGCAGCTGTTACCTGATTTACCTTTTATTTTCATTTTTTTTTTGTTAAATTCTGGCCCATCACATTGATTTTGTAATTGTGTCGCGTGTGCAAATTAATTTTTATTCCAATTCCATTAAAATGAAAAATGATAAATATTCATGTGCCGTCGTTTTAAATGTAAATAAGCCTGGATTGGAAGGTAATAAATTCAGAAACTCGATTTACAGTCAATTTTTATGCGAATTCCACTCAAGTTTTCGCATTTTTTCAATTGCCACCAAATATGGTTCGGCAATCATACTTAAAGAGTGCGGTAATTGGCGGTGTTAAAAAAGAATCTTTTGTCGGCGTCCCAATCATTGAAACGTGATTCTGTAAAAAAAAAAAAAAAATAGTAATGCTGTAGAGCCGCAACCTTTCGTAGGATCGAGAATTCCGGAGCACGCGTGCGACTAATTTCCCCGAGGAAATTCCCACAGATTCGGGCAAATCGCAGCGGAGGTTATATACTATACTTTGTATAGAATACGTTGGAAACCGGAGGTTACTCTGAGTGCTGTTCTGAAATCGATGCATCGGGGAGGGAACACAGGGAATCGCGAAGGCAACTGTGGAAATTATTTGAGCGGTCAGGAAGTGAGGTGCCGGGGTGGGGTTGCCGTGTTATATGGAGTACAGAGGGATGAAGGGGATTTCGCGTTCTGGCACCTGTGGATTTTCTCCAAGCGGCCGGTGCTAAGCATGCTCACAGGATCCAAATCCCGTAAACCGAATATTGCGACTGTGTCGACATTAATTTATCTCCATATTCGCATGAAAATTACCATAATCAATTATTATTTAAAAAAAAAATCAAAACTGTCTATTGAAAAATAATTCTACACAATTATATCATCCTCCCGACACTTAATTAATTTTAATTTTTATTCTCCAGTATTAATAATTAACGTCAATTTTCCCTGTAAAATAATTCAAAAATACAATTATCGATATGTCGAATAAATTGAAAAAAAAAAGAAAAAAATGCATATAGTGCTGCAAGTATGTGATTGATATACAATATTTCCCAAGAGATATGTTCCACCAATTAATATCTATTAAATTAACCCGTGTTTCTCAAAATCGACCGCGTTTCGACAACTCCAATAATTATTGCGGAATATAAGGGAGAAAGAAATTTCAAGTCCGCGCTGTTTCCACATACATAGCATGTATGCTATCCATATATACGCCGTTAGTTTCTACCTGCTCGTGGAGATATAGACTACAGAAGCAGCCGAGTAATTGGATTTCTCTCTCCGGTTCAATTAGAAATTCAAATTCGGTCCGGTCACTGGCACAGTGGGGGCTATGGAGGCCGGGGGGGGGGGGGGGGGGGGGGGGGGGGGGGGTACGTGCACGTATATAGGCATAAAACCACTACGGATAGAGGCATATCTATATGTATTGAGCAAAAGTGCTCGCTGCGCTCTGCAGGGCTCTCATGCCTCTCCACTCTTCGGCTGCCGGAGCGTTTTTTTCATTTTCCACATTCGCTACCTCCACGTATATACGTCGCTTCCTACAAACGTCCGTGCATACGCGTTTCCCCGGCTCGCGAGCGAGAGAGAAACAGTAGGCACGGGCAGAAAACGTTAGCTCCGCGCTTCCGGATTTAATTGCAGCTGCGGTGGCTGCTCGATCTCCCCGAGAGCCCCAAACAATATAAAAAAACACAACGAGAGAGTTAAACAAAAAGAAAAAAAAAAAAAACGGAAGAGGCTCTCTAGCAGAAAGAGCGGTGAACAATCGATGGATAAATGAAAATTCGATTTTCCTGTCAGGATTCTTCACCGCACGCTTCAACTTTATCGCTTTTTTTATATTCCCCTCAACTTTCCTTTCCCTTCGGCCCTTTTGCCTATTTTTGAAAATTAAATGCTATCTATCAATTCCACATTCTCCACCATTTTATGCATTCCCTGATTTACTTTGTGTCCCGCGGAAAAATAGTTTCATGCATTGAACCATTCAATCGTGAACTTCTTTTTTATGAATACTCAAAAAAAAATTCAGATTTTTTTTAGTGTTACATTTTTTCGAAATTCATCTTAGGAACCAAAGACGTTCATTTAATTGATAAAAAAATATTTGTACAATTAATCGTTTGTTGAATATAAAATCAAAATGATTAAAAGTCAGAGAAACAATGTACTCTCGTTTTAGGAAGGCGCGTTGGCCGGCCAATTTTTATATCAGTGTGAAAATTGCCTGAGTGCATCTCGCGGTCGCGACGTGAGAATTTAATTTTCGCGGGCGGTCCGGAGAGACAGAGAGCTCGTGCGTTTTCTCGACATGCCGCACGTAGTCCGCGTGGGTTTCTGACAGGAACAGTTCCACCAGGAGGTTGGCATCAGTTCGCATTATACTGTGCCGCTCGGTGGACGAAAAGCCAGAGCCGAACCGCAGCTAGAAGGTATACAAAGGTCTACAACGCTCGCAGAAAGTTGGTAAACCGTTGTTCGCTGCAGGTGGAGCGATTAATCCGGGCTAATTTCTCGTGGTGGTGGTCGCGCTAGTCAGCCTTTTCCTTCCCTCCCCCTCGGCCGTGATGAGGGTCCCCGGGACACCGAAGGGTTGCCCGGCCGCCACTCTTCCTGCGTGAAACCGCCCTCACGCCAGATTTCCTGTCCACTATAATATTATACCTTCGCCAATCTCCGACCAAACTGGCTAATGAAATTCAAAGTCGAGAAATCACAGTTCAAAAGGCTAATTAGAATAGATTCGTAGGTGACTATTTCCGTAATCAAATAAGGCTGCGTTTAATCGAATTAGTAATGTCCTAGAATCGCATTTATCTTCGATTATTACATAATTACATCGGTATGAATTAAATTTCTGATATTCCCATCATAACAGACTATTTTATGCTTGATGATATCGTGAATTTAAAAAAATTGTTGTATCGAAAATTTGCGGATAATGTGTAATGAAATATTTGAATGATTCTATTAAACGAACTTCGGAATTTTTTAAACGTTTTAATTATTATGATTGCTCAGCGGCTTGAGTCAAGAGACGTATGTCCCACGCGCGAAAATCGATCGACGTAATTGCGTTCGAAGCTGGTTCGCTTGCGTGCCCTCGTAATCACTAATTATTCTGACGTGGCATGCGTGCAAGTTCATCACGCCAGTGGGGCACGTATGAGTCATTATCACGTTGGATCTCAAGTGCAAACAGGAGAAGATGTAAGATAATCGTATGGGCACCGGACTGAGACGAGATATACGCCCTGTTCTTGTTGCGGAGCTACAGCTCACGTTTACATAAACTTATACCGTACACGTAACTCCTCCACACATGCAACATTGTGCACCGTGCATTCGCAACTTTTGCCTCGCACGATGCAGACAACTTGACAGTTTACCGTGTATAATTGACCCGTGAGAATATAAACACGTGATCCGAGATCGTTGAACAGGAAAACGTGAATCCTCGAAAAATGCATTTATATCGATTTCTTCATTTATTTTTAAACGACCCAATCAGGGCTCTTAATTAATATGACAAATTACCATCGATGTCATAGGATATTACATAATCATAGTTGTGCTCCATGCGAATAAAATTATAATGAGGTAATATCTAAGAAATAAAATAAATAAGTGGAACGTGCGAGAAAATCGCGAAAAACCGAGGACAAGGTGACCGAAAGGTTGACGTTGAAACTTGTAAATCTGCTGTAGAAATACCGGGCAAGAAAATTATTTTTAAAAAATAGATAATTGAAAAGGATGAAATTAATTTACGATTCTTAATAAATTGAATGAAAAGGGTATAAAAATGTACTTGAGTTTTCGGACAATGATTGTATGCCAAGATTATTAATAAAAACATTTTTTTCATGTTGCAGGTACGAACGAGTGTCCTAAATAAACAATTATTCCATAATCATTGCGACGATATCTCAGGAAGGGTATCCAAGGATGTCAAGGCTAATAAGTAAGCAAAAAAAAAAAAATAAAATAAAATAAAAGTACCATTAACCCAGTGGATATTTAATAAAAAATAGTACATTCATTGACTTATCAAACTTTTGATAAAAAATACATTATTCATATAGCCCGTATTTATAATCTTCACTTTGACTCAATTTCGCTTTTTAAAAAAATATTTTTTTTTATCAAAGCTATAGTGAATTCTGGTGGGGTATACGTAAGCGCGGAAGTGTGCAAACTATATCGGCAGAAGCTGGCAGTCACCATGGCCAATAAAAATGCAAATGAACGATCGATTTATGTGCCCTTCGTTCCATCTCTATACGTCTGCTTGACTGCGCAATGGCTCTTTGTATAAGTTTCTGTAGTCGACGGCAGAGGCGTTATGTCACCGATGCTATGTCTGTGAGCTTGGCACCTGTGAGTTTACCTGCTGATTGTGAGATCGCTGCTGGTATTAGACGACGCGCAGGTATAATGCTGCTTACGCGAGCGTCACGATCCGCAATCTGCCAGGGGAATAGGGTTAGTGCAGCAATGCACTATGCAACCTGCTTACACGTTCACGATGTGCATACACGTATGCCCGCAGGATATAGCATAACACCTATCTATATTTTAATAGTCAATATATATTGTGCCATTATTGGCATACCTAAAGCTCAACACGGTCAAAAACCCTTTTTCCCTTCAACTTCCTAAATTCAATAATTATTGGTTGATTTTTTAATTCGCATCAAATATTATAATGACAAACTACATTTTGCTGAATGATAAATCTAATATTATAATTTTAATAATATTCACAGAATAACGAATTGGTTTTTAATATATTTGACAAAATTAGCGGAAATTAAAAATAATTAGTTTTGACAAAAATGAACAATAATTGTCGAGGGCCAATGACTGTAACGGTTACGTGTTTGCGATGTGTATATACCCGCAGGATATATCATCATAGCTATCTATGTTTCGAGAGTCCATACTGTCTTGTCGTATATCAACGATTTCTATCGTCGCTGTACATCGAGAAACGACACGATGCACTACCTGCAGTCTAGTCGATGCATATTGCACTCGGCCGCTCTCGCTTGCCGGGCGCTCTGACACAATTTCCATTTTTAGACGAGCGCTCGCGTTCGCGTCTCAGGCGTAAACGAGAACGCATGCTGCATTTTACTGCTGAAACGTACGCGAGTTCAAGGGGCTATCAATTTTTTTTTATTACTTCATTCTAAATAATCGGTAATGATTATCACACGCCTACGACGAGAGGTTAATGAACGTTTCTCGTGTTCACGAACTCTTGATTATATTATTTTGAAGCCTTGACTGACAATTATACTCAATTAAACAATTAAAAAATCACGACTCCAGCACACACCTTTTTTTTTTCAATTATGCATTTTTTTTAACGAAGCCAAATTTTTAGATAAATTTGTTCTAAAATTGAATAAGACATTTTAACCAAAGTAAATAAAATTCTGTACGATTTATGTAAATTATGCAAATCTCGGATTTTTTTCCGGTCAATTAACTTCCGCTAAATGACATTTTCTTTGCAAACTTGAGGCTAAATCTCTACTGCGTGTTTTCTTATTATTTTTCTTATCGTTATCATGGAACTCTCGTAAAAGGGGATAATATTTCCGTGTGGATTGTTAACTGTGATTTCATATGGCAATTATACGTGTAATCGAGAATCCGCGTAAGCATATTATCGGTAATGTTACTATCGCAAGTTCGCGTATAACACAGCGATACTCGAGTAGACTTCGGTGCACGTGGCGTTTCATACAAACCACACACGTAATTAACAAGGTGATGGAGAGTGGATATATGTGTTCGTACAGTAGTTACTGTTGTATTACGGTATAGGTAAAGGCCCGGAGGTGCATTAAAATGCCGCAGTCGCGAATTTCGTGGCCGCGGTTTACGTTTCTACTACCATATATGCGTTATTCCGTGGCGTTTAACACGCGACGCCACCAGGCATCGTAAATTTTCGAGCAACCTGACTGGGCTAGCTGGTTTACCGACAAGAGCAAGTGCAAGAGCTACCGGGACTTGTACGTGCGCCCCTAACCCTTTTCCATTAAACCGTTTGGTTTCCGGCCTCGACGATTCGCTTGCAATTAAATCCAGAGAAATCTGTAATGTGCCATTTTTTTTTCTTCTCATAACCATTTGCTCATTTTTCGTAGTAATTAAAAAAGTTACAAGCTTTCGAAACACTTTCCCCTCCCCTAAGTTTCGTAATAAAGTGCATGCAATAAGGAGGTTGATGGAATCCACAAGAGGCTGTTATAAATATTGGCACTAGTTTCTGCAAAATTTTTATTGCGGCTTGAAAATAAAAATTAATAACAAATTGGTATTGTTCGATAGAAGATGAAAGGAAATGTATTTCTTTGAAAATAGCGTTCGTTTAAATGTTGCAAGCTATTAAAACGATGACAAATAATTAGTAGCTATTTCATTAGTGTAAAGCGCTTCAATTTGGAGTCGTGTAATTTTGTGTGCGTCTGTTTATTGCTACGCTATTACACACCGTCTGCGAATTCTCTTTTGTTTGCTCAAGATCCACGCTGAAGATACGCTATTTAGCATTCTCTTGTTATGTGCACTTTGCTTTTCAGACTAATCTCTGACTCGCGTGACCGTAATTGTTGGGCTCAAAGCATAATTACTGATTGTCGATTACTGATGCAAATGTGAAAAGTTAACTAGACATTTTTATTGCCAATCAAATTTATGTTGAATTTATTAGGGTCCAATGAAAAAAAAACAATGAATTTCATTTTGTTTAAAATTATTTTTAACAAATATTTTCAAATACCCATCCAAATCGAATTATTATCATCGCGACATTCGGATTTGACTGAATAATTAAAATCGCCTCAAAACAGTGACTACTAATTTCTTTAATCCCCACTATTTCGCCCTATCAGCCAGGATTATTTTATCAGCTGTAGCAAGCTTTGCTGTCGGTCTGCGGTTTCCGGGTTAACCTCGGATCTGGGTACCCAAAGGAACGAATCGAGAGCATTGTAAGAGAAATTCTCCGAGCAATACATTCGAGGTTGGCAGTCCTCATTAATTTACAGGATTCAGACAGAAATTCCCAGCCGAGCCAAAGAATAAATTACTCGTTAAATCATCGAACGAGAGGAAATTTCACGAAAATACCAAATTTTCAAAAACTCCATTTCACGAGTGCTTATAAAAATTGACGTTAGAAAAATCGATAAACAATTTCAACGAAAAATGTCGTTCGAGAATTGACAGCTATTTAATTTGGCTGCTTAGGAGCCTGGAACATGCAATTTTAGATCCATCGATCAATCGTTTCGCCGATATATAAATCGATGCTAGGTAAAATACGTGAAATGTAAAAAAAAGAAAAACGAAGTGGAAAAATACGTAAGAGACCGTGCGAAAAAAAAAAGAAACAAAGCACGATGACGCTTGGCTCGTTGCATAATTCTTCTGGAGCTCTGGGCACTCCTCTGCCCGCGATATCTTCTTCTCCTTGTATTTCTTGTATTTCCATTTGGAAGTCCCGCGAGCTCGCACCGCTGGCGAGCGATTTATCGACGTTATTGATGGCCCGGGTAAACGGGCACCGCGTCTTCGAAATCGAACGCTTCAAGGTATCTAATATAATACTTATGTATCTCCAGCCTCACACGAGAATGTATACGCGTTTGCTGAAAATATATGTGCATATAATTCATGTACAGATATGAATTCTTAATCGTTATCAGCTTGCCCGTGAACCCGGAAACCTTCGCCGCGGAAATTCTCGCGTTACTTCACTACAAATTGGTAATACTTCGGTTGACAGGTTCTCATTCCTGCCGAAGATTTTATTAACTCAATTAGCAGGACGATTAATATATATATATATATATACATACTTTTTATCTCATAATTATTCATTAATTCATCGGCTAGAACAGATGTACACAATTCAGTTAATTACCCACAATTTAAAACGCTATTAATCTTTATATCCACTTACAACGTTATTCATTTTTATGCTTGTAATATTTGGAATAAATTTCACGCTTCGAATATTCTGCAAAGTTTTTTTGCTTCGAAGTTCATGGAATACCGAGACGCGTAATTTTCTCAATTTTTTCGCCATTTATAAAGCAGAGAAATTATTTTGAAGAAGCGTTCAATAAAAATATTATTATTGCGGTATTATGTGCCTCAATTATATTACGTAAAATAATATTGTTCGACATATAAAAGCGTATCAGTTTTAATACGAATATTATCGTACAAATGGACGTGACATGAGAAATTAGCCGTAACGACCTGTGCATACGTACGTAAACACTACGAGCGTGAGAGTCGATTACATGACTCACGGGAACAGGGTCGCATAGTCGACGATACTGTTCTGCGTGTAAGATCGGCAAAGCGGAAAGAATCGCGGCCTTGGCCGAAGCTCGGCGCGTTAAATAATCACTCGGACGTCCCGGTGCATCCGCGAACAGAAACGCCGTCCGAGAGTAGCACCGCGGAATGTCGGCAGTCGTCGTGGACTCGGAGCAACGAGAATTGATGGTCCCCAGTGATGCACCGCTGTTCTGTCACAACAACGAAGCTTGGTACAGTTATTGGCATCCCTAAAATTCTACACGTTCAGAAATATTTTTTTTATTAACTATAGCGGTGTAAAAAAATTATTAACATCATCTACGTAACGTAAAAAAATATTTTATTTTTTCAATTTCAACTGATCTTTTATTCGTTTGACAAAAAATATCGTTTACATAATGAAAAATAACTCGTTGTGAGAATATTGCCGATAATCGTCGAGGGCCAATGACTGCCTCGCTTGAATGGAGCGCGAAGATATTTCCGGGATATTTCTGGTGTACATTGCGATTCCCTGTTCGAGGTACTCAGCTCGTTAGCGAAATGGAACGAAGTTATGTATAACGCGGCAACATGAAGCTGAGACGCATGGTATGCACACAGGTGCACGATGATCGTGATTATAATCGTTGGCTGTAACGCGATACAGAGAAAAAAAAAAAAAAATGTTAAAGAGGATATAAAAACAGAGGAAGAGAAATAAAGGCGAGAAAAAGAACGGATATACAGAGCTATGTGATAAGTAGTAGGTAAAGTCTGATGTGCACAGACCCAGCCTGCAAAGTGTGTCTTTCAACGCGAGGATTCCATTCCGGCTATTGGAGATTCGATTAGATTAGGTACACCGTAAACTGCGACGTTTCGCGACGCAGCAAATATATACATATATATATATATAGCTAGAGATACAGTGCATCGGTTGCACTGCGAGCCGAACACACGAACGGGCTGTGTAAACGGTTTCGGGCGCGAAAATTCATTCACCAGTGAAAGAAATATAAAGAGCTTCGATCACGATGAACCGAAACGCAAATATCGAATCGACACTTTTAGTGCCGAACGTTAAATTGAATTCTCGCTTTTTCGTGACGATTTCTTTGGTTATTTTGATGAATGTGATTATTAAAATAGCAATAATAAAAATGTTGACGAAAAATTGGCTTCCTTGAAATGTAAAAAAAAAATTGTATACAGGCCGGTACAATCATTGGAGGAAATGCCAATATGGAAATATTTCTCGTTTAATTTTGCTGGGCAGTTGAATCGGGTTTTGCAGCTGGGTGGAATAATATTGTCTTCCGGGTAGACACGGACCAAGCTCCGATCCTGATAATCTAATCGTTGAACTGGCTCGCGAGGCGAGTCTCGAAGTGGAGAGGCGATATCCTTAGGACAGGGGGGGGGGGGGGTGAGGCGGGCGGTGGGGTTTAAGCGCCCGACTCTCGACGGTCAAGATAAATTGCGTGTGCTATGCGAACCGTGCGAGCAGGAGATAATCGCATCAGCTTCTAGTCGTGTGGTAGTACAGTTCGACACAGGTACATACTAAAGGGTAAAATCATCCACCGTGACTTTCCATCGAGGAAGTGTGACCTTCGTGGATGCGGCGAATCGCCCAGCAAAAAGGACTTTATCTCATATCTTCACGTGCCGGGATTAAATTCTTATCAAAATGTGAAATCGCATTACGCTACATATAAAGACGATGAGGAGATCTAACCAGCTTTAGCGGCTTTACCATGATAATATTTGAGATACTACTTAATTCATTAAAATTGTCATATTTTTAGATAAAAAAATTAAAAGTTAATCTCAATGAAATCATTAGACGCAAAGCTCGGTTTTTAATTGACTTTTTAATTGCAAATCTCGATAGAAAATATGAAATAATATTGAAAACGGTATGGAATTTATTGCGTTTAAAAAATCTATGAGATATGAATAGCATGAATAAATCGAAAATATATCGAAATGTCTCTTGGAAGGTACAAGAAAGCTTTTGAAATTTCGATCTAACCAGAAGGCAATTTCATCCACTGTCTCGATGCTGAGTTGGGTCGAGTCAGTCGTTCGTGGCAAAGGACCCAAGAGGATAAGGGACGACAGAGTGGTTGCATCAGGCTAGTCTCGAACGAAAGGTTTCAGCAGATTCCGGTAAAGGACGAGAGTGCGCGGGAGTAGAGAAAATGAGGTACATAGCGGTCGAGGAATAAGAAGCCAGGACTTTCCGTGCTGATGGAAGTTTCATGAAGTCCGCTGGTCCGCGTTCGTGACTCTACACCTGCACAAAAGTCTGCCTTTCTGTTCTCCGGCCAGTAACGCGAAAACTCGACAACACAGACCCGAGTAAATATACGGTATATATTGAATTCACGAGATTATCGTCACAACTTGGAAAACTGTGCGCAGTGTAAGCATCGCTGTTTCGTGTTTCTATTTTTTTCTCTCTCAACATCGAGTTTAATTAAAACATGAAAGAAAATGCTCGCTTAAAATGAAGGGATTTGATTTTTTCCTCAATGAGGAAGCCAAAATCAATCACAATACTTTCTGGTAGATGTTGCTTTGTAAAGAGCAAAATTTAATGAGAAACCAATGTGCAAGGTTCTACTTTGCATCTTTTTTAAAATTGTACTCTTAATAAAATATCATCCGAATATTGGATTGCTTTGAATATTACAATATTATACATTTTAAAGCGCTCTGTAGAATAGTTGTGCTCGTTCCCGAGTTGGCCGATTCTCTGGAGCGCGGTTTAGCAAGCAGTGGGCTAGAGTTCTGTGCAAGAGGGACCCGTAATATATACATATATACAGAGCGAGGGAAGCTCACTTCGTCGTCTTGGTTGGAACCTCCTTTCGGCGACGTTGGCCTCCTCTCGGTGTAACTTTAAAACTTTAATCTCGACGTGGTCAGTGCTCGAAGATAATGCAACAATGGAGCCGCCGGGGGTGGAGTACATAGTAGTAGGAAACGAGGTGAAGGAGGTGCACTGACGACGACGCCGACGACGACAACGCCGACGACGGAGACGCGCTACTGCATCGCTCCGAGGTCTGCTAGTCGTGGACCAAGAAGACGACGACGAGGACGACGACAAAGACCGTAGTCGGCCAACAGAGCGTTCGTCGTCTCGAGACCGAGGGGCGGATGAGTAGGAGGAAAAGAGAAAGAATAAAAGAGGGGTGGGGGGGGGGGGGGGGGGGCAGGAAGACAGGGGGTTGGTTTGTTGAGAAGAGACTGCGACACCGAGTATACGAGGAAGACGACGAGAGAAAAGCTAGACTCTGAAGCTTTTCTCAAGCGTAGCGTTCTCCTACCGTCGCACACAGGATGTGCATCCAGAAGAAAATCATGAAGTTCACTCTCGGGGAAGCTCTGAGACGAGTTCGCTCGGTTGCTTGCGGACGAAAACGACAACAACCCTCGTTCGCTCGCTTTCTTCATCTTTGTTTTTGCATTTTTTTTCGTTTCTTTACTTCTATTTTTTTTTTCGTTACTTTATCTCGGAAAATTCAGCGTAGGATTCCGGGAAGCTGATGGCGATGATGAGGAGAAATGTTTGCCAAAGTTTCACACTCGGGATATCATCGACTCCAACGATTTTTTTTATTAGCTCCTGACTATCGTGTGGATTATCATAGTAATGACTATCGAGTGAACTGTAGAATCTAAATAAATTTAAAAAAAATTAACAAAAAAGGTGGTGCTATTGTTTGTACAATTTTTTAATTTAAATATTGCTCTTCTTTATTCCCTGTTTTAGAGAGTTTGAGCAAAAATTGAAGAACATCTTTTCTCCCCGTTTCCCTTGTCCGTAAAAGGTAAGATACATATACCGTACACTGATCCGTTAACCACAAAAGTATTCTCGGTGACATCTCAGTAGAACGACGCATGCCAAACCGTGAAGTCCTTGACATCCATGTAAAGCAGGATAGTCCGGAGGGCGAGCACATATATCGTCCGTAAGTACTTGAAGTATACGTATGTACGTATACTATTTGCCGACGTCGAGGATTATTGTAGTAGAACGAGTGAACAGGATAGTAGCGCGGCGGACGCGTTCGCGTAAGTGCTGAATGCACCATGAGTGGAGGGACAGACGCGTACATCAGGAGTTGGAGTTGCAGTATCAACAGCGGTATAGCAGTAGCAACGGATCTTCACGAAGCGGACACGCGTTAACACACAAATGACCGGATCTGTAAAGTGGATTCGTACCGAGAGCTACTATACGCGTACATGTATCCCCTCAATCGCCAGAATTCATGTACGGACAAATACATTCGAACAAGTACAAATGGATCATGATGCAAAAACCATTCGTGTATTTTACTGCAAAAAATCTGAGGGTGAATGTGAGTGTCAGTGCAAATGCGAGTATGAGTGTGAGTGCGACTGAGTGTGAGTGTGAGTGTAAGTGCGAATGTGAGTGAATGCGAGTGAATGTGAGTGAATGCGAGTGTGAGTATGAGTATGAGTATGTTGTGTGAGCATTCACGAGGAACATTTAGATCCATGAAACAGTGCTGGGTATAATACTATACAGCCGATCGTAAAAGTGGAATGAGCTGAGCGCCGAGTTCGTCTCCCCCCCCCCCTGTTGGCAAAGGGATGGAGCGAGTGAGAGATTTAAGAGGAAACAAACATGGCGCACACGTGAAACTCGTAACCGACTGCCATATACTTTTTTCCCTCTACTCTCTCGTTCTCTCTCTCTCTCTCTCTTTCTTTCTCACTTTCCATGTATCTGTGATGCTGTTTCCTCGTCTCTGATGTCTCTCATCGTTTCCACTTCCCGCTCGCTGCTCAAATATGACTTTTCTTTCTCTTCTTTTTGCCACCTCTCTTGTACACTAAACTCTCGACCCCTGTCGACGGATCGAGCATAAAAATTAGGTTCCACTTATTAACCTAAACCCTTTTTTTTTCTCATTCTTGCCGGTTATTTTGATCAAGAACGACTGGCGCCGCTTTCGAGGTTTTGCGAATTAATTTTTACTGCACTCTTAATGGTTTCTTAACGACGAGAGCGTTGCAGTAAGTTATTTTTAATTTCGTCTCGCTATGGCGGTTTTTGCAGGGACGAAGGAGTCATCCGTTATGCATTTATTTGTCCATGATTTGCATAATTAAATAAATATCAATTTTTTTAACACACATTATTAAATAAGTGTAATACTTTATGTACAAAGCAGTTGATACGTTGCCACTTTATCGAAGATCGCATTTATGTAAGGTGTCGTGCTTTGTGACGATATCAGATGGGACAGTAACATCGTCGATGGTACAACATTGCCCACAGCTGTGCAGCGATGCTCTAAAACCGTGTTGAGCTTGGCGTGCGTTACGCGAGCGTCTCGTTCTCGTCCTCATCGGTCCCGTCGCCGACTTTGTCGGCGGTGACGGTGGGATGAAACGGATTGACGGCGAACCGTGAATTACGTAACCGTTGACTTTACAGATTAGCTCGTCACGCTGCCAAATATCGTTGCAGTTCACGTATATGCTAAAATCGCATGCTTACTATTTACGACCGTATACCGAAAAAAAAAATTCCTAACTACTTATCAACCCGTTTTGAGTAAACGACCATGAAAATGGTAAAAAAAAAAAAATCACAATGCTTGAAACCAAAGCTTTTCCGATGAGAATACTTTAACTATCGCAGAGGATGACCTCCAAAATACAAGAAAGAAAGAAGAAGAAAAAAAAAAGGAACACAATCGTCAGCCAAAAAATTTCGTTGGGGACGTTCGACGGGAATATCGGGCCTTTCTCTCGGCGCTTTCGCCGAATGCGCGCGTTATATCCCAACGGAGCGTTTGGCCCTCGAAGCTCCGGCAGTGTTTCGGGTCATACGCGCGCACGATTCGGGTGTTCGCTCACGAATCGGGTTATCCTGACTGCACCTCTCTCGCGCGCGCGCGCGGCAAAGTACGTTCAATCGTTTCATGTAATATGTATGCACGCTTTCGCCTCGGCGCGCACGTGTGCAACGAGACCCTGACACGATATATACAGAGACTTGTGTGTGTGTGTATGTGTGTGTGTATATATATACAGATATATAAATATGCGTGGGATACAGTTTGGATTGGTGCTATAGCCGTCGGAAGCTGTACAGTCGATATTCGATGTGGATTCATGTAACACGTATAGACAAACGATAGGAACGTGTTCGATTCCGGGCTTTTCTATGCATGTTGACGACGAATGCGCGCTCGCCGAACGTACAATCGCGTTGTATACGCCGAATCATGAATATAGTGCACCGCGCATCCAGTGTACACGGATTGATGTGTATACTGTACGTATGAGCTTGGGTGCAAGCACCGGATGGACGAATCGTCGAATGAAAAACAATCAGTCTTCCGCGCTGCATGGATTTATCGATATATTTGTCATAGAGTCGAATTTCTTTCTCGCCGCGTTTTCTCTCGCTCACTCTCACTCTCATCTCTCCCTGTACCTCTTTGCATGCGCCGATCCAATCACAAATTCGATACCGACGATGAGAATTGACTCGGCTAACTTTTGTCAACGCGAATCTCCACTATTCGCATACATGAATTTGTATTGATGTCTGGATGTATGTAAGTATGTGTGTGTGTATGTGTGTGTGAGTGTATTCTGGGAGTACCATGTGATACCACTTTGCAGGGTACCGGCTTTTGTGCCATTTCGTTTCACGCGGTTTTCGCCGATTTCCGCTTTTATTTTATTCTTTGTTGCGACCCGTTATATCGCAACACGTTTTCAATGAAACAGACTAACGAGAGTAACTCGTTTTTCACGGCAAGCTATAATTTTCCACGTTATTCATTGTCCACGAGAAATAATAAATATGGTGTATTTATCGTACCACGTGGGAAAACGGAATGAAATAACGATTTTTCCGAAAGTCGGTAAAGCAGGAATTGCGACTGCCTCGCAATTGGTACAGAGATCCTCTGTAATGAGAGCGATGTAATGATCGGTTGACTAGTTCCTCGGATAATAATTAACAACGTCACGCTCACTCAGCGTGCAACGATTGCTCTCTGATTTAACAGACGATCCGCTGTTCAGCTGTGTGTTCTGCGCAACCAAGAGACATTACCGTTGTGCATCGAGTTGCAAATGCAAACGAATGAATGGCTATCATCAGCTTTATCGTCCACGATAACCAAGTTTAGCTTTTAGGAATTACATAAACTCCAAATAGCATTACCGATGAGAAGCTATTACGTCAATACTGTGCATCGTTGAGTATTGCACTAATTTCGTCTATCCAATAGTATTCAATGTGGTGATAATTCGTACTTTTTATGTCCGTAATTTTCATGCGTATCTTGGCAGTGATCATTAATTCAATTTTATTTACTATCCACTTTCGCATCACTCCTCCCCTTTATTAAAGATCAATAAAACCTATTCTGAAAATGCATCGATCGCCCAGCCCGAAGACTGCAATAGAGACAGTGTCCTATTTAGTAATCGAGTAACGCGGTATCGATTAATTTTCATCGCACGGACATCGAACGGTCTAATTATAGTAATAATTCATCATCTATGCGTCGATAAGTTGCCGGGTATTTAATATCGTGTAGAACACTAGAATCTAATGCTCTTATCACCGGTTCATCCATTGCACATTTTTTGCATTCATTGCAAACCCATAAGAACAACTGTACGCTTATAGAAGAGATGGTTTTTTTTTTCTTTTTTGAGAATCAAGTAACATGGTATCGACTCATTTTCAACGCATGAACCGAGAACAGTGCAACCTTGGCGCAGAAGCTTTCAACTATGCGTCGATGAGTAGTTATGTGTGTGTGTGTGTCTCAGTATTTGTGCATGAGTTTACTGTGAGCAACGCAGCGAGACAACGTCGGCATGCATTCCTCCGAACGTGGTCGCTGGTATGTCGAGGTGAGCAACGGCATGCAACGGCATCCTATGTATTCACCCGATGGGTCGCGGTTACGACTATCCTCCGCTAATTCCCGCGTGGCCGCGTGCCACTACCATCGCTGCTACTACTACAACCATTGCTAATACTGCTACTACCACCGCTACGATCCAATGTTCTCGTGCACTTGCCGATAGCAGTAGAAGGTACTACGTAAGAGCAGTAACCCCACGACAGTCACTCGATTCTTCGAAGCCTCTTGCTGTTGTAATTCCAACATCAGCAACGTAACTGTAACCGAATGTATTCCTCATTCATTCATTTTCCTGATCAAGAGACATTCATTGTTCGCTTTGAACAGTAGTAATTTACAAATAGGTGTCAATGGGTATCATAAACAATGACACGAAGGTTCATATTGAGAATTTAGTCAGGTGAAGAAGAAAAAAAAATGTTTTCCTCAATATGTGGCCGGAGATATCCATTTGCATTTGTCTGGTTTAATAGTGAAACCGAGTTGTCGTTTTTATGCGCTGAATGATTTCCAGGTGGTTTTTATTCATGGGCTGAAGGATTTCAATTTCCATTCGTGGTTGGATAACGTTTTTTGCGTCATATCCGGTACGAAACGTCAGAATATCATGGCGGAGAACACAGTTTTGTCACAGCGGTGTAATAACGTTATCAGTAACGTTAGTACGACAATCGGAATGAGTCACGATTGATGTCACGAAACAATTAGTCATCACGCAATGATAATGGCATTCCAAAGCTTTTGTTTCAAATGGATTAGTCGAGCCGTGCGCGATATAAAGCGACGAATGGTTCAATTAAGTGGAGAGCCAGTAGCGAACCATTAACGGACAAACAACACGGAGAATGCGTATGAAAGGGTATAACGGAATGAATTCAAGATCGCATTGTCCCGCATCGAGGGAACCACGTCCAGCCGCAGAGTGAATGACCCTCTTGAATAATGAAATGTTTTGACGTTCCAGGCAGCGAACCGCGGTGACCCTGTCCACCCTCTCGAGGTATCTCCACCTTTTCTTTTCCTCATTTTCCCCTTTACCAACAGCCGGCAATACAAATTGGCCGTCCCCTTCGGATAGCCGGGTTTCTCCCGCTCTTCATCACCACCACCACCACACTTCGTACCGCACCGAGACTCCCGAGGACCTCAAACAAACTTGGAACAATTAAGCCGTTCCATCGCGTCGTAATTCCACCTCTTCCGACTCTTCCGAACTCTGGATACAACACTCCTTCGTAATCTTCACTTCTGTCGCATAAAATTCAAATTATCCTGGGTCACGATCTTTTCCATCCAACAGACGCTCCCGGTGCAATGGATTTATGCATTTGTTGGTAAAACATTTCAATCCTTTCATCCGTTGTTCTCTTCGGGTTTAAAAATCTTTACCTAGCTTCCAAAAATAAGTACAAATTTAAAACCGAACCATTTGTCAAACGCATTAAAAAAAAAAAAAGATAGAGAAGCTGGTGAATAAATAAACGGAGACAGAACGATGAAGAGGATGTTGAAGAGCTCCTGGAAGAAATGGGATGGCGTCACCGGGCACGATCACGTCAGTCTACAGCGTATCTAATCACGTCCTACAAATAGAATTGGCGAGTCGAGTTTAGCCGGTTGTGTTAGCAATGCGGCTGCGATCTGTCGCATCAAAAGCACTCGGAGTGTGAGTAGCGGTATTAGCGCTACAAGCATTAGTGCGATCCCCAGTTGTAGCAGTAACGCGAGCCCGTGGGACGCGGCATAAACGCGCGGGAGTAGGGGCCACATTATACGGTGGGCATTGAAAGTGTGTGAGTACGTGACTCGTCCACGCACTCCGTGGCATGTCCACTTAAATGCAAGCCTCATATCAAGTTCATCGTAAAGTCTATCGAACACTGGAGTAAGAATTTCTCCAGGAACTATCTTGGACAATGATACAACAGTCAATTGCGTATGAACGCACTCACGTTCACATATACACGTTTCTATCGCATTGGTCGTAAACCCAAACGCAATGTATATATATATATATATATATAAATATCCTTTGTGCTATATGGTATTTGCTCAAGGATGATGAACATCCCGGCGCACGTATGCAAGTGGACAGTAAGAGCTGGAGGATATATAGCGAGGTATATGTCTCTTTCATTCCCTCATTCCATCTCTATTCTTCCAGTGTCTCGTTTCGCGAGTACTTTAGGGGTCGTTAACTTAATTAACGGACGGACGTGCGCGCGGTCCGACGGTCCTCGACTCCTCGGCGCTGTCAGTTCTCCGCACCACGCTGTTCTCTCTCTCTCTCTTCTTCCGTCTCTCCTGCGTTTGTCTTTATCTCTCCCACTCGCGCCCTCGACTATTCTTCTACGTTATCCCTTTCTCCCTGAGCTCTTCAGCATCGTTCTCGTGCCCCCCCCCCCCCCCCCCCCCCCCCCGCCGCTCTGTACCAGGTCGTCGAGTGACTAAATTCAGAAAGGGTTCTCGAGGAGCCTCTACGAAAGCATCACGGGATATCCCGAATGGGAGAGTAAAGACAGCGAGAGTGAAAGGGTTGAGAGAGGCATGGTAGGAACGTGCGTATATTAAGTACCAGCGACAATGGGACACGAGAGACGGAAATGTAAATACCCACGTCCTCTTCTTCTACTATTACCCGATTGTCCACTTAATAGTAGTCGTCTGGGTGACTCCGAGGACTCCATAAAGAAGACTAACTGTCTGCTGCTGCGTGGATCAACAGTCCACTCATCTACAGAATTCTACACATTTGTCTCTGGTGCCACCGTATTAGGATATGACAGAGTGTCATAAGCCACTTTTTTACATCGGGAATGGTTTTCGGATGAGCTTCGTTTGGACTTGGACGTATTAGGACATGACCACAAGCCGTAAGCTCCTTTTGGATGTCGGGAATGGTTTTTGGGCTGGGATTAACTTGGACTTGGACATGTTAGGCTATGATCAAGTGTCCCAAGTCACTTTTGTACATCGGGAATGGTTAATGGCTCAATTTAAATTCGTCATTGTCATTCTTACCCGTGGAGCTAACGATGATGGTGAAAAAAAATATATTTTTTTGAACACATTGATTGTAGAATAACACCATAAATCGGAAATTCCGTTTCTTTGGAATGTGCCACTGCAGCACATCAACTTTAACATACATTCCCCAATGCTACACAAAATTTAGGAAAAGTATGTCCATTTTTATACATTCCGCTGATATTCGGGTCCTCAGCAGGTATAAATTAACTGCAATGATATATATCACCTAAGTACATGGGTTTTTACATGTACACAGTCGGGAATATTTTTAGAAGAATTTTAGTACGCCATATAACGAATGGCGTTGTATCAGTGCTACGACAAGCGTTCCTCGACAATTTCTTCTCATTTTTTTTTTCTTACCTCGAAATGCCAATAACAATTCCTGCCGTCGCGTTTCCTTGTTCCCCGTAACTGTTCCTTCATTTTGCGACTTCACTCTTTCACCCTCCTGTTGTTTTATATCCTCGGTGTATCGGAGAAAATGGCGCAGCAAGCGCTTCGTCGTCCGAAGCTAATGGCTCGGCTATATTTTCGAAGCGCCACTGGAACGGGGCTTAGCGATACTGCTAAACCATACCATACTGGGCATTGTTTATTGAAAGTGAAACAGCTCACAATCGGTGCTGAAAAATTGTGTTGTAAATCAGACAGTTTTACCAAAAGTTCGCAGTTACGGCGCGACATGTATTACCTTTTACGAATAACTGCAGATTTACAGCGTTCTATTTGATGCAGCGCTCCAGCGTTCCAGTCATATAGTCCAAAATCACTGCGTCCGCGTTTAATAGTTTCGTCGATACTTTTCATTTGCGGAAATTGTGTTCTCGGAACAATAATCGAGACTTTTGTCGGATATTCTTCAATATTTCATTACACTGTGCGATTGTAAAAATAAAAGCTGCAAGTGAACGCAATATGTTTCATTCGACGTAACAAATATTGAAAAACTATTCGCTCACAAGTTTTTTTTTTCCTCGAAAAAAATTTTATCGAAATTCGATGACGACCAATAAATCGCTAGGAATTCCGCACGCAATTCTTTTGTGACCTAAAATTTTTTTTGAGATTGAAAAATGGTGGAACCTCCTAAAGTTTCATTTAACCGAAGAACGTCAAGCGATTATTTCTTTTTTAATTGATTGGCTTAATGCAGAACCACTTTTAACAGTCATGGTGAATTTTTTGCGCAATTTTTTTTTCCCATTCTATTTATAATCCGCACGCTGTAGTTCACCTCGTGGGTTCTCCACTTAACCCGGCTCTCCACCCACTGCTTTTCTTCTTCTTCATTCTCGTACGTCTGGACCACGTGGCCATACATTCATCGGCCGGTTCGCAGTCGATTAAGAGGCCAGTCTCTCATCGCTGCTCTCAACTCAACGAGAGAAGAAAAGAACAAGAAGAAGAAGAAAAAGAAAAACAGGATGGAGACGAGACGAGAAGAGTATCTCGATTGCACTTGCACAGGGCGTAAGGTTCAATGATAAATGGGGGGGGGGGACGTTTATCGTTTTTGTGATTTTCTATTATTACTTCAACTTTCTTTTTTCTGTTTAACCGCGAAAGCGTCTGGAACCGTAAAATTGACATTACAACGCACATGACTCATTCGGCACTTTCGATAAGTGACTGAAAAAATAAAAAACAAAAAAAAATCGGTATATAAAAAAAATTCATATGAATATTCGGACCAACAAGAGTCCAAACCGTTGTAGGAATTTCTCAATCTGTGCCACCTCTACAATCGACCGCAACTACACTATAGCGCGTTCGATCCGAGCCGATCGCTTTCTAAGAGTTACGCAACTTTCGCGAGACTCGATCGTCCGTTCATTATTTTTCCCGAGGAGTCAGAGCATAGCCGTGAGAGGAACGCGAGAGTCTGAACGTCCACGACGACGACGACGACGACGACGACGGCAACGGCGGTTTGAGATTTTTTCTTTTAATGGTGGTTCAATGAAACCGGTTTTCTCCTCGCCTTCTCATTCCTCTTTCACCATCTCCTCCTCCTCCTCCTCCTCTCTCTCTCTCTCTCTCTTTCTTGTGGGAGGATCGCCGAGACTTACCCCTTACTTCACCGTATTTTACTATACACGTTCTCCGGATCGCCTCTCACCTTCGGCAACGTGGTGCCACTCATGTTGCTTTTGCTTCAGCTTCACTCCATACCGATCTCTTCGTGGTCGTCGTTGTTGTCGTCATCGTCTCGTAAGCCATCGTGGTTGTATGTTACTTTTTTTTTCTCTCCTCTCTCTTCTCCTCTTTATATTCATCGTTCTCTCTCCGTCGGAGCCCGCTTATCCTTTCTACCTTCGTTCAAGGACTACCTCTCCCGATCCGTCGCTCTGATTCGTCCTTCTTATGCGCGGCACGCTGACGCTCTCACTCCGGACAGGATTCCACCGCGAACCGTTGCGACTACCGGAATTTGCTACAGTACGGTTAAGCAGCGACTATATGCGGACGCCGGGACCTTCCCTCTCGATGAGATTACGCACCACTTAAGAGGCCACCACCGTAATTACTGTATCAACGAAACTTTTTAATGCCACAAAGTGAAATATCGTGCACATACACATTTTTCCTCTGACATATTCCGCGGAGGACTCGAAAGAAAAAATTTGTAACTCATGCAAACGACACTGCGACGCAACATATATTAATAATTATACAGAATATTTTGTGCTTGTCGATGGTCCCCAAAAAAATTAATGCAATTATGCATACGTCATGAAAATTTCATTTGATAAATTCCTGTAAAAAAATTTCTCAATGTATGACACAGAAAAAAAAATGTATTAACTAAAATCGATCCACAAGTGCTAAAAATAAATTAGCTACAATCAGAGATATAAAATAACCCAAAAAATGTTGCAGTTTCATTGAAATGCGAATTAATAATAACTGCCATTTGGTTATGTATGTGTATATATATATAGGTTGGTCTGGAAGAGATGTAGGACAGGGAGAAGGTGAGAGTAGAAAGGTCGGAGGCGTTTTTCCGGTAGCTCCACGTGCGAAATACAAAATGCAGGAGCAAACGAAGGAGCAAAGGAAAAGGAAGTAAAGTAAAGCATCGGGGTGGATTCGCTAAGCCATACTATAGCGCACTTGGCCTCAGTGTGGCTCAGAGCAGCACAGTGTAGCTATCTGTACATAGTATTTCGTACTATAGGCCACGGAAAGACTAGCAATTCCTCTGTAGCTACTCTCTGCCTCGTGCAGCTGAGCAAACAGACTGTCCCTCGTATTTTCGTACGTCTCCGCGGTCCGAGAAGGATCTCCCTCTTGGCTACGTGCGCGGGCACGTCACACTCGGCTGTGGAAGAGGCTGAGGCTGCTTCTGCTTCTGCTTCTGCTTCTGCTTGCAGCATCCCAACTTCGCTGTATACGTTAGCCCACAGAGAATGAAGCTATATGCCCGTGCCTCGCTGTACAGTCGAGCAGCACTGGCTCTACTTCGCATCCCCGTTTGCTATGCGAAGCTACTTTATATTCGGAATACCGAGTAACGGCAGTGTTGTATCCACGATAGTAGCAGTTGCCGAGGCTTGACTCGAGAGGGTGGCGAAAGAGGGTTACTCCGGGTACAGTGACGATAACGGGACCACGGATAGATGTAAAATAGCCTTGGCATGTTAATTCTGTGGATATATTAAAACGGAAAGCAATATTTGACTTGTTTCCAACTTCGGTAAACTGAGTCACAAAAAAAAAAAAAAAATGGTGTCAAACTGTGTCACCAGCAACTGGAGCGATATTTTTCATTTTTTTGTTCTTTCTTCTGCAGAAATTTTCATATTTCATATAAAATCATAAAAATCCATTAGAAATTTTTATTTTTCCAAAATTGTGGGGTTCCCAAAAAAATGTATTTTTGAAATCTCCAAGGAAAATCTTTTTACGAAAATAAAATTTCCTCCGAAAGGAAGCAGAATTCATTTTTTAAATGCAGATAATATATATGAATAAAAAAAATTACTTTAAAATGTTTCAGCAATCGGGACGGGTGAGGGAGAAAAGGAAGAAGGTGTTGAAATTGAGGGGGATGAATATATGTTGTTCAATTGCATTTGCCTTGATGAAATTGGCGTAGCAATTGAGCAATCGTTTTATCGCTCTGTCTAGCTTTCTTTAATAAAACCGAACCATTTGATCCGGAGTGGCTACGAGGGTGTTTATCGGTATAACGTTATTAGGGGCAGGGGAAAGGCTGGGAGCATCGAAGGATGACAACACGCGCTCGTGCGACACACTCCGGGGCTATACCCTCAGTTATACCCTCTCATCCACCCCTACATGTATGATTTATTCCTTATTCTACACGCTCCATTAACCCCATGTAGAATATAGCATTTTTCTCCTCTGTATTTTGCCGTAATACCGCGTGGCATAGTCTCGTCAATATCGTCGGGGCGCATGGAGCGATATACACGCTGAAATAAACATTCCATGCCCCTTTTATCGGGTGCACGACCGTAACCAAATAGCAGCACGAAGAAGGGCTGCCGATTCCGAAAGTGACGCGAGCCATATAAAATAAAGATAGTAATATCTCGAATACATCGCGGAGAAGTAAGTAACAGCGAATGCCCAGGAATAACGTTTTCCGTGAATAAAAACGTTAAGAACGTGAGCCAAAAACGCGAGGGAAGACATTTTCCGAAAGAAAAATTGGTGAGAGTCTTTTTGGATTCTGTTCCATACACATCTAAAGCATCAACTTTTTTTTTTCCTATCGTGGAAATAAGAAATGGAACAGAAATCCTCTTACCATGATCTCCTATGGCAATAATACCACAGGAAAAAAAAAACAAATAGGACCTTGTTACGTTAAAGGGTGGAATGTATTTTTTCCTTTTTGCGTAGAAAGTGGAACAACAGAAACGTTATATTACGTGGCTTTAGACAAGTTGCAGGATAAGGGACAAATTGAAATACAATTGGAAAAGGGTTTGGCATATTCTGGGAAAATATGATTATTTATGCCGCGACAAAATTTGTTGCTTACTGCATTTGAAAAATGAAAATGACTGTCAATGAATTCGTAATACTTCGGGAAAAGAGTAAAACTATTCCGTTTCTCTTCACTCTCATTCTTAAATAGCATTAGAGTCAGGTCAACTAAGTGCAGCGCCCAATAAAGTTGAAAAAAAAAATCCACCTTTTCACGAGTCACAGAGCATTATTTTTGCAATTACAATAATTCCTCATTACCATAATTATTACGTGTTAAAAAAACCGGGGCCCGATTATGACATTATCCCACAAAAAGCTGCACTTAAATTTTCACCGGGGCCATTTCAACAATTATTAGACCAGAAAAATCTTCCAGTAGCTGTTCATTGCAGTCGTTACTGGAATATATTCCTAGTTTCTCTGAGCAGTTTCATCCAAACGATATAAAAAATGTAAAATAATTTCGCAATTAATGCTACGGTTAATTGCTTTTAGTGGTGTTCGTTCTGCAGAGTCCTCCGCATTTGCTTTTTTTTCCGCGTCGTCGTTGCGCGACGTGCTACCGGTGGGGTTGCGGAAATGTAAGCGTACGAGTGAAACCAGGGCTACGAGCTGAAATTAGCGGAGCTTTAATCGACTCTCTCCGGGTTTTCGTCCTCTGGTATTATAATCCCATTGACCGCGCGCGCTGCTTCGCTGCTCTTTGTTTTTTTTTTTCCTCCTCTTTTTCTCCCTTCGTACACGTGGAAAAGATTTTTTCTTTTTTTTTTGAACCGCGGTATGTCTGGTTACGATTCGTTTTATGCAAATGGCTCTGTCTTATAATGTGTACTCTATATCGGAAAGCTTTTTTCCACGTTAGTTCGCTTTATAATCTGGAACACGTTATTAAATGATGTCCGGTTATAATCAGCTTTAGTGCTATGTATATGTATATATATATATATATATGTACATGCACACACTGGCCTATAGTTTAGCTGCTCTGGACTATAATCCGAAGCGATTGCACTTCTTTCCTCTTAAACGAGACGAAATGAGAACGGGGTTAATAATATCGGTTTAATCGAATTTCTCCGAGCGCCGAAGGCGGAGAAAGTAGGGGGCGAAAAAGGGGAAAGACGAAGAGCTTTCATTTCGCCGATCTAATATACTGAAGAACGTACTGTATTATCGAGGATGCCTCGGTGCGCACTATCCGGATATCGCAGACGCGTAAATCGAATCTTCGAGTCGAGTGAATCTCGCATTACCGCGTGTCTCACCGGCTCTGAGATAGAGGTAGGCAGAATGTGAATTTACTCCAATACACAGAGGCGTCGCCTACCTCCCCCCACCCCCCGCCCCTTTATTTTCCTACATGTCATTTGAATCGACAAACTGAAGTAGAAATAAGACAAGTCAAAATCAAATCTCCCAAACATTTTAGCTCCCAACAATAAAACAAAAAATAAAAAAATAAAAATGATATCAGAATAAAAATTTCAAAGCCTCAGTGGATGCCAGGGCGAAATTTGACGAGATATCAATTTTTTAATCTGTCATTTTTCCGAAACGCAGTTGCGAAGTACATGTCCATATGGTTGGAAATTTTTGCATCCAATATATTGTATATAGACTGTCTTCGATATACAGGACGGTGGACTGTGCGGAAGTGTACGGTGAGCTGGCGAGGGTGAACTGTCGACACGCGGCAGCGTCACAACTCGTCTCGTTATTCGGCACCGTTGCCTCTCAACACTCTCGTGTGCCTGTACCACGAGCGCGCACGTGTGATACGAGGGAAGAGTTTCGCCTCTCATCTGCCGTACACTTCTCCACCACTATAGGTATACCCCGTAATAACCTATAGCTGTGTCTGTCGATTCTCTCGATTTTCTCGCTCTGTCTCTCGTTCACTCGAATCTACGGTCCGGATGATGCAGGGGTGAGGGGTGGGTGGGATATAGGGACATGTGCCACTGGTGTGTTACGCCACGCCGCGTCGACGCTGTCACCACTTGGCATCGACGCACACCTCCACCTCCTCCTCCTCGCCCTCTTCTCACTCTCTCCACTCTCGCCGTACTTCGCACATATCCCTCGTTCATACTTCGCTCGTCGCCTGTCCAACTTGGCGTAAAAATATTTATGCATTTATGTACCGAGTGCGTGATATTTGCGGTGAAAACTACCACGTCTATACCACGCGACGTGGACTGAATCCCGTTGGCTCATCCAGCGAGGGAACGTCGTATTCGAAAGAGAGAGAGAGAGAGAGAGAGAGAGCCTTGTCGATGGCTATCTTCGGAAACAAATGAATGCTGTCCGGATAAAAATTGAATCAAGTGGAACGCAGTCTTCTGTTTCTCGGTCGCGAAAAAAATAATAAAAATATTGGCACTATTTTATTTTTTATGTTTGGGTTTTAATTGAAATTCAGTTATTTTTATGAAATGCTTTTAAATCACCGAGCAGCAGATTTTATGTGTACGCAAACACTTTTTTCTGTATTGTGTACAGAAGAAAATTCGCCGCAAAGTTTTGCACAGTCGGCAGGATTAATTCGCCTGGCTACTTCGTTTCTGATGGAACAAGCACTTAAAAATAAATTATACTTATAACTTATGCCGTACACTTTCATGAGTATTCATGAAAGACGGGGGTTTTTTTAAATAAATTTCGTTTTTTTGTTCGTAGAGCACAGCTCTCTTTGAGAGCAAAATGTATCCTGCGCGAAAAGTATCTTGATTAAATCGAAGTCACGTTCGAAGAAAGTTTAGGCACAGAGAGGAGGACGGAGAAGCCGGAGAAGTTGCGGGTAAAGTATCTCCAAAGATCTAGACGCTCCGGGACACACGGGAGGAATCCAGTGAAAAAGATATTAGAGAACGACGAGCGAGGAAACAAAAAAAAAAGAAAAAAAAAAACAACCAAAAACTCTGTCTCCCTCTTTCGGCTTCTCTTTTTATCATTCCCTCGCGTATCTCCTGCCCGCAAACTTCCCCGAAGCGTAATCAATACGTGCGAGCGGGAAAGGATGTCGAAACGTCTTGCTACGCGCGGATTTCGTCGTCTGATTTTTTCTTCTCTTTCTTCAGCTTCCTTTCATCCCTATTCGAAGAAAGTTAGCGTTTCGCACTAGATATGTTCGCCTTTAGATTTGTCACTTGAAATCCTACTTGAGGTTCCTGTAAGAAGTGTGTAAGGCGCCGAATAAAAATCTTCACGGCAGTACTAGAAGGGTCGCAAGAATGAAATCTGAAGGACCTCAACGAAAAGAAGCCATTGCAATGTCGAGTTTTGGATCCCAGCTACAGCGCAACATTGTCTTTGAAAAATGTTTCTATCCTAAATACAATGGTAATACTGAAATTTGTCTGTTTCACTGAATTTCGGTTACAATAAACATACAAACCTGAAACTAGCGACTGGGGTCTCACGATACCGAAGCCTCATGTTTCATTCGTTATCTATACTGTAGATCCAGTTAGGAAATACCGTATATCTTACCGAACGTCAACCTAAACTCCCAGGGCAATCTCCGTAACTGGGGGAAAGTTGGATTAGCCTCGAAATATGCTGAGACTGTTTGGAATTAGTCACTATTCAGTTGTAATCAAGCTACACCTATGTTCTAACAATTGTCAAGAACCAACATAACCAAGACCCTCCGCAACTGGGTTCCTATTTGAACAAACATTGATGAGATGATAATGAGTCTTTTCCATTGGATTCTGGTTACATCTTTCCAACTGGACAAAAGAGACCTGTGATTTCGAATCATTTCAATGCCTGTGGGAATCAGAGTGTATTCGGACGCGACAAAACTAGGAATGAAAATATCGACTTGATCAAGGACACCCTAAAGCAAGTCTGTTTCCAACAATGACAAGAAAAGGTTCATGTAGTTTATTCAACTCTGGATCGGGTTACAACTCTGCCACGAGAAGTGAGAGTAGTTCGGAATACTGAACCATCGACGTTTCATATTCTACAAACATTATGGATCGAATTACCAAATACTTCATGGAACATCTTACCCAAAGCCCTTGAAGGGCCAAACTTCAGAACTTGACAAAAGTTCTATAACAGCCTTGAAACATGAATTAAGCTGAAGAAAAAAAAAAAAAAAGAAGAAATTCTATCGCCCACTAAGGACCAACTTGAGTAAGAGCATTCGAAATCAACTCTCCTTCCCAACAAACTGGAGAGGAAGATTTGTTTGGTTTATCGAACTTCGGATCTGGTTACAACTCTGCAATCAGACGCAAGAACACTTCACGATACTGAACCATCCCTGGTCCATGTAAACCCAGTACAATGGATGAACTTAACCAAATGCAGTATTCCTCATGGAACATTTTACCCAAACCCTTGAAGAGCCGAATTTCAGAACTTGGCAAAAGTTGGATAAGCCTTGAAGACATCAATCAAACTGAAGTGGAGAAAAAAAATACCTTAACACCCGCTGAGGAGGAACTTAAGTAAGTAAGAGCATTTGAAAATAAGTCTCCTTTCCGGCAAACTGAGAATGAGGATTTGTTGTTGGTTTATCGAACTTTGGATCCGGTTACAACTCTCCAACCAGACCCAAGAGCACCTCGCGATACCGAACCATCGCTGTTCCATGTACAACCAATACTATGGATCCAGTTACTCGATGCAGTACGATCGTGAGCTATTGTACATACGGTCTTCGCAGTGGAGAACATCTTCAGTCGCGAAGGCTATAGAAGCACCTGCCGAGGTTGTTAACGGGGGTAGACACGAGTTCCTCGAATTGGGTGCGGAGCGAATCGAGAACCGAGAGAGCGAGAGTTCGCCAGTGTGTGTTGGTACCATAGAGCCGAGGATGCACGAGGTTGTAGGTACCGGTACCTTCGCTCACCCCGTTTCACGACTATAGCACATAGAAACCGGTGGCAAGCAACTCCGCCAGCAGTACTCGTGAGTCTCGTAACCGGGAAGTTTGCTGGAAAGTTAACGCCAAGTTCGTGTCCCTATACCCATCCACCAACCCTCACGTCTATCTCGCTGTCGGTCTTCGCTCTTGTCCTTCTTTCTCCCACGGCTTCTGTCTCCATCTTTTCCGAAGGCAACAAGGCTTACAGGTACCATAGCCCTCACTGTGATGTACGAAGGAGGCTTGTAAATCACGGACAAGTCTTGCTTTCTTTCCCCGTTTCCCCAAAACTTTCCAACTTTTTCTTCGTGCACATATGCGAAGTACATTCGTGGATCTGATGAAAACATGTTTTGATATTATGATCATTTTTTTTTTTCACCAATATTGCATGTTGAACTTTGCTCGATTTTATGATCCCATTTTGATGATTCATTAGCAACTTCAAAGTCGTGGACATGGTTGCTTTTGTGGACGTAGTTCGATGTTGATGTTTTGTTTGATATTTTGGTGTTGATCCAATCGCTCATGATCTTTATACTTTTTGTTTCAGGTTCGTGGTCCATCTACCCTCTTTAGAGCTTCATATTGCGGATCATGTGGTTTACGAGCACGCGCGATGGCTACTTCATAATTCATGTCGTCGTTACACAGCGAATGAAGGAAGATTCGGTGGATGCACTCGTTGTGCTGAGTATACTGTGCCGATGAATAGAAGGTGGATTTTCAAAGACCACAAGTCCTATCTAGCGTGGGCACAGGTAGTAATCAGTGAGCCAAGGATTCGCACCCGCTCAGCAGCGTTCTGCTGGCCTCTCCGCTCCTAACTTCTGACATCCCCCGTATATACTCCTAAGCTGCTTTCACACCAGATGAGATATTCCGAAAGGGCTCGTGAAACACGCGCGTTTATGTTTCACGGTACATCAGGGCTTTCCGTTCAATGCCCTGATGTTAATTAAATCCGGATCATTAAGCGGCCGATCGCCACAGCCACGAACGAGGATGAAACGACCTTCGAAACGATCTCTCTATCGAATTAGGTATCGACAATGTTCAGCAAACCAAAATAACTCTAGCCAAATCAAAATTCACGCCCACGACTTTTGGAATTCTAAAAAAATATACCATTGCTTTGATGAACGTCAAGTCTCTACTTAAAAAAAAGCACAGACTTCGTACCCAACCTAATTAATTTTTCTTGGACTTCTTTTTAAAGCCTCGGAAATTGTAAATTTTTTTTTGTGTCCAAATTCCACTTATGATCATCTTGCATGTGGGTTTAACTTCATGCTACGGGTTTACCCGGTCATTTTGAGTTGCTATTGCGTACCCACCCGGAGTTACAGCGAAGAATGCAGTGTGGCGATGGCGGGCGGTTAACTTAAAGCTAATCCTCGCTATTCAGCTATGTGGCATTCTGTGTTCGGTGATGCAGTGGATGGGACATTGAGAGCTGCTGGCGTACGCGATGGAAGTGCTACCACCGCCGCCGCAGTTGCCACTAAAGCCGGGCCGCGGGCCTCGGAAATGAAACCCCACTGCTCGTCGCGTCGACGACGGTGGACGAGGTGAAGAGGTGGGTGCGGGGGTGGCCGCGCTTCGACCGCCACCGTCTCTCTATTCACAATCTAATCTGGGCCAATGAAACGCTCGTTCTCACCGTGAATGAAGCTCTTAGTAGGTTCCATAAGGCCGGGCACTATGCGGTTACGTATCTACTACTACTACGCTCGCTACGCTAGTTACACTGTGCCATGTATTTACTGGGAGAGTTGAGCGCGGGACTTAAAGTATATTGCAGTGCTTGTATGTGACGTGAATCATATTCTTGGTCATCGTTCGTGAAACTTGGACCTTAACTATTGCAATATCTATTTTAAGGTAGCATGTAATTTTGTACGTCGTAACCTGCAACGACAATAGTTCTTAATGCTTCACTAAAAACTGCGACCACACTTAAGGGCTCGCTTTAATAAAGGGATTAGATTTTATTAACATTATTTCTCGAATTACGTGAAGTATGAATGAAATGTGCGGACATCCGATGTAAATTTCAAAGTCGTTGACGCGAGTGTCAAAGATAACGAAATTACAGCAATTTTTTATTTTAAATGTTACATGAGATTATCAATTAATGAAGCATATCAGGATTCATTTGACGGTACATGAAATTAAAATATCTCGTGACCCGAAGGTGTCGAAAAAAAAAACGACTAAATTCGTGACGATAACACGTTTAGCCAGTGTGGAAAATTTAGCAGCACGTTGAGCAAGCGAAGCCAAGTGCTAACGAAAGTGAAGCATAATAGAGGAAACGAGACATTTAATCGATAATTATTTATCGAAATGCGCTTAGGCGCGACAAAGAGGGAAAGTGTAGGGTATCGGACGTTATACCTTCCTCTCGTCGTTCGCACTTGGTCTCCACGTAATTGGACACCCACCTAGCGGACTCTTTCAGTACCTACACCGGTGCACCACCACCACACCGATACAAGCCCGCCGGGGCAATTAAACGAACGAGCTTCGTCGAGCCCTTGGCAAAGAGCTCGAGCTCTCCGCCTCTGCCGCTGGCTCGTTCTCCGCTGCCTCGCTAGATCGTGTGACGCTGTGGATAGTTAAAAGTAAAGGATTTTAAAAAATCCCGAAACCGAAAGTAAGCCAAAGCTTGACAGGAATTGTCCCGGTACTTTCACCAAAGATTAACTGATCCCATAAAACACAAAGAATTACAAGTTTTTTTCATTATTTTATAAAAAATCAATAAGGAACTTATTTCTTCTCTGTAATTTATCTTGATTGAAATTGATGCGGTACTTTAACCAGAAGGATGCTATTACCTGAGCGATCATACCGGAAGTACACAAAACGATCAGCTTTTGCACTTATCGGGATAATTGACAATCGGTAGATGACTCCATTACTTATCGTTCAGAGTTGTAAATGGGTGGAACAAGAGAAGCTATCCATCAGCATTGACATCAACGGTGTAGGTCAGGACGCTGAAGGACGAGAGAACATCTCGATAATAGAACTGAAAAAAAAAAAAAAAAAACGGGTGGCACGTCAGACGCATTTAAACTCATCGGTATATGAGACGAGTGGAGTGGAATAGCCGCCGCAATGCGTCATCATAAATAGTCGAGTGAGATTGGGCAGAGCTGCGACCTCGTCATCCCTGTGTCATCATCAATCCCACTGGTGTACCACTCTTCCCCCTTGGCCTCGCTTCCGTTTTCACTCCGTCTGACTCCACGGGTCCGCATGCATATGGAGTCGGGCCCTCCACCCCACATTGGGTTTTCGCGATTCCGTTCGGGGTATCGCGCCAGTAGCAGCTTCAACGGTCATCAGCTAGGGACAGACGAGTTAAATTCGCCATTGCTGTTGGTGGACCGAGTTGAAGCTGCAACTGTTAGTAATGGTGACCGGTAACGCGACGCAACGGGACCCCGCGACCTCCGATCGATCGAAGGCACACAGTGCACTCCTCTGTCACGTACAGTAGGCCGTTTGTCGTCCATTCCCTTTACATACCGGTCACTGTGTAACCTCCGACCCCATCGGGACGAGAGCGTCCACGGGAAACGGCCTGAGAGGCTATAACGCCCGCGCGCAGGAGTCGATAGCGACTTCCAATTCTATATTGTTATATATATATATATATATATATGTATATGTATATATGTATATACACACCAAACATACTTTACGTATATGGAGATGCATCGATGCATTTATGTCAGTAGCGGGTGTTCGCTTCCCGGTTACTCCCGCATCGCCCTTGTGCATTCTCCCGAACGAGGTGCAGGTGAAGGCGGGAGAGCAATTTTTTCAGGCCCTGTGGTTAAATTCTGCGATGAGAATACAGCGGAGGATATGAATTTTCTGGATCATTGGGTTCGCTCTCATGGTACCGATTTTCCTCTTCCGGGCTCGCTAATTGGATGCATCCTAGGGGGAAAAATTTGGTTTTGGGAAACTGATCGTATGATTGTTTTTGGAATCGATAATCTGGAGGATTGATTGTGGCAAAACAAGGTTGATCGGTCTCACGGTGGTTGCGGCAGAAAAACATTCGATACATCACCACAAACTTACGCTCAAGTACTGGCAAGTTTGTTCTCTCATCTAACCATCTTTCTTCTTGTTTCAGTGTGAAGGACTTCGATTGTCTGCTATTGAATTCCCCGGACAAACTTATTTTCCTTGCGTTGTGTCTTGAGAACTCGGGAACAAAGGGAGAAAAGTTGGGTGTCTGAATCCTCGGGCGAAACGCTTTTCGTTTTCTCGCAGTTCTCGAGGACGGGTAACCGAGGGGTTAGTCGGGGGTGGTGATGGGGTAGTGTGCCCGGCAACCTTGTCAATGCTCGGTAGCTGGTTGTGTCGGCTCGCGGACGGATTGTCGTGCTGTTGAAGCCGCTGCGGAGCAGAGTACGCACGCGGGCCTTCCTGGCTTGGCGAGCCGAGCCAGGCGAAGCGTGTGAGTCAGGCAGGCAGGGGCTCTGCTCAAACCGCAACGTTTCGCATTCGGCCAGCCGCACAAATCTCGCTGACGCGTGCGTCCGCGCGCAAATATAGTATATAGTCAGGTATGGGTATATACAGATATAATACACCATTTATATACTCGGTGCGTCTGTACGTATATGTATAGAAAATATGTATATGGGTTATGTACAGGAGTGAAGCGGTGCCAGGGCTCGGACAGTCGGATATACGCTGTAACTCGTTGGACAGAGTAACGCTGACCCTCTCTGTAGGAGTCAGTCTGGCATACTGGGCATACTGGAAGTTGAGGAAAGTTAAAATTAGATAGTTCGCTAGACAATTTACTGCCCGCCAGGCTTGATGATATGATTCACGGTTATTTGTTTTACTGAATATTTCAAACAAGAAGAAAAAAAAATGGAAGGTAATTTAGGATTCAACAAGCTCAGTTTTCCTGTCTGAAATTTGTTTTTTTTTGGAAAAAATTGATTTAATTGAGGCAATTTTGGATAATGACAAATGGTGGAAAATCGCGTATGTGTACCATAATAACTTTTATAGCATTTGCGACGCTTCGAAAAGTCATTCGCAGTGAATGAAGTTGACTATGGGGATTCTGAGCGAGAAGTGCGAGTTTTGCCCAGCTTACCGAAGCCCTCCTCATCCCCTGGCCCCCATTTTCCTACGAGACCCGCAAGGCGTGCACGACTAACGACGTTACGCGACCGCGAACGCGCACCGTATACTTTAGAAGCTCCCCAATTAATTATTCCGCGGGATTTCTCACTGATTTAATTACCGTTCGTACCGCCGTAGGACTCGCCGTCTCTCCGGCTCGCGCTACGTCTCTTTCCCTTTGTATCTTATTCCCTCTCGTTCCATTCCTCTTTGTCTTTTCATTCAATCGGACTTGAATCCGTTGCCATTCTCAACCATCTCCTCCTGTCTTAGTCCTTTTCTTTCTCTCGTACCATTTTTACTCCTGCTCTTATTCGCCCTCGCGGCTTTAACTTCCTCCCCAATAATGCCTCGTGTACCTCCCCTTCCAGTCTCGGAAATTTGTAAAGTCGTTTATTTAATCCCACTTGAAAATGCTTTTCTGATTGCGCTCATGAAATAGCTTATGTATCTGACTCATTTTTTGATAGGAACATAGTTTCTAGATTCAGTCAAAATATTATTAGCATCGTTTATTAAAATTTTTATTTTATTTTACCGAAATGTTGACCACATAAAATATGTTGACAACATTTTTTTGAACATTTTTTTGAAATCATGAAAAAGAATAACTTCGAAGATAAATTACTGTAAATTTAAACATGTTTAAATATTCAAAAAGTAGGTGGCCTCACATCTGTGGCCCTTAATGTTTAAACATTATTCCCAACGTAATTCTCGAATGCTCTTAGCTTTTATCTTTTATTTTTCGTTATCGCCCTCCGAGAGCACAATCATTTCTTATTTATTCCCATTCCTCGTACCTTTTTTCCCTTCCCCCCTCCCCCGTTCTACCCATTTTCTTATCGTCGCTAGCGATAGGGTGGTTGCAAGAAGGGGATGTTCCAGCATGCATTAGCGTGAAAGGTATATAGCGGCATAAGGAAGTGCGGTTGCCGATGGTGCTAGCCGACAACCCAAACCACAGCGAGTCTTCTATCCTCTCGGTTCGCGATTTAGCGCTCACGAGCGTTTAATATGCCGGTACACGCCGCGTCTTCGAGGCACATTAGCGATCCTGGCGAAGCGCCCCGTTGCATCCCGTTTCGTTCCGTTCCACCCTCTAACCTCATCCCCCCCCCCCCCCCCCCTCTTCTCCTTTCTCGTGCCTGTCCTAGGAGTACCAGCAAAAGGAGGCGCGAAAAGTGAAGCTGTGTATAGTGCACAAGTGCTTCTGCTCGTGGAGATGCTAGTAAAATAGCTTAACAGAATTCACTTCCAAGGAGGTGTGACCCCGAATCGCTTTTCCCAAATTAACTAACAAAATAACGCTCCATAGAATTCCCAGTTTATTAATGTTTTTCATTTTTCTTGTGTTAATTAAATAAGGATTAATTGTGACCATTGACGGTCATTTTTTCGAGGGCATCGAAGGGACATGTGATTTTTATTTTTTTATATTGCAAAGATCGATAAATCTAATTTCTTCAAAATTTGCAGAATTCACGAACCGGGAGTTAGTATATGGACTGACGAAAAATCATTACGTCCTGCCATTTTTTGAGTGTGGCCAACAGTTTGCATTCAGAGGGCGAAGAGCGAAGGGAAGAAAGTGAAGGAATACGTTCCTTCAAACCGGCCAAAAAAACCTCCAGAAAAAAGCTGATGGAATAAAGAATAGGATAAGAAGGAAAATCAGCTAGTGAGTAAGGCGAAGAAAAAAAGGAAGAAATAAGGACAAGGAACGAAAACCGAGGGTGGCTCTAATGGTGCGCGTGATGCCGGGTGATTCAGAAAATTGTGAATCGGAGGGTATAATCGGGCTAATATCGTACTCCCCCCCGTGAATTTACCCGTTGAACCCCTTCTCGTCTCTTCATTCCCCGTTGCGATCAGCGCCGTTATACTCCGTCGCTGCGCGTTATCTCGACGGAGATAACAGACGACGAAGAGGTTGCTGAAGAGGATGGCGAAGGGGGAGGTGGAAGGCTTACCGATGATGTGACGTGACGGTGACGAAGGGTTGGAAGAACGAGATTCTGACGAGTACCTATGACGGAAAAATCGGGGGAGAAAAAACGAAAGAGAGTGGGAAGAAAGCAGGTGAAAGTAGGAGGAAGCCGAGGGGTGAGAGAAAATCCGAGGTTCATTTTTACTGGTCCCGAGTTCATTTTCCACGGTGGTGCGTCCGTTTAACTCTCACGCTCATATCCTCAAATCGACCACCACCGTCACCATCAACCATGAACATCTTCCTTCTTTTCCTACCTTATTTTGCCCCCGCCCCAACCCGCACCCCCTCGCGCTTCTTCCTGAGGCAACCATCATCTCAACCCGACGACGTCGAAAACGACGACAAATTCCTGACGAATTTTCCCTTTCAACCTTCACACCCCTTAACCCTCTTCAACTCACGCATCCCAGTTGAGGGACCATGTTCGATAAAAAATGTTCTTCTCGATTTATCATTTTTCAAGAATAATGAAAATTTATTGAAAAATTTCTCGAACTTTCGGTCGAGGATTTTAGCTCATTTACATTTCTGGTGTCGAGATGTGTTGAAATTATTTTGGTATGTCAGCTGAATAATAATAATAAAAATAATAATAAAATTAGCGTAGGAAATATTAAAAATATTTCGGCAATTTTTCATGATTTTCATAACTGTGCATAAAAATTGTAGGCATCACAGTTTAAGTGAAAACTGCGTAATATAAATAAGATGCGAAATAACAAGAAAAAGATTGTGAATATGGGAGAAAAAAGTTTTTCGTGGCGAAATTGCAGACGAGGAGAAGCGGAGAGTCTAACGAGCCGCGTCTTTCCCTTTCGGCGCTTCCGAATCAGTGGCGTAAATACGGCGTGCGACTTTGTCAGGACGAGGAAGCACAGCAAAGAACGGGGAGCCGAAGAGAAAGGGAGAAGCTCTGAGGCGGCGCCTCGAGGGCAGTTGGAAATCGCGGGAAAAGAAGTTCTCTTATCCTGGCGCGTTCCGACTGGTGAATGCTTCGAGGAGTCTTCCTTCTTTAGTTCGCGTTCCTTTCGCTTCGCTTAGTTCGGAATATAACTTGAGACCTGTGAAATATTTGAAATATTCTTGGAAAGTCGAAGAAAGATTAAGTTTATCGACACGAGATCAACACCCAGCAATTAAATACCGCAAATTATTTCTTCAAACTTTCATTTCAGTGATCATCTTATTATCAGTCTTATTAATTATCGTCGAATTTTTTTCTCGCATCTCGAGCATTCGTTACAATGCATCGATACATTTTAATTAATAATTCATCCGAGAATCCAATTATTCGTTGAAATTTTTCAGTCGGATTTGTTCATCATTAGACTGATTATAAATTGACGCTTGTATGCATTTTCAACATTCCTACGATTTGAGATCTATGATTTTAGAATTTTTCTTATCATTGTATTTTCAGTCGTCTTTGTCCTTCGAGTCCAGTCGACAAACTTGGGCTTTTCTTTATGTATACGTCCTTATGAATTATGGAAATTAATACACTCCGCTTTTCATTCTCTTTTTTCGACCCGTTTTTTTACCCTCCCTTCGTAGTTCCTCGTCCCTTCCTCACATTTTTTATGCACCTCGTATTTGCGCCGCCATTTTCCGGGCTCCTTTTTTCGCGACGTTAACGTGGCCGCCGAACGGTTACATTTTTCAATGGTTCTGCGACTAACGTCTAATAGACCAGTTGGGGATTAGGGAGACGTTAAGGAAAGAGGGAATGAAAGGGAGAAGCTCATCGTCATCCTTTCCGCTTCCTCTCGTTTCTCCTCGTCCGTCTATTTCTCTCGTGGCATTAGAATTCGGCAGACGTTCAGGGTAAGCTACCAACGTCAGCATTTTCGACCCTGTAGCTTTCCTATCGTCTAGTTGTCGGTAACGAAACCTTCCCTTTCCTTCGTATCAGCTTCCTTCACAAGACTACCGGAGAAATTTCGAGGATTTGGGAACCCATTCCTATTCGTTAGTCGTATAAACGAGAATCGTGCTCGTACAGAGGCTTCCCACTATTTTCACTATTTTCCAAAATTATCCTTCATTCATACACCGTTGAAAAATCTACGATGGTTAATGAAAATTTAATCTGCAAAATCCAGCTGTGAAAAAAAATGGCAATTTTTGTTAAATTTCATTTAGCTATGAAATTGAAAAACGAAGCCAAAAAAAAATGGAGGTGTTGTGTCTGTCACAACTCTCAATGTGCTCGTGGTTACTTATCACATTTTTAAAAAATGTCTCCTCTCACAAAAATTTAATATCCGCTTTTAGTAGTTTGCTTACAAAAAGCTAATTGGTGATTCCGTGCAAAATGAATGCAATAGTAACTTATGTTTTGCGCCACACGAGAGTATCTCGCTTCGTCACAAAGTTATACCACTCTCAAGGGTTCCATTCGTCTTTTACGCGCTGTTTTTTTGCCTCACCGGCACTAACCGCAGTTTCCCATTCCCCGGAGTGTCGTATTGGCCATAGACCAACCATTTTCCTCGTGTTATGCTACCGAGTAACTTTGGTGTGTGTGTGTGTGTGTGTGTGTGTTTTTTTTCTCGTTACGCTTTCGTAGCTTCTTTCGTATAGTCCGTTAAAATAATCCCGGGTGACATGGAGCCGACACGCGGAAAGAAGAAAGAGGGTAGATGGAGGGAAAAGGAGAGATTCGCATATTCCTTGTTAACGACTGGACTAGTTTTCTTGTTATTCTTTGGCCAGAAGGAAAAGGGCAGATTCACATATTCCTTATTAACGACTGGACCAGTTTTCTTGTTATTCCTTGGTCGGAAGTAGGGGGGCAGATTCACATATTCCTCGTTAACGACTGGACCAGTTTCTTGTTATTCCTTGGGGTGGCGAAAAATTTATAGGGACGAAAGTGGTCGGACTTTCTTTATGGGAAATTTGGCCAATGCCAGAGCTTCGACAGGGAAACAGCCCCAAATAATAAGCCATGCAGCCCATCGATGGGTACCACCGTCCACATAGACCAGCACGTGCTCTACTTTCCATCCCCTCTATTCCAGATTGAGATAACGGGCTTACACTCCCTCTAAAGCCCGGTTAATTAAGGGCCATCCCACTAAAATCACGATCTTCAGAATGGCTGGGCTCTCGACTCTGTCTAGCGGCTAATGGGTACGTACACTATATATATATATATATATAGGGAAAGTGTCATGCGAGGATAGACGGTAGGTCACTCTCGTTCCCATCACCGGTACAGCACGCGCTCGCCACCACTGAAAATCGATTTATCTTGTGGTCCGGTGGACTACAGCCTGTAGGGCTGATGACGAGGGAGATATATGTCGAATATACTTCAAAAATTAACGGACTTCACAAATCACCGTGACAGACGTGATATTTCCCGATGCACTATTTTTCTTCGATAAATAAATCGGTTCAATGTCATGGTTTTATTAACATCGAAAGATCTCCAAAAAATTCCTAACCCTCTAAAGGCATATATTTTTTTTCCTACTGAAAAAATCTCATTTTATCCTTCCCTGATGAAAATAGAGCAGAAATTTCTTTTTTTTTAGTTGAACAACTCGATATTTCATCGGTGCACAAATATTATTGTTAATAAAATATGCTATCCTTATTTGCGTTTTTATTGTTTAAAAAAAAATTCACCAGAAACTCTTCACCGATCAGATTGAATTGGCAAGTGAATCGATGCCGAAAATTTTCCGAAACTAGCCGTAAATTCGTGAAAAAGATTTTTCGTACGTTGTTCGGAATAGACGGCCGTGAGTCACACTCTCCCTCATCAACCTTCCGATTTTACCATCACCGCACGTATTTTCGTCTACTCATGGCATGTGGAATCGATAGCAGAGAAAATTTGACGAGAGTATCTCCGCAAGCTCGTCTTTCGCGCCATCGCGAGGATAGAATTGATACGGGAGAACGGAAGCGGAAGAGAGCCGAAAGGCATGCCACGCTGCGAGCGAGGGAGAGTGAGAGAAAGCGTTGGAAAAGGTGGCGGAGCGGAAGAATTTCATTACCCTCGGCAACGGAGTCTCCGGCTCGTGTCGTAGTGCGGGACGGCTGGTTTGGTACTCCCTGCAAAAACCTGCGGGCTCTTTCCTCCCCCTCCCCGTCCTCCTCCCTTCCCCACGTTCTTCGTGCGGACCAACCCCTTTTTACCACTAGGATCCCGTCCCGGTCTCGCTTTTCATCCGACTCCCCGAACATAGACTGCATAGCGCACAACTCGTCGCGCTCTTTTCGCAAGTACTACGATCCCGCATCGTACCCACTTGCGGGGGCCATAGCGGTCGTTGGCATGGCCCCTCGCGAGTCGATCAAACGTCTCCTACCACTCGATCTCCTCTCACCTCCTTCCTCGCTTCCCTCGTCACCCTCAAACCAACCCTACCAGCTCGTTTGTACTCACCTCGCATATATATGTACTTTTCAATGGAGTACAGAATCTCTACTTCCATCAGACGTGAATTTAATCGAGTGCGAAATTTCGCGGTTACATTTTGACAATCGACACTTTTAAATTTTTCCTTGAATTCTCGCAAAAGGGGTTCTAGTCGTTCGGGTGGTTTATTTTTTATTTATGCAGGGCGGCGTTCTAGGGTTTTTTTTGTTAATTAATTAAAAACAAAAAAGTGTAATTATTTTATTGTTCTGAAATGGAGTTGGCAACTGTCGAGAATGAGTATTTGAAATGAGCGAATTATTGGCTCGAATCGATAATTTATTCGGTGAAGTACACGATCAACATCGTTGCCTCGAATCGTTAGAATTCGATTACGTAGCCGCGGTACGAGAAATTACAAATTAGTGGACGATCCAGAAGTGCTTGCTCGTCAATCCTTGATTGAGAAAATTCGCGAAAACGAGCGTGACGATCGGGGTACGTTGTTGGGGTATGGAAAACTAGAGAGTCCCGGAGGAGCTTTTTCAAGCGAGGGAATGACAGAGTGTGAGGGAAAAAGACAGAGCTAGGGAACTCGGTAATTACGCGCGGCAATTATTTTTAGTGGACGACGACGACGACGACGACGACGACGACGACAACGAAGTGAAGGACGCGAAGAACGCAGAGACGAAGGAAGGGCGAAGGGAGGATTGGGCCAAACATGCAGAGTGGAAAGTTGCGTCGGCAGGGAAAGGGACGGCGAGAGCTGTGAGGGGGCAAAACGAGAAGATGAAACGAGATGGAAGGAAAGGGAACGAGGAAAGAAGGAGACGGAATATCCGAGCAAAATCGCGAGTTACGTGAAGTTAATTAAACGCGGACACCGATTGCACCCCACATCCGTCGAGATCGCTCGACTTGGCTACGTGTTAATTTTTTACCTCCCCCCCCCCCCTTCACCCCGCTTCTGTCTCGCCTCTCATTTTCCCCCAGGCCCTACCACGTTTTTGTATCAATAAATTTCCAACTCTGCAATCTCTCGCCTCTTGCTAAACGAGCTCTTTTTACTTTCAACAATTACGACTTTTTATTTCTATGTACAGCAGGAGAAATTATTTCTTCATCTCGCTATGGGTTTATCGAAGAATATCAACAATTATTTGATGCATTGCTGTTGAACGTCAGTGTATTTTTGTTATTTTAATGGGTGTGGACAATTTGCATATGCATGGTTGCTATTTGCATCAGGGAGGGTATAAATTATCGACAAAAATTTTGTTATAATAAATAATATTCGAAATACGGGTTGGTCTACTAGTCGACTGCGAATATGATACAAAATGCTGCTGACATTTTGTTAATATTAAAAAAAATCTTGAGACTCATGTTCACGAATATAAAAATAATGCCAACGTCGCAACTATTCATGAAATAGTACAATGCGGTATCTGCAAATAAAAATACAGCAGCCACAACCGAGGCTACTTTGCTTCAATTACATTGAATTGTTTAATCAATTATGAGAAATCCAATAAAAAGTGTCGTTGGAAAATATTAAATTTCGTCTCCTACCCTCGAGTGTAATTACGTATAATTTATCGGTGCCTTTTTCCGACGGAGGATTTATTTTTGTAGAGCTTTGTTAATCAAATTTAATGGTTCCCTAAATGAAATAAACGCAAAATGGTCTCTATTTAATTCAGGCCATAAGCTTGATCACCGCAGCCCGATTTTTGTGAGGAGAGACGCGAAACTATTGTTTTTTTTTCGCACCTGTATGTTGTTGGTTCAAATTTTTCAAAAATCTGTATTTAAAAAAATGCATCATCTGTCAGAGTTCCGAATTGATTAACGCATTTCTCGCACCCTTTTAATTTTTCCACGTTTTTTTTTCTACGTGTCTCTCGTCGCCTATTTGTCGACCATTATTCGTCCTTAATGGCGCTCTTTATTAACACACTCTTTCACTCGCCACCCCCTTTTTTTTTTCAATTTATGCAAGTGGAAGTGCAGAGCCTAAAAATAATAGGCCGCGAAAAAGAAAGAAGAAAAAAAAGGTGTACGTACACAATTTATGGTATTCGCAGTTGCATCGAATATTCTCTCTCCGTCTATCTAGCGTGCACTTCTCATTGTGCACTCGAAGCAGCCCCTCCGCCATTCCAGTGTGTCGACCTATGGCGACGATATTACAAACTGTTTAATATTGCCGACGGGGGTGCATATAAACATACGCCTACGCGGCGGCGGTGCATCGAGTATCGTAATAGAATTCATAGTCCTTTATTAAAAGTGCACAAGCCAGGCGGTGCACTTTACCGAAATGGTGACTGGAAGCCCAGATCCCCACGTTTTGCCCCACCCCTTTCATCCCTTGCACACTCTTTCGACCCCATTGTTTGCCTTTGCCGTAAAGGGTTGAGAGAGCGCGCTTGTGGAAGCCGCTCGCTTGATCGGCCATTCAAATTTAATTGTGACGCTTTAAAGTCGAGAGCTGACTCCGACTAAGGGGGTGAGTTTCGAAGGAAGGGCGAGCTGCGAGGAGAGGGAGAGGAGAGTGAAAATTAAAGGAGTCGAGTGTGAGAAAGAAAAAGAAGAGAGACGAGAGGAGCCTGAGGACCCTTATCTCAGCAACCCTTTGCGGTGAAACGCTTTTTTCTCCCTTCTTTTTATCAGTCCTTATAGGTGCCTTCTCAAAGGGTCAGAAATCAGAGCATTAAATACTTTTTCTCGCTGCTTCGCACAATTGTGCCGCTCGATGAAATAATCAATTTTCTCGAAATGCCACAAACGATGAGATGGCAAAAAATTTTTTTAAGGCTTCCAACAAATATGAAAGAACACTTTTCCCAGAATTTATGTCAGCACAAGTTTTTATTTTCAACCCTCGAGAGGAAATTCCCTCAAGGGCCGGAAGTCCCGGCACCGATTATTTCTCGGTCCCTCGAATCTTTTTGAGTTCCTACGAACTCCTCGTCAAATCAATTCTCTCGGATGTAAAACTCACGGGACGTGTGCACTGCAAACCCCGGTAATAAAAATAGAACGAGGGGGAAAAAAAAATTATTTCAATCCTCCGGCACCTGAAGGGCTGGAAATCGGACAAAACTATTCACTGCTTGGGATTTCACACCTTTTATCACATACGTTCTTGTAGGAAGTGGGAAGAAAAGAAAGAATTTGTTTTTTCGCGCATAAAAAATATTATCAACTTTCACAAACGTGATGTCAAAATTATTACCATCAAAGACAAGCCAAACATTTATTTGCCGTGACTTACATTTCAATTAATAACAGCCGAGCCAAGCAATAATTAGTAAACAGTTATGATATTTCATTAACAAAAATCAGACGGAAAGGAATATCCGACGAGTGATAAAGGGCAAATTAGCGATAATGGATATTCGTCGTAGACACCGGATGTCGACCTAAATACTCAACAATAAGTTTTCGGCACTCGCAATGGAAGACGGAGAAGTTTCCAAAGTGGCTGGTACTCTCTCTCTCTCTCTCTCTCCACGTCGCTTCCCCTTAAACCCCTTCGCTCGCGTTTCGCAGGGTTACCATGCACCCTTTCCAAGCGCCGTCCGCAACTTTGGTGGATGGTTCGAAGCACAGGAGACACAGTAAGTTTCGACTTGTGCGGGAAGCCCCATTCGAGTTGCCTGGAGGCGTCTCGGCGTGACGCCGGGCGTTGCATCTCTGTCTGTTGTTTAAGATCCGCTCACGAATATACATAAATATATATATATACACATAAACTCACGAGTATATACACGTGGACCTATAACCATACAGTACATGTACATACGGTAAATACGGCAAAGTTATACGACACACGGCCGCATGGAACGCCCTCTAGAAGCTAGTATCCAACTCTATTGTTGCCATTACAGCGGGTGACCTCGCAAATACAATTTCTTCTGCGGATTCTGGCTGAAGTCTAAGTCCCAATGGCAGTAAAAAAAAATGTCCGTGAGATTTGTGACTCTTCGATGCATGTTACATGCATTTCTTTGCAAAAGACTGTTCGAAAGAACAAAAAAAAAAAATACTGTCCGGAGAAAGTATCACCGTGGCTGAAATCCGGATATGAAGAAGAACACCAAGATAAGTGAAAGGTCAGAAGATGAAAGACAAAGTTGAAAGTTGAAGATTTTCCCCAGAAAGGTTCGTGGCTTTGAGGGCGTCCAGGAGTTTTCATACCGTGGATGACTTGGTCACGGAAGTGTAGGATATGCGTGCCCGCCCCTTATATTTAAAATTAAAGGGAAATTCGAAATACCTTCTTGAAAGTTGGAGCGCTCTCCACTTCTGAAGACCGGGTCCTCCGCCTTCAACCCCTTAACTCCGACTCCTGTCCCTATCTTCACCCTCGTCGCCCATCAGTTCCAGTATCCCGATTGCGGTCCTCCTCTTCAACATTATCCAAAGCCAGAGGCTGCGTCGCTGCGGGGGTATTTAAACTTTTCAAATTGAAATTGTTTTCGATATCCAGGTGAGTGCTCTCGAAAAAGCATCGCAAGTGAGGAAGCAGCCGCCGTTCTGGGAGATAGGCGGGAATGCGAGGGTCGGATGTTGGGCGAAATTGCGGGGAAGGATGGTAGATGGGTTGAAATGGGCTCGAGTGAGTGAGCGAACGATCGAGAGGAGCTCGAAGCTCTTCCCCATCAGACACCGAAGATTCTTCCCCGCGGAACGAGGGAATTTTTCGTTAATTGCGACGGAGAACGGCATCCTTCACTTATACCAGGACTAAATCGTTAATTGGCTTCATCGGGACCCTAAAAAAAATCTCCAGGACCTCAATGCAATATGCAGTATTTATCGTACGGCCTTTATGGCAAACCGTGCCACGCCATGTCATGAATCATTCAAAAATTTCAATACCCTCGCGCTCATTATAAATTCGAGGTGCGTATAGTGCGTTTCGACGTTCTGCGTCACTCACCGATGCATTTACCAACACACTCCTGATGTGTTGAAGTCACGGTGCCCATCAACATCGCTACTTTGTTAGTCTGGTTGCTGTATCGTAGGGCTCTCGAGCAACCTCCATACTCGATTCAAAGTCACCCCGCCATCACATCCAGTCCCGATCCTTTTGCAATTGTGCACTTGGATAATCATGAATCTGGCAAGTGTAAGTGACACTCTAAGTGACAAGAGGTAGATCAATTAACCATAAAGTCCTCGTGGATGATTATAGTTCAAGAGTCATACTTATGCCGCAGGGTCAGTGTAACTTCAAAGCATCCCAAAGCTCATCGCAACTTTGAACTCGCTGATGAAGTGTCTGCTTTGGATCAACTGTTGAGTCCACTTTTTGGTGAGCGGATAACAAGGTCTGTCCATCGCCAGCCAGCTCCGTTATCATCCGGACTGCGGTTGAACTGTTATCAAAGGCCGATACAAAGTTGAAAGCTTTCCAAACAAAGGGTGACTGTCGGTATTGATGTTTGAAAATTGGGCATTCCATGTTACAGTCCCTGTTTCGACAACCTATGGAGTTAACGTAGCAATAGCACCGCGTAGTTTATCAAGCGTCTAATTTAACGACCGCGATGCTTTGGCCGATCCCATTTGTGTATGTAAATGAATATGGATGTTGGTACGTAGGTTTTTATGCCGTGGCAACGTCAGTGTTGCATTGTAGTATGCAAGTAGCCTGAGTGCATTGCACTGGGACTGCAATGCACAACTCCTGCGCCGGGGAATACAGCACCGAGTAGGACAGTGTGTACACAGAGAACCGTGGTGCACTGTAGCACTGAGAAGGGGGCACACACAGGTATGTTTTTGCGGGCTATTGTTCGTGCTGCATACCAGCCGCGTGTTTTCCAATTGCACGTACCAACCGGCGTCATTGTGCCCGATGTAGGTTGTCGAGTTGGCTGGACCCAGCTCTGTCCCTCCTCCCCCTTCCCGCCTTTTCGTGCCCTTTTACCATCCGGCCCGTCGTGCATAACAAAGTGGCGAGAAAAACAATGTGACCCTATGTCCCTTCCTCCTCCTCCTCCTCCTCCTCCTTCTTTGCCCAACACTTCATCCTTTTCTTCGGCGCTCTGCTTCCTTTTTTCCACTTCTTATTTTTCAATTTTCCTTCTTGAGCCCATTCGTGCCGAAAATATAGTGAAGCCACTAAAGCGGATAGCCGGTTACACGGCAAACGGACCGAAAACGTGTTTCGGATCTTGTTGACATTGTATTTGGAAAATAAGAAGGGTTAAAGAATGTCAATAGATTTGGGTTTATTTATTTTCTAGAATTGAAATAAATAGGGTGACATTGATAAGAATTCCATGTCTATGGGCTTTAGAATGTTGAATTTCGATTACTTCCAATCAGTCTGTCTGATTGCTTCCACTTGTAAGCGATGATTTAATTAAACGACGAAGTTGAAACGCTCCGTTGATTAATTCAGGATATTTGTAACTCGACTTGTTTATTTCTATCCTAAATACATATAATACTACTTTAGCTGGGTTAGCCCGGGTTCGTAGGCTCGACTCGAGAACCCGCGAACTACGTATAAATAACTAATCTCGAATCTCGGCATATCGAGAAAAGTTTGATCAGTTTGCGTGGAAAAAGGGTTGGTGAGGTAAACGTGGAGCTCTTCGTCGCAGTGGCTGGGAGCCAGACCACACACCGCAGCGTCGACGTAGACGAGAAACCCCATTGCCAACCACGAGCGCGATCCATGCATACTTCATGGGGTGCATGAAGAAGGTACACAAAGTTTCCGCGTCTCAGACGAGGCGAGAGTTTGTGCTTTTCCTTTCCGTTCCCTTCATCTTTGGCTCCTTCATAGCCGTGAATTTTGGGGACATTTTTATACAAAGCGAACCTACCGTTATTTGAATTTTTCGTTGGATAACAATCGTTCAATTCATGTGTAATAAATGATATCCTAAAATACACCTGAATAAATGAAAATGAAAAATGTCTGCGACGATGATAATGTTCTTGCTCATTTCTATCTATTTAAATCTGTACTAGGAAGCGATTCCGAAATAATGCTATCAAGATCGAGAGCATGAGAGGTTTCTAGAAGTTCACTCTATTGTCGAAAAGACCTTCGAGTCAAGTCAGAGGAATTAACCCACTTGAGGTGGTCGGTAATCGACGGTAAGGTCGGTCGGTGGGTTTACCGGGTTGGCTAAGGAATACCGTTGATACCTGCGGAATTCAGTGCGGGTTGAGCAAGATTTCGGTTTGGCCTCGAGTATACGAGGGTTTCCTCAGCTTCCTAAGTTTATTAAGTCAGACCGCGACCCGTCTTATCGCGGAGCGTTCTCGGAAGCGATTCAGGGTGTTGGAAGGGGTTTGAAGAACCTGAGCCAGAGCTTCGTGCCTCCACTGCTCATGAACCACCACTACCACCACCACCAACACCGACTCAAGCCTCGACAGCCTAGATTCGCCGCTTCTTTCTCCACTCGATCCTGCCCGGAACAGCGAATGGCGAACGTTAGACCGGCGTGTGCCGACCGTAAATTCATATCTCGAATAATTTTCACCCGTTGGCCGTGCAAACCCGTTTCCATCTAACGCCAAGCGGTATCCGCGCCGTTGCCTTCATACAGTAGTTGGAACTCGGCTGGAGTTCCAGTCTTGTAGCCCGCGCCGATACTGGACGCTTTTGGCTTATGGCCAGGGTCTCTCGTAACTTCACCAACGTTCCTGGACCCTGGACCTCGTTTCATCCCTTTCTCATTCTAGCGCTCCTTCCATTCTTCCCTCGCTTCCTTTCACGATTTTAACTTTCTTCCTTACTTTACTTTCACGCCATCGTTTTACTCTTACTCTTTCTCATTTTTATCTCTGAACCCATCTCCCTTTCTCCCTCTCTCTCTCTCTCTCCCTCTCTACCTTCGCCTCCAGGGCTTTTTCTTCTTCATTTTTCACATATCCGCCACCCGCAGATGTGGATCGTCGTCCAAAGTCTTGAACGTAAACTCGTGGCTTTTCTTGATCGTCTTCTTTTCGCCTCTAACCTCGTTATTTACTTTCATTCTTCTATTTCCCTTGGCTCGACCGCGTTAACCATCAGTTAATTGCTATTTTTACAAGACTCTACGTGCAGGCTCCGAAAAAATGATAATTCCATTTACCGAGCGGTAAAATGATGTTTTTCTGAGGATACAAAGATTCATTTTTTTCGCAATATGGACTCTTTCCAAATTTATTGAATTACAGTTTTTCGTACCGACTGAGTCTGAGATGAGGACACCAGAGGTCGTTCACATCGTCTTCATCCCTATCTTTTGGATGGTATTGTTATCAGTTTTTGCCACGGATATCTTTGCGTGGGACTTACACTCTATCTTATGTACTTAATAACATGTATTTGAACTCATAGTTTATTTCGCGGCGATAATCTGTCTTCTGCCTCGATTATCTCCATTCTATTCATTTCCCACCTCCCCCCATCGCCCTCGCCGTCGTTATTCTTCATTCTTCCCCGTTCGCTTTTTCTTCTGATTTTCCGGATATCGCCTTGCGATCCATCGGCTCGTATATTTCACGGTGGAAGGGCGGAATACGAGTATGTGCGCTTGGGCACAGTGATCGAGTAGTGAAAACGCAGCTCTGTATTGTACAGAAGTGAACAGCGAAGCGAGGAGACAACGAAGAGAACCGCGAATTCGACGATCCACGTGGGATTCCGAGACAAATCCGGTTATCCGGCAGTGCTCAGTAGAAGAAGCAGCAGGAGACTGTGTATGTGGTAGAAATGTCGTCCATTTCCGGATTGGATCTTGCCCAGAATGTTCCGCCCTCGATACTTTGCACAGCTCTGTTCCAAGGATCTTATTTGTAAATTGTTTCGTAATGCGATGGATCCACGAGAGACAATTAAACATTGTAAATATCTCTGTTGCGTTCATTCGGAAATTCGCTTATCAAGTTTTGAACACTTCGATCATGAGGAACTATCCGTTTCAGAGCAAACAATAATTCCGCGTGCGTGCAACGTTTTCTCGAGCGAAATGCAAATAAGCACGGTTGATGGTCAATGGGATGCCGGACCATGTTCCAGGTACCAGCGAGTGGCAAGAAGTTCGGTCGGTTCGCCGGTTCTGCTATAAACCAGACAAACTATAATATCGCAAAACCGAGCGATGGGGGGCAACTTAGGGGTTGCTCAGTTTTTCCACTGAATTGGGGAGGGAAGTAAGAAATTAGCATGCAAGTTCTGGGAAAATATCGTGTGTTCACAGTACAGATTCATGGCGAAGTGTTCACATAAAGGTGAAATAACGATGAACGTTCAGGGGGTGAAAAATATAAAAAGTTGTGGGTTCCAACCATTATGCAAGTATCCCCTTCAGTGTGTTCTGGATTATCGTACGGATGTCATGCAGGGGAGAAAGAGAAAATATTTGCACGATCGTGTCTTATCGTCCCTCAGTGCGTGCTGCGAATGAATACCAATTATATTTCGGCTATCGTTGAGAATTTCTAGCGGCGAGGACCAGTGGCAAAAATATGAAATAATGCGGACAATAGTGAGGGACAGGGGGGAGCCACGGGGGCATTCACCACGTTCCTCGTTACATCGACGACCGTACTAGACTCTTTATAAAAATGGAAATTCCGCTCGGTGGGATGAGAAGAAGGAGAAAAAAAAAAATTGGGTGGGGGCAGGGGGAAGACGCATGGTTCCCCGGGTTTTCCGGGATTCCACACGATCAGCGGCGCAATATGGCGTCGCCGAGGAGAAACAGCCCCTTCGGGACTGGGGAACTATAGCGGCTATAGTAGTAGCTACACGCTGAGGAACCGAACTCAGCTAGAATAGCTGAGGGGATAGGAGGCATTAGTATTCCGTAAACGCGACCTCGGCCGCTTGGCGTGCCTCGGTGTTTCCGGCGAGCTGGAGCTTCTCTTCCCTCCTCGTCGCCGACCGCTCAAACGCCCACCTCGCCCCTCGCCCCTCGCCCCGGGGACGCATTTCAAATATAAAACGTTCCGCGAGGGACGGACTGTACCTGCTGCTCTGCCAGCCTCCATATCTCCTCCTTATCTTCCCTCCTTTCCCTCTGCGCAGAAATTATCGACTCTGTATGGGTTATAAAATAGATAAAATGGGCCATGGGTCACGAAAAGGAGCGCGGTAATCGTGATGTGTTTTCTTGACCAGAATGAAGACACTCCGAAAAAAAAGAAGTAAATGGAGGAAAAGAAACTTTGCGTTAGGATGTATCGTGATCATGATGGCATGGACATTACATGGTTATGGTAATTTTTGAAAAAACGAATTACCAAAAGATCGACAAGTTCAATGATCTTGATTTGCCAACTAATCAGGCATCTCATATGTAAACAAGTCTGTACACAGTGGATACATGATGTAAATACATCAGTGCGTGACTCACACGACTCGAGTGAGCAAAGGAGATGAATTGGCGTTCATCAGTGGGGAGATGGCGATGAACGAGCGATAGAGACAGAAACCCGAGCCTAAACCTTGTTTGCATATTAATGATCAAGCGATCTGTCTGCCACTCGACAATATGGATCCCATTTCTGGTGGTATCCGATGCTCAGTAGTGTAGTGCGTACCGATGTATGCACTGGCTAGCACAGTTAGCCAACTACCACCATCCAGCCCGGCCAAACCAGATTATTCCCTTGAAACCCCTGCGCGGCTTCGTAATGACGTTTGCTCGGATAGTCTGACGAGAGTTCCCGCTCCATTTTACATCCTCGTGTACACGACCATGTTCGGAATCAATTGCGCGACCAAACGAAACCTCCATTCTCCGTTGTTCCGCTGGAAGAAGGTCCGCGTATTCGAGTTTTCCGGGTTGCTGAATATTTTTCATTCACCCTGAAGCACATCAACAATTTCGTATCCTCAGCACGTTGGCTTTCGTGTTCAACAAAAGAATAAGAAAGAGCATAAGCCCTGTCTGATAAAGCAGACGGGATCAGCTGAACAAGAGAAAATGAAAGGATGTGGCTCTGTGATCCTGATCAGCAATTCAGTAACTCGAGGACTGCACCACTCAGCAGGTGAATGATCCAGTAGCTCTGTATCCCCTCTCTCTCGTCTTGGTTTCCACGCAGGAGAAACGCCAGATTCTCTCATTTCCACTTTGGCATCGAGTCCGAGTTCCGACCCTAAACCTCGTTTGCATATTGACGATTAACCGATCCTCCCTTCGTCTGCTAACGGATATACCATGATGTTGGATAGGTTGTAGACGGGTATGAGCCACTCGACGATGGACCCAACGTCGCACGTCGTTGTCGGATTTACCGTCTCTTTGCCGCGTCCCTTTCCATCTGGAAACCGAGCTGGGACCCTCCGCTGCTTTACCGATAGACAACCCTGCCTGCCTATGTCAATCTTCGAGTGGAACTGCCTCTCACCGATGCCTCTCTCATTCTCCCTCAACGTGCAACATATGCCGCGCACTCGGATTTCCCATTCGAGCGTCAAATTCACCCTCGCTAAGCGCACCCTTTTCAAACTATACCGCGTAACGTATGGACTTTGATCCGAACGCAAATGTGAAAGTTGGGTGAAAAATCATAGAACCCGGGAACTTCGCGAATGTCCCGGTCATTGGTTTTTGTTGGAACCTGTACCGGGGAATAACTAATCTGGATGAACGTTAAAATAATATTAGATAATTAAGATAATGAAGAACATTGAACGTCACCTTTCTTCCTATAGAAATACCTGCTTTCTATAGGAAGAAATTTAAAAAGCTGATCGACGATTCGATAGAAAGTGGATCATGATGCGAATTCGCATTTGTGGGTCTGACGGTTTCACCGAATTGACGTGTACCGGATAACATAGTGAGTTACAATACCACATATATTGATAAAATTCACATATATATTAGACTCGATGTACATAGCGTGCCTATGTACGTGTCTGATGGTATGTAATGCTCTGTTTGTATAACAGCGCGGTGGGTTTTCGTTTTCGGTTTTCGCCAGTGAGCCCTATGTACACCATCTATACCGTGTTTGTCCACGAGTTTATATCTACTTTGGTACTCAAATGGAAATGGATAGAGGAATGTTCCGTGCGTTTGTCCGTCTTTCTCTGTGTGCTGCCATATCGCGCTCGGTGTAAAGGAGAAAGGGAGATGAACTCTCACGAATCCGCTATCAGAAGCGGAGAGCAGTCGGCAAACATTTTGATTTCCTCGGTTCAGGCACCATCAGCGATCACTCGTCTCACCGAATACCGAACCAAAACGTTTCATACGCGTGGTAACACACACTCCCGCATATATAATAATATAATGGCCCACGAGAAATTTTTGTCAGTCACCGATGCATCATTAGGTCAGGATTTTTTATATACTGAAATGTGCTTTTGTCTGCATAATTTCCAGAGTAATTACTTTTTTTATTTTATTTTTTACCTTTCATATAAAAAATGAATTTATTACACTTTTTACATCAATTTCCAGTTGATGAATTTTTACAGCTACTACTTTTTTAGACTGTCAAAAAAATTCGCCTGCTTCCGACCTTCCTGCTTATTCGTTTTTTCGTTGGAATTGATGATACACGATTGGAGGGTCTGTGGAATGAGTGCGATCGCGACACGTCCAACCTAATGAACCTCGCATGATAGAGTAGTCCTCGATGTAACGTAGTGGGGGGGCCTATCCCCCGTTCGTGTGATAAAAAAGAAGGAGAAGAAAAAAAAAAGGTAATAATAATGATGGAGGTCCGGCGAAGGTAGTGTGAGAGTAGCAGGTGAGGGGCGGAAGTGGTGTATTATATACAATGAAACGAGTCCGAGTGTGGAGGGAGTGAAAAAAGTGAGTGAGAAATCAGTGCCGAAATGCAGGCCGCTCTGACAGAGATAAATGAGTGCTAGCCGGGGCTATGATCCTTAACGAGCAATTCATTATTATCGGCTAATCAAATTGGCTCTGTTTCCTTCCCTCTTAACGCTCGGCCGCTGTCTTCGTGTCTGACCAAAGTGCCTTTTTTTTAATTAGTCGCGTGTCTTCGCTCCGTCAAAAATTACTAACCCCACGAGGCGAATTCGTGACACTTTGGTATCTCAACTGAAAATTAATTTCCCGTCACTGAATTCACTGCCCGAAGAGAAATTATTTTCAAAAAACCAATTTTTCTTCCTATTTTTCAATTATTTTTCTCTTATTTTATTTTTTTTTTCGCAGAGACTACGAATTCACCGCTTTTCCAGATTTTTATTTCTGCTAATGTCGCACTCGAATGCTTTCTATTCTTTCTACGCAGCGAAGAAATGCAGCGAACCCCGTCAGCTGTGAGCTCCAACTGTGTTGTACGCTTCGTATAGACTGTAACCACTTTGGCGACTATATTTCGTGGAGCGTGTGCCACCATGGGGTCGGGACAGGAGCAGCAATAAAAGCAGCACGCGAGCATGCAACTATGTTATGACTCACCATTCGCCCTTAACAAAGCCCTTCCTCCCTTTTCGCCTGTATCATTAGACTGCCCTGTACAATGTAGCATTGCAAAGTAACCGCGGCAAGTGCAAACTATGCAATTGCTAAGTAGATAACAAAATAAATGAGGAAACACTTGCTTCGATTGCAAAAAATTCACGTGGCGCAGTTTCAAAAAGTGTCTCTCAACAATTTACAATTGCAATACCTCTGAACATCAAAGCAGTGAACAATGTGTTCCGGTATTATTTTCTCTAGGCATAAACGTATGATATTTCGTCGTGTGAGAATGATAAATAATGGGGGAAAAAAAAAACTAACGAAAAGCTGAATTCATGCATATGGAAGTTTTTTCGCTAATCCATAATGGATCCGCATGAAAACCCCCGTATATTAAATGCAAGCATATGCAGAGGTGTGGCGTGTACACAACTTCTTCATTAAAAAGAAGAAGAAAAAACAAATAAAAAAATGAGTGGTGTATAACAAATATCCCGTTAGCTGCGGAGTCCGAGTGTTGGGCTCGAGTAAATAAAAATAATTCATACTGACCCGGAAATATGTAGCGAGTCTGGGTAGCCAGGTGTTATGTTTCTTTCCCCAGATACACACACACGCACATGCATATACACACACAGAAAACTCGGGGGTGAACGGAAAGCGAGAAAGGCGACGGAAGAGGGAGGAAAGAAAGCGAGAAAAATGGGTAGGCAGTTTTTTGTCCTCGTGTACGTATGTGCATGTGCGAGCTTGGAATATGAGCTCATCAGAAATCCGCCGTGAAAAAGAAAAGTGTAAAGAGCCGTGTGGCGTACGACAACGACCACTGGGCTTTGCTTTTGCTTTTCTCTCTCTCTCTCTCTCTATCTTTTTTTCCTTCTCTCCTCGTACCTTTCCCTTCGCTACTTTATCCTTCCATCCACCCTCTCGCTTTCGAGCAAATCCAATTATTCGAAACGAGACCGCAAGCTTTCACGGTCTCGTTCAAGCCCATCTATTTATACACGCCGTGTGTGCGCGCCTCTCAATTCCATTTTGTCTTCGTCTTTGTCTTTCCGTACATGCAGGATCCCCCGAAATTTCTCGTACACACACACGATCCTCGGTACGAAAACTTACTCCTCAGCTATGTCTGCGCTTCACGCTCTTCCGAGGCCATTTCTACTGAGGTTCAGAAGACGTTTCTCTGCTCATGCCATTTTTGGTTATCGATATCGCTTTGTCAATTATTTATGTATTTATTATTTTATTTTGTCTATCAAGTTTAAAAAAAAAGACATTTCGAACAAATTTAATTGAAAATTGCGCCAAGTAATTTTTACTATTTTTTCTGTATCGATTTTACGTCCTTCTTATAGGTTTCTATGATACGTTCGGTATTTTTTTTTTTTTTTTTCATGGTTTGAGAAATATTCTCAAGAATGCAGAGTAAGATAGTGAGATGCGCGAGCGAGAAGAATGTAGCAGATAAGGCAGGAGCACGGGGAAGTCATGTTGTGTTTTTTTTTCTCTGCGCTTCATCTTTTCTTCTGACGCCTCGGCGTCGAGCATTGAAATCTTTCCTCTGAATACGATTTTCACCGGATCTTCCGTCGCCGTCTGCCTTCGTCAGGGGATCTGGCTTTCTCCGGACAAAGGGAAGGAACAATTCAACACACTGTGTATGCGGATTCCATATATTTCGCCGTCGTACTCTCTATTTTTATCGCCACAACTCATTCCGAAAATCGATAATGCGGCAATTGGAATTATACGCCATGAAATAGTATTTTATTCATTCAAAGCGCAAGAAATATTTATGTATTTTTTCTATCCAGTTACAGGATCAGCACGTGATTCACAGTTCCGATTTCCTGTGTTAGGACAATTGCTCAGTAACTGGCTGTTAGCTTGTGGAGAACCCTAAATTTGGATCTCCGTCGATCAACGGAATTATGTCATTTATAGGTTATGTGTTAGCCGTAATTGTAAATACAGGTGTAGTACAACGGGATAGGGTTATATTACCATAGTCCTGTAGTGTATGCGACTGCAGTGCATTCTGGGGTGTCTAATGATCGTTCGAACAATCCAGCCATTGCTCATGGGGCGGGGATCAAATGGAAGGACCCCCATGGGTCCTTTATCGTCGTGCAGACGCCCACGCTTCGCTCTACTATTTCCCTTTCTTTGCTGTATTCCACTACATCTTTTCCTTTTTTTTTTTTTTCTTTGTTTATTTCGTCCTTTCTTCGAACACGAAGTGTATCCGAGCACTCCGAGGCTCGTAATTTACTTTTTCGTCTCCTGGTATTTATTTTCGTGTTTTCTTTCCCTGTTTTTCTTTGTATTTTCTTCTGCGAATGGTGGGAGGGGGGGAGGGGGGGAGGGGGCAGGGGATGAACTACCAGGAGAGAAAAGGAAGTTTGTGTGCACTGCGCACGACGTTCCAGACCCTTTTCTCTTTGTCGCGATAAACCGGAACCAGCACCTGTCAGGACACCATGCTGTGCCCGAGCCATTAGAGGAAACGAAGCTACATGCACCAGTAATATAACTCCGCTACGTACACCCACTGGTACAGCCCATTTTTTGTGCTTAGTGACTAAGGAAATGGACCTGTAAATATTGAGGACATGGCATAAGCTGTGCTTTATTGCGAGTGTAGATTTCTGCCTCCGCGTATTGCGAGCTTTGACTAATCTTATGTACTCAGATTTGCAAATATTTCAGTCGAATTTATTTGCCCATTTGAAATACAAAATTTACGTGAAATTTATGTGTTTTTCCATTGGGTCAAATTAAAGGGCACACGAGGGAAAATGTGGCCAATTTTTTAAAACGTTTTTGAAAAAAAAGTTCGTGCAAATCATCCGGCGAATGCTGATGTTGTTCGGAAAAAAAGGTAAATTCTGTAACAAATTTGTTGACTGAAAATGTATTCCGCACTAATGACGTTCGTGGAATCAGAGGAATATATTCCATGGCTTATCTACGATCGTGATTAATTTAGATGCGGTATCGAGAGCCGTGTTGCTATTTACTGCGACATGTGCCGTACATAGTTTGAGTGAAAGTCCATTTAGTGTTTACAACGTATTTATTAAAACTCCCACGACAGGAAAGTTTCTCATTTGTGGCACTGTTGGATCGTGAGATCTGTTTCCCACGACGAAAGTGCCGTCTAATTTAGGGTAGGCTAGTCTAGATCGACTGCCACGTGTAAAGTTTTGCATACAATGTACAAGCAATTAGTAATTTAAAAAAAAATTATTTCTCTGAATTATTTGAAACAAAGATTCGGAGATAATAATTTTTTACAAGAGAAATGAATGACTACAAATCGGTATTATATATTTAAAAAAAAGGACAATTAGAAAATATTTATATTGATTATCCAGATTATAATTAATGGGCTTGTTAATATTCGATTATTCGACTATTTCGATTGTGCTTTTTTTTTTCAGTGTAATGATTTACTCTTCGACTTAGCCTTTATTACCATCGCTTTTACGTACTGATGTTTTCCTCTCCGCCGGATTTCAAAATACTGGCGAGATTGACTGTTACGTAATAGCTAGAAATTAGCCAACAGAGCGACGACGAAAATTCAATTATGCTGAAATCCTAGGGAAAACACCTAAACCGTGCTTGGGAAATAAAGCTTTGATAAATCTACACGAATTCGAAACAACAGTCGGGCACCAGTGTTCAATCGTGCATTAATTTGGGGATCACAAATAGAGGGGTCAGCGATGTGTGCATCAACGAAAGGCAAATGAGCGACGATTTGGTCATGCATTTGTAATCCGTCAGCTACATCCCAATGTACAATGGAAAACTGATTTAAACAACGAGGGCTCGTGTTATATCGCTATCGTTAATTTATCGTATGCACCAAGTGTTCAAACAAATTCTCACACTTCAAAGAGGCTTAACTTTATTTTACGCTGAAAATTGACCCCTCGTGCTTGCTCCTGTCGAACACAACGAAAATTGTATCGTTCGAAATGTTGCATTTAAGGAATAACTTAATTACTTGCCGTAATTCCTCTCTCTCTCATTTAAAAAAAAAATCTCTGAAACCGATTCTTCAATTTGTGAAATTGCTTATTTATTTTTTCCCAACTTCGAAATTTTTCAAATCAATTTTACACGTACAAAACGTTTGAGTAATACTCTAATTATCGCAGGCTATTAATTTAATTACATATTTGGGTATTCGACAATTATAATTAATTATCCAGGTGGTTGTTTGAAAAGAATGTCGTTTCAGTTTGCTCGGCTAAGCTCAACATTGCGCAACATATGATTCAGCACGCAGAAAGGGATTAATTCCCTTGTCTCGTTGGTTGCCTTCCTGCTTTCCTTAAGCGTACCGAGTCCTAGCAGCGGTGCACTGAGATGAACTGTTACGGTAACGGTTAATAGGTAGACGCTTTGCAAGGTGGGGGCGGTCGCATGCAGCGATGCAGTGTGCAGCTGCGTTAATTAAAACTCCGTAATGGGTCGCGCGGCGTGCGGCATTTCGGGCGACGCAGTTGCGCTGGTCCGTAGTGAACGAATGGGGAAAACGGGGACGCGTTAGCTGACGCACTATATAACTACGTCCCTCGACACACTGGCTGCTGCTGCTGCAGTGCACACTTTGCCTACTGTACGAGTGTGCAAAGCTCTGCATCACGGGTGTACGGGTGAACGCCTGTTAATCCGCCAAGCCTCGCGTTATTTCACGACAGATCTTCTCGTTAAAACGATGCGAAAGACCTATTTCACCTCACTCTTTCAAATTAATTTTTTTAACAGAAAAAAAAGCAACACACACAAAGGCATATTCGGTAGGCATTTCTGTGTAGTGATTAATTTTTTTTTTAATGGAAAATAATAAATTTTCAGTCGTTTTAGAATCATATGTTTTCTCAATCAGTGACTATTTCAGTGAAAATGATTGATTATTAAAAATGAATTATTTAAATATTTGCACACAGTAAATTCATATTAGATGACCCGGATTAAATTCTTTGTTGATTCAATAAAATTTTTATTCGATTTAACTAAGGAACCCATTGAATATATAACACAGAGGTGCACGCGAGTCGCGCGTTAGAAATGTTTCAATGGCGTACAGCGTGACAGTATCAGGTGCATCCAGGGATAGTTTTGTTTAATCAAACAAAAGGGCGCCTCCGGCATAATTTACCTGTTTTCTCTTCACTTGTTTACCCCCAATCCTTTCAGAACTTTCGCTTTCAGCGTCTACCTGGTCTGTTGGCTTATCTCTTTTCCGCGTGCTTCTCTACCGTTCTATTTGGCTGCCGGTAGAGCTTGCAAAATCACCAACCGGTGGAGAGGGTTGTGTACAAAGAGCTATAGCACGGGAAATCCGAGTTATAAGCTGCTAACCCGGAATAAGCATAAAAATTGAATTAGCTTTCTCGTTTCTCTTTACATTCTTTTCGTCTTCCTAACACAATAATTTTTTTCGGCTCGCAAAATCATCGAATTATGATTTTTTAACAACAAATATTTCCATTCTCATTTTTAAAAACCGAAATAAATAAAAATCCTTAACTGACCTTTTTCTAAACTATTAATGTTAATGTCTCTTTAAATGACAAAGAATCAACTATCGTTACCCATTTAAGTGTTTTTATTTTTAATTCCCAATTTGTAAAAATACAAAATTCTTATCTCATAGTGCTGGAGGGTGAATTTCAAGAAAAAAACGAAGTTTCCCTCGAATGGGTAGCCATAATCCGGTGACTATACATTTGGTACTTCCGTCTCTCTGCTCAATTTTCAGTTTGCTGTTGAGGCTTTGGATAATTCTGTCTTTTTCTCACCTCCTCTGTGCCAATATCGAATGTTAGCCGGATGATGGTCCCAGCGAGCAGGTTGGATGCGCTAGGGGTGGAGGGTGCGCCGTGTGCCTGACGGCAATTTGCAATTTCCTGCCGCTTCTGGCGCGACGCATCGTTCCGCGAACGCGTGCGTTCCCTCTTCCATCGTGCACCGCTTCGCTTGCGTTTTACCCTCTCGCATTGTATACTCACGCGCCACGTACGTACGTTCTTCCACTGCGCATAATAATACAATACAAACAAATTTCGGTGCGTCTGTATCGATGCATGTTCCGCGTAACGGTAAACGTCGAGGTACTTTATTATGTTGCCATGCGACGAACCTCCAACCTTTCCCACCAACGCCAAACTTTCATTCCCATTTACAAAGAAAGCAATGGTGTCGATCGTTACTTTCACATTTCTTTCGACGAGATAATTAAAAAAAAAAAATTCTTGATGCACGAAAATAATTGAGTTTAACCGAATATTTTCTTGTCTGTTTCAGGTAAAAATCTTCACGATGTAATAACCGCTCGGTGTTCAAGTTTCAACTTCGTAAGATGACAAATTTACTATTTAAATATTGAGCTCCTTAATTATTTCACGGAAATGAAACAAAAATTGAGCACGAATTCCTAACTGTTTTATTGCCAATAAATGTTGAATCCAAAAAAGTGGAGAAATGCGTTGAATCGTAGGAAAAAGTATAGTCTCTGTACACGACGAAGAAATGTTTCTCATATCTCGCGAAACTTCATGAGTACATGTAACTTTTCATCGTTGAAATCTCGCGGCGATATATTTCTTACCGCAGTGCTTTCTATTTCCATGTGTCATAGAGAAACTCCCACGATCTTTGTACACCAACTTTCGTACGTATTTGCCATCAGCCAACGATACGATTAGCTGTCATTCTCTTTTCAACAAACATCACATAAGTTTTTCTTCCGTCGCCAATGGCATACAATTCCTTTCCCTTGTGAATATATTCACGTGGCTATACTAATTATAAAACCGCTCTGCAACGTATCGTCGATTTCCTGGGCAATAAATCACAAATTTATAACTAATCTTTGTTTGTTGTAATCATCTACCTTGATAAAAAAAAAAATGATTGTAGTGCTGTTCCATCCAGAGTCACTTCTCCATATTCTGATCTGACACTGATCATCAAATCCCTTTGAGAAGTGCTGCAGATCTATCAACAGAAGCCGCGTAGGTGTAGGAAGAGCACGTTTACCGGCTTGTTCCTATAATCTAGCGGTTCCTTTCGCTCACTCTCCGTTCTCCATCAGATTTCCTTGGGACAATAACTCATTCTGTCTCGTTTGGCTGCCTCTGTTCCAATCTGTACACAATGTGGACAGTGGTAACGGCGCGCACATCATGCACCACCAACCCCTTGTTAGCTGCTATCGTTGTGAACATCGTCGGTCTATTTGGCTAAAAGCACGAATCGCCACGCGAATTCATACTTAATCGCATTAAATAGCGTTTTGGAAAGGGACCGGAGAAAGGAAAGTGCCATTGCCGCGTTTCCTTCGACCGAGAATTCTAACGCTTCCTTGCCCACCTCAACCCAACGGAATTAGTGCGGTTTTGCACGTACGGACTTCGTACGTATACCTACATACTCGGTATACATGTTATGTACTGTGTGTACAGATTGATACATAGAGTACGCTTTAGCGCACACACACACACATACACACACACACACACACATATTGTGTGCCTGCTGCTTGTCCAGCCGGACTAACAGAATCGGATAAGCTCCTTGGCGGTGGGCGATGCCATTATGCAATTCGCTTATGAGAGACGTCCCACTGGAATTTACTGCGGCGGACTGCTCTCACTTCTCCCGAGGATTCGCACGATGGTTTTAACCGCACTCCATTCCAACGTCGAGGACTCCCTCCCCCAGCTTCTTCAATCTCATGCTTCTCTCGGTGGAGTACGTGTCCCGTCCGTTATTGTGCTGCGTATTCCAGACAGTGAGCTTTCCGTTGTTCCTAAACTGCCCGTTAAACCATGTGCATGTCAGAGACTATTAAGCTCTTCCAAGGGTATGGTTACCGTCGAAGAGCTTAATAGTCTCTCGCACAGAGTCTTTCAAAACATGTCGGCTTTTCTGCTGTTAGAAGAGTCGATATGTTTTAAGCCCATGGATTGCTATGGGTCTGGACATTACTCTGATGAATTTGGAATTAGTGGATGATAGTGAACAACATAAATATGACCATGCGGAATTGTGGGATTATTTGTGAGGTAAAAAATCCAGATATCAATGCGACTGTCCATTGGATAAATTGAGTTCCTGTAATAAATTCATTCATTACGACAATTAATCAAATAAATTAGTGACATTTTTGATATGGAACATCTTGTACATCAGGTACAAGCTGATATCACACTGTGATAGAGGGGTGGCTTAAAATTCTTAGGTTTTGCTGAAGGTGAAGCACAAGCTGCGACACTGTCGAGGAAAATCTCGTCATTTGTCAACATATAGAGTTTTGGGTAGACAAAAAACATATAGTAGGGTATGTTCTGTATATACATGGTAAAATCTGTAGCCAGGGATGTGCAGCACGCTGCCAGTTTACTAATCGATGCTAACGACTCTTCGATGGTATTCCCTTCTCGTCCACTCGCCAACCCTCAAACCCCCCCATCGCTTGTCCATCGACCTCTTCCAAAGTCGTTTCTTCTTGCAGGGAAATTTGGCACGAATCCGAGGGGCTTAAATCACCATGCCGTAGAACGTAGTTTAGCTCTATCGGAGTAATATAGAAAGTGGAGGCTGCACTTTAGTAAGAAAGCGCTTCGGCGGTGGAAGGGTACGTCGATATCCTCACTCGACAACTTGCAACGATTTATACTCGGTGTCGGATCTGCATACCTAAACATGGAAAAATCCCCAATATTTTCCTCTCCGTCCATTACAATATTCTCTATTTTATTCTAAAATCAATTTCCTTTCCTACGATTAAAAAAATAATAATGATAACGTTTTTATTTTTATTTTTATTATTCGGTCTTTTCTATAAAAATCGTATATATTCATGGAACATTTTTTTAAATGAAATGTTTAGATATTTTCGCACCAATACTGCGTGTTAAAAAAAATAATGACTTCCAAATAATTTATAGAACGAAGCATACAGAATAAGTTTAAAAATAATGCAATTTTTACGACTCTTGTTACAAACGTGCTGAAAAAGTTCAAGTTATTAAAAATGTTATCTGGATGGAGCAGAAAGGAAATACGGTAGTTCCGTATTCCCATGCCAACGATTAATAAAACTCATATTCAATTTCGCCCTGTTTTTGCTGGAACTGTTGGTGTGTTTTTTACTCCGGCCATTAAATTGCAGGGCAATACCGAAATTTTAGCGACGTCCTAGCAGCTCGGGCTTCAGCTTCCAGGCCTTTATCTGCCACCACCAAACCCGGGTCCCGCACAATGTGGAACGGGGTGTTGTTTCGAGAAGAAAATGATAGCAAAAACGAGGTGGATGCCAGGAAGAAAGCGGGAGAGGCCGGATAAATATATATTTCTCTGGAATATACGTTATTCTTGTGCGGCTGTTAGTCGTCTGGTACATTTTACCGTGTGTATATTCCATACTACAGTATCCACCGCAACAGCAGTTCCGACGAAACATGTGAACCCGAGGATATCAACCCTGGAAGTGTAGGTATATAAAGGTTCGCGAGCTCTTGTCATGGAACGAGGGTCTATTAGAACGACAAAGAGAAACATAATAAAATCCAGCACAGGTACAAATCAAATTTATGCGCGTGTGTGTGTGTGTGGGTGGAAGAGTGTTTATCTGGGCATTCGTATTCATCCACATTACGGTTTTTTTCGATACACTCATTCACTTCCATGTGCATTTTAGTTGGCGAGTGTGAAGCTTTTGGTTGCATCGTGCGACTCGCATCACCCCCGCACCCCCATCTATATCTTGGTCGTGCCGTGCCACCACCGAAGTCAGACCCACGTGACCAAATGGGTGTACAAAGTCGTAAACATCGTCAGCCCCTTGCCAGTGAGACCGCACGCGTTGCAACCCCTTTTTCACTTCCTCTCTCTCTCTCTCTCTCTCCTGCAAACATAAAACAACGTTGTCTCGGCGGCGAAACGTAGCCGACCTAACGTAATTTTTCTCACTTTGCAAGTTGTACCATAAATTACCATGTGGCCTGCAAGCTGACTCGCTGGCTGTGTAGGATCTCTCTCTCTCTCTCTCTCTCTCTCTCGGTTTGCTCGACTCCTTCGCTCTTACACCCCTTTAAAAGTCTGGCATTTGCAGCTACCTGCATCCAGCTCCCGGTTTTTTTTTTTTTTTCTTTCTCTCGCTTCCTGCCGCGGTGGCAGTTACTTTCTCCTCCTCCGTCTCTGTTGCTCGGCTCACCCGCTTTTTCCCTCGTGAACGCAACTGAAACTGTAATCTCCGGTGTACGTATATGCACACTAGGAAAATAGTTATGACTTGTAAATTCTCTGTCAGCGAGTCGCTCTGCTTCCTGACGTCACTGGTTATGTTACTCACTCTCGTGCCCGTTTCGTCTAATCAAATTTTTATTTTTTTCTCGCATTTTCCACTCATGCTCGCTATTTTTGTAGCTTTTCACCTTTTAGAACCCAGTTTATAGCTGTTATTTCACGTTTGCATTCGGGTCAAAAAAATATAGTTTAATGATGTTCTCGCACCTTCGAAAAAAAAAACATTTTCGCCGTAAAATCACTGTCAAAAGTTGCCAAGGAAATTTTTTTATTTTCCCTTATTTTGATTAAGTTGCATACAAAAATTTCCTTTTCCTTTTATCCCTTTCAGCAAAATATGTGTCCTAAGCTATTTCGTGCTTCATTTCCATGATTCAGCCCTCTTAAGAACCATGTAAAAGCGCTCTACCGGAGAGTTAGTTATTTCCTTTGCACCGGATACAGCCCCGCTGATTTTCGAAAATGAATATCGATACATAAATTGAAAGGAAAGTATTAATATCTCGTCACGAACCGTCGCACACGATGGTGAAGCATTTTGTTCCGAGAACGGTGCAAAAGCTGTGCTAATAATTGCAAAAGCGTATATAGCAAACGGCGTTTGCCTTGCGGACTTAGCACCCCTTAGCAACTGCGCAAATTCTCGGAAGCAAATGCATCGGCAAATTCGCGGAATGGGGTGGGTTTGCAGCTGCGCAAGGGTGCAGATAGATTATTAGTTCGCTAGGCGTGCATAGCATCCGTTATTTCATTCACTTTTGCTATATATACTCGCGAGAAACAAGATCCCCAGTGCCGAAGGGAGTAACCAAACTGCATTCACCCCCTTAGTACAGCAATTACGATCAGCTGTTGGCGTGTCTGCAAAATTCAACTTCCGGTTGAGCAATGGCTGTCGCGCATCGTCGCTCACTCGGGCTGCAATCACGATTCATACACGTGGGGAATATTCTCATTTGTGGCCGTTCCTGGGGTTCGTTGAATTTTTCAAGCATCGCCCTCCTTCACCCCTTTAATTTTTTTTCTCCTTCCGCTGGATTATCGTATCCTCATGGTGTCCGAAGAGTGAAGCGTATAGCTAATTTTTTTTCTCCTCGATATTTCGCTCTCCAGTGATTGCCAACTGCCCCTCGTGGAGGAAAAAGCGTCGAAAAATATTTTCCAAAGCTCATCGAGAGTAATTGAGGGGCGCTGGATTTCACGGGATTTATTTTCCAGGTGCGTTACGACCGAGTGGCTTGAATCTCGCTTCCGGTATTCCACTGGCTACCTCCGGCCAACATCGCTCTGCGTTCGACCTCCGCACTTTTCATGTCGGATGTAAATATATATATATATATATATACTCGCTTTTGTAGGGCGTTAAGTGCTTTTGGTCGCAGCCATTGAAAAGATCAACTCGATATGAAATTAAAGAATGGGTTAAAGGTCAACTCTGCAAACTCGTGTGCGAGAAATCGAGAGCGCGGATGAAAGGAATTACATCAGATGTAGCATATGCTGATGATGAAAAAAAAAAAAGAAATTAATGGATTCATTGGAAGGTAAAGATTTTCATTCGTGAAAACGCTGCTACGAATGAAAATATAACCATGAGAATTGCCAACCGTGTTATCGAGTGTTGATATATCTGGGGACTGGAGAAAAACTAATAGCTCGAGAGAATTGAAAGAGTTCAATTTGAAACGAAATTAGGGAGCAGATTAAACGTCGACCTTTCTCCCGGTTGCGCTTGAAATAAAAAGGAAGCTCGGAAGCTCGGAGACAGAAAGAGAGAGAGAGAGATAGAGAGCGGTGGCGTAGAGTGGGACGCCATGAACCAGAAATAATCGTTCGATTCTCAATATGCTTCCCCCCCAAAGCCAACAGTAAATTCTAATCAAACTCCGCTCTTAATTGTCTCCGCAGAGCGCGCGCTCTGCTTCAACTGTGATTGAAATTCCGGGTCACGTGATTCTCGTTCTCCTCTCGGGCTGTCGGCTGTCTCCTATCTCTTCGGCGCCGCTATCCAAAGTGATGAATCTATATATTCCCGGAGACCCTTAGCCCATCCGTGTTGGGTGTGAGTCTCTGAGACGAGGAAGCTCCGAGTGAAGGCCAAGGGATTAGAGACAAAGGCTAATTCGAGTGTGGCCAAAGTTCCCTCGGCGAGGCTTTTCGTGGGCCGCGGGTTAAATCGTTCGTGACAGAGTAGAACACGGCCACGCAGGATGAAGATGAACGTCGAAGGGTGCAAATAAGGCTGTCTGCGCTCCGGGAATCCCTGAAGATAGCAAACTGGAGCTGCTAGCTTCATTTGCTTGGAAGTCACGCGTTGCTTCGGAGTTTGTGAACGCCATTGTCCCACAATGTTTCGAAACGAAGCTTTCGGTGTAACACGACGGAAGAACGAGATCGGGTGAGAAGACAGGGGGAGACGAAGGAAGGAAGATTCGTGTCGAAGGTGAATCACCAGGAGCTGGAACAGAGAAATTGAGGAACTGAAGATGCGACCTTGTAACACGTCCGGAGCCTAAGGTTACGTCTATTGGATAGGTGTTCCGGTGACGCTCATCAGAGAAACCGGATATGACGTCATCAAGTCCTTCAATGAGGATCCAAGGTACACAGAAGAGAGCTTGTAGCTGCTTGATACTCGGTGGTTGTGGAAGACCTTCCTATATACTTGGTGGATGCTGCGAAGGGCTTATAGAGCGCAGTTAAGCAACAAACCACCCCCCCCCCCTCCTCGCCCCGCCCCGTCCTCTGATACTACGTCGACATCATCCCCGGGGGCGTATGAGCCTCCAACAGCCTCGGAGCATTCCAGAATCGAGTCGCGCTTCCGAGACGATCCTCTCCCAGCTCGGAGACCTGTTTTCAAGCCGAGCTTCAAGTCAGGAACATTGCCACCAACTACGTCAACGCGAAACAGGCTGACGGTGTGCCTATGCCATCTTCAACCGGCGCAGAATCCCATCAAGAAGTTGCTAGTGCAACCGCTTCGGTTAATAATGCGCCTTCCACGCATCCACTCCCCCTCCCCCACCCACACTGGCGGAACGTTAACTATGGAACGGAGAAGATTGCTGGAACGGAGATGCTTCGGAGAGTATGGGAATTCCTTCGTTGGGAGTAGCTTGGATTATCTTATTATGGATATAATGATAATCATCTCAGGACACGGTGATTACTTAAAGAGAAATTAATGAGTCGTATAATTTGGACGATTTTCATGGTATTCACGGTACCGAGGAACCTAAAAAAAAAATAATCACATTTTGTAAATGAAATTCTATAAAACGCAAATCGAATAATTATAACCTCATCAAATGATTTTATATATCAGCTGGTCCAATTTCAAGTTCTTTCGTCTACTATACTCCTCAACATCTGACGTCAATCATGCCATAGAATGGAATGGATGTGTATCGGGTTCTCTGGCATGAGTTTCGTCCTCTTTTGCCCATTCTCCTGATGATCAGTGCCGCAAAAGGGTTTGCGATCGACTCTTCGAACGGAAATTAAGGGTACGCGGTAGTGAAACCGATAACTTCCTACCTGTAACGGTGAAAGCCTGGAGCGGAAATTTATGTCCAAGGGATACACACACGCGGTAGGATCATGTGGGAGCTTTCATTAACTGTCTGTCCGAGTACTCAGCGTGTCTTCTTCCGTTTCCCCTTTCCTTTTACCACGCCGCAGCACACGCTGCCGGTGAAAGGGATGCTGCTGTTGCTGCTGGTGCTGCACGTTCGAAGGGTCGCAGGGAATGAAGAGTCCTGGCTGGTGGCTACTGCCTCTGCTTGTTATCGATGTTTCGTATCTGTGGAATTGCTCGTTGCGGTAGGTCGGGCAATTTCGCGGCGTGAGTACCCAGAATGTGTTGCTGCTGTTGCTGCTCGCTGCTGGCTTGTTCGTGTATGCGTTCCCTTTCTCATATTCTCTCTCCTTCCCTTCACTCTCTCTCCCTCTCTTTTTCCACCAAAATTCTGGCCCCGCTTAAAACCGATCAATATCGATAGGGCACTGTGAGAGCAAACTATGTTTCAGGCTCATTCGCCAGTAAAATCCCTACAAGGATGTCTGCTGTTGTACAGCTGTAATTTTATCAAAACATGTTTTTACAATTCGTTTTTTTTTTTGGATAATAATTTCCAAGCCGGAAATTTTTAGCAAAACCACTTTTTTTTTTCATTAAATTACAGTTCAAAAATTCGGTTATCAATATTCGTGAATGTCCAAAAAATATAAGCAACGCGAAATTATTTATAAAATTGTTCATGCGTCGACTTCCGGAAAAGTTTCTTCGTGCGAATAAGTACTTTCATAGGTACAATATTAAAGATCTGACGCAGACGGTATTAAATGTCTCAGGAAGTAGTCAAAGTCGTAAATGGTCAGACTTGTTCAAGTGCAGAATAACGTGTTAATCTTTGGACCAATGCATCAAAATATTTCACAGTGTCGTTTTTATTGCATTAAGAGGTCGTAAAATTTTTCGGAAATAATGTTGGGCCCTCGTGCTCGATATATTCTCGAGCCCCTGTCGAAATGGAACGATCGGGAATTCTTGGACCGTTCGCGAATTCGGGATGTCTGAAGAATTTCTATCCACATTAGTTATCACTCGTTATTCATTCTCAGCGCCTTTCGGTGAAGGAGTTTCGCGAGTGGAAGAGGAGAATGAACTGGAGAATTCACCTTTGCCAAGATCCTGCGTTTTCCCCACCCCCGAAAAAAACCAACCCTCCAAACTTGACTCACGGCAAGACCCTATATCATTTATAAGTTAGAGAGCTCACTGACTCGCTCGCGTGGTGCGCTTTAGTTCGAGTCTTGGCCGTCGTGCATGCCTTCGTTTGCCTGCTGCTCCGCTAAAAAAAGGGAGGGGCGGTGGCGGGGGCGGAGGGGAAGAGGGCCAAGCGTCTCGCGGCGCCCCCGCTGTGGAAAAAGCTACTTAAAACTTTTTAAGTGTCCCCTAAGTGACGTTACGAGGCAATTATTTGCGTTTCCTCTCTGTCGGTTTCCACTCGAGAGCGTCGGGAACCTCCTCTCATTCGACTTATTCCCTGTGGCTCGTCTAGTCCGCCGGACCCTTCAAGTCTTCCTATTTTTTGCTAAATGCTTCTCCTCACATCTACTGGCATTCTTCTATCGCTCCAATTCTTATTCCCATGTTCGCCACATTACGCCTTCTTCCTTTTCCGCTTCATTTTCTTAAGGGCATCATAATTGAGGGGTGCTACAGAAAAAAAGTTTCGAGTCGATTTTCGAAAGTTGGGTATATTCCATCGCTCGATGAAAAACACAAGATACGTTACCCGATTTATTTGTATTTTTTAAAGAATTTTTTGTTGACTAAAAAAAATTGGTGGATTTCACAAAAACATGCTTAAAAAATGTTAGTTACAAAAATCGTTCCTTCGATTTTCCCAAATTATTTTTCACTCTCTGTGAGCCACAAATAAAAAGTGGAAAACACGTTCGAGGTTATGTTTATTAATTTGATTCAGTTTATCTACTGTGCATATTTTTTTAGTCATATTTATTTGCCTGGCGAGTTGAAGGGTAGGTGCAAAAAGGTCAGTTAAAGGTTTTGAAAGTGACGATAGACTCTTACTTTCTACACGTTCATTGTGTAACATAATGTACACTATCTCGGTGGCGTCGGGTACGAACGTGAATGGAACGTCGGCGTCGCTCTCAACCCCTCCGCCTCATTCCACCCTTCTATCTGATGCTCGGAACGTAAAATCGATAAAGTCGCGTGTGGGACTCGCGTTATCCACCTGCTCGTTGCGGAAGTCGCGGCGCCGACGTGTCGTCCTCGTCCTCGGTCGAGCGAATAACCGAGAACTAGCGCTTGCACGCGTTTGCTATCTGCCGTAAATACATATACATATATAAATATGCGCGTTGCGTACTTCGTCAGCCCTGATGAGAGTCACTGTGCCTCTTATATACTAGCCTCGGCCTCGGAGGTTCGACTAGTCGTTCGCAAAATTGTCAATTATCGCTTGTCACTTCCAACCCCCATCGATAGCTGGAGAATGGTACGGTAGGAAAGATGGCGAAAATAAAAAAAAAAAGAAAAATGAGATCATGAATTCCCCACGCAGAAAACGCGGTGCCTGCATTGTTGAGAAATACATGATAAGTGATCGAGAATACCATTCCTATTCATTTTTGTCTGCGAAGCAGAACGTGACGCGTGATTGATTGATTGGCTTTTATTAAATATTACGAGGTTTTACTTCAGCGACAAAGCTTGCATTGTCAACGATATATTTATCTCATTGGCCAATTAATAATCATAACAATGATTTAATATCCTACAGATCAAATTGTTCGATGATCATTGGACAATTATCGACCTTGCACACTTCGTCGGACAACGAGCGTAGCTGAACAGAGTCTTCTTCAGGAATTTATTATATTATTATCATTATTATTAAAAAACGCAAGATTAAATACAACAAATATCCGGATAACTATTTCTCATGGTCCCAAATCGCTGAGTACAGCATTAAGAAAAAATTCTTCGTCCTTATGTTTATGGATTAGGAAAAGTATAAAAATAAAATGTATCGGGGTACGTTCGGGAATATTGATTGCCGATAGTGTGAACATTTGCATGATGAAGAATGCATTCCTCGTTCTTCGTGGTCCTCGAAGGAGTGTACGAAAGGTTGAGAAAGTGAGGGGAATATGTCACAAGAATTCAGTAGCCACTATCTCATTCAGAGGGCTTTGAGCTGACAGCGTTGGTGATGTTGGTGATGGTGGAGGTGCACGCTAGCTGGGAGAACATCATCTCGAACGCAACTCTCGTTTCGCCCGTTATTCGATATGCCGTATCCGATATATTCGCGTTATCCATCTTACGTGTGTACGCCAAGTGCATACGATATCCCAGTGGCGCTGCGGATTCGCTCACAGTTGCGACGGTGCTGCCACAGTCACCACCACCGCGGTCATCGATACGACGCGCGCCACGATCGTGTTCGATCCCCTGGGAATACAACCATACACACGGCTCTCTTCTCCACGCTTGGGAACTCGTTCGAGTTCCACCAAAACATTTCAACACCACTTCGTCTCTCATTCTCCTTCACTCTCATTTTTCCTGTTTTATCATTCCCTCGTTCCGTGTATCCGGAAGACTGCACATGGAATTGAGAGGACGACGACGACGACGACGACGTGCAACATTTTTCTTCGCATTCCGTACGTATGCATTCTGTCATTTGTAACCATTGTGATTCAGGTTTATTTCAATAACTTCCATTTGTTCACCTTGTCCAGAGTAAATTTGCCAGAGTGTTAATAAGGCGCCGTAAAAAAATTTGTTTTCTTACTTTTGTTTAAAAAAACAATCATTTTACGGCGTATGGAAAGTTCTATTCGTCGAAAATGGTAGACAAAATTGAATTCCGGTGGTTCAAGGGCTGTTAAATTTACCTTACAATCTCTTGGTGGTCCACGTGCACTACTACAACGTCTAACTACCACCCAGCGAAGCCAGCAATCCGCATATCTTTTACCCTTCTACCTCGGCAATAAGTTATAACTATGGAAAAGTTTGTTCGCGTTATTAGCGCGAGAACGAGTTGCACGGCAGGACTTTAATTCACCTTCCCCTACCGAACTCCATTCCGTTTACCACAGCGCCACGAGTTAGAGGTTAGCTCGAGGAGGAGAAGGAGGTGGTAGCTGAAGAAGAAGAAGAAGAAGAAGAAGCGAAAACTAGGGGTCGGTCGGCGAGAGGTTGGTGCGGAATGCGTGTTTTTCTTGCGGAAGTCGAAGGTTCGTGGCGGTGGTGAGCTCGTTACTGATGAAGACTAAAGGAACGAAGGCGCCTGGACCAGAAACAGGACTTAAAACGTGGAAGAATCAGAAAAGGAAGACATGAAGAACTAAAAGAGAAAAAACGCTAAAACTAGAGGCGGATAGTCGGTGGAAGAGCTGAATACGGAAAGAAGATCACGTAGTCTGACCTGTGCGGGTCAAGACTACTGGCGCTTCACTGTTCGTCGTCACAGAATTTCGATTCGGATTCCACCTCTTTGCCTCACGTTTTTTCCTCTCGCTTTCTCTGTTCTTCGTCTTATTCCGCTGAAAAAAAGAGGATCCGTAGATCGTTAGCTCGACCAAATACACGGAAGTTCGACGATCACCGGGTTTTCCTCATTTGTTTAACTTCCTCACGGTAGTCCGCTTCATCATCGGCGAGGGGAAGCTTTGTGACGAGGCTCTTCGTACTTTTATCTCCTGACCAGGACAGAAAGCTGCTGTATGATTTTACATTTTTACACGCCTCAGAAATCATAACGAAACGAAGCGTTTCTCTTTGTCTTTGTTGATTTTGAAAATCACCCCGAAGGTGGAGGGGGGATGAAAGTTGGATTTCACAGTCTTAAATAAGTATTTGCATGGATTTGCTTTCTTCATTTCGTAACGTTTCATTAATTTCACTTAAGTTTTAGCACTTTAGTGCGGTATTTTAGTGTCTTTAGATAACTAATATACCACCAACTAACCAGGTTTCGCATTAGTTTTCTTGACATATCAACCGCAGAACGGTGGTCCATGGTTCAACATTAATTCCTGCCCTCTCATTAAGCTATTCCCGGAACAACGAACTCACAAACCAAAAGTAAACCTCTGTTAGTGCATTTATTTTTCATCCCCTCGCCTTCTCCTCTGTTCCTTTAATTTCCTCTTCATCCTGGCCTCTATAGTTTACTCAGCTTCTCTGTTGGATGCCGCCGTTTCTCCACTCGATTCCTCCGGAATATCCATTAGTTACAGCAGCGCAGTGTTGACGAAGCATGGTATTTCCCTTGTGTACGGCGTCTGGTTTCCCATACCCTCCTTCGTTTTCCCCAGTTCCTCCTTCTCCTCGCCGGACCACCCCACTCGCATCCCCTGACAGACTCCCGAGCAACCACCTCTGACACGTACACCAATCCCCTCTCACCCAGGATAAGGCATCAGGGTACCGACTAACATATGATGTCCCCCGTGGTTTTAGCTTCGCTTCGAGACTCCCAGGAACCAACGAACGTACACAACGAACCTGATTCGCGTCCACCTCTGTCGTTTGTTTGCTGAAGAAGACAAAGTGTTTGTAGAAGATATAAGCCTATGAAAAAAAATTGTGAAGAAAAAATAAAGTAAACAGACAATGGTAAAAGAAGAATAAAAGCGTTTCTGTCAATAGCTCCATTCGATAGAATTTTCAGTCGAACAAGTATTGACACTTTCCTTAGCTGTAGAAAAACAGGCCCGGAGGGGTGACTTTTATCGGCTAACCATATTCCAAAGTCGATTTGTGAAAGTGGGACGCAAATAAAAAGGTTACGAAGCGTAACGAAGAGGCTCGGAGTGTCCACTGTTGGTCCAGCTGGGCCGCGCCTCTGGATAGGGCGAAATAGGAAGCGACAGAGCAATAGAAAGGACGGAGGAAATAGGGGAAGAAGAGGAGGAGGAGGCTATAACCGGTCCAGGGAAGCTCCGAACGTCCTATCGGACGAAAATCCGGACGGTGTTAATTTTCCAGTGGACGATCCCGCGCCGGAAACTCACTGGGTCTCACTCCCTTCGTCCTCCGCTTCCTCTTCATCCTCGTCCTTCTGCCAGGCCCCTCTCGAGTCTCGCCGCGAAAGCTGGGGCTACGGTGCCAAAGGCAAAAGAGACGAAAGCGTAGCAGGGGTTGGACTGGCTGTTCTGTTGAAGCTGTTCGCTGGAAGGGTGGCAAAATGCGATATAATGGACGATACACAGAGAGGCGCGCGTGGTGGCGGCGGCAGTGGCGGCGAGCAGCTCGCGTACGCTTCGCCAGAATTATTGTTGATTAAAGGCATTGTCGTGCGCGTTTCTGCCATCCCGAAAGGCTCCTGCTGCTGCTGCTGCTGCTGCACTCTGGTATCAGAACTCTATCGCTTGCTACAGCTTGCTTGTTTCTCTCGTTCTCTCGCTCTCTCAATCCCGTCAGTCAACTATCGCCATTTCACTCTCTCAGGATGATGCAGTCGTTGAAATTGTATTTAGTGGTTCCGACCAGAGCGCAATCCGCAAGGGAGAACAAAATGGGGATGAATTCGGGAGGAAGGAAGGAAGGGAACGGACTCACGTGTGCAAAGTGGACACTGGATTGTACGCAGTGTTTGACAATATTGTCGTGCAGCAACAACGATTTTTGTGAAATTATTCGAGGACTTCGATGATTTTTGTAAGGAGCTTTGATTTTATCAGAAATGCGATGGAATCAAAATTCTCAACACTGTTGACACACGTTCATTTATCTCGTGACCTGAAGCAGGTGTTGCCCAATCGAACGTACGATAAAACAAAATTGATAGGAACCTTTTCGTCCGGGAGCGATTGTGGGGTGAACATCCGACCGTGTCCATGGAGAACTGCGGGGGATTCGAAGATACCGTGAAGTACGGTCGGAGAAATTCAACCCTCCCATTGGGTGTCTTTCTGGTGGATCCTGATATCGCAGATTTCAGCCACTTGGACTAAAATGCAGGACAACCAGAGGTGATAACGTACTTCACGAAACCTTCGTTTATTTTTCTCCAACCCTGAAGGACGCTAACTCAATTCGACTGATGTTGACCGATGGAGTCCAACGGAGTGAATAAAATTCAACCTTTGTCCAGAAATTTCGTAGCAATCCGACAGATTCATGGTCTCTCGAGTAACTCCCAAAATAACAGTTGTATTCGTTATTACATTTTTGACTATTGGCTATTTGGCTATCGAAAAATGGAAAATGCACTACGAAACGTTGCACCTGATGTTATCTCGTTTCGTACATAATAATACAATGCCTTATCTGCAATGTGTACACCATAGAAATATTTTGACAGTGGTGTATCTGATTCAATATTGCACGTGTTAGCTGGGCTTGTGGGAGTTGGGTGAAAGGGCTCGCGTTCGTACATCACAAAGGTAAAATTGGAGGGAACTTCCCTTCGGCTAGTATGGCGTCGTTGGTGAGCAACTCCACCAGTGGCCTCCACCAACCCCTGACAGCTTTCAATTTCACGGGTTGAGCACTTTTGCCGGAACGTCCTCGCCGGGGACAGCGTAATGTGCAGGTCCAGCGTGGCCGTACCACGTACTCAACTGGACGACTCTAGTACCCCACTCTCTGAAACGTGTCCATTATCCGTGGTGCATCCTAACTCGAGGGGCGCGTTCACGAGTGTGTGGTTTTGCTATGTATACATGTATGTATGTACATATATATATATGTATATTTATTCGTACCTTTAGTAGATTCCATATACCATACGTGTATTGTAGTGTGGTGCAACAGAATAGAAACCATAGCAACCGGTCCCTGGATGTATACGACATGGGTCTAAACGCCTAAAAATGAAATTTCCCCGTAAAGCTCTTTTACTCTCTCAAAAAAAAGAAAAAAAAATAGATCTGAATATGCCAGATTTCTGATAACGCGACAGAAAATTGTATGGGATCGCACTTGTGCCTCTCACGTTCCACGCATATATAGCCCATTCTGTCCTCCTCTTTTCCATGGCGTTTCTGGACGATATATGCAACCTACTTTATTTTCAGTAGGCAAGCAAGCAGGTTATAAATCACGTTAATGGGGCGATTCTTTAGGCCGAGTTCACGCGCACGAAATCGCTGGTCGACTGGTGGCCCATGCGATTATGGTGATGGGGCTATTCTGCTAATACCAGAGGCACGAAAAACGAGGAGGATGTGCCTGGGTCAAACTCACCTGAGGGTTTTCAAAAAGGACTGGCAAAAAATCTACACCGTAAGAAGAAGGTAGTCAAGGGTTTGGTAATTTTTTTGTCAATGACACCTTACGAAACGGTAAAAAATCATCGTTCACTCAAATCCTGAACCCATTTTTATTATCTCCGAAAAATCTATACAAAGTTTCTTCATCACGCATTGAGAAAAAACAAATCTTATCAAAAATGCGAAATTTTTTATAAGTAAAAACGATCAAATTTTATGAATTCATGTTAAAAAAATTACGTTTTACGTTTTCAATGATCTAATATGACGGACTTTTATTTGAGTAAACGCGAGGAAAGGATTAACTTAGTAGATTAATTATCGGAATAAATATACGAGGAAACAAATGGTAAGAAAGCGTGATAGAGCGCAAAGGTGTGAGCAGTGAGCCCGAGGTATGCAAGGGTTGGCTTATGAAGCCGCAACCTCCAGGTTATGCCCCACGGCGGTATGCTATAATCGCAGAGCAGGCGCGTCGTGCACACGGGTGGTAGAGCAAGGGATGAAGGAAGCAACGAAGGTAGGTGAACGTCGGGGCCAAGACGTCTGTATATCTTGGGTAACGACGTCGTTATACGACGTACACTACGTTACGCTGGCGGCGCGGGTTAAGTATACGCGCCATCCAGCCCGTCATCTAGCAGCTTCTATCGTTTCTCGTCTTCAGATGCCCCACGTGTTCCTCGTCTTCTTTCACCCAGCATCCCAAAGCCGCGAATACGATAAAAACGCCTCAGTTACTTCTCAAGTTAAATTGTCAAAATTAAAATCCAAACTAAAAACTTCAAAAATATTTCGAAAATATATACCAAGATTCCTTAAACAATTATTCATAAATCATAAATAAAAAAAAATGCATTAACTTAGTGAAATGAATGAAAAATGATTGTAATAAATTATTATGATAATTTTCATTTCCAGACAAAAAATGCTCACAATGATTTCCAAAAAAATGTTCACTCCCAAATCAAGACATCGCTATTCATAGTTGTAAATTTTCAATTTATGCAAAAAAAAAAAAATACGGTGTGCATATCGTCGAGAATGTGAAATTTTTTCATTACTCCACAAGCAGCGAATCGAGAGTCTGATACATGCTTATCCTTACACACATTTTTCAATACTGAGTCTAGACCGGAGATCCAGCTTCTTCCAGTCTAGGCATCCTTAATCCAACAACAAAAAAGAAGAGAAAAAAGAAAAAAGCTACTCGAAGTTTCAGGATCCACGAGGCTGTCCGTTGGTCATGGTCTGTTACGTCGTACGTGTACGTTGATATTATAAAAGGGTGTGCGTTGGCCGTGCCGAGTTTCATCACGTTCGGATATATTCTCGGACGTCGAGACCACGAAGAAGACTCCACGGACTCGCTTATATTCCCTCGCCGAAATAAAGCTCCTACCTAGTGGATTAAGAGTGCTGGCCCTCATGTGCTCTATATCAGCTCTCTCGCTGCCTGCTACCATCTTCCCTTTCTCTTTCTATCTTTTTCACTCTTAATCTCGGAGGTTTATCGAGGCCGACGTAAATCTGCCGCGGGGCGCCAGGCAGCGAGACTCTCTCTCTCTCTCTCTCTCTACTCTCCGCGTCGTCTTATCGACCGGTCGGCCACGCTGTTCTCCACCTCGCCAAGAGCTAACGGTTGAGGCCTATGTATAGTTCTTGAAGAGAAGGAAAAAGAAAGGAGAAAGAGAGAGAGAGAGAGGGCAACGAATCTTTTCTTCCTTCCAGAGCGTCTTAGCCCAAGCTCGTCCTCGTCTACATCCCATCGTCTCGCGACGGACTCGAATGTCTCTCTCAGGGAGAATGGGAGTACGTAGAAAGCAGGGACAGCCGAGGGGGGAAATAAAAGGAAGCGGGAGAAAATACTGGCTCGCCTATGTATACGCTTTTCTTGTCTGCGTTTTCTCTCGAATGGCCACGTGGAATGGCTAGTCCGCAAGCTTCGTGGTTTTCACAGGACGAGAGCGAAGGAGAAGGAAAACGGGCCACTCGAATTGGATCAACAAATAATGTGGATTTCGTACAGCGAAACTTGAAACGTTAGCCTCAACTTTAACGGCACTTTTGACCTGATATTCAATTACTCAAAAATATTTGCGATTAAAATTTTACTCCAGATAGTTCCACAGAAAGAGAGGTCACCGAATTAAGGTGAAGATGAACGTGTTCATTTTTTATTTACAAAAAAAATATTGTGCGAAATATTGAGACGATTTTTTCCGAAATCGTTTATGTCTTTCTCGGAAAGAATGGAAGGAAAGAAAGGGCGAAAATACTGCCCTGACTACGTACACACTTTTATCCCGCGAATTTTCTCTCGAATGGTCCCATGAAATGGCCAGTCTGAAAGGTTCCCAGTTTCCGGGTGGCAAGAGGAACAGCGACAGAAAACGGGCCACGCGAACTCGATCAAAAAGAATGTGGATATCGCAGTGCAAAGCTTGGAATCTCTCATCTAGTTTATCGGAAGCTGGGAATGCTATCAGCCTTAAGGGGTTATAAATTTCTGCAGCCCTTTCGACACATGACCGGAAGGGAACAGAGGTTTAGAAAATAGGGTATGGTTAAGGAAGAGTACATAGCAAACAAAAAAAAAAAAAAAACACAGTAACAAAGGGAAAAATGAAATAAAATAAAATAAAAGTAATTCATTAATTAGAAGAAAGATTTTTTTAAATTCATTAACATTTTGTGTTGTCTGAAAATGTTTTTTATCGACACTTATCACAATAGACGTCACGCTGATAGAGAGATAACTCTGAAACAACTAATTAACAAAGTTGTCCTGGTAGAGAGTTGTGAGGTTGAAACCACAAGCATGTTGCTGGTAATTTCCGGCTTGACGTTCCACGCTGGACAGTCCAGCGATTCGGGTCAGAATAGCTTCCACCTCTACCTCCCCCAGGTTTACTCTTAACAAGAAGAACGAGTATCAACGCCGACGGGAGTCTCGTCGTAGTCTCGCGAGTCTAAGCTGCGCCCCGGTGTACGTACGTTTTAGAGCGTAGATGCTCGCGTAAATAATTCAGAAGGAAAGACGCCTCTACCCTCTTCTGCGCTGAGCTCCGGGAGGGTCGTCATGGCGACAGATTATGAAGGGCTCTAGCACGCGAACGAGAGCGGCAAGAAATAAGGGAGAAAACGCGAAACACGTGTACGAAACTCAGAAATCCTCGTACCCACTGCTGTGCAGTACAGCGTCTTTCCTTTCTACAAATTCACGTAGTACGTATTTCTTAGAGCATAAATGCATTTACTTCACCCTGGAAAATCCGGGTTTCGCGTTGGAATGAAGTTGAGATTACATTCCTGTACTCGGGTTTCCTATCCTTCGAAATACCAACGCGTTGTTTTTTTCTTTTTCTCTCACGGTAATGCATTTATTCATTATTTGAAAAATCCAAATCTCGGAATCCGAGCTGTTTACGAATGTCCCGTTAAAAATTCACCCTCCTTCGAAAAAAAAGGCATTCATTTTTCAGGCGGCTTAAGCGAGCCCAAAAAAGTGCAATTCCACTTTATCATCATCAACGTATGAATCCTATTCTGAATTGAAAAAATTATGGTCGCTTAATTGAAACCTAAAACCAATGAAGTAGAGAACGGCGAAGAAACGGAAAGAGCTACGGGTGGAAAAAGCGAAATTACGTCGCCTTTGTCCGGTAATTAGTTTTTTCCTCCATCCCTTATCTTCACCTTGGCGTTTTTATTTTCTCCTACTCCGCGTTCTCGAGCTTTTACTATTGCCAAGAGCTGAGGATGCTATTACTGTAACCAACAGTGGCACACTGACTCTGTGTGTGTGTGGGTGTGTATCTACAGGGCCGTGGTAAGAGAGATACGCAACAAGCAGCTCTTTCTTGGGCGTCTTAATCAAAGTAGGCTGGGACGGGATGAGAGCGCGAGCGCATTCACGGCCTAATTCGAGAAAACACACGGCCTCTTTGAAGCCTTTGATCGCGGTTATATACCACTACCTTTAGACTGCCAGCATAGTTTGTGCTCGTTGCCTTCTGGTGCTTGCTCTCTTGGTGTGCACTGACGCTGTTGATGCCTGGGCACCGGGCCCACACACGTTCACACATCCAAAGCAACGAGAAGACTCCTGAGCCTGGTGTTCACCCGAGCGCACTGCCGTAAGTCATTCACACAGTAACGCCTATGCACAGTACGCGTATATACGTACACCTTCGATCCTCCCGCAGACTCGAGCTTTTCCGAAGCTGCCGCTTTTTTTTTTTTTTTTTGCAGCCTGATGCTGCTGCTGTGCTTCGTTATTCCGCATGAAAAGGACGATGAAAGGGTTAGGGGGCGCTGTGGACCAAAGAGAGCAAAAGAGTGCAGAAAAGAAATTGATGTATGCGAGAGTCTTAGATGGGCTGACGAATTTCTACAAATTTCTGCAAATTTCTGCGAGCACTATTTATTTCCAGTATTTTTTTTTTTCAATCAATGGATTATTAAAATCGTTGAATTAATGTGGAGCGGGGTTTTGATTTTTATTTATTTTTTCTTAACGAGACTTTAAGAGGATAGTTTTTGTTGTAGAAATGTCTGTTTTGATATTGGATAAATGCGAGTTTTTTATATTTATGTCTTGTATGGTTAGTTGGAATATTGATTGAATGTCAGGGACTCCGTTGCAGCGGCTGACTTTGATCGTCGTTTGGATGGGAAAATGCAATTTATTTTCAATTAGCTACGTACTTTACCCTCGAGGCGGGGGTCGATCGAGCATTTACCTAACACTGCTTCTACTTCATTATATTGTTTTGATATCCAAGTTTTGAAGGGAAGAAAAAAAAAAGAAAATTGGAACGGCGGTTCCTCTTGTGCTTTTTCATAAAATTGGATGAAAAACGGTGAGGAAAAAATTGCCTGGTAGATGCACGACGCAATATGTACTCATTGAAGGCCTGCAAAATGTCCTGCTGCCTACATAAGAAATATATTACCGCAAGACATCATCACACGGAAGAGGGTTAGAAAGGAGAACTTGGAAAGCCTTGGAAAAGCGAACCCTTATCCGCAGCCGCGGAGGTAATTCCGTCGAAAATTGCGCACGATGAATTTCATACAGACGAGTACGACCTCCGTAGTCGAAGTTACCGCTCGGTAACTCGGCAATCTCCAAACTTTGCCGAAGAATTCTTTGAACTACGAATAGCAAGCTTTTTCTCGCTTTTCATGACTACGTTGCTTTTAATTTACGCAACTTAAACGGATTTACCCAACAAAAAAAAAAAAGTTGAATATTTAACTTTAACAATTTTTCGATTAACCCGTCAACTTCAAAATCATTTTTTCGCAGGGATAAAAAATATATTTTATTCTCCACACTTTTATGCATCAGAATATATTTATTAAATCTCACTAGAGAAATGAAATTTTTTTTTTCTCGCCGTTATTTTTATTTCGATAACACAATTTCATTGTATAATTATAAATTCACATTTTAATTAATAATCAATATTCAGACACATTACAAAATAATAATAATAATAATACATATTAAAAATTACGACCAATACTTAAAAATATTATGGGAAAATAATAAAGAGTATGATTAAGGAAGATCGTGAAGAAAATTTCATAGCTTCTCATTTTCTTTCTTATACGCGATCCAGAAGGTCGTTCGATGGCGGAAGAGAAGCCGATACAACGACCTGTGCCCGTATACGGCGCTATAATACTGTACACGATATAAATACGATGTACTGGTGATGTAACGGTCCAGCTCGATAGCCTCCAGTGCACTAGCCGAAGAAGGGTGAGCGGGCGGTTGAATGGGAATATCAGGAGGGAGGGGGCGGCGTGGGGGCACATGATGCCAAGCTGAACGACGCATTCCTGCGCGCGTTCCGACAGGTGCTACTCGCTCTCACGGATCGAAACGTCGGCACGTTGTCGACCTTCTCGCTCTTTTCCTCCATCTATCTATTATCCTCCTTTCTCACCCTTCTCTCACTCTTCGTACATCGCTTGTTTCCCGGCTCCATTAACCACCTGGTGCGCACTACCGATAATAATTTTATCCTCCATCGATTAAATCATAGCTGTGCCGTGGTAATTCACTTTTGCCCCCTTCCACTTATTATTCAACGATTTTTTAACTCAATCACCGATTTTTCCAATTTTGAATCCTCGCTGTGAAAATCGCTGTTTTGGTAATTCTTCAATTTTCTGGATTACTATAATTTATTGGAGTTTATGGTTCAGGATAATTGGATAACGGGATAGAAAAATAATGATCGAGTAAGGAAAAGTATTGATGTAGCGTTTTTGATTGCAATAAGAGTTTTGTTGTTTTTTTGTTTGCGTTCCTCGTGTTTTATTTGCCACGAGGTTTGCCGCTAAGCTCTTGAACGGATCGTGGATGTGCGTACTGCAATTACGTTTGTTTGCCGTCCGGATGAGAAGAGCGATTCCCCTCCGGCGAGCCCTTGGATCCATTAAGATTCCAGGGTGGTTGTACGTTCGATCCAGCTTCGAGATACCAGCTAGCTCTCTCGCAGCGTGACCCTCGTCAACGTCTACGAGCGCATCTGCTTCTGTTCCTTAATTCTGATGCAGTAAATCGCCGTACCACCGCAGAAAGCATCCTCCTCGTTTCTTCGGTTGTTGTGAATTTCTTAGGCCACTTGTTTCGAATAACATCCCCACTTAAATCCGACACTTGACCCTGTGAATCGACAATTCCTGCTCACCATAAATTCTCAGCTTGGAATTATTGGTTCTTCATCTTTTGTTCCTCTTCTTTGATTGTCCGGACCTTCGACATTTTGATGCATCCTTCGGTACATTGAAATATGACATATTGGCAATTTTTCTGTATTCCATTTTTGTACACGATTTTATACACCATAGCGATAAGAATGGTTCACTGACTGAAAATTCTGGTCCATGCTTCAGTGAATATTTATCTCAGAATCCCACGTCTCCGGTCTCCTCCGTTTCTCTTCTCGATTTTCCATCTGTTCTCCGATGCTTTTATAAGTTCCGAGTGCCCGCATCCGAGCTTTTAAGTCTTTGCCGAGAGGCATGGGGTTGCGATGCCCGTAGGAGCCGGTTGCGTGTCCGCCCCGACGTTCGTCTTCGCTCGGGGTTGGCACAAGGCGGAACGGTAAGGCCTTGTTCCGACAGCGAATCGAGTTTCCGGTCGAGCGAACCGAGTGGAGATCGCGCTGCGTTCTCCGCCGATCCCTGCTCAATGTACCCTGAATTCCGAAGGAGGGAAAAGGTGAGGTAATACCGCCAGCGAAAGCAGGAGTCGATACCAATGGCTGCTGGCTGTCGAGACTCGAGAAACTATACGGGGGGCATCGAGCCTCAACGGCCACGGATGCCATCCTCGACCTTTTCGACCTCCATCAACGAACTCACCATCCGTTATCGGTGGTCCATTTCTTTACCTCGACTACAGATCGTTTTCATTCGCACTATTTCCTGCAACTTGCGAGAAACATTCAACTTCATTTTCAGCATTGCAATGCTGAAAAACTTGGTAATGCTCAAATGGCTTTCGGCTAATTACGGATTATTCTAACAGTCGATATGACATCAGCATCGAAGCAAAGACAATTTTCCCTCTTCGGTGTCTGTCCGCTGGGTTATCGAAAGAATTCGAATTAAACTTGAAGAGGATAGATGGAAAAATAGTTTGACACCTAATTATACGGTACCTTAGTGAATTTCTTGTTGGAACAAATCGATAAGAACACCCAAGTTGAACCAAAAATTCAGTAATTAAATCCGAGTGCCCGGGTGACCGAAGTCTTGCCATTAATCTCGTTTGTACGAAATGGAAAAGAGTGTCCAAGAATTCCGATAGGGCTAGATTTTCGCGAGCTTCCACGCTGGACAGGAAGTGGCTGGGTAGTCGGATTATCTTGGTGTCCAACGTCGTTTTCCTCGGTGCAGGCGGAGATCCAGCATGTAGAAACGGTCAGACTGGGAGACCTTCGCATTCCTTGCGTTAACTAAAAGTTTTGACGGGTCGGTAGCATCATCGAGTAGTTCTCGCGCCAAATTAATGAGATTCCTTTCTTCCTATCAGGAAAATATTCCGGATGGCGTGTTACGGACTTGAGCAGTGAATTTGTGGAGCAGTCCAGGAAGGACCAGGAAGGTTTTGCAGTTATGGAGATTGGAATAGGATGTGAGAGGAGAGAGGAGAGTGGGCAGGAGGCAGGAAGCAGTGCAGAATTTCTCATCCCTTCGTTTCATCCCTCATCTTAGTATCCCTCCAACGTTCGCTCCTTCAATACCTTCTCCCTGAGTCTTATACCTTTGCCGCAGATCTCAAGTCCATATCCATGCTTCCACTGGATTCGCGAAAATGTCGTCGACCAACTTTCACCCCCTCCGCCGTCCCACTTCATCCCTAACCAACCCTCGGCCCTCTGGCCGACTGTCCCCCGGAAACTTTGACGTGCCTTCGTCGGGAAGCACGTCGGAGACACTCTAGAGGATTACTCGGCGATTTTAAACTCGTTTCGATGTGGAATTTATATGCCTCACCTACTCTTCCACCCATTTCCTTATCCTGGCATTCCTCGTTCGCTTCCCCTGAATTTACCTCCGACTCCATTCCCGCCCGTCCGAAAAATAACGGATTGCGTCGAACTTCCTTACATTCTTTTTCGTGCCATTCGTCTATTTACCTTGCTATCGGACTGCTCCGGTGGATATATCTGCTGCACTAGATTCGGAAACAATGTGGAAGGCGTTACCTTCTCTGCTAGCAAGAGGAATAAATGTGTTCGGGGGGGGGGGTGTAGGAATAAACCTCCTCAAAAATTCCCAACGCTTTGAGCAAGCTGAGCAGCGAGCCAACCAGACCAACGAAAACAATTGTTTTATATTCCTCGTGGCTGAAGAAAATCTTCCTCGCAAACAGCAAGAAAAATTCTTCAGAGTCTTTTACGAATTCTTCCGCTATGATGAAATTTCTTTTTCAAAAGTTTCTTCATGAAGTCACGAATTTTTCGAGAGCTGCTCTCGAGTCTGTGAATCATCCTCTCTCATATCTTGAAAATTCCTCCAAGAATTCTTAATTAATTATCCTTAAAAATCCCAACTCTTGATCCGTAACTGGCTCGCAGTTCTCAATATTCTATTAAAATACAAGGAAGCAAGTTGGCTAAGCTTTTAAATGAAATTGGCAATAACATGCCAAGTGGATTAATCATATTGAGCCAATGCCGAACTGAGCTCCTCGGCGATATCTCCGCGCCTACGATAATGATGGAATACGAATGTTTTTCTTCGATTTCGCCGAGTGAAATGAAGAGCCTCTTCTACTTCTAGGAGGGGAATGTTGCGCCGAAGGGTCGGAGAAAATGTCCAGGGTCGGAAGGCGACGGAGATCGAAATTAGGGATGAAACGAGGATGACGAGGCGCGCAGATTGGAGAGAGCGGGACGCGCGTACCAATCTCATTAATTTGTCAAAGAAAGAAGTGGAATAAGAACCGGGTACGTCGAGCCGATAGCGCCGAGAGAGGAAAGTGGAACGAACGGAAAATAGCAAGGTATAAGACATTCGGGAAGTAACTCCGAACGTAACGTCGGACAAAGTTTTCCGTGGCACACGTTCACTCATCTCTCAGCTCTTGGCAACTTTCCGTAAAACTGTTACCAAGGAATTCCGATAATTTCGAGTGTCAAAGTCGATCGAACGATAAACAGTGGAGACGTAATAACAACGTGGATTATGAGTGAATACCACGAGGTCCTTGCCAAGAACTGAACAATTACCTCCGGGAACATGTCCCAACTTCTGTTTTGATTTTTCTTAATTTTTTGTCGTTGATTTCAGTGAGGGCCAATGTTTTTTATCGACCGATGGATAACCACGGTCATGGGCAGAATTTAATTATCGATAACTCATTTAGAACGATATTCTGCTCAGCGCGGAGCGTGGAAAAATCCAGCGTCGGGAGGCCATTCATCCTCGCGAATGCTGAACGGCAGAGCGGGACGACAGAGTGAGAAGGAGAAACGCAACGCCAGAACAAAAGGATGAAAAATACCCTCCCCACAATTTTTCTCAGAGATAATTAATTCCGATCGGTTCAAACATTTTTCCAATTCCGGACGAGCCAATGCGCGACCATTGGAGACTCGCGCGAAGATAGCAATGGCCAGCAGCCCGAGTTCCAACTCAAAAGGCCGTCCAAGTTTTAAATTGAACTTTTGACTGGACCCACCGAAACGAACTTGACGCTATTTCAAATTGGCTTCGTAGTCTGGGCGAATCTTTTTCAACCCGTGCTTCGTCGATTCTGTCTTCCGAACTGATTTATAAGATTTCATCCCAATGACGCTCGAACATCTGGCCAAGCGAAATGGAAGGAGATCGGTGAATTTGCATGTCAAAACATCTTTAAGAGTTTCGGGAGATATTTTCAATGAAGAACAACATTTATTTGCAATCAATTCCATTGCAAATGTCTCATGAAAATTTATAATTAAAAATAATTTTTTTACTGTACTAGAAATTTACAAAATTAAAGTAAGCAAGAAATGAGGAAACCACTCGATTACGTGCCCATGAAAACTAAGTTTCAAAACCGATCACACCGGCATTGGCACTCTTTGCGTGTGCCCATCGAAGCGAATAAATAAATTTCCACAACCGACTGGGTTTTCAAGTGTTCCAGCTCATTCGCTCAATGCGCCGGACGGATTCATGGAATAGACCATTGAACCATTTGGATAACTGGAGATAAACTAGTCGGTCCATTCAGATAACGCGACGCCGAGGCCGGATGTGTGTTTTACCACGTGTGTCGCTCCGTATTTAAAATCATTATCTGAGTTCTAAGCATAAACGAGCGATTATACACGTGCGTGTATTAATCCATTTATCAATTTACGTGAATTAAACCAATAAGCATGAAAAATCATAATCAGAGAGAAATCCTGTATATCACTTTCCCATTAGGAATTGATTGCAATCATTCGCAATTAAGTCCTGCTCGGAATACGCGCATTGATAAAGTCAAATGAAAAAAAAAAAGAATACGAATACAGAAAAACGGAAGTGCACTTCACACGTGTTCGATATTGAAATCTGCGTCGGATTTTCCATTAATTCAATCAATTCATCGCTGAATGGAATGTTCGAATGGTCATTGATGTCGAGTGTAATTGGAGGGATACAAATCGGGAATGTGTACTTCATACACAGCAACGACGAGTTCCGGTGCAGTTTGCACATAGTTATAGTATATCTGGCTCATGATGGACGCGAATTATTCGGAATTAGCGACGCTCGTCGATGGCTTAGTGGAAATTTCCGCTGGCACAAAAATCATGCATATTTCAATGCCAATCAAAAAATTTTAATTTACTTGCATATCCCCAATCATTCTGTATATATTAATCATTATAAGTATGTAGCTTATAATTAACATTATAAATTTATATTGGCAAATATCGAGAGCGTTCTCAATAATGGCCATTACTGAATCTGACGGTCCTTTAAGAATTAAGAGGCTTCATCGCGGTCATTGAAAATAAAATCGGCCTCAAAATCGTTTTCTCGGGCATTTTCATTTTCCCATTTCTTTTCGGTTGAATTTCCCAATTCTTCGCCGAGCGTTTCCAAATCTTTCGCGAACCCGTTTACGTCCCCGCTATTCCAGTAATTAACCCAAGTACCGGATCGCAAAAACGGATTTCCTGAAATCGTTGGCGTTAAATTAACGTTTGCCGGCTTTGATTGGAACGCGGTAGGTAGGCACCGAAGTGCCTGGAGATTCAGGCGAGCGGGTGCGACGAGCCAGGTGGGTAAGTGCATGGGACGCGAGGAAGCTCGACCGGAAATCGCACGTGAGCGGATTAATCGATCGATCGATCGACCGATTGGATCATTCGAAGCGAAAGGGGAGAGGAGACTGCTTGTGCATGAGAACGTGAGCCTAGCTCGGAGGGCAATTGCCTCTACAATTTTCGAAATGAAATTCCTGTGATTTTCACTTTGATAAACAATAGCGAAAAAAATTAATTGCTTTCCTGAGATTCTCATGGTACATTAATAATCTCGTATAAACTTACAAGTGTCATTAAAATCACAACATAACTATCGTTGAAACTCAACCTGAAATAACTCACATTGTATGAATATTAATAATGACAACCATAATAAAATAAATAAAATGAATGACAGGCCGGAAAGCAATAGCTTCAACGCTCGCGAAAAAAAAAAAAAAAAAAAAAAATTCAGCGATCGCATTACAAAAAAAAAAAAAAAAAGAAAAAAGAGAGAAAAAAAACAAATTGCATTCTAAAGTCTCATACAGCATATCGCCAGTCACGCATAAACTACCACGTGTCACATAAGTCATGATGTAAGTCTTGATGTCGTCGAAATAACTCACATCGAAAAGAAAAAAAAATCGTTGTGTATAAACGATACGTCAAGGACACAGTGCATATACAGTCGTTTCATAAATCCTTCGAGGCAGGACTGTCCCCCTGCGGAAGAGTCGGTAATTAATAGCATTGCTGCGCTGAGAATCGTATTTTACACCGGTGAAAACATATTGCCATACGGATGGTACATTTGACGCGGAAAATTGCTAGCCATAAAGCCCAAACGATCGGTGTGCGTTTTTTTTTCTCCTTCTCTCCCTCCCTCTCTCACTCTCTCTTTTATCCTTTGGCTGCCCACTTTTTTATCGGTTACACTGATGGAACGAGCTTTTTATTTCCTCGCGAGAGGTTCGAAGTCTTGAGAACACATGTTCATGAGCATATCTCAATCATCGCTCGGCCAATGAGGCAACGAGTGAACGAAATGGAAGCTGGAGAAGGGGCAGTGATGGGAAGGAATTGGCGGATCGCTTCAAAGAAGCAGAAAACGACCAACGCATTTGTCGATGACACGAGTACTTGCGTACGAACGTCGTTAGCGTCATAAATACCTTTCGCCGAGTCGCAACGCCGCCGGTAATTAACGATGCTCGCGTTCCTCGGGTATTAGTGTAGTTGGTAATTTCTACGTGCGACTAGAGCGATGGTAATTAATGCACGAGTCGTTGGTTCCGTCAGTGCGGTCTGTCTACCGAGTGAAATTTCACATGCGGTAAATAGGTTTTGTGGACGTACATAGACCGCCCAACCATACGCAGAAATGTTCCACATATTGCTTGATCAATCGTTTACTTTAATCGGGCATGGTTAATGCAACCGGAACCATCACACGTGGCTTCTGGTGTTGTCAGAAGAGGAATTTAATTAAATCCACTCTGGAAATCGGGATTTCCAGATTTGTTTTTCCTCATCGTACAGTTTATAATCGTTGCGGTGTGGATAATCATTTTGGGCTTATAATTATACGCATCGAGTTTATGTAACACGGATAAATGACGTTGGAAATGTGGGAAAATTGGAATAGTTGGAAACTGGAAATTTTGTCATGTTTAATAGTAATAATTTAACGGAATCAATTTTTTCTCCATGTTTCCACTTTTTTTTTCTACGTTACCTTGAAAATTGCGAATAAAAATTGTGATATATGCGAAATGTGATATATATATATTTTTGACTTTTATCCGGAAAGTGGTGAAATATTCTGCTTGCCATGTTTTGATGTTTAATGCAGTTTTAGTATGTTTGTCAGATTTAATCATGAACAATCCGTGTGTAGTGATCGTATGCGTATACATGATGAGTTACATAGAATGTACATATCTAGATGCACAGAAGATAGCATGTCCCAACACCAGGGGCAGTAGAATTTCATTGGACAGAAGTTTCGTAACATTGCCTCCCACTCCTCCGCAGCAGGGCTATATTTTATAATCCAACTTTGGCCAGCTCCGGTATCGCGAGCAAAGTCGAGTTATGGCCCATGCCCGTAATATTACGGCGATACCCTCTGTACGTCCGAGCGCCGGGAAAACTTTTGCGACGAGCCACTCGTTCGGTACGACTTCAATTCGTGATGCGCTTCGGCGCTTTACGCACGCCGGCTTAAATCAGTGGGGCTTGTTCAGGTTTTCCCTATTTCTCTCTCTTGCTCTTTTTCTACACTTTTGGAGCTTTCCACCGCTCACTCTTTACTTTTGTCTATGCATGCAACATTTTTTCAACGCGTATCACTCGGTAAATACATTTAAAAAATTTTTTACTCATAAAAATTTGTTTTTATCTCTCGAGAATAGCTTCGATTACTTCGATTAATCCCATATTATATTATGAGACAATTGCGAATAACCCAAAAATATTTATGGATCGAACAAAAAAAAAAAAAATGATTCCAATTTTTATCTTGAGCTCTCAATTATTATCAATATTTATTAAAATAAATTCTGAATTCATTTGAATTTGAATTTTCGGAGTTGTTGGTGAATCTTGGCATTCACCTTCTGACATACTTCCTGATTTTTCTCAGATGGCAAGAGAGCGGGAATTTTGGCACCAGCGGTTAAGATGTTGACATATCGGAAAGCTAATTTTGTCCGAAATTTAATTTTCGTTCAACCAATACCGATACCCCGTTCTCGGAGCTCGTGCATCTGGAATATTTGTGACCCCGGACAGAGTGGGCGAAGAATTGCGTCGGACGTTTCTCGGGTTCCGAAGGTTTCTCCGAATAGAACGGATTATTGCTGCAGAGAAGCCACGACAAGAGGTCGAATGGGGTCCGGGGGGGGGGCTTCGATCGGAATTCTGGAATTGAGAAGCCGATAGCCCGATGGTGGTCGCATTCCGCGTAGACGACGATTCCAGTTGGCCCTTGTCGTCTATCCGTCTCATGCTGTTGGTGAGTGAAGCGGTCAGCATTTGCGCGTTTCTCTGTACCCTCGATGATCGATTCAACTGCCCGATCAAGATCCTCGGGACATACAGAAGGAATAGGAAAACGGGAAGCCGCGTTATTGGAAACCCGACATAGGCATTCTTTGGACGCTTTACCGCAATATCGATTACTTAATTCGATTCCTGTATGTCACGTGTGATGCTCTAAATTTCTGACATCACTTCGATGCATAATTCCTCAGTCTCGATACTCAGATTCCGTCAGAATTTTACATGCACTCAATTATTTGCCGTTACAAAATGAGAACTAATACACGCACACACACACACACACACACATACCCGAAGCTCTCTCAATTTTCATTTCCAACTTCCGCGTTTCTCATTAAACAAGAAAAAAAAACCCACACACACACATATATTTGCAATGTGTGCTCTTTCAAGGAGGTAAAAACACGTAAAGAAAACCAGTAAAAGCATCGGGGCCGTGACGAAATGAGCAGGAATGTTGAAAGACGGTGGAGAAGGAGGTGAGAGGGTGGCAATAGAGGCAGAAGTAAGGGATACTTTTCGTACATTCGCTAACGAGGAAAAATGAAATAAAAAGTAATGAGAGCTCGTATAATAAATTACAGAACGGCAGGAGGAGGGTGGTGAGGGGGTGGGGAGGGGGCGTGGGGTGGTAGGAGATTGCCGGCGGGAAAAATTGTTGTGTGAGTAAGTCTCGTGCTTTCGTGTGTTGCTGTCAGGTTGGTACTATGTCGTAGAGTTCGTTTCTCATTTCCAGGTAGAAAAACACGAACGAGCTCAGGATAAGAGTGAAAAAAGGTGGGCGGGGGTGGGGACACGCGTTTACTCGGCCATCGAGCTGCGACCCCATCACCCGTTGCAGTTTCCACTAGCTGCTACTACCACCACCATCACCACAACCCCTGGAAAGCCTTGCCCTGTAATTTTTATTAAACTCGTAAAAGTTCTTGACTTGGCTAAAGCTTTAACGACAAATTGCAAAATATGCGTCTCGTCACTGGAACGTGAACTGTCATCTAGGCTGACAAGGAAGACACGCGGCGAAGAGGTGTAATCTTTCTCTTGAGCATATGAAGCTACGCTTTTAGAGTTCCATAAAACTCGATAAACTCCAATCCTGCTAGTTTTATGATGACGATGCGTTGTTTACATTTTACGATTTGATTTTAGTACGCACTGAGAGGGATCATCATTTGGGATGTTAAATTATTTTTCTAAATAAATCAAATCACGTAATATCAATTAAAGTAAATAAGCAAAATTATCCAGCCTTAATGAAAAAATAATCATTAAAAAATACATTTTTATATTCAATTTGAAATTAATTTACGTTGAGCTCAAATAATTACTAGAGTGCAACGATTACACTTGAAAAAACAAAAAAAAAAAAGGAAAATCAACGAACTCATTTTTGCTGCCTCTTCTTTTTCTTTATTTTTTATTTTTTTGGTCTCTTTCGACATGTATACTATATGTACAACTGCTCTCGAGCCATCGTTGATTTCATGCTGCCGGGAATGCCTGATTGGTCATTCAGATCGGTCGACGTTGCTTTTTAACGAACTCATTCATCTGCGCCAGCGACTGCTGCTGCTATACCACCGTCGCTTCTAGCTCTCTCTCTCTCTCCCTCTCTCCTGTCTCTCTCTCTATGCTGTGGCTACATTTTCTGCTGGCTCCTGCTTTTGCTGCAGCTGAGCTCAACCATTCGGCCCGTCACTTACAGGGCCACTCTTCATGCAGCCTACAGCCTCAGCCAGCGGAGCTGTAACAGCCCGTATTCCCTTTTGCCAATCGTTCGATATGCTATCAAGAATAGTCGGTGTGTGTTCAACGTCAAATTAAGACCGTTACAAAGCAGCTCTGGATTTTCCCTCTGTCTGTGTTACATTCTGTGTTCGAGCGAATGGCCGATTATTTTCCGAAGATGAACATGTCATCGGCAGATTGAAACCAATAATTCCGAGCTCACATTTGATTGGGCAACAATAACGTTTCAATAAACAAATCCAATGTATTATTCATAGTGGCTTGGGATTCCGTTTTAAACGTCGGTATTTCATTGAAATTGCGGCCCCGGTGCATTACTTTTTAAAATCCAATTTTCATTTACACGTGAAAATTAAATTTTCCAACGAGTGCCAAACATTTATGATTTTTGTTGTAATTTTCTTGCTGCACGAAATGAAAAAATAAAATGGAAACAACGGGGGATGAAAAAAAAAATTGAAACACCACTTGTAACTTTTTATCAAAATAATTAACATTTTGTTTGCAAGAACATGGTGTGAATAGCCTCATATCTCAAAGGGGATGAAACTTGTGTCGGGCGATCTTACGTCATTAGTCAAGTTTGTCGGGGAGGGAATAAAAAAAAAAAAAGAAAAGTATGGTGGTATAAAGCAGAAGGCCAAAATGAGTAAAGCGACGAAAATGAGAAAGGGATGAGAGAGAGAAAATAAAATAAAGGTTCGTGTCTCGTCGTCCTCATCGTGATTACGAAGCGTAGTGGTGGCGGTGATGGTGGTAGTTGCGAAGCGTGACGAGTACTAAAAGGAAGAAAAGCGGTGGAAAGAGAGATTGGGTTTCTCGACGAGACGTAGACGTACACTCAAAACCCAGGGGAGAGAATAAACGAATAAATCGTCGTTTCTTTATGCAAACTTGCATTTAATTCGAGGGAAATAGAAAGGCATTAATTTCGGATGCAAATATTCGGCTGGCGAAGCCTCCGCCGAGTTTCGAGTTCGTTTGGTTTTCGCTGTGGTGCGAGGGTTTGAAAACGAAGAACTAACAGCGTTCGGCGAGACGCTTTTCCCTCTTTCGTCTATACTTTATATTCTCGGGCACTTTGACTGCTGAGCTTGAAGCAGCGAACGTCCGTCGATGAGGGACAGCACACAAAAACAAAGATGGCAAATAGATTGAGAAATGGAAACCACAGTCACTCCATTTCATCCAGAACGAATGAAAAAATTTATTTAGCTATTCGGGCTACACATTTATTTTCCATCTTCTGCCGAATATATTGCAATCTTATTCACACATTTTTCTCGCATTTATTATTCATTAAACCGATGGAAGCATTTAAAGTAAATCTTGATGGAAATGATATTCAAGAAAAGAAAAAAAAAAAAACGAAGGCTGAAAAGAGGATCTGATGAATTAAATTAATTGAAGCAAATGCAGCGGTGAATTTACTTTCTCTATATACCTTAACACTCTCCTTTTTTTTATACTGCGGAACATATTCGAAAATGTTTTTTGCCCATAAATGTCCGTCCGGAAAATCTCGCCGTTTCGTTTTACGAATGAACAGTGTTTGAGTCGTAAATTCAAATGATTCGGGGAGCCTCATTTTTCGAGCGGAGTGTGACAACAGGCTTAAAGCTTCCCGGCAGACTTCCATCCCTCCCAATTCAGCTGGTTTGGCTTTCACGATATAATCAAGATGTTTGTTGACGCCAGGAAGCGTATCCCTGCTTCAGTGTTCGAGCGTAACGCGTTGTTTTGAACGGAACTCGCACGAGAGGGAGCAATAAAATAAACGCGAGAATCGAGTTGCTCCGGGAAGTTTGTCTGTGTAACGCACCAGGGGTTGAAAATTCGCGGACAAATTTGATTCGACGTAGAGGAGCTACAAAGTGGGGAGGAAAAGCAATATAACATGAAGAGGCTGAAGAGTGGACGAAGGTTCCAAGGGAAAGTCACCCGAACCAATAAGGACACGAATCAAGAAACGAGGTTAGCCTCAAATCTCCCCACTACCCCAAACAAAACACGAATATGGAACAGCTCTCGACAAAACGCACGCTTCAAGATTCTCACTCCGTTGATCGTAATTTGAATTGCATATTAATTCCAGGATATTAAATGCATCCCCGGGGTTCGGCTCGGCGAAACTGCGATTACGAGTGAAAAGTTTGAATTCAACGGTTGTAGTACATGGGGCAGCTTGATTTTCTTTGGACATCTCACTTCCTCCGCAGTAACGTGCTGATAAGAGCGTTTCCGGCGTCTCCGCAAAGCTTTTCGAGTTTCTTGACTCGCTCCTCGCTCTCAGACTGCTCCGGTGGTTCTCATAGAATCCGTTGACGCGAAACGCATTACCAGGTGAAGTCTATAGGGGTGACGCAGGGGAAACCGGGGAATGTGGGGGGGCTGGAAGGGAGGGTGGACTCGGAGCTGAGCTCGTAGGTAACTCGCTCGCATGGAGCTTTCTCAAGCACGCGAAAGCCAGAGGAAAAGCTGGGCTGTCTGTCGCACACGGTAATGTCGACAACCTGTAGATATTTGCGAATGCGTCGAGGCGCTCACGGGATATGCAAGCTCGGAGTGGGTGGATATATACATGGCTTCGTTAAACAGGAACGAAGCGAGGAAACGCGAGAGACAGGGAGAGAGCGAGAGAAAGACGGTCCAACTCCTTAGCGAGCACGAAAATTTGATAGGTTCGCTGCCGGGCCATTAATTGGTTTGGGAAAGCTAAGCTTTATTGAGATTTCGGCGGTGCAAACAGCTGTGAGTATTTACGTAGCAGCGTTAATTACATTTTTAATTGATACATCTATCAAGAATGCGGTGCGGAATTTATATGTAATCTCCGCTTTCGTTTTATGTTCCAGGTGAGATATCCAGTTTAGTTTCTACCGCTTCTGCTGAGTCGGAATCGGAAGTGAATGCAGGTTTCGTAAGTAGAAACGGGATTTCCACTCATGGTCTAGTCAGAAGGTAAAATGGGACATGGTTGGTTTATTTTTATGTGGCTGTAGAAAAGTATCGAACGTTTTGTTCGTGGGTGTCGTTAATTAGACAAGCCCCATATAATCAACAATCTATTCACATAATTATACGTACAAAAAATTTGACTGAGTCTAATCCCAATCTGTCGAAAAATGTGATTACACCAGGGACGATATCGTTTTCCACTTATTAGCGAAAAAAAAAAAAGTTGGGAAAACTCGAGGCTGACCCGACTCGACCTCTTGAGACACAAGCCACTTTTCGTTACCTTTATAACTCCGAGTATTCTTTTCGCCCCCATGAAGCGGCTCTGAAGGCAATCTTTTCCAATTTAGCCCACCTGTGGCTACATCGTTTTCTCGAGCGTCCCAATCGGTATACAAAGTTTACGGACATGGAGGGGATCATGAGAGCCTTCTTAGGATCACGTTTCGTGGGTGAGCGAACGAGTCGGTGTGAGGAGGATTTTGAAGCTGGGAGGAGGATGGATAGCTTGAGGTTTACGACGTTTCACCAAGGATATCCCATGCTGAACTGTGTGCCATTGGGGAAAGGATGGCGTAGCAGTAGAAAAGGACTAGACAAAGACAAGGAGAAGGAGACGGTTACGTTGGTCCGGAAGAAGGGGCAACGCGTAGCGCGCAGGATAGTGCCAATCCCGGTTGCGCGGTAGCGTTTTGTGTTCCGGAAGAGAGTTTACGAGCCCGCCAGCTGTACGAGAGTTAACTCTTTACGGTCGTGCGAGCCTTAGATCACGCGCAACCCGAGCTTGCGTTCATGTAGCAGCAGCAGCAGCAGCATCATGAACGTGGCGAAACGGGTGGTGCTGAAAGAGGGCAAAGTAGCGAGAGAGAGAGAGAGAAGGAGCTCGTGTGGCCGCTGCTCAGGGCGAAGGGATGATTTACGGTCGACTTCTGGGACTTCGATTAATTTCGGCTCTTGCAGCGCCGGGCTCAAGGTTCCCCGATGGAAAAATCTCGTTTCGAAGGGACGACAGTATGGAATAGACGTTTCACCCTGAGACGTGACACTTCACCCTCTGGACGAGACGTTACGTCCCCTGGGAGAGAGGAACGCACTTCTCGAAGGCTGCACTAAAATTCCGAACGGTCCCTTCGTGTTTTTGTCTCCGGAGGCTCAAGATGGGACGAAGAAAACACCGTTTTTTTATTTATTGGAATTCAATAAGTTCGATGAAGTATCCCGTGAATAACGGGCCAATTAGTTGGACAGATTTTTTTATTGGATATTGGACTGAAGTTGTTGGAAATTGGTAAAAAAAAAAAACAATGTTTCCAGTGACGCGACTAAAAATGGAGGAAAACAATGTTAATGGTGCATCTACATTACCATATCGATCAGCTGAAACTGCTCGCGAAGTCTCAATGTGTGTGTTTTCTTTCTTCTTTCAATTGAAAATCTGTTGCATTGGTTCTAGTTGGATTTGGAGGGAATCGCAGGTGGGTAAGAGAGGAGCACGAGTTTCTACTTTCTCCTCAAACAATTCGCGAAAGAATTGATATTGAAATTCTCGGGGTACTTACGAATTCAGCGTAGAATCTGCGGGATGGAATACAGGATGGTGAGGATCGCATTATCATCCCCCATTACCAAAAACCCACGGTGGCGCCTGTTCCTCGTTGCTGCTGGCTTCCTCTTCATCGTTTCGCCTCACCCTCTCGACGGCGCTCTGTGCCAGAGGTTCGAAAGATAGTACCCAACTATTCGAGAGCTCGTGCTATGGACGGAACTATCGGGAGAGCCAGGAGCTGGATTACATCAGGGGATAATAACGTTTTATGCCGATTTTAATGCGAAAGCTTTGGCTCTCATGCACCGAGCACCCAGTTCTGGTGCATCTCCGTTCGTCGCCACTTCTGTTCCCACCCAAGTACGAGCAATTCTCCCGCAGGACTGTGTGCTAGGTGCTCCGGTTGGCATGAGAATCGTCGCCGACTTTGCATATTCGTAGCCAGCACGTTTCCCAGTAGCGGCATCGAGCCCGATGGGGCGAAACGGGCGAATTGATCGACGAAAGGAACTAAGCTTGAGGCTTTTGGAATATCGATTCATTTCGTTTCGCCAAGTAGAAGGTTATATTGGTCTACTTGGTTCCAATATCGAGGAGAAGAGAAATTTCTCCCCGATTGGGGGAGATTTCGATCAACCTATACATAGAGTGGATTTTATATATATATATATATATATATGTACCATTAAATATATAGAGAATGAGATACGAATAGCTGCTGGAAGATATCCTCGGGGATGTCGCCTTTAATGGGAAATAGCCTGAATCCAGCTTCGCAAATTGATCACGGTTAAAACCCGTCGGACCAACCGCTAATCTCACCCCAAACGACTCTCTCTCTCTCTCTCCCTCTTCAAGGCGGCGTTGTAAGACCGAGCCAACAGTTGCGTCGACATTTAATACCAGGTGTTTAACGTCGTTGGATAATTAAATTAAATAATTCGACGTTGATGTCTTCGGGCGTATCGGGTAACACGTTTGTCTCTCAATCTACTTCTATTTCCTTCTCTTCAGGCTCTACCGAGCCCCCCTTTCCTTCGGAATCCTTCTTCACCTTCACCGCACTCACCCGGTTTAACGTCTTACCGCATTTCCGGGCTTTACGATTCCGGATATGTGTCTTTCTCTTCGGGACACTATCCTCTTCATCCCCTGCTTTCCTAAATCCTCGCTCGCTTTCTCTCCCTCTCTCTCCCTCTCTATCGAAATCCCAACTCGACTGATACTTGATTGCCGAAGTAAAATCTTTGATAAGAGACGAACGTCGCTGAAGATGTAGATAAATTAATACGACCTCATGTCAAGATCCGCATGTCAAAGCTTTCGAGTAATTTATCTTTGAATAGAAATGGATGCGCTTGCAAGCTTGAATTTCATCCTCATGCACAGTTTAAATATAACTGTGGATTTATGTTTAGATTAAATTTTGGGTAAATCTTTCCAGTCATTAGTTTCATCTAATAAGTCACTATTCCAGCAGTCGAATCGTATAATTGGAAGATCTAATTGGAGCATTGGACAGATACAGTCCCTGGTAATGTCGAGGTATAAATTATGCATATGAACAGAAGGATCTGGGTTATATCATATCAATACACCGAATGCATTTCCAGCACTGCACCGTGACGTCAACTGCGAGAATTTATGCAAGTTTGTAGCATCAATACAGAATTTCGGTACATAAGGCATTTCATTGCACGTACAAATAATTGTCGTCTACATGGGGATGAATAATCGGTTGCCCTAACCAACTTCCATGCCTAAATGCGCTCCCAGCGACTAAGTTGGTTAACCTATCTTTTGACTCGGAAATTTATCGATTGCCAATTAATTGCTCCTAATTCGTTTCCTCAAATCATCGAACTCGTTTATCGTCCCACAAAAACCCATTGATTTTCCATAACCACGTAACTCTCTTTCTCCTCCAAAAAATTGTCACTTCTATCAGCATTTACTCACCTTCCAGATTCCTTATTTCGTAAAAATGAAAATAAAAACCCCAGGAAGACTTATTATTTCTATATAAAGTTACTTTATCGACACAAAATGGTCTGTATGTTCCATTACCCAAGTCGGTCGAATGCGGCATCAACGTACGTATATCTACGTCGAAGTGAACACGCGTTTCGCCATCAGGGTATATGGCTATTCAAGCAGAGCTTCGAAGCCAGAGTGTCCGTATATAGAACGATGCACTCTCCTTCGAAAGGGCGGGGAGGGGGGGGGGGGGGGAGGTGTGTCTGTGTGTACGGATGTGGTACATACATACGTTGTGTGTACCTAAGCGCGTAATACGAGGAACGTGTTGGACGTCGTAAGGGAGTTCCTGTTGCCAGTCCTACTCCGCATCGTTGTCGTCGTCGTCGTCGTCGTCGTCGTCGTCGTCGTCTTCGTCGTCGTTGATGCTCCACGCGAGTTTGCCGTGGGTCGGAAGGGGGCGCAGGGGACAGGTGCTGAGCCTGGAAACATCAAAGCGAGATTGGCCGTGTAAACCTTCCAGCTACAAAGTCAGATTCCTCTACTCTGTCACTCGGTCCGCCTGATGCTGTCTTCGTGTCTCTCCCTCTCTCCGTCTTTCTCTGGTGAGCTTCTCAAGCTTGAGCTTCGTCCTTCCTTGCCCTGTCTCAACTTATGTACCTACTTCTGTGCAGTATAACCATCCAGCTATACGTATGTACGTTCGCTCTACAGTAGGACTTTCGATAAGTTCACACGTCTGAAAAGTCCGATGGTTTTTTTTTTTCCATATGGGGATGAGCAAATCCGGGAGCAATTGATTATTGATTGCTGCTTTTATTGATAACAGATTTTGGGGAAGTTTCGTTTATAAGATAGGAACAATTGTAATGTTTCTATGGGAAGCTGCTGTAAATAGTGGAAATTCATGTTTTGCTTCATGGTTTTATGGGGTGAATGTCGAAAAGTTGGTAACTCGTGAGGATTTCGACTGTATGGCCTACGTCTCTAAAGCTCCATATTTTCCTAAGCTAAAACACACATCCAGACACTCTACTCGGTCTACTCTACCTTATTCTGCACTTGCACTTGCACTTTCTGTCCATTTCCTTTCGCCTTCCCCATCATCTCGCGCTCTTGCTAGCTCTTTTTTATTCTCGCTTCGTTTCTTGTTTTCCTTTCTCGTCGAGTTGACGCCGTGGCAAAAGGCTCGAAGACGTCATGCTAGGTGTCTGGCAGCAGCAAAGAGAAAACTGGCGGAAAGGCAACAGCGTGCTAGTGAAGGAAAAGCGTCCGAGCTTCGAGGCATTTTTCTCATAGCTCGAGACTTTGTGCTCGTGCATACACCTGCTTATTTATATTTTCCTATTTCTTATTTCCATTTTTCTTTTTTTTCGTTTGTGCTTCTCACACACGCGTTTGTTTGTTTTTTTTTTAAACAACACAACGACACAATCCCTTTGGTTGTTCGCGAAAAAACACCGAAAAATATGCATTATAAAAACGTCAGGAAAGGCTGTTTAGCTCGACGTGAAAGAGATTGAATTTTTGTCTACTGTGGCCCCATGGGAACCGCGTGAACGCCCATGCCCCGCGACCGAGAGTGTGCTTTGGATGGAAAGCGAAATAGGAAACGCGAAAGTGAGACAACAACAGGGAAAATAAAGAAAAATCTAAAGCGAAAGAGGAGGAGGAAGAAAGAAAGAAAAAAAAACGAAACGAGCGGAACGTGTACTCGTTGAGACTTCCTCTCTTTTGGCATCATCTTAACGTTTCGGGTAAAGCTCCTATGCGAAATAGGATTCTTTTGGAAAGTCTTGACAATACCGGAGAAAGATGGAATCGGAAATGAGAAAATGAGGCACACGAGAATAAGTAACTCCCAATATCAGTAAAAGGTATAGACATATTCATCCACAAATGTAGAAATCATCGAAAACTATTTTCCTCGTTATTATTATTTGCTCCAAAATATTTTCTGAAGCATCACGTTTTTTTTTTTTTTTCATTGCTGTTCCATGAGACCCTTGTAAACGGCGTTTAATTCCTTTATTATCTGGGACACGAGATCCGCTCCTCTATTTTTAGCTCATTTCGATCCATAATCCACGAGAGCTGAGGAAAGGCTAGAAAAAAACTGTGCTATGTGCAAAATGAGCCGGTGGATCGCTCGTGTTTCACGTTGTGACGCACCGTGGACTGTGAACTGGGAAGTTGAATAATGCATGCTGTCTCCGAAGAGGGGTAGGTCGAGAGAGAGAGAGAGGGAGAGAGAGTAACCAAACCCACCTTCCCTATTTTTTCTTTTTTTCTTTCTTTCGTTTTTCCTCTTCCTTTCGTTCTCTGTCCTCACAGTGTTAACGAGACGGCCCTGAGGGTGCGAGGGGGATGAAAAAGACAGAGAGACGGTTTAAAAGATACAAAGCGAGAGAAGTGTAGCCGTGGAAATGTCGCGAGTGCGAGTGGGACAGGGCGGGACCTCTGGGACAATGTAACGTTCGCAGTTGAATTTATCGTTGAATTCTCCAGTGTTATTTTATTTCCTTTTTTTGTTTCGCGAAATAAATTACGAGGGCGACTAAAAATAGCCGGAGTGTAGGCCGTTAATAGGGTAGTAGGCTACGCGTTAGTTTTCCTTGTTTCCGTGTTCTATAAATGTTGATTCCATATACATATGTACATCCGTGTATCGTCCCATGGACGATAACTGATGTGTTTGGCTTTTGGAATCGCGCGTTTGGCCGTGTTCCTCTTCATCCCCTACCAATTCACCCCTTCGCCATGATTCGGCAATTGTAGACCAAATACCTGACCGGCTGCCACGATATTTCAACGCAAATTGCCGGCGTGTACCTCGTACACGGTGAAATTGTTTGTCATGCATATATGTACCCGGAAAAAAAAATAAAACAACAACTGAGATGAGGTGAAAGGGTTGAGCCTGTAAGCTACCTCGTAATTTAGAGGCTCTGCGACAATGGACAAGATAAATGCTTCTGATATACTTGGCGGGGGTGATTTATATTTTGCAACGTGTCCATGTTTTTTTTCTCCAATTTCTGATATTTCCTCGGCAAAAAAAAAACATTATTTTTCTATGGGGATCTTTGTCAACTATTGTACCAGGTTATCAAAACCATTTTCCTCTTCCCATTAATCGACAAAAAAGTACAAATCCCTCGACCAATTCAAACTTTCCCATGCAACGGAGAAATGCCCCTAATAGACTTCGGGGTTCCTGATTATGATCCTTCGGGGTCCCATTTGCCCGGCGTTTAAGCGGATGACTGATTGCTATAAGAAGAACCCTAGACACACAGAAGCCACTGTGGATTACGCTAGTTTCGGAGATCGAAGAGGAGCAGATAGGAGGAATATATATGTGTATGCTGGCAGACGAAACACACCGGCAATCGGTTAATTTTGCATGGAAGAACCATCCAAACAGCAGCAAAGGCCACATTAGGGGTTCATCGTGTTGTGCCATGGGATCGGCTGCACTTCGGTAAACGGCGTTATACATATATACTAACATACATATATATATATACATATATAAACAAAGAGAGTGGTGTATATAGGTACCATTGCGATATGCTATGCCGTACAATGTCGTAGTGATGTATACCAGAGTGTAGTACACTACATTGGTGCAGTAGCTTCGTCGACGGTCCGGGAACTCGAGCGACTTTGGAATTATGGCCGTAGCTTCGAACTACGCGGAGGAACCGTTTTCGCTCGAGTCGGAATCGGGATTTATGTGGCCCGCCGTCCGACAGGGATGGCGATGGTGCTCCTCCGCACTGTACTCCGGTGCGCGGCTTCAGCTTCCCTTGGTACAGGAGCCGCCCAGGAGGAGCTACCAGAAGCCATTGCGCTTCCTGGAAAGCATCGTGAAGCTCGTGGCCGATGCACATGCACAAGGTGCCCGGGTTTCCATGACCCTTCGAGTCCTATTCCAGTTTCTCCTCCGGCGTTTCTGGCTGGATCATCGATATATATATATGTATATATGTATATATATATGTATAGATATCCTGTAACTTAATGTCTGTGTAACATGAAACTCGATCGGGTGCACGAGGCTCATCTATCATGGTCTCCGCCAGAAATCGGTCGGTCTTAACGCATAAATGCTGAGCTAAATCGAAAATTTTGCGAGCCCTCAATTTTTCCTTCTACTATTACTTTTTCTTTGATTGTGCAATTTTTTTTTTCTATAAATGATTTTCTTTCGGCTAAGGGGAATGATACAGAAAACAATAAGACAATGATAAAATTGCGGATGAAACGTCAAATTTTATAGGATGAACACACAACGCAGCGTTATGATGGGAAATAATAAGCTCAGCGACAACGATTGAGTTGTTTTTTTTTTACTTGACACTCAGACTTCTTTTTTCACGCAACACCCGAATAATCAAAAATCCAAAATCCTCAGTTATATTCCGTCAGTGTTCAGACGATAGGATGTCACGTCACGTGAACGTGCGCCGCTCGCTCTGTGGCATACCAGCAGCTTCTATAATACTCTGTATTATCCCTTTCGCTTCTTCAACCGATGCTTCTCACTCACTCTCAGCATCAGCGTAGCGTGTCACACAACTCCCACTTCCCGTTCGTACGAGCGTGAATCGTACGTGAACGCGCGTAGCCGCGTTCTCACCAGCCACACGCTAGTGAATATATACGTACGCTAGTATAATAGTAGGCACCTATCGCGTGGTATGAGCTCGTACGTATGTTCGTACGTTCCCATCCGTCGCTGAACCTCAGCCAAGGCTCTCGCACTCGGATTTCTCGCTCCCAGTCTGTATCACGAAACACGCACATATTCACACACACGAGCTCTATATGCTCCTTGCCCGTATGACATCCATAATGTCTATCTATTCACTCGAGCGAGCACTGCCTCTGACAGCGTATGAATTCCATCTTGAATATGTATTGTCGCTACGAAATTAATATATACTACTCACTCTCTGAGTCCCCCCCCCCCCCCCCCCCCCCCCCCCGCCCCATCCGCGTTCCTTTATTATTGTGTTTAAAATTTTCTGATTCAACGAGAAAATATCAACGTCACAACCACTCACAATTTTGCAATCTCTTACATCATAATATACCATTAAAAAATGGCGTTCAAAAATGAGGGTTTTATTTTTGATTTTTTATAGAAAATTTATACGCGGGATTTTTTGGATTTAATGTTGGATTTTTTTAGTTGGATTTGTACAATTATTGTAATTTAATTGGTGATTTATTTGACTATTTCACTCGGAATAATAATTTGTCAGAGTTTGTAACTACTGGGTTAAAAGTTTTTAGCAGAAAAATTTATTTCCGGGGATTGAAAGGTAATTGGAAAAAAAATTGAGCATTTACGTTGTTAATAAAAAGTTTTTAATGTCGTCGGGGAAAAATCGTGAACGGTGGATGTTTTTTTTGGTGCCAACTTTTCTTGGAGAAAATTGCCAGGGCTCATCAAGAAACTGGTGGTTAGTTAAGTAGAAAGTGTTTGACTGGAGGGAAAAGGGGAGGAAGCGATGCTTGCAAAAGCTGTTTGCAGGAGCGTATGACGTATCGACACCTAACTCCGCCTCAAACCACTGCTCAAAGTCCCATCGTCGGCCCCAGAGGCTTCATTCGTACCATTTATCATTGAATAGAAAGAGTCTGATGCAACTACTCTCGACGAGCTGCACTACGGATGCATATTTTACAGTATTACTGCTGTAGTATACATTCATTGGCGACTATAGCACATTTCAAAACCATGGACTCAACAATTTTTTTATTTTCTTGTGCGCAAAATCAAATTTTTGCTCAACCAATGCACTTATAAAAAATGCATTTTTCCAACAAATTCCAATCATCGGTAAATACAAATGAAATCGTACAATTTCAATCGTCTGACAGCTCTGAGATAAGTGTTCGGAATTTACGAAAAAATTTCTAAAAAAGATACATATGTATATCTTTAATTTGTATTTTAAGATAAATAATAATGATTTTGAACAAAATATTTCTCGATTATTACGTTGAATTAATGAAAAACGATAGTAAAGGTATTTTTATTTTTATCCAAATTATTCGAAGCTGAATAATCGAAATAAGTGGTAGTGGTGAATTATTCAATGGATGATTTGTTTTTCATATAAATCGTTCCGAGTCAGGGGGAAAAAAAAAGTATTAAAAAACGCTTCAGGCACTTTCAATATTATTAATTTGTGGTCTCCATCGGGAAATTCAGTGCAGAGCCTCCAACAGCTGCAGGTGCGGGCACAGCCCGCGTCACAACACATGATTTTTTTTTTTTTTTCATTATTTATTTCGCTTGAGTGTCTACGCATCGGCAGCGTCAATCGCAACGTCACACTACGCTCTCGACTGAGGAACGACAAGCTATGCCAACCCGTCACTCTTTTTCCCGCGCAATATATCGTCATGTTTTTCACTGCGGTGGTAAAACCAGTGGCGTGAGTGCGTTCTCGAATATACTATACAGTGTAACGTAGTGTCCAAAAAAAAAGAAAGAAAGAAAAAAAAAAAAAAGATTGCGTGCCTCGCGTTTGATATAAAACGCTTTTGGAGATGAAATGAATAAACCGTACGACCGTAGAGAAGCAATAAAATGAAAATCAAAGCGAAAACGCAAAACGATAACTAAACCGGCAAGCCAAAAAGTTTCGCCCGTCCAGACGTTTTCACGAAAATATTTTATATCGAAACACGTTACAGCTTATCAAGATTTAAAAATAGAATCAAAGGGAATAGATTAACCTATCCAAGAATTGGCAAACCGAAATTTTTTTTCATATTTGTCGAGTGATGTATCAAAACACTTTGTTGATTAATTTTTTTTTTATTCAGACCATTTTTTTTCTTTCGATTTTATATAGAAAAATGGAAAAATATCAATAGCGCCCCAATTTCCAGTGATTTACAATTTTTCTAGAGTCTGAGTACAATAAAAACACGTCGCGAATTTAAATGAGCCCCCAAATACACGGAATCGATTTAATCGAATATAGTGTATAACAAGATTTATCAGAACGGTATGATATTTCGTCTCATGAATACGTAATGAAAGTTGTGCCGTTGAGACGTTCGATGAACTCGGCCTGCAAGCATCACGACGAGCAAGCGTGCGTGTAATGGCCAATCTTTTGCAGCATGCTTGGCCAGCATCAGAAGCTGTAGAAATGGCAGCCGAGGCAAAATGGTTACAGCGAGGCCATGGCGCTTTACAAATCGTTCGCTAACGAGCCTAGACTTTGCACGAGAAGTTTTCGCTTAACGAGCTAACCTCACAGAACAATAAAATACAATTGCACACGTAATACAACCAACTGCTATTCATACAGCTGCCATATTTGGAATAACGTCCTTTGGGTATGGTTTGAGGGGATGCGTGCGAGCCTCTCAATAACAGTGAACTTCTCTGCTCGCTATTCTCGTGGCAATACCCGAGTCGATGAATAACGACGGATTCGCATTTCACTGACGGTCTCATGTTCGAAACGAGGCTGCGCACGCGAATGTGGGGATAGTCAGCTTGAATTAGTCGTAAGTCTCTCAGCCACGGCTTGTTAGCGTAGTTAACCCTGACCTCTTGACGTACCAATGTCGTCTCCGGCGCAGTGAGCCTTTTGTTGATTTATAAAAGAAACGACAATTTCCTGGGACCATAAAAAGAAAAAATCAAGAATAAAATGCCACATACTGGCAGTCCAACTGAATAGAAAAACACAAATGAACCGTAATCATTAAACTTTGTACACGTCAAATGAACTGACTCGATTGCTCGTAATTCGAGCATAAAAAAAATTATCCTGGTTGTCAATTCAAGAAATTTCAAGAGTTAAAAAAATCAAATTACAAACATTTCGTCTAAATTTAAAGGCAGAAAAATTAATTTATGATATCTCGTGAAATGGACAGTATTGTGTTGATAATCAGCAGTTGATACCCATATCTCAGGATGCTGAAGAAATGCCACGAATTTCTCAAGATAACGAAAAACATTTTCCGTCCCGCGCGGTGATTTCGCATTCCGTTGATTTTTAGTAAGTCGCGTCGCTGTTAAAGCGAAGATTGAAACCGTCGTTTGAGGGATTTTTGCTTGAGGATTTGGGCGCGCGCCTCTTGCATGATGCACAATATTCCAGCGGTCGGTTGGATTCTTGCAGTATTATTCCCAGAATAGTTATCTATCTCTCAGCGAGGAATGAGATAAGCGAAAAATAACACAAGAGGAGAAGAAGAAAGGCAGAAGAGAAGTGGCTCTTTCGGTCATCTACCGTAGAAATTCCATGCCCGTACGTAGTGCACCCCCCCTTCCCCCTTTTCCGCTCCGCCACTATGCGAAGAGCGAGATAAATTCGCGGCTTTACGGCGCCCTTAAAGTTGCGGGAATCTCTTTAACGGTCTGGCAGGATGCCACCGCGGGTTGTCTCTGTCTCTCGGTGTTCCACGTTCCTACTTCCTAGCTCCGCTGCGGTTGTCTTCAGCTTCTCTGTTCTGCCTTGTACTTCCCTTCTCTTTCAATCCCTTCCCTTCCGTTCTCTTCCCTCTTTCCTTTTCCTGTACTTCACCACTATGGATTGAGCCGCATAGCATCGACGCTTTAGCAGAACTTGAAAAGGGATGAACCGTGAGTAAGGAAGACGAGAAGCGAAGAGCAGAAGAGACCGAATACCGGGTTATCATTAATTCTTCGTGGGGCGAGCGCGTTTCGTCGGCAGTGGATATGGCATAGGATATGACGACGACGACGACGACGACGACGACGACGACGACGACGAAGGTTTTGAGGCTGCAGAGGAGAGAAGGACAAAGAAGAAGAAGAAGAAGGGTAATATAGGAAGACGGGAAGAAGGAAGTTAGAAGAGGCTCACTGTTAATGACAGTCGGCTGGAATTACGGTGAAAGTTCTTATTCGGAGGTATAGGGTGCTCTGGATATAAGCTGTATGTATGTGGTACTATATATCCGTGGCACGTAGTATATAGTTACTACGCTAGTGCGAAGCCAGCGCCCTCGGAAGATTATCTCTTCACCCAAGTGGTTTACGTTCCCTCTTCCTTTTTTACTTTTCCACTCTTGCCACCTCTGCTGGCCCTTCGTAGAAGCTATGTCGGGTATATACGTGTGGCGGGCAAGGGCGGGCGGGGGGGGGGGGGGGGGTGGATAGTAGGAAAGCGCAAGGCGAGGATAGGCAGGGAATAAGAGGAGAAATATAGTGGTAAGGGAGGTTTCTACGACCACCCTCAGAGCTCACTCACCATTTTCACCAGGAGCCACCACCTACCTAACCTCGTTCTTCATCCACCGCACTTTCTCCACTCCCCAGTGGGGAAAGGAGATACAGAGGGACTATGGACGGGTAATCTCTTTTTCGTCTGTTACTCCTTCGCCTTCTTCTTCGTGTTTCCTGCTTCCATTCTACTTCGCCTTAGTGTCATGCTCGTTTTCGAAATGGTTTATTTCCCCGTTACCACCAGGGCTCATTGTATATCTTCTGTTTTATTCTTCAGTTCCTTTCATTTGTGGTTTCTCCGCCGACCTTTTTCTCTCCCTCGCCTCCGGAATATTTTTCCCGCGGCATTGTTATTTTTATTTTTCAGCCACTCACTCTTTTGTTGTTTGTCCTTGTGTAGTACGTGCTTTAGGACATCTTTTTTCTTACTTCAGGAGCTTTGTGCTGGGTTTTTCCTTTTGCCTTTGCCCTTTTTTTTTTTATTCCTCTCTCTTTTCTCGACTCTCCTTGTATTCCTATATCCACTTCTTTGGAGTGCGATGCGCTGAAGTCCTTGGGGAAAGTGGCGACGGTGAATAACGCGATTTTGGAGGTCGAGGAGGGCGCTGAGTGGAGGATGAAGAAGATACTCGCCTCTGGTTCTCTCTGCCGGTTCCGCTTCTACCGGTAGTGGCTTACTGTGCTTTCTCGCTACTCCCAGAGGTGGATACCCGTCGCCCTGAAGAACGAGAATAACGATAAAGCAATTTCACCGCGAAGCGCGGTTAGGAGAAGGGACTTCGGATATTTTCTGCAAGGAAAAATCTCGGGGATTGTGGCGCTAACCTGAAAATGGGAGAGGACCAACGAAACAGTTTATGTACACTGAGAAACACATACTCTTGTACGTGGACCCAGACACCATCATTCTGACCTTTAAAAACCCGTTCAAACGATTGTGACTGAAATTAACAGTCGTTCAGAAAATAACCCTTTCCTGTCATGATCATAAATTTCCATTGAAACGCTCAGAAAATGACAGATTCACACCTACGCGACTGTTGACGGAAAATTTCACATCCAAGAAGAGAGGATGGCACATCCATATTTACATGACTTCGTGTACAGTCCAAAAGGCACTGACACACGGGCAGAAGTGTCAAGAGAAAGGGACCAAGCCGCGTGGTTGTATTTTCCCGCACGTTATGAATGAACGGAGTGAGCTTTGTGCGGTTTGCAAGCTCGGCCCTTCTTCGTGTTCTAGTACGACTCGGAGAAAGAGAAAGAGAGTGACGTAGCTGTTTGCTTCCTCCCCTTCGACACCTCTTCGTCCCTCGACTGTACCCTGCGCTACACACAGAAGCAAAGGTGCTATATATAAATATATCCATGTATGAACATAGACAAGGGTCTTCCAGACCTCAATGTGGCCTTCGTCCCTCCGGACGCCACCCTTCCGCAAGTCCCACTCCCTTCTTCGCTCTACCTTCATTCACGTTTCTCTTCCACTCGAAAACTTTCCATCCAGACAAGCTTCTCTTTCTCATTTCCGCATTTCCACAATCGAGCATGCGGCGAGGTGCATATCACGTTTACCCCGAAGAAAATGATACTCCGTAAGTGATGAGTCGGTGCATACGTTACATGCATGTCGGACTTTCGAAAAACCGAGCAGCTGCCGTTATTAAAGCTCGTTAAAACAACCACGCGAAGAAAGCGTCGAGTTCCACGCTTGCTTTTCGCTTTTCATCACTCGAGGCTTACTACACACTATCCTTCTCTCCTTTCTCATTTTGTCGGAACACAGATGCTCTCTTTAACTGCATGGAAATATGCGAATGAGGATGAAGAAAGCGATATCTACGCTGTGCCCCAGTCTGTTTATATTCGTTGGCCTCCTCATGTTTCTCGCCTTCTCATCAATATTTTTTTTTTTGAAGATGTTGGCAAATTTTTTTACCACTGGTTGAAACACTTCAGGGTTGGAAAATGGAAATTGCAGGGAAGAACGATTATAGCAAGCAACGGGTTTGGTTGACCTAAGTGAATTGATCAAGGTCCAAGGAGATAAGGAATTGATGCGAAACTTTTTTTCCCCAAATAAGAAAAATAAAAAAAAAGTTTGCGGATCACTGGGGAAAATTCCACGAGTAGATAGTGGCCTTCGTAGCCAGACGCGAATGCGAATAGGAGTTCTAAAGGATATAAGGTAAGACTTGCGCATCGGGGGCCATTTTATGCGCGAGGGATTGTTGAGTTATCGTACGCAGTTGAGAGTTTAATGGTGCCAATAGTGGCGGGAAAGGAACGAAGAGGAAAGTCGAAGCAAAATGCGAGTGGCTTGGCGTTGAAATGTGACGCTTGCCGCATTGCTGCTATATTGCTGCTCTCCTAGCCGTTCGTGCTGTCAGAGTCGTAAAACCACGGATCGCTTAACCGGAAAGCCTCGCGGTTACTTTTTCCAAGTATTTTGCTTAAGAGATGCGGCGAAAAGTGCAGAGGTGCTCATGCGGAAAGAGCCTCATCGCTCACTTTTATTTTCTAGTATTTATATTTCTTGAGAAAACATTCAACCTTTTTATAACCCTCAAAATAAACATTAATGCCATAACGTTTATCATTTTTTCTCTCGATATTTGAAACACATAAATAAATTAATAATACTCTCAATAGTGAAAAAAAAAAAAATCTGTCGTGTCATCATAAAATTCATAATGAGCTTAAAATGACTGTCATTATTAGTAATATTTTCGGGTCTCTTCAGTCTTGTTACGTTTTGGAGAATATCAATTTCACGATTTAATGGGTCCATAAATTTGTTGAATTTACCAACGAGCTCGACATAATTACAATGATAAATTAGAATTTGTTAAGAATGTTTTGTACAGAGATACCTGGCACGAGGACAGCGTACGAGTTACGTGATTTTGTGCGAGGTTCCTCGGTCCTCGAAATTCCGTGCTACGCTGAGCCCATAATTTGCGATTAGAAATTCCGGTTTGTAACCGCAAGCTTCGCTTGGCTCTGCTTGCATTTAGTAATGCGCGCCGAGCAGCCCGCTCTGGCCCTCCATGGGCGGACGATGAAATAGCTCCAAGTTATAATAATGCCGTTGGTCTCTCGGACCTCCGGCGGACGACGGCGCTCTTGTTCTCCATCCTTTCCCCCCCTTTTAAATGTATATACGTTGCCTGTGGGCCCGTAGGCGAAAACTTTTAACCGTGAATAATGGAAAAGGCGACGCCCACTGTGAGCGCTATGACCAAGAGCACATTATTTCTGACGAAGAACGGACTTCCCGAGATCGTAGAGACTGGCTTGCCACGAGGATAATATCTACCTCGATTTTTGGTCTTCACAACCATCTCCAACTTTTTCCTTCCTCAGCTTTCTTTCCCATTTACTTCTGCTGATTCGCCATTTTTTCGACCGTCTTCCCTGTAAATATCTTTTTTGACCCTTCAACGAGCCACATTGTCCTTTTGTTTGCCTCATTTCTGTGTTGAACGAAGTTCTTATCATCGTGAAATTGGAAGTAGTATCATTAATAAATTACAACTCGTTTTGAAAAAAAAAAAAAAAAAATTTATATATATTTTCATGTTGCATTTTCAACTTGTTCTTCATAGAGAGAACTCAACGACTCGAGTCGTATTCGAATAGCAGTATTTTCTGTATCAAAACCTTCGAAAATACTGGAAACCGCAAAAAAAGAAGTTGTCCTTACCCTCGAGTTTTCCTTCCCTCTGATCTTTTCCGTTCAAAAGCTCGTTTGATATTCCGCAAGGCGCGTTCTTCCATCGCGCTGGACCACCTGCCGCACCGTAACTTCCGCATTGCGTAAGTTTTGCCGCCGGTGTAGTTCGCCATGCGTCTTTCTTCGTTCCCCTGCCACCAGTCTGTTCCTGTATTTCCATTGCTGTTCGATTGAAACTCAGTGCGGAAGAAAGTTGGAAGCTTCTCCGACTACAACTCGGGGAAACCGTAATTTTTTTACGGTTTCCCGAGCATTTACTGTTTGAAACTTTCGTTATTTAGTGATTGAAACATTTTATTAATAGCTGCTTGTTTTTTTTCTTCTTGTATCGATTGCAGACCTGCTACGAAATGGAGAGGTACCTGAAGGACGAACCGAAGCTGCAATCGTACAAAAAGCTGCCCACGGAGCTGGACACGGCACCGTGGAACCTCTTCCGGCCACCGATCTCTTGGACGGCGACTACCTGTACAACAACCACACAGTATGAACCCCAAATCAAAATGGAGGTAAGTTTTCGATTTTCCAAACATTTTGCATTAATAGCAATGCCATCATAATTATTAATGATCAATGGTTGCATTGCCACAACCCAAGATCATCACGCATAAAAATTATTACGTATTTAGATTGCAAAAAAAAATGTGATACGTGTTCCAGGTCACATCGTCACCAGACGACAGAGATCCTCTCTGCCTGGACGAGATGAAATTCAGTCCTGGCGAGCACAATCACAACGGACGGGACAGGGATCTCCTGGACCGTCACCTCGATTCCTTATCCATGTCCTCGGCGAGTTCGGCGTGTTCAGCCTTCTCCTGGGACAGTTCGCCTACCCTCTCGTGCAGAGCTCTCATACTCAAAAAGGAGCCAAGCGAAGACCTCGAAGAGGACGAGGAACACGAGGTACGATACGAGGACTCGATGAAACGCGGAATAAATGTGGAAATTATGCGACTCGGTGCGGCAGATATTCACACGGTTATCTTTGGTATTACAGGAAATCGAGGAAGAGGACGACAGCGGATGCGAGGGCGAAGGCCAAATCCTAACGCCACCCTCGAGTCCCGAATCGGGACAGGGTCATTCCAACTCCAGTCATTCGTCGAGCGGTAGCTCGATGCTCGATGTTCACAACCTCAATCTTCACGGGACGGGAGGCAGAAGTGCAATCGTGAGGGTTACGGCGAGTAACGGCCAGGGTGTTGCCAGGTGAGAAGGAATTTCGAAACAAAGTATTTTGAACAAAATTGCTTAGGAATTCTCAGTGGAATGCTAAAGTAATTTGTTCCTCTAACTATTGAATAGATAAGATATTACATCGATTATCCATTGATAAATCTACAGACTGATCTCCGTAACGGCGAACGGTTTTCCAAACGTCACTGGTACGCAACTAAGTCACGCGGGTACACCGGCGACGGTGGCGTCGTCGATGGCGAGCAGACTTCACGCGAGGAGTAACGACCTCAGCCCCCAGGACACGAAACGCAGGATACACAAGTGTCAGTTTCCTGGTTGCAAAAAAGTTTATACCAAGAGCTCCCATCTCAAGGCCCACCAGAGAACGCACACGGGTAAGTCATCACGATTATATCCAACGTTTCATCACAATAAAGTCTTGATTAGTCATTGACGCGAAAGCCTTTTTCGATACAACAAAATTCCAGTTAGTGATTAAACATTTAGTCAAAAGTATACCAATAATCTCATCGAAGTTCTCTAATTGTCACTGAATTAACATTGAAATTTTGGCGAACGATAAGTAAATGACATTGTTTCCAATTAGTCGACACATGTCCTGTAATACGAGAACGTTATGATGCATGTAGCGCGAGAGACATAGAACAATCGAAGGGGAATGCGGGATGCGCGCGCGTGACTGGTGTTCTGTCTCACCGATCGTAATTCGTAGATTAACAACCCCGGAGACCCATAGGGTATGCTGCTGCCGCTGCCTGGGTTACAACAAACGTACAAACACTCGGGAGCTTGGGCTCACGACGATTATGCGGATAATTTGGTCGTAGGGAGAGGATATAGAAGGCCCGAGCGTCTGTTCCCGGCACCCTCTTCATCCCTTGTGTACGGCGTCACTCGCTCTCGCGCATTATCTTCACCGGCTGTCCGTCTGTCGAGCCACGTTTCAAGGGATGGCAAGTGGAAATCGGGAACACCGAGAATAGGGAATAGGGGTAGAGGGAATACGTACCGAAAATCAACTCGAAATATGTCAGAATGATAGAGACGTAGAAAGACGTAGGAAGGACACCTCAAGGATGACAGTGTGAGAACTCTCGAAAGAGAAAAGGGTGAAGAAATTGCGGGAAGGAAACAGGAGGCGAGTCACAGAGTCTTACCCCTAGTCTCGTTATTGCGGAAATGGCAATGCATAATTAATCTGTGCCAAGATGAATTGGGGTTGTTTCTTAGGGTTCAGGCAGCGAGACAAAATGTTTTCCTCGTTCTTCAGGAGAAAAAAATGATTGCGTCAATCAATTACATGATTAAATGTGTCACTGATTGATTACTTGATATAACTGAGTAAATTCGAATCAGAATAGGCAATATTGCATATATCTGGGGAAACGTCTTTGTTTATCACTAGACCCGAATGCTTTGAAATTCCCAGCGGCAGACGGTCTTGTATTCCGTAGAACATTCGGTGAACAAGCAGCACGAATTGGATGCCAGTATGACTTCGATTATGCGACAACAAGCAACATTTACCATTTCGGTATGTCCGCAATCAGATCTGCAACACGATATGTTGATTTTCTCTCGAGTCTCCGGTACAGGTCATGGGAAGTCTGTCCGACTCCGGTACATGAACACGATATTACAACTACGTCGGGAGCATGAATCCTTTTAGAACTGTGTACAGTGCATCGTTGTGAACCGTACGGGCCGTGAGTTCTGGTAGCGCCAGTGGTGTGGCAGCCGTTGGTGGTGGACGACACCGAGAGGACTGTAATTAACGAAGCCACCTGCACCTTCCTCCTCGACCTCACCAGCCTTTGTTGCCAACGGGTTTTTGTCGCGTCACACACGACGCCGCAGTTTCCTCGCTCGGCTTTTCTCCTCTATGTGTCTTGTGTAGCTTGGAAGCCTTCGCCAGACACAACGTTTCCAGCACGCCGGAGGAGAGGTAATAGGGAGGCGTCGTCGTCTGACGGCCGTTCCTCGTTCCAGCCCCTTTCCTCATATCGGACTCTAAATTAGACCCTGACCTGAGTTTACATTTTAGGAGTCAAAAGGATGAAACTAGACTCCGGACCCTTTGTCGCCGCCGCAAATTCTTCGTGTCGAGTCAATGAAACTTAATCAGTGGACCTAATTTTCTTTGCTGTTAACTTCCAGTCCGAAGCGGGACCTCAACCAGCAGAACGAAAAATAAATTTTCACTCTTCCGTCATTCCATTTCTATTTAAATCCGACGACATTTACTCTCAGTCTTTACCGTAAAATCTTATCGCCCGAGCTGAAGTTCGGAATCTTTATTGAAGCTAAATGTAGTAATTCAATGTAAGTCTTGGTGAATGGGCACTACCCAAATATTCTGGAACGACATTTTTATGTTTCTACCTCCAATGAGAGATCCCGCGTAGTATCACAAGGCTAATCCTTTGGTATATCTTCAGAAGGGGCATATTCTTACCATTCGAGGTCGAGGGTACTTGGATATTTCGTATTTTAACTCGATGCAGCTCCGATTGTTACAGAAGATCAGTGGAGTTGAAGGAAAGTACGACCTCGTGAAATATACGTATTTCGAGCCGATTTAGGGTATCCGGAGGGTGTAAATTTCAACTTGGCGGTATCTTCAACGCTTGCTCCTTCTGCCTAAAGTAGAAGGGGTGGATGCCGAGGCGTCCTGCATGGCAGACACGCCGGAACAACCCGGTCTGGGTAGCCAACCGCAGCGTACCGCGACTCTGTTGTCCCTGCAGGAGCTTCTGGGAGCTGGAAAGCCAGCGAGAGGAGCGGGATTGCTTCTCGCCAGCGCGCGGCCGGATCGTTAAGCAGAACTGCTAACTACGGAGGATTATGCATACGGAGCTCGTCCCGGCGATTATTACTCTGTTATGAATTCCGCACGAACGAGGAGGTAGACGAGGACGAAAACGACGCGGTTGCACGGTAACGCTGCCGTCCTACCACTATTCGTTCACTCGTGTTGGTTATAACCAAAGCTAACCAACGTTCTGTCGCGACGAATTATAGTGCGCTATAGTAACGTGTCTTTGTATCGGTAATTAATCCGGAAGGATATAAATTAGAATTTGCGGTTCAAACAGAGAGGCCCGTGGAAATGGGTCACGTTCTGGCGACGGTTTATTTTTCCACAGCGGTGGCTTTACATTTTTAAGCTTATATTTAGTTTCAAGGGGGATTTTGGATTATAGAATGTTGGCAATCAATACAGGATTGGAGGTATCAATACAGAGATTAACAGCGATAAATATAGTGAAAGGAATCCACGATAATATCGGTTGCATATTTCTCACCGTATCCACTAAAGTATCAAGTGGATAAACGCGTTGCCGATAATCCGGTAGCAGGTAAATTCCAATTCGCGGTTTACATGGAAAGGTACTGTGAAATAGGTCATTTTGCGGTGGTAATCCATTTTTTCTAATACATTCACATTAGCATTTTAAAGTGTTATTTAAATTCGTCGCGAATCGAATACGGGTTTATTGATATTGGAGATGTATCAACATGGAGATTATTCGAAATTGATATTTCGAAGGGACTCCACGATAAATTATTACCGCGCGATGTTATTGGTCGAATTTTACCATATTTTTCTCTCCAAAATATCAGGTTGATAAATGCAATACCGATAATCCGATAAGGTTCGAATTATTATTGACGATTTATGCAGAAAGCTTTTTGGAAAAAGGTCATGTTATGGCGACCGTATTTTCATCTCTTTTTTTCATTTTATATTAAGATGTAAGCTTAGTAGAAAATGGATTTCGATCGATTGATGTTGAGGATATATCAATATGGAGATTACAAGGAATAAATGTAGTGAACAGCAATTGCGTATAAATTGTTATTCGTCGATGTTACTGCTTACATATTTCACATCGTTTTCTGCAAAGCATCAAGTGGATAAACGCAACGCCGATAATCCGGAAAATACAAGATAAACTCGAAAGTTTTCTTCGTTGTCGTCGCAGTAGTTGCAATCGTCCTAGAATCCCATCAAAGATAACGCGCGAGCACGAATACACACTCAAAGTGAGCGAACGAGCGAGTCAGAGTTAAATCGTCCACTAATCGGTCTGCACAGTACGTTTCACGTTAAGTAGATTATACCAAGGATCAGACAGAGATACAGCGGAGCCCCCTTGCAATAATCTACTTAGCGAGAGACGTGTCCATTGGTATAGACAGATGGGTACACATTTCAAAGATAAATTTGTAAATCCACTTTACAATTTTTATAATAATTCATTTCATCAAACGGATAAATTCAAGTCCACATTTTTTCATACAAAAATAATTTATTATGCTTGAAAAATTAACCAAGCCCCATGGGTTGGTCAAGTTATCGATTTTTCCACTTGATCCTGAAGAGAGGAAATTATTTCAAATTTTTTATTCTACCCCCTCTTGTAATAAAAAAAATGGAAAAAAATACATTTTTGACTACCTCTTGCATATTACGTCGGCAAGTTCTTAGGTTGAAATTATGAACTCGGCGAGAAGTTTATCGAGGCCGTCGAAGTTATAGGAGATAAGTGGAGACGTCCCGGACCTCGAACAATGCCATGCCTATCCTGACTGGTCGACATCGCCGTCGGGACGTCGTGTACCGTGTGCACCAGGACCAGAAGCAGAAGAGAATCGAGACAGGATCGATTGTGGACTCGGTCGCATGCTCGGCGAGCTCTCTGTCCCCTCAGTATCAGGCTATCCCACGACAGCCAACAGCCAGCAAGGTGGAGATAGGAAGAGGAACGACGACGAGAGAAAGAGAGGAGAGGTCGAGGGAGAGAATCAGACAGCCAGCATCGGGAGAGATTTCCAATTACAGGGACTTTCCGTTGTGGAATTCCATTCCCGGAGCCATTGTTCTCGCTTACTGCGATGGCAGGACTTTGATCCGTTTAGAAGCGCAACGCGCCAGAAGATTCTACGTCTAGAGCACCATACCGGCTGGTACTGATGGTACACTGTGGTGGTACTGATGGTACTGATGCTTCTGCTTTTGCGGTGCACCAAGAAACGAGGCTTTTGTTGAACTAACGGTACTTCGAGGCCTCTTCGGCTTCCCCCGTACAACGTACGACGATCTTTCGACGTAATACCATTCGCAAATAATCCTCGAGGCGAAGAATGAAGTAAAAGAAAAGTCGGTGGAGTTGAGAAAAGTTGGGACAAAAACGAGGATGTGGATGCGGTGCAACGAACGACAACCCGGTGAGAGAAAAAATAAAGGAAAACGGCGCAAAGAAGTGAAGATGAAGTGGGTTGTAGTAGTAGTAGTGGTGGTAGTAGTAAGGACAGTAGTCGTCAGACGCGGCCAACCGTCCATATTGCCTGGGGGGCATTCGAGCGATTGACCGCGTCTCGTATTACAGCCAACCGCAAAATGACTGGATGGATTTGATATAATAATAACACTGCACTCATAAGTATATGGCCTTCCAACCACAGGCGCCTATGTGGTCTTGGAAAATGTGGCGAAGGCATCGTCCTTCTCATTGATTTTGAAGACGTCGTGTTAAGATTGTGTTACTTGTTGACTGCACTTCGACATAACTTCATAATTCGATCGGACGCTCGTGTCTTACAATGAAATTGTTCCTTCAATAAATTGCGAAGTACACTTTTTCCACTGGTTAATTAAATATCCAAAATTACGAAATTACATCAACATTTTTCACTTACATATTCTACCGGTCCAAGCGAAACTTGGAATTTCGAAAGATCTCAGCTTCCAAGTGTCTTAATGATACGATAAATTAGTCTGTGCTTGGATAATTGGGTTTAGCCGTGTAATACCGGTATAATACGGTCGTTGGAGAATCTCCACGAGCTATTAATGAAGCGAGAGGTCGAGAGGTTTATCCAGTTGGGAAATCCCGTGGGAATGTAGAACATGCAAAGTGGCTAAATCCCCGAATCTAGGATCGCCAGTGTCCGAAAGCTTTCGAGCTCGAGCTGAGCCGAGTATCTATTCGCCAAAAGCCGTATCCATAGCTCCTCGCTCTTCGGAACCCCTGCTCCGCGGCTCTCTCCACTGGCTATAAATTCTCGGTGTCTCTTTTCTCACGAGTCTCGCGGACGGCATGACGCCGCCACCGCCGCCGCCGCCGCTCCTCTCGAAGAGCTATATTCTACGTTAGATCCCGCTACCGTAGAGACGGCAAACTTAATAAAATGCAAAGACGACGCGAGAGAGGCTTGCACGTGCGTTGCCACGACGGACTGACATATCGACGCAATACCAACCCTTCTCGCTTTCCCGTCGCTTCTCTGGGTATGAACGTGCCGGATGTCGACGGGCAGCGAGGGAAACGACGAAGGGGAAGCTGCTCTGGGAAACCCAGGAGAAATCGCTCTAGCTTCTCCGAAGCGTAGACACGACACGAAGCTACTCGTGCATCCACCTTCTCAAAGAATGATTGTATGCACTTTATCCGCCAGGAAAAACGAATAAAAATAAAATTCACCTTATTTTCTTTCAATTTTACTCACCTTTTTCGTCGTTAACTATTCAAAATTCGGAAAGATGAAATTTTTATTCACACCTTGAACTGCAATATTATACAATTAAAATTAATATAGATTAAAAAAAGTAACTTAAGGAGACCAAAAGGTGGTAAAAATTGTAGGATGTTTTAAAGGTATTTCTTGACATTAATGACTTCGTCAGATAGAAAAATCTTTAAAAAATCTCTGAGGTTTCGCTGGGATGAAAAAAATGTCATAAAAAGCCTGAAACATCGTGATAAAAAAAACTATCAGTACAGTGCGCTCGTAATAAACGATAATTTTTCATCACGTCGTAGAAAAAGCTCGGAAGCTCGAGACGGAGCGGCACCTCGTCGTAATACTTTTTTTCTTTCTTTTTTTTTTAATCACCTTCCATTACACGTGGTATTAATATTAATACAAGACGTGGAATTATTAGTGCGATGGGGGAGGAGACGAAAGACGAGAAGGGTTGGGCTGCGGGACGGTAGTTTAGTTATTGGAATTTCAAGGGAGGTTTAGATGCAGCTACGGGTGGTGATGGTGGCTCGTCACGGTCGTTACGACGTAAACCGGAGAGAAGCCGTCTTGTTTAATGCGGCTTTATTACTCCTTTCGCTTCCGTTCGACCAACAGGTAACGATCTTCAACCCACAACACTATTAAACGCTCAGATAAATAACTTTTCTTCAACTTAACAACTAAACGGACTACCACTTTGGCAGTTCCGAAGTACATTTGAAAAAAAAAAAAAAAAAAACAAAAAAACAAAAAAAATGGAAAAATATTTTCTCTAAAATTAATAGCAATACTTAACTCTTTTTCTATGAAAATTGATAAAACGTGGAATTTCATTATGAACCCAACGAGAATTATAATTTAATTTAATTTTTTTATAAAAAAGCTTTTACATCGACAATAAAAAAATGTCCGTTTTCCTCTTTGATGATTCATAAATGTGGCTAAAATTTTGCAAAAAAAAAATTTTTCAATGGGAAAGGAGCTTATTGATTGATTATTGGTGGATGGATTGATTACGTACAAATACAGATGGAAACGCACTTTCCCCAATAACTGTCATTTGGAAATGAGAGATGGACATTGGTGCTTTGACACTAATATAATTAGACACGCGCGTATTACGCATGCTGTTGAATTGCACGGTATATACGAGCTAGCGTCGATACAGCCACATACTAATTCGCGCAAGGATGCATTAAACATTCGTGACATCCGGTTGATAATACGTGCAGCGTACAGCGCACGTCTTGTTACGTGTCAATCCGCTTATTCTTTCTTCACTGTTCATTGTTCAATCAAATCAGTCATATAAAAGTAATAATAATAATAATAATTTAATCCATCTACAATACTTTCAAATTTTCAATGTCATTGGCTCTCCTGAAATTCACAATAAAATTAACTTTTATTTCCCTACCTTCAAGTTTTATGAATCCAGTGAAATTTTCAACTGTCAAAAAAGAATAATTTCTTAAACCACCCTCCTCACCCCTTCGCCTCCCGAATCGTTCTCAGCAATAGCAACATATAAAGCGTGCGCATCTCCGGTATGTGTGTAAGGGGCTAGAAAATAAATCTTCTCGCGCTGTAGAGTCTCGGCCCTCCCCCCGATGTAATTCTCTCCGGTCGTGGCGACGTCGCGAGTGGGAGGTGCGGAAGGGAGGGAAACCCGAGCGACTGAACAGACGACCGAACGTTCCACTCTCGACTCTCACGTTGTTGTAAGTCGTTCTCATTTCTCTCATTCCCAGCCGAAGGGTGAGAGGAAGACGAACAGTCTCCCGTATTCCCTCTCTCGTTGGAGAGGCAGCGCCTCGCTGAAAAACCGTGTAGTATTAGCGTCAGAGAAGAGGGTTGAGAAGTAGAGGAGACTCGGATAGCGTCAACTGAGGGTAGAGAGAGAGTATCGTCCGGAAAGTCGAGAAGGAATTTTCTAGTTGTGTGTGCAAGGGGCGGTTAAAGGGTGGAAAGCCTTTGGGCTGCCTTAGGGAAGCGAAGAGAGAGACTGCGAGAGGGGGGGGGGGGGGGGCACACTAGGAGGGTATGTTCTTTGCGAGAAGCTATATACGAGTACTGGTAGCGTAAGGAAGTGAATGAGGTGGAATTTGGTTATGCCGCGCCATGTCCCGCCTGGATTTGTCGACGTCGACCTCTCCTACGTCGCCTCGCTCGCTTCACCTTCGCTGGAAAATGCAGCCCACCACCGTTGCGCCATCCTGAGAAAAGAGCCCGACGTCAACTGTGAGAAAGAGCATAGACGAAGGAGATCGTGTTCGTTTGTACACGATACTCACGGTTTTCGTAATTCTCTTTTATCGTGGAATGAAGAGCGAGCTCGAACCCATGGCTCGACAGTCGAACATCAATTTTCCGCCCGTCGCATACCGTCTTTCGATATTTTTATCGCTATTGAGTAGAATATATTGTTTTTATTTTTAATACAAATTTTTTGGGGTCTCGGAATGAAAGCGTAAACCTCATAAATTAAAATGTAGATGGGAAATGGGATTGAAAAAAAAAAAAAAAAATTTGTGATTTTACAATTTGATGATTTTTCATTTATTATAATTGATAAATATAAATGAACAGCTCTGTTGATATTTAAAAAAATATTTGTAGGGTGGCCTAAGCTCGTCACCCGCTGCGAATAGGTCTTAAAGTCGATCGTTCATCCTTATTGTCTTTCTGTCTCGTACTAGCATCGCGGCCCCTTCTAATGCAGGAAGCACCCACGAAGCGACGTCGACATCGAGAGAGAACAAACCTACCCCCCTTTGCACCCCTGTTGGCTTGTTAAGCGACTTGAGTGGTAACATCGCGCCACAGGTGGTGACCCCGCATTGTCTCTCTATCCTCCTTTCACCTCCTCGGCTTTCCTGGGCTTTCCTACAGCCCTGGCCGTGCCATCGTGGCTCATCAACGTCAGCCTCGTCTTCCATAACACCCGCCCGCCAACCGATTATTTATGGAGGGTTGTTGTTGCCGTTCCCTCGTCTCGTTTTACCTTCCTACCGACTATTTTACTTCTCGACTATGCACTCCCCTGCGACATCATTGTATTTGATGGAAGCTACCATTTTTGCGCGTCAAAAAAACTCACAAAAAAAAGATTTAGCAAAATATATTAAATCTGTTGATGGGGATGATGAATTCAATATCCACATAATTCAAGCGTGTTTTTTTTATTAACTAAATATTTAGTTTAGAGAAAAATTCTTAAGGAATGTAATAGTGAAACGTTGAATTAATTCGTTCTTTTTATGATTTTCTTGTTTCAGGCGAAAAACCCTACAAATGCAGCTGGGAGGGTTGCGAATGGCGATTCGCACGTTCGGACGAACTAACCCGTCACTATCGCAAGCACACCGGAGCAAAACCATTCAAATGCCGGCACTGCGACCGATGCTTCTCGCGCAGCGATCATCTAGCTCTTCACATGAAGAGACACGTCTAATCCGAACTCCAGGATAAAGATGTTTAAATTTGCTGCTGCATCTTCAGTGCGTGAATTACGTATGGGGGATCCTCGACTCGTGCACAATGCTTCGTCTTCGTCGTGCTACTGAAAACCTTCACAGAGTTATCCACAAATTTCACATCGAGAAAAATACAGATGTCTAAAAGAAAAGAAGAAGAAGAATGACTGAATCCGTCATTGTTTTTGGGTGTAATATTCTGGAATTTTTGCATACATATTACACGATCGAAATATCCAACGATAACGTCTGATTTATGGTAACGGGGATTTTTTCGCACGTGGCCCACGACTTACCAAATGTGATAAGTTCTACGAACGAGAAGTAATCGAACGGGAAGAATGAAAACGATAAAAATGCCAAAAATGAATTTCAATATATCGGACGTTTTCACGTACGAGGATAGAAATTTCATCCGAGGTTCGTCTGGATTTCGTCGAGGGAAATCGCAATGTCCTAGATCGAAGCATTAAGAGAAAAACTAATGAAGATATTTACTCTTGGCGATATCGCGTCAGCGTTTACCCGAGAAACGTAAATCACTGCCAATTAATTACGTTGAAATCTGCGTCTTCGTCTTGGGACAGTTTCGTATATTGGGTAGACCGAGTGTTGAGTTATTCGAGGGAGAAAAGAACGAGATAGAGAGAGAGAGAGAAAGAGTAATTTGTGAAAAAATATAGGAATGGATAGAAAGATTGAGTTACGACGAATTATAGGGATATATAAACAGGCACGAATAAAATTGAAATCTTCTGATTATTTTTTAAAAAATTGCACATATTATTTCTGGTGATTATCGAATTTGTTAGCTACTTTTTTGATAGTTAAATCCGTAGTTCAATTATCCTCTAGCGTGGAACTTAAAATATAAATTCGCAATTGTTTTTCAAGGTAATCAGAATATGATATTTTACGAATTCCTGTATGAGATGATTAGGTAAATTTTGTTAAAACTTTCACGATTTGTTGATTATAAAAATTTACTTCTCGCGCGAACGAGCCAATTTTCCAAATTACCGAAATAATAGAAATAATAAAGAAAAAAAGCGAAATCTTATTATCGCGATGAAGAAGAATCGTTCGTCGCTTCGAATAAACATACAGCCAGGAAAATGACTCGCGAGTGCAGACGTAAATTTGCGTTCGATAGAGCGAAAATGAAATTAGTAAAAGGATTTAGTAGGAAAAATTGATGGAACGTTCGTAAAGGAATCGTAGGGATAATTGTGTTAGTGAAGAGAATTGAAGAGTTTATGAAGCTTTAGATATGAAAGAAAAAGCGAGAAGGAGAGGGAAGAGAGGAAGAAAAATAGCGGGCAGAAGGGACGAAACGCTGCGGGGCCAGTCAACGTAATATCGCGACGGTCTAACGCCGCTTGCCATTTAATCGATCAAAGAATAATCGACGAAAAGACTTTACAGTCTTGAAGCCATACGAGGTCTTGGAAAAACAGAGAAAAACCTAAAAAAAAAAAAGGGGGCGCGTGAAGACCTCAGCAAAGTGCGGCAAACTGCAAAACAATTTCTTCGACAAAAGATTATTGAAGTTGAAGGAATGAACGGACAAAAACTCGTGAGACGAATAAAAAGGTAGGAGTGACCGTCGAAAAATATAAGCGAGGATGATAAAGGACTAAATTTTAAATGTTCAGTGGCCAAATAAATTAATTGATACACTCGTAGAGCGTAAACGTCGTATTTAGGATTAAAGAAGAAGATAATTAAGCGCGAATGTGTGAGAGAATGAGAAAAAGCAAAGCGAATGATTCAATAGAGTGTGAGTGAGTGATCGTGTCGAATCGATCGTAGTGACGTCACGCGAGTCACTAGTTATATATATATATATAAAATATATATATTAATGAATAAAGTATATATACATACATATACATTGAAAGCAAAGAGCGAAACTTAATATATGTGTATGTGTGTAAAGAGTACGAATGCGGTATGTGCGTGATTGAAAATGCGAGAGAAAAAATAAGTAAAAAAATAATAAGAACCGCCCCGCGAACGCTTTTGGTGTGTTAACCGATCGCTAAGAGAGATCCAGACAAATATTTTGCACAGCTCAGCTGAGCAAACAAAAAAAGAGACAAACGAATAATCGCGAGCGCGGTTTTGTTGAATGATGAGAATGGGTAAATGTGAACAAAAGAGAAAGAACGATTATTAATAACGGAGAGCGCAACCACTGAGTTTGTATAACGTGCAATTTTTTCAAGCGTTTCATTATTTGTTACCACGTTTCACACGATTATAATTATATATATGTATACACATATATAGATATAGATATATATATATGAGTATGTATATATATATATTATACATTATAATAGTATTTACAATTCTTAGGATAAATAAATGAGAAAAAAGGGGAGAGAGAGATTAAATGGTAATGAGATACACGAATTCCCATGTGGATGAAGCATGAAAAACGAGAAAACACATTCTACCGAACCACACGCACACTGATAGACCGACAGACATGATATGTAAAGCCCAAAACGTCTTTTTGATAGCCATATATTGTGAGATCGTGATTCGTGATTTAACGAGTGAGACGCGGTGCGTCGCGACACTTCATTCGTCTCTCGTCCTCTGTTTACGATTCTAATGTATATGAATTGCCTTTTTTTTTCTTCTCTTTACTTTTGTCAATTTTAAATTAACGTCCGCACGCGTCGATTACAATTTAATCAATCGACACTCGACACTCGCTGTTTGTATGCTAAAAATAGTTCTCGCTAAAAAGTATTGCGGTAATGGACTCGAAACGAATACAATTTTTCGTGTTATCTGCATTCGAAAAACTCTGTATTGGTTAAGATGAATTTTTGATGGCTTCACAGACGACAATGTTGCTTTTCGCTTACATTCGGTATGAAAATTGACTTTTCAACCTTCCGTTTAATTTCTGTTTTGCATTTTTATAATCGTAACGAATTTTTGCTAATTGTTGTTTCGAACTGATTTACTTACCTGCCAATTTTGACACAGCATTTAAATGATAAAATAATTGAATTACGTTATCGTGGCCTCCACATTATTAACTTGTTACATTTTTAACTGCAAATTTAATAACCCAATCGCTGTTTGATCATGCATCATTTTTTAAACACAGAAACTCGATTTTTCTGAAGGAAAAAAAATAGAAATAAAATTCTTCTTTGTACAATGACATTCGATACATCGTTCGTCGAAGACGTCGATTAAAGATTTATACTCGTGATTCTCCTCATTATTAATTTTAACAGAACGAGATTTTAATATAATTCAATGGATAATGATTATTGATTATATTGAAGAAAACAAGAATTGCATTAATCCAGCAATTTTGTAATTTTTACAAGCGCCTGTATTTCTTTTTACAGGCGAGCCTGTAAGTTGTACCGCAAATTAGTGTAAAAACAAACGAAAAATTACTGAAAAGACATGTTATCCCTATATTTATCACAATAAATGTAAAATTTATCGCAAAATTGTCCAACGTCTTCCCCTAGTGAGGGGCTTATTGTTCGCTTTCCCTCGCACAAATTTATTTATTTTCATCGTGGCTTCGATTCTGAAATCCAAGGGCTCCACGAAATTTCATCGTGCATTGTGCCACAGAAATTCACGAATTTATTATTGAACGTTCCATGTGTATCGAAATAACAGCTGTTTTCCGTTTCATTTACAAGTGTACGCTTAGTCAATTTTCACTGGGCTCCTGTCGATCGGCCACTCGCCGGTTCATAAAATAATTGATGTATCGACAGCTAAAAATCAAAAGGGTGTAAGCCCTGTAACAATAGAGTTACGGCCTTTTGATTCTTGTAATCGATATATAAGAGCATTGTTTGGTTGACGCGGATGAAAAGCAGCGTTGAGCGATCGACTCGTGAAAACCGCAGTAATTTTAGTGATTAATACGGTGGTTAAAATTTAAAAGGGCTTGAAATAACGAAAAACATGATGAGCTCTTAAATCTCAGAAAAATTGTGCATAGTAAAAAAAAAATTCCAAACGATGGACCTCGACTTTGCTATACAATAATTATTTATGTTCTAAGTTTACAGATCAAATAAGCAACTGATGAGTGTCAAACCTTTTTTAACCACTGTAGTGTATACGCAATAAAAAGAGCGTCGAAATCCACGTGGGAAAATTCGGTACTGCCACAGAGAGCTCGAATCTCGGCGCTCGGGGTCCGCCAATCATCATAAATCGTTTAGAGTTCAACCGGTTAATTGAACGCGTGAGGAACGATGCTGGTGCTGGTGCTGTTGTTGCCGCTGCTGTTGCAACTGCTGGTGACGATGCCTTTGGTATGCTGTTGCATCAATCTGTGGTTCTGTGGCCGCCCTGTCCTGTTCCAATGGCAATCAATTTTTTCATTTCCTTCATAAACTGTCTCTGGGAGTCTTCATCATCATTAATTGGGATGAGGCAGTGAAAAAAGTGCGCTTTCATTAAAAAGACTACTCTCTCCCTTACAGAATAAAACATTTTGACATAATTCCCTCCCTTCAGGAAGAATCCAATTTTTTTTGTCGTAATAAATATATCATTAGAATGATCGGGGAAAATCATACTATTACAGTTCACTATTAAATTAAATTAAAAAAAAACGTGAATCCCAAAATTAACGCCCTATCGTTGCAGCAACTTTCCCACAGATTTCATTTATTTACTTCTATTACTGGATTGTTCGTCAGTAGTAAACGAAACGTCTTACTCTCGTAAAGCAGAAAGGAGATAACGCCTAAAGCCGACAAAAAAAAAACAAACAAACAAACAAAGAGAAAAGAAAAAAGCTTTAGTGGCACGTACTGGTCCTCCTGCAGTACTTTACAGCCTCGAGGATTTTCCCGGCGTTTACAGCCGAAAGGCGCAGCAGTATTCCCATACGTTAAACGAAAGTTACGGTTGGCAAGAAGAGAAGCCCGTCAGAGAGAAGGGAAGAATAAGAGGGCAGCGGGAAGGAAAGGGGTAGTGAAGTAGGGAAGGCCAAGCGCTTCTAGCAGTAACATTTCTGTATGTTCTCCGGCTCTCCTCTCCCCTTTCTCCTCTTCACCCCCTTTCCCGCCCCTATCCTCACACTTTCTCGCCCTCCCTCTCCCTTCCCCCTTTCACATATACACTTTCGCGGAACTAGCGGTAAACACTTTTCGCTTTGCGTCAATCGAGATCCAAGAGTCGTCGAGCGTTTCTCAAAGACCGTTTTTCATCACCAAACTGGTTTTCCAGTTTCTTCTTTCTTCCCTATTCTTCCCCTTTCTTCCCCGCTACCAAAACTCATCCCGTCGTCTTTGCTTTCTTACCGGTCTCATTCTACCCCGTCTCTTACTCACTCCCCCGCTTCCACCCCCCCACCCCCTCTACGAACCCCTCGAGCTTACCTTCCGTTCTCTGGGGTCAGGAGGAGTCCCCTACACGTCCGCTCACTCGAGTTACCGCAAACCCGATTTCTACGGCATACCGCGAGACGACGAGTCCGTCGCGGCCGACAAAGGCCTCAGGAAATTGTCGCTCGGGACTTCCGGCCGGGCGTCACGCGGTCTCGAGCACCCTCTGTACAACATGTACCCTATACATGTATATATATATATATATGTGTGTGTGTGTATATCACTATATATATTTGTATTTTGTCGGTAGCACGACAGTATAACAGTGAAAATATCGTGGTACAGAGGAGCACCAACCCGAGCATCCTTTTCGCGAGGTACCGAGAACAGGCGTCTGCGACATTTTCTCGCCTGTCGCGACGATTTTCCAGCCCCCTCCTCCACCTTTCGACTCACTCCCTTCTCACACCCTTTTGACCAACGCGACGCATTTCCTCGAGTCAAGAGGACTATTTGACGGGAATAACGCCCCGGACTTGGGCACCGATGTCGAGCGAACGAAACGGAGAAAAAGTAAATGAAAATTTTCGACGTGTGGGCGGACATCAGAATGGTTGGATAATTTTTTATTTTATTTTTCGTTTGACGAGGTTCTCCCTGAGATTTCCGTTTATTCAGGCAAAATTTTGTTTTACACACACGAGCAGTTCGAAATATTTTATTTGTTGGAACATTTTTTCGAAATGAAATTAAAGTTGATTGCACGTACCAAAATCTCTGTTGCGAATCTCAGGAGGTTCGAGATCTACACAAATCCTCACAAATCTGCGAGTGTCGAGTGGTTTAATCGATGATAACGCGATAACGTGATTTTCTTTATTTTCTCTACCGATAAGTCTCCCCGTCTCTCGTGTAGATAGGAAAAATGTGGCGAGAAAGTTTGAGTGCTTGAGATAAGTCGCAGTGTAATTACGAAAATCGACTAGCGAATGGATAAATTCGAATATTATTAGCATTGATATGATGGTATGAATAATAATAATAATAATAAAACTAATAATATAAATGATAATTGTAATGAATAAATATAAGGATGATAATGATGATTAATTAGATAGATACTATTAGTACGCGTCAGTCGAGTAGATAGATAGGCGATCGGATTAGTGATCCAGCATGTAGAGAATGTGAAAAAACGGAGGTGAGAAATGGTGCGAGTATCGTGAGACGAACAGGAAAAATTTAGATAGATGGTCTATTAGATAGATAGGTACATAAGTATTTTAAGAAGTATAAGGAAATAAAGAGAGGAAATGCTTCGGGTGGCGTATCGTTTCGTCGAATATATATGTTTGTGTGTGTGTGTGTATGTGTATGTGATGAAAGAAAATGCGATTTTTCATGTATGGATGTTAGTAAATAATGAGCGTAATGGCGGCGATTAAAACTACAAAGATTCTCGTCACCGTAAATGTGCGAAATGAATTTTTTAAATTCATTAATGTGCGCGATTATTGAAACTGTGCGATTGTCAAGAGTGAAGAACGGAGTGAGTGAGGGAACGACGAAAGCTCGCATGCTTTGCAACATTATAGCAGATGTAAAAAAGAAATATTGAAGCAGATTCATAAAAATTGTGCAGTAGGAAGTTGTAAGGAAGAAAAAAGAAGATTAGGGCAATTTTTTTCATCTTTTTTTATCATCTAGATTGTCAAGATTTGGAATCTTTGAAAGTCAGACCCCTGTGTACGAATGACGATAAAGTTGAGGCCAAAATATACAGAATTGAGGGAGAAAATGATGATTTTAGTGGTGCGAGGCGATCCACAAGCTTACTTCACCCTTTGCAATATTTTTAAAGAGGGTTCGTATGTTGGAAATGCTTGGAAAAATAATTGCTTATTTTTAATGTTGCTTGTGAATAAATTATAATTTATTAAAGTGATGTGCAATTTTTTTTTTCAATATTAAGGATGTAATTATTTATTCCAGACTTTTACTCGTGTATTTTCTCTCTTTAAGTGAATTAAACCAATTATTTATGACTCAAAAATATAAATACTTTTTCAGTCAAAGGTATACGACTTATCAAAACCATCCAATCGAGTTACCACTCAAAGTGCTTCTCGAAAAAAAAAAAGAAAAAAAATGTCCACGTCCGAACAGGAGTGTCTCGTATCACTGAAATTAAAACCTTCACGACATGTAAATTATCGAAAAAACGCGCGATCGAATCGACGTAATTCGAGTCTCGAGTTCGCCCGAAGTTCCCTCGATAGGAAATTGTGTAGATAATATACGAAGGGTTTAAAAAAACAAAGTATTACCAAACGATTCGATAGTCTCGCGTGGGTGACAGTTAAACGAAAAAGAAAAAAAAATTAATAAAGTGAAAATTTGAGTGTGACGGAGCGGAATCTGTCGTGCGGAGAGATTGCGTGCGCGAGTGTTAAAAAAGTAACCGAGCAAATGTTTGACGAAAATAAAGCAAAATGAAGAGAAACCAATGAGATACCTATATTTTTAAAAAGTGACCTTTGGCATTTAAAGACTTGTATAAGAATCGTGCAACGAGTTAAGTAATGAAACAAACAAAACAAAAACAAAACAAACAAAAAATACAAAAAAAGAAGAAGAAAAAAAAAACGAAAATCATGGGCGCGGTGTATTAAGGGGCGTCCGTCCTTCCCGTGTCTCTATTGAACACACAAGAATTCATTGAACACACACAGACATGCGCAAAAGGCTCAATAACACAATTCGTATATTAATATAATATCGACTTCAATATATTTACAATGGAAAATAAAAATTAGACTTCAATCTACACTGTGCTAAAAAAAAAACAAAGAGTAACAAAACAGAGATGCAAGAAACTTACAGGAAATTGGTAGCCATACGATGCAGAGAACACGTGGATTTTTAATCATAGTGCGAGATAATGAAAAACAAAAAAACGAAAAAAAAATAAAATAATAATGATAACTACAAAGAAATTGAAAAAAAAAGAAGAAGTTGTATACAAAAAACGAAACTGCATTCCGTTGACTCAGGCTCGGGACGAGACACGTCGACGTGAACGATTAATTCGCCAGTCGAATCGATACCTCGAGGCCTAAAAAATAAACGACACTCCATTTTTTTGTAATACAAATTTTGAACGAAATTTCAAATGAATCAAACCGTTTTTTGGGGGTATACTATTACATTGTAGGAATGTCAAATGACGAATGAGATAAAAAGCAAAATTCTTTACTCCATTCGTGTGAGAAAAAGTTGGAACGATAATGAGGTCGACACGTCAAGTCTCACACACATGGTCACTAACTAACGTCATTCTATACGATCCATAGTAGGCTTAGTATTTTTAGGTATTTTATACAGGCAACGAGAGAGAAAGATAATTGTGAGCGATAATGCCATCGCCGAACTTTTAGCAACACGTTTTTTCATTATTACGATTATTAAACTAAAAACAATTGAAATAACGATTCTTTACTTCTGGAACGAGTGATTGATGATCGATGAGCGCGACTGACTGATTATAGCGAGAACGTGTCGGTGAGATTAAAGAATAATAATTCGCGAGGAATTATCGAGGAATCGAAGAGAAATAAATATAAAAGTGCTGACGATATTAATCCATTTTCGCATGTAAATTCGAAACAAAATTAAATACGAAAATCAATGTCATCGAAACCTCGCAAGTTCCTCGCTCAAAATAAAACACGCTAAATCTTTACCGAAATTCTGTACCTCGTTGTGTATAACTATATTTGTATAATTGTGAATATTAACGTTTAACCCATAATGTGATTGTTACCCGTGATTATTGCGTATTTAAACATATTTTGTACAATACAGATAATAACGGGAAAACGATAGTGCATATGAATGATTTGTGCGAATGTGAAGTACGAGAGGATGCGACGAAAAAAAAAAAGGAAGGTATAAGTAAGAAAAAAAAAAGCTGCTGGGAAATCGTAAAAACAGTTTATTTGCTTGGCGGGTTATTAGATCGATTAACAACAAATTAAGAAATCTCAGATTCTTTATAAATGCATACAAACGCGAAAGCTTTTCCAGCCTCGGCAAAAAATGTTCTCCTCTTACTCATTATTATCATAACAATAACAAATGAAAAAAATTAAAAATAAAGTAATGAAACTGTACCGGCTTTTCCAGCGCCGTTAGAAAAATTATCTTTTCCCTAATTATAACGAAAAAAACAAAAAGATTATTTTACGTTTGCACTTCAAAGGGAGCTGAAAAAAATATTTCTACTTAAAAAAATCGATTACCTCATCTACATTTTATTCTGCTTCGACTTTCGGTCAGTGAGCACTTTTTCTACCGGTGGAGGTTCTCGTTAGTTCTCTCTGTGTGAGTAAGAAGTCTCTTGAACCTCGAGTGAAAGCTCGAGCCTCGCTTCAGAGTCATCGGTCACCTCGGTGTAAAAAAGCTCCGCTATCTATCACCGTACTCGAACCTATTTCACTGAGCTTTGAAGGACAAGCATGCGGAGTCGATATTGGCGAAGCCCAGGCAAAGTTTCGCCGATCCTGAGGCTCATCTCGTCGACGACCTACCGTACCCTCGAGCCCTTTGGTCCTCTTCTTTCGGCTTTAAATGGTCAGGAGAAGTCGACTATAACTAGAGTAAAAAACGAGCTTTCGCTTCGTGCTGATACGTCTCGTCTATTTCCTGGCGAGCGAGTGAAAAAGGGGAAAGGAGAGAACATTTTTGCAACAAATGTAGTATTGAGGGTGTTAAAAATATTTTTTTTTTTTTTCAATGCAGTAAATAACATGCACGTTTGTGTTTTCATGTGGAGAAAAATTGTATATGAGCAATTCGAACGTAATTTGATTTTTATGATTTTCAAGTATCTCCGATTTGCGCTTCCGAATTAGCCTATTATTAATTGATATCACGTGATATCAAATCGACGCCAAGTGAAATAAAAACCATACGATCGAGGGCCTAAAAAATTACGAATTTCGGACGAAAGTGGGAACGGAAATGAGATGAAAAGTGGGTTAACAAAAAGTCGAGTGTGAGTGTAGGTGAAAGAAAACAAATGATCGAGCTTGCAATGTGAGAGAGTCAAAATTTTACGGAAAGATGAGAATAAAAAAAAAACGTAAAAAATTGCATGAACTTTCCCCGGGGTTACAGCAGTTTTTTGTCCGTGATAGGCAGAGAGAAAGAAAAATGTGAGGGCTGCCACCTCAAAAAAATAACGACCGCTCGGTTCGAGAGATCGATTATCGCCGGTAAAGATAAAGGTCAGAAAATATCCACGAAAAGTTCGAGGTCAGTACCTCAAGATTTTTCAACCCCGTTGTCCCGAGTCGTGCGCCCTCTGAGGTGGATCCAAGAATTATCTTTCCTAATTTTTGGAACAATGAATTTTGCCGAATAAAAAAAAATTTTTAACGCTTCAAAGCTTTCACCATATTTTTTTTTTGGTGCAATTTACGCAGGCCAAAAAATGTTATTCGATGGTCTACTTTATTTTTTAAATATATATTTTTATTTATCTTCGCTTGCATTATCAGATCAAAGTCACGGAACGTCGACGAAACAAAAGAAAAAAATAACAACTATGTGAGAAAGTGTAGAATGTGTGAATAAATGAAAATTAGCGCAATTAAGACAATGTTTTTAAAAAAATAAATCAAACTTACGTGTATAAATATTATAGTCCGAGATTGCGCCTGACCGCAATCTTATATTATGTGTAAATTATTGAACAGAGAATTGATTTTTATTGTAATTATGTGGTTCATCGCTATTCTTATCATTATTGATATTATTATTATGATTATTATTATTATTATTATTATTGCTACGAATTACCATTGTATTGTTTATGATTGTAAAAAGCGAAGAAAGATAAGAAAGAATACCTAGAGTATAGAATGTAAAGGAATTCACTGTAACACGTACGTTTATAATTAAACAAAAATTTAAGCGATTTATTGTGCAATGCAAACTTTTTGCCATTTAATAATCAGCGACGTCAAAATATTTTCTCGATGGATGTACGTATTTGTCGATAGTCGAACGTTCTTCGGCGTTCATTTTTTCATCTCTCTCCGCGCTTACTGTCGAAAAATTATTAACTTTTGGATTTTTCAATGAATGTTGCGCGAGGCCGGAAAATAAAAAATATATATATGAGAGCATGAAAAAAAGCGATGACGGTAAATTTATTTTATTAAGAAAATTGCGTTCGTGTCTTTGGTTCGCGATTGAAAATTTTTATTTTTACTATTTTTATTGAATTATCCTTTACGAACCGCGTCAGTCGTGTTCCTCTTCTTCGTATAATCTCTGTAAAAAAAAAAAAAAATTCAAGTAGCTTACGGAAAAATTTGAGCATTTCCATCGCGCATATTTTATTGCATTTTTACTTTCAAACTTCTCAACGTTATTCCTCAAATTAATTCCTAAGTAGACATTTCTTAACGATTGCATTCAGTCGAGTGCTTTTTAAAAGCTACGCTGTTCGAAAAAAAGCTGCTGCAAATTCTGTGCGTACGTGCGGCTGTGTAAAGGCAAAGAAGCGGATAAAGAGTGGAAATAGATGTGGCATTTAACGAATTTGTGAGGTAACCCGAGTACAATTTTTCTTTCGTACCAAAAAAAAAGAAAAAAAAAAAAAACGAGACTGCGCAGGCTAATAAATATATTAGGGAAAAAAATTTTTGTATGAAGGAAACTAAGTCGAACCTCCAAAATGTGTCCAAGTCCTCCTCGACGTCGAACAGTCTCGTGCACACAATTTTCTCCCATCCATAATTTTTCTTTTCATTGCAAACTCACTTATCGTTTCTTGCTATGCCAATGCAACGATAAAAAGAAAAAGCAAGAAAATGAAAAAAAAAAAAAAAAACAAAGTGTACGTGCGCATAGAGGTGAAAAATAATCCAAACCCTCGTCGTGTGTCTGCGAGATTACGAACCGATTGAAAAGCTGCGAGAGTGAGAGCGAAAGAGGGAAAAAAAATTGAGAGACATTACAAAATGAAGTATGAAGATTAATCTGAGACACACACACACACCGACATCCATAACACAGTAGCGTATTCTAAATATCGTTATTTTGTAAGAAAAATTACACGAAGAATTGGAGTAATAATATTGATATATATATAAATACATATATATATATATTTATTTTCTAAGATATAATATATATGTATATCATCTATGTATATTATTAAATTATGACATAATGCACAAATGTAATTATATGTACATGTATTATTATTATTATTATTATCATTATTATTATTATTAATATTGTCATGATTTATTATCATTAATGTCATTCATTTTTCTTGCTCTACATTCAGGCGGGCGCTATCGCGAGATGAATTATTGTGAGGGTTGAAAAATAATAAAGCGCGGGGAGGGGGAGAAGAGACACAATATTTAAAAAAATGAAGACCTAGTCGATTCGGCGAATAATCGTAAGAGTTTGATGTTCTTTCGAGGTGCGGAACACGAAGCGACGAATTGTTGAAAAACACGGGGAGGAGGTGAGGAGGAGGTGGATGAACAGGGAGGCTTGCGGCCGCTGTAACCTCATCTTTCATGAATAGCTTGTATTTCTGCTCAGTGCAAAATAAACGTACGTTCCTGTTGAATTGTCAAATAATTTTTTTATCGAACCCTTTACATCTCCTACGAATTCCCCTACTAAAAAAAAATGGCGTTCACTGCTTCAAGAATTTATTGGCCGTCTTCAACAATGTTTTCAAGCCCCCTGGAGAAAAAAATTGCTATTTTATTTAGCTGGGCGGCTTAAATGCATTTCTCTAGTAGAAATCTATAAAAATATCCCGAGTCAGGGTCAGAAGAGTCGTGGAATCGATTCGTGGCATGAAATACTCACGGGATTGTCTCTCCTCGGCTCTCAAGACACATCGAGAGCACGGTAAGGGCTGGAGAGGGTAAAAGCTCACATCCTGGGGTGCCAAGTACATCTCCGTGCACCACCAGCGCTATCTCTCGCTCGGTAAACACAGAATTCTGCCGCCTCTATACCCTCGACCATTTCCAAGCGTTACAAATGCACGAGTGTAGCCCACGAAAGGTTTTATTGCCCCCTTGCACCCTTAAGCCCATAACGGCGAGCCCATGCCTCATACTGGGGTGGAATACGCGGTTTTAGGCGCCCCGGAAAATAAGGATACCCCCGACGACGTTCACGACGTTTTGTCATCGTAAACCGGTTTATGGGAAATTATAATATACGTTCACCCCTCGCCCTTCGCCCTTGTAAGTCTGCAGCTTTTCCGCGGGCTTTTCCAAACACCTTTCCACCAGATATACCACGTAACAGCGCATAAATAAATATATACACGATTCGAAGCACATCTTGATTCCTCTTCCGCCCTTCCCCCCCACCCCCTCCCCACTTTTCCGCCGAGTATCTGCGGCTGGACTTCCCCATGGACATGAATTTCCATTCTCACATGTGAGTACATAAAGGGAATTTGTTTTCATCGATGCTTCGCTTCGGGTAGCTGTATAAACAATAATTTTACTGCCCTGCGAATAGCCTTTTTACATTTTTATAGGGTCTTTAGCCTATGGGAGTTTCTGCACGCGTTCTTCTATTTTTGTTGGGAATTGTATTGTCATATAAACTTGTAGGATAAGTCATCATGCCGATAACAGTTGTGGGCAAAGTGACATAAAATAATCAGAGTTATGTCGGTGGCCGGGATTTACATAAATACCATAGAAAGCTCCCATAGCTAGCAATTTTATTTTTCTACTTAAATTCACGAAAAAAAATTAAAGAGTGCTATTTTCGTTACCGCTACTTGATGTGTTATTTTCAGCGTTATCGCAATGTGACATACGAGATAAAAATTTCACCAGCTGGGGAACGGTGAATTGCGAGCTTTAACGAAACAGTGAACTGCACTTGGTAAGCACGGAAACCGTAAATTCTCAGTCAGCTAGTTCACTGCACGAGCTCAACGCGCGAGCAGTTTGGTCTATCTTTCTGTCTTTATCTTCGCCAACGTACGAGCTTTTCCCTTTTCCTCCGGCCCCTCGACGCACGAGCTTTACTCTCACGTCCTCTCATTCACAAGCCCGAGACAAACTAAAATAAAAAAATTAAAAAAAAAACAACGAAAGAAAAAGAAAATGTTAAATAAAATGAAAATACCTCAAGAGTTTAGTAACCCTTCGGTGAATTTTTGCAAGGGTTGCATCTTCCTTTCCAAAGTTTCGACGAAACTTTTGACAAAACTTTTCATTCCTCTATCTCTTCGTCGAGTCATTTAATCTTATTTTGTCTCGGTAATATTTCCTTCGGTGACTTGTTCGGGAGGCTGAGTAAAATTACGCGGATAAATTATTGAGTCTGGGATGGAAAGCGCGGGGGATGAGACTAAAACGAAGGGCAGAGGGTGGAACGAAGTATACACGAGAGTCTGGACTGAGAAGTAAAAGAGTAGAAGAAGAAGCAGCAGCAGCAGCACCAGCAGCAGAGTGGCTATCTCTCAAGGCGTTCAGCCAGCCGTGAAAAAAATATGGCCGCGAGACTGGCAAAGCTGAAACCCCTAAACGGCTTCCTTCCTGCCTGCTTTAAGGCGCGCATCGCAGCAAAGTGTACGTATCGTGCAAGCTCTGCGAGCTTCACCGCGAAGCTTAATCGTCTGGCCAGCCATCGGGAACGCGTGAGAGACCTCGAGCTTTTTCCGAAGTTTACGAAACCGATGCTCGAATATCAGAACGCGCACCGGAAAGAAGTTACAACGTCAGACAAAACACGAAGAGGCAGGAGCTTTTTTGCAATAAATTGGCCAAATGACGCCGAATAATCGTACCACTCGACAGAATTTTCCTCAACAACTTCTCCGGCCAAAGCAATAAAAAATCAACCCTGTAACACTGATATATTTTTCTGTATACTCAGTTACAACTGATCGTTATTCATGCCACGAATCTAAACCTTCAACAATTTTATTGCACATCTTGAAAATGTAATTACAGTAAGTAAATGTATATAATTACGAATTACAATAACATTCACGAGTATCAGGGCCAATACTGCGGTGTAATATCTTTTCGCTTGACAGGAAATTCTGGAACAGAATTCAGGATCGGTAACGACCGAAGTCTTCAGTAATCAACGAGGCAGACGCTTGCAAGCTCAACAGTCTCCGCCAGACTTTTGTTACTTCACGAGTTTCCAATATCCACTCTGGTCACCTAATTCTATTCTTTGTACGACTTTACTGGTACCAGAAGAAGACAAGGACATTGACGTGTCAAGCAGGAGCTTTTTTCTTCCTTTCCATACGGCGTTGCTTCCAGCCGCGGTACTGAACTTCCAGAGTCCAGCTGATGATGGTCAAAAACGTGAGAACGTTGAGGCAGTACAGCATGATAGTGAAATTGCCGGAAACGTCTCTGATCCAGCCAACCAATGGTCCAAAAGCCAGGTTTACCATACCGTTGGTCACCAATTGAAGACCCGTTGCCGCTGGTAGCCTTTCCAGTGGAACGTGCGTTGGTATCACCAGAGACATGAATATGGTCCTCAAAGCTTTTCCAACGCCTACGAGAACTGCCACACCCATGAGGATGCCGTAATCTCCGATATGGGCGAGGACTGGAAGACGAGGAAAAATAGAAAAAAATTGTCGACCGCATTCTGGATTCTATATCCTGGACTTCCTGGATTTTCTATGGAACGTGACTCACCCACACGACCCATGGCAATAGTTCCGATGCCAATAAGGAAAAACGTTCTGTTCTCCCATCCGATGCGAGTGGCGATGAAGGGGATCGTGAGTCTGGTGGCAACGTCAACCCCACCGAGAACTGACATGATGGTAGCCACTTCCGGCTTGCCCAGACCGTAATCGTACAGGATAAACGGCGTCAGGAGTGAAAAATTCAGTTCAGCGAAATTCGCCATGTTCATTCCCATCATGAGATTCACGTAAACAGGATCACGAAGAAGATCGAGATCGAAGTAGATCGACACAGCGCGAAATGCTCGAGTGTACCATGGCAGCTTGACCTCTTTCTGTCGCAAGTGAAGAAATTTGCGATTTTCATTATTACTCGTCGTTCAATGGTAACCTGGGTCATGTACATGCAAAGAAAAGATTAGCTGTCATAACCAGTCAAAATAAATAGCCACAATTAATAGATCGTTCCATTTCCTCTGCAACTCAAATGGTAGGGTCAACGAGATTAAAATGAAAAAATTCTGCGAGATCCAATCGTAAATAGTTTGGATTGATATTCGAAATGGTTGGGGCAATAAATGGTTGAGATTTTGGTAAAGAGCAAATTGAAAATGTAATTTTCACAACTAAACACTTCTTTCCGTATATCGGAGGGAATCCCTTACCCGATCGTCCTCTGGTCGTGGTCCTCCAGCCGGGTTCACTCACCTCCTCGATCTCCTTGCGGTTTATTGACGAACGCATTGCCAACTGATTGTTTATGACATTGTCATTGTGACACTGCTGTTGACTCTCGTCATTCTCGTGCTTCCGGTCATTCTCCGTCAATTCGCATGACTCTTTGACTATGATCAGTTGAGGTGCCGTGATCATATGACTGGAGAGCTTTCTTTTCCATCCATCGGCATCACTGTTCTGCCTGTAAGACAAATGAGACTTTAAAATACGTGGTCTCTTCTCCTCGGTGTAATTTTTATGTAAAATAATTAGCGATCAACAGATTGGCGCAGAGAAATATACAAATGAAGAGGTGACTTGCCTGCTCAAATTCCTGACAGAGTTACCTCTGCTCAAAGCTTTCAAGCTCGGTGGTCTGCTCAGGCTGATTGAAGTTCTTCCACTTGTAGGTTGCTGAGAGCTGTCTCTCTTCAAGGTCTTGGTGGAAGCCAATGAGGCGATTGAGGAGTTTTTCTTGGAGAACCTGCGTAAAAAAAACGTTTATTAGTAATGCCATTTCAAACACAATTGAGAATTCGACCAATACCAATTGATGAACTGAATATAAAGCTTATATAAATTTATGAAACGAATAATTAAACTTTCCCTACCATCCATCGTTAGCACGAGACATCATCGGCGTTCCAATTGCTAGCACATCCAATCCCGCAGCACCTTCCTGTTCATCATCGTAGTAAAGATATTGGCTTCCGAATCGTTGACTAGGATGATCATCCACCAAATTGCTAAGTTTATCGAGCCGCAACATGTTTTCAACCGATCGAGCTTTGCCGGAGCCATTTTTCAATCCGCGTTTTTCTTCTTCCGCCTTTTCCTGCGTCATTAAAAGCCCATCCATATATCATTGAGAGCTTTGGAGTCTACCGTTCCCCCATATCAAGCACATGTACCCCAAATCACGTCGTAGCTAATTTTTAATGAAGCGTATATAAATTTGTGGTACAAACCTTAATACTATCCGCCAATACTTCAGCCTTGATGTCCTCGTACTCCGAATTCTTCTTGGCGTGTCTGCTGACGGGTTGCAACAAAAGAGCGCAAGCGACGGCGTTCAACGAGAAGCCACCGAAGAGAAGAACCGTTCCAGACATTCCGTAAGCTGGTATCAATAATCTGATTACCTGTTGACACACAAAGCTTGCGGTGTAGTTAATAACTGCAGCTGTTAATGACCAAATATAAATCAATTTTTTTTTAAATAGCCACGAACAAAGTCGTTTGACATTTGAGGTCATCAGGTCTGCTCTAGATATGCATTTGGATCAAACGATGCACCGAACAAATACATCCGTGGATGCAACTCCTGCTACGTCAAGACGTTAAATATGGAGTGAATTTATGGTCACAATTATTTCAATGTACCTGTGGCATTACTATGGGTCCGAGGCCGGTACAAGTCCACGAAAATCCAGTGGCTATTCTTCTCCTCTTCTTGAAATAAGTATTCAGGGCCAATGCGACTGCTGACATTGCTATTCCGAAGGCAGCGCCTATATGAAAATTGCAAATATCGTTCCGTTATTATTGCTCACGCGCCTTCGATTGAAATAATCAATCGGATTAGTGTGGGCGGATGTTGAGTGGCATACGAGCTGCGAGTAAGTGTCTGTTTATCATAGTAAACCTGAAAAACTGGTTAGGATCTGGTATAGCAGCTACCGTTTAGCCTTCAATTTTTTAACAATCATATATATGTGATATATTTGCATTTAACATGCTATCCAGCATTCCAGATGCCATGGTTTTTTGTCGTTACTGACTACGAAGAATTTAAGATTTTTTGTTGTGTGCGGTGGGTAATTATTACTACTCAAACTTGGAAGACATGTCAACTCAGGTTCAATCTCATGACGAAGACGTTATTTCTCACGCTTCTGCTCGAGAATGGGAGGAGAGGGTCATGACACCCATTAATTGAAGAAATTAAGTGCGACATGCATTCCACGGATGAAACTTGTGATGGAGTTGTTAAACGGGCAAAGTCATCAACAACAGCATCAAAATAGTTTCGTGAAGATAGCCTTCTTAATGATTATTTTCAAAGACAAAAACAAAAAATTACGTACCGTAAAGGACTGACATAAATATAAGTACGCCATAGAATGTCTCCATGAAGGATACCGCGCATATGGACGTGGCGCATAAAAGGGAAGCGACGAAGCATACCTGTCGGTAGCTGTACTTCCTGAAGAGAGGCCCATTGGCCAAACCTGAAAAAAAAATTTTTAATCGAAAAATCGGCCACTTTGAAAAATAAAAAAGTCCAGTGTGCACATCATTCAATTATCTTCAGCTATTTTTAGACCCGGAAGACCTTGATATATGGAATTTGAAAAATAAAAAATGTCTAGCTTGCACACGGAAGTTGAGGAAAACATCTGTGAACACGCAGGGTTATCACCGATCGGAAATATGAGCGCGGCCTGTTCGGTTATCGGCTCCTGATTGGTGACTATGACCTTTACCTCATTTATCGCCGCTATTGTGTCATCCTGGGAATAAGTGAATAATGATAAGACCTCGACATAACATCTAGTTATTATATGCAACCAACGGATATCTCATTCGCAGTGTTTCCTCGCTCGCGATATGATTAATCGAAGATCGGCTCATACTGACTCTATTATCCATGTAATACCGTAGTGTTCATGACACGAATACTGTTTCTGATCGATCCCGAGCAATCTTTCAACGCGTGACTGCTCGAGTGCGCTTCCACGATCGTTTCCAGTGATTCGGGTGAGACAAAGGGAGTAGTTCAGCGTAAAACTTTGAACGTTTCGATGCGTCATCAACGCACGCTTAGCAGATATCGCGGGCGACCCAGTTACGCGGATATGTCTAGTTAGAATGTTCTAATAAACTCGTATTATTTTGTTTTACCATTAAAAGAGGTCAGTTGGTAAGAAATTTATTAATCCATTCCAAAATATCGTCCGTGGACAATTTTCGGTTTCTTCGGTTTCATTGAAAAAATTATTAGAGATCTATATTTTATTTATATGACATTTAAAAAAAATACATTTTTTTGTTAATGATTTTTTATAGTGCAAAAAAAAAGTTTAGGCCCAAGCTCATTTTTATCTAGTCCCGTCTATCAATTCTAAAAATTTCTCGATCTTGTATGCATTATCGGGTGATAATCCATGGAAGATAAGAAATATGTAATTCGCAACCTCAAAGACGTTTAGAACTGTGTTTAGATTTCTCCACTGAAACGCTGTGCTAGTAACGTTTAATTTCATTGGGCAATACCTTACGAGATCCAATTAAATGTCCCGTTAAAAAAGAAATTTCACATTAAAAAATTAATTGCCCCGGATTTCCTTGGAAGTCGCACGTAGCTATTCCCTGTTGCGTAACATTTATTTTATCGCACTTCCGGTGATGATCCTTCGATAAGACGCCTCCTCAGATAGGTAGGCAAGAGATAAAAAAGATATGGCGTAGAGCGATGTGATGTGATGCAATAAAATAGACGATGAGGACGTGTCCAATTATCTACTTTAACGATCCAATCCCCTATCGATTTAATAAAACCCATTTACCCCTTCTAACAAAAAAAAAAAAAAATTTAAATGGAAATCTGAAATTTCTCGAATCACAGGAATTCTTAAAAATTCAAAACTTACCCACACACGCCATAACCGCTGCATTCACGTTTAGTATCGTTGTCGTTTGCGATGAATTTATTCCAACTGCCTCGAAGTGGTCCCGAAAAATGAGGCCGAAATTTTGCAAAATGGGCATCATGCAAAACTATCGTAAAAAAACAGAGATTCATTTTTTAATTTTCGAAAATGGGTCCGAAAAAAAAAAATGGATGGTCGAAAATCTCACGTTCGAAAATCCAGCGGCAATCACTATCATCCAACCCCATCCTCCATCGGGTGGTGCCAATCCAGGCCCCAAATCGTTTGGGCCCAAAACAACCTCCTCAGTCTCTTTTTTGTCGTCGTCTTCGAGGTTCGCCACTTTTGTTGTCATCGCGGAAGTTTCTTCGGGCGGGTACACTGAGATATCGATGTGAGGAGGCAGATTTTATGAGACACAAGTGCATTCGGTCAAGCGATTAACGGAGAACTGGCCATCAACATGCGTCGACACTTCGAGGCGCTATCCTCCTCTTAAGCGGCGTAATCTGATCTGACTGGCGCAAACGCTCACGCCGCTCGTTTACCCGCCAATACTGAATGGGAAGTCAAGGTTGACGCGTGATACACGCCAGAGAAACTGGAGTAACGCACAATCCGTATTTCCACGTTTCCGATAAATTGACCGGATCGGTTTCCGTGTTTCGATGGAAAATAGTTGGATATAAGGTTTCCCTCTCTTCCGGTATGTTGAGGGTCTTCGCGATACTGAACAAATACAGCCTTTTCCATTCTGTTGACCCGAAAACCGAGCTAAACAAACATCGAGATAGCACAGATAAAGTAAAAAAAATATTTACTAAAAAATGGTGAACAAATTTTTTAATTCATCAATTAATTGAGATGCAATTATTTTCATTTCTAATTATAAGTTTCCTGAATCATAGTTCAAACTTTTTGTACACAATTCAATAATAGACTGTCAATTGATCATTCTATTAAGATCGTTTCGTCACAAAACTATAAATTTCTCAGATGAATAAATAGAGCCCACCAAAATAAATCATCTCAATGACATCTCGAAAAAAAAAATTTGTATCCGTGTGTCTATTGTATTTACTTTTTTTCCCCTGCGACGAGAGATCGGCTATGATCGATGGCATTTTTCGTTATAAATATTTCAACAGTAAAGTCATATTATCGATGGTCACACACATTCTATTGACTCAACTAGAGAACGCAGTCGTATTTAGTGCCTTTTGCGACGCTGATACTCTCCAATAACGTCACGAGTGTCGTCTCAACGCAAAATTGTGTTTTCTTTTTGCATTGAGACTTCCTGAAGACGTCTCATCGTTCGTTACTTTTACTTTTGCAATCTTATCTGCAAAGCCGACGATTAGCGATCTGTCGGTACGGACAGCGAACGAACTTTGCCGAGTTGACCATTGTTTACGCGTAGTTATTTATCTCGTCAACCTTCACACTTCTCACTTTTCATCCAAATGATATATTTCAATAAAATAAAATTATCGATCTGATTGATTAGCTTGTGCATTATTTTTATTATTATTATCATTATAGAAACACGATAAGTATTACTGTCACAATATTATTGCGGCAGAATTAGAAAGGCATGTACGATAGGCACAAAAAAAAATCGTAAAATGCAGTTGGAATTGGCGGCGAACGCGAGTTCCACACGCACGCGATTGTACTGTGGAAAAGCACCGATCGAGCAAGAATCGAGGCCGTGCATTGGCAAATATGGCGATTAGCCCCGCCAGTATAGCCATGGCTATGAGTGGGGGATTTCCGTTATCCGAGTTAGTATCGATCAACATTGAACGAAATGGACATATTGGTTGATCGATAGTGCGTTAATAAATACAAATGTTCCGACTAACGATTTGACCGTGCTGCGTCCTTAATGCTCCATAGTTTGCGCTTTCCATGTCCTCTCAGACTTCCTATACTTCCAGGGCTTCTCAGACCGTTTATTTATTTTTTATTATTTTTATTTTAATGCCGGTTTGTAATTAAGATAATATTCTATCGATCATTTTCACTGATACTAATCTGGAAAAATTCTAATTGATATTATTATCAGGACTGTAAACCTCCAGCGTCTCAATTCATGAATATTTATTTTATCCACTGACTTAATGATCCCTATTTTGCAACAATTATTCATAACAGTATCGATCGCGCAATACGCTCAAGTTTGTTCTCGTCAGGGTCTCGAAAATAGAAAAATTCGATTTTTCATGCGAAATTGCAGAACGGCGCCGGATAGTCACCATGGATTGCGGGACAATAAGATACTCGAAAAATAATATTGTTAAATAATGCGATGTTAAATTCGAAACAAAAAAAAAATCCTCTTGGAATTTTGACAAATCGATTAATTGTTATTAGGAACATTGCTAACAGTAAAATAAATACTTTATTTTAAAGATAGCGATAAAAGTTCCATCTATTGGTTAGCCGATTCCAATATGCGGTAATCCCTGTATCTCAGATCACTTTTCTCACCACTATTCTTCTCAGATCCCCAAAAGCACAAGCGGATCGGTATACATGATGCTTTTCTGCAGCCGCCACGAGATTCGAAAACATCGCACTCAAGTGTCTCTCAGGAATTTAATTTTGAGCCCAGCTTCGATGTCTGGTCGACTTACGTAGCTTCGCTATGTGAACACGTGATACTTGATATATATCTATACACGTATTTTCACGTATTTCCTTCGATCTTTTCGTTCTCGAGGAGCACTCTACGTTCCTTCTATTTTAGATCAAAAAGAAAATTCCTGTTTACCATTATTCCTCTCATTTCGATATACAGTCCAAAAAAAATATGATTTCTGCATTTTTACCACGAATAAATAATATCGGATTTAAAAAAAAATTATTAAAGAAGAACTCAAAATGCTTAGAGTAAAATAACATTTTTCATTAAAAAAAAATCTGAAATATAAATTAAATTAATGAACCTATTTTTTTAAAAATAATTTTTCTATGACACTAACAGGCAGAAGTGAAAATAAATAAATAAATGTATCAGTATTTGCAGATGGAAAAAAAAGAGGTGACCCACTTGGCGTAGAATTCCTCATGTTGACATCAACCCTTCGGGTCCACTAATGGATCCCTTCGGCGTCTACAATTTCTAGACTCTTTTCCTTCACATACTCACTACATAATAGTCACTATATGCAGTATACATAGAACAGCACTATGAGATAGGTCTGCAAAGTTCCGAGGGGCTTTCCTCAATCTTGTTGTTCGTCTTGCTGCAATCTAATACTCGTGCGCGGGAAGACATGCTCCGTATTCTCCTCAAGCTCACAGTCTCTCCGGGCGAACCTTCTTCTGCCAACCGGATTTGTTTCGTCTACACTCAGCTGTATTACATTTTCTGTTTATCAAAGTACTGTCAATATTTATATCACGTTACCCTTCCAACGAATCCACGACATTTTTATAGAATAACAATTTACAATGAACAAAGTGGAGCAAAATATATTAATAAATGTTAAAATAATAATAATTCTGCCCAAAATCTATTGTATTTCGTGAAAAAAATCAAATTTCTCTGTAAACGAAAATACGGAATTGTTGATTTCCGATGATCTATTATGGCAAAAGCGAGTTAATTGTTCGGAGGACAAATGGAAGGATTTAACCCCAACTCTATTCGTAATTTGGTATGAGCTAACTTCACTGGTTTATTGGTATAATCCAATTGTTGATTGCACGATTATGTGCATCGATCGATATATATATATATACGTATAGTAAATTCATCGAACACTTAACTACTCTGTACGAACCTCGATCGAAGTAGAAGTGGTCAGCAGTGGTCAGACACTTAGTAGAGCATTTGAGCGTGAAACACGGCAGCGGTGAGGCTATCGGACGCCTGCAACTCTGGCAACTCGGCTCAACAGCGTGAATGGCGGGTAGATATATGCACAGGCGCCGATACGAATTATATCCGACGTTAAACACCATGCGCTGACAATCAACGTGATTAATGAGTTATTAATTATTCCAATCTTACAGTCTACCAAGTCATTACATAATCGTGAGCATCAGAATATTTTTCTTCAATATTAAATATCGATTTTCTTTATATATATTCACCATTAATTAATCACCAATGTGAGAACATTCTATTGAACACCAATTATTTTTTATTCTATAAAAAATCTATAAAAAAATTCTCTCCTCGAATCACCTTCTTAATTTACTTAATTCGATACTCCGTAAAATAAAAAAATGATAAAAATCGAGCAAAATCATTGAAAAAAAAAAAAAAAAATTAACCTTGTCAATAGACGGGATACTATCTCTGGCAACAAATTCCGAGATACAAGTTCATCCAGATTCGGAGCTTCCATGGACAAGGCCGGACGAGTTGGAAGCTCCTCTTAACTCGGCATCCATTCGTATCGAGCATACCCGCAACATCTATTTCGAGGGTTGATGGAAAGGGTGCTCGACTCCAGGAGCGAAGAGGAAGAGGGAAACCGGCTGGAAGGAAGGACGGAGGAGGTCGAGAGAGAGTCGAGTAAAGTGTAACCGCGACATTCGCCGCGTCGCAAATAGAGTGTAGCAGGAGCAGCCGAGTGGGAGAGGACCAGCGGTGGTAGTGGCGGTGGGTATGGTTCGGCAAGTGGTACTGAGGCGGATGTAGGTTCCTAAGGGGAACGGAGGTTAAGGGGAAGTGCAGACGACACAGCCGAGTATACGTGCGGACTATATAGACGAGCGTCGATGGAAACGGTGAAGCAGACACTGTGTGGAAATAGTGGAGAAATCGTCGTGTGGTATACGTTGTCCAAGTCGTCTGAGCGCGAACCACAATAGGGGCTGATCAGTTGAGGCTGACAGGGTTCGGTGCTGTGCTGAGCTTCACCGCTGGGCGCACGATGGGCATCGCTTTCGTACGGACCAAGGAACCTCCTGAAGAGAGGAAGAGGAAGGATGTACGATGTGGCACGAAGAACCCGAGAAACGGGGAATTCGAGAGGAATGGGAAAGGAGAAGTTGCTGCGGGGCTTCGATGTATCAAGTCGAAAGTTGGATATGGTCGAGGCTTCCCTTTCTGCTCCCTTACACGCTCTCTCTCTCTCTCTCTCGCTCTCTCGATTTCTCAGCTTAGTTCACTGTGCGGCTCCCTATTCCCTTTCCACTTTCGAGGCTTGTCGAGACTTTTCGTCGACGACTCCACCAAGCAACTTTCCGGAAATGTGGTTAACATGAGGAAGGAAAATTTGTTAGGTCAGTTCGGTATGTAATGCGTTTAGTATTTTTATTTATTTATTTTTTTACGGATATTTATAAGTGTGCTTTGGAATTTGGGGTATTTTTTGGTGTATTTTGGTTTTTGGGGTTGTGAGGTGGAATTAAATTCTTCGTTTATTTATGTGAATAATGCTGGGGAGAATTTTTTTCTTTATTCCCAAGGCATTTGTGAAGGAAGGGTTTATATTGGAATAAACATTTACCGATCGATCGAGAAAACATTTTGCAGGGTAATTGCTGTCGCCGGGAAAAATCGGTAAATTATTCCGATAGCGAGTTCCGCTCGTTGGTCGTCGTCGGCCATGGCATTTCGAAGCATCGGTGTATACGACATGGTTGAAAGGGGAATGGGAGAGGCGCGGATGTAAGGCGTTGCCTCGTATGCCACGGCATGGTCTCTCCCTTAACATAATTCTCGGGTAGGTGGCGAGGGTCCTCCATAATGTAAGACCAGCGGTCGGACCGCATAAAAAATCCAGCTTAAAGCACCCGAGACACGTGGAACGCTCGGAGCTCGGCGCTGCCACGGGGCGATGCTGTACTATGTGCTTTTAGTGCCTCCGTTGCCTACCAACCCGGGGATTGTCATGCTACCAGCGTCTGTGTCTTGGAAAAATTAATGTCCGGAACCCAGAACTCAACCATGGTTGAGTTATCGAATGGACCACTCGTTGGTCCATATAAAATCGAGATTTAATTTTTTCCTCTCTCGGAGAGAAAGCTTCTTTTTCATGGAAAACAATTCCAAGGATAAAGCAACAATTTTTTTCTCATGTATAAATTGCCAAAAAAAAATTCACCCTTTTTTTCCAGATCTTACGAGACTGAATTTTTTGTAATTAGCTTGCGTAATTTTTTAACTAATGAGATGAATAGTTCTGTGTATTATGAAAATTACTATAATAAGTCAAAAACTTTACAGGTTTAGTAAGATAATCGTAAGAGTTGGAGCAATCATGGGGAAATAAATTAAAAGCGTGAAGATGATGTGGGTAAAAATTAATGACGGATGCTGGACGAGTTAGGGCGGCTTTTGAGCGCTCTATATATTGCGATAGAGTATCATACGGAAAATCCTCTGCATCGATTTTCTCCTTTCCCTCTCTGCGAGCCTCTCGAGACTTTCTCGGCTTCTCGAATAGTAACGCAAGCGAACGAGTGATATCGTTCGAGATGTTCGAGATATATCGTCGTTGTCGTAGTTGCGCTGGCACTCACGCTAAAGTGATTCGGGAGACTTGTTTGTTCGACGACTTCCTTTCCATTTTCAGTTTTCCTCACTTCCATGTGGACCGCACGTATAGTATTTGTTGTCTGGAATGTGAAGTATTCAGGCAACTCTGAGAGCCGTTTCCATAAATAATCCCTTTAATCTCATTCATTTCTCTCACTTTTCGAGGCTCAAGGGAGATGAGCACCGACAAAAAGTTTTTCCGAACTTGCTAAAAAATTTTGGTCCAGAATCGAAAGTGGAGAACACTTCCAGAGAGAAAGTGGGGTTCTTCCACCTTTTTTTTTATTCGGACTCCTGATTCAATTAAATCCAATTAGTAATTACTCCAAGCCACGTAATTATCTGACATTCTCCTAGAAAAAAAAAAAGAATCCATGTCAATTTCCGTGGCCAGTAGTGGCCAATTTATTTACTGCAGCATCCTGATGTGGTGTACCACAGTATTTGCTTGATATTGTCTGTATATCTATATCCGAGGTGTGGTAACTCGAAAGTTTACAGTTTCACGCGAGCTTCGTCGAGGTGGACAAAAGAAACGGCGTCGGTAAAACGCCCGAGGACAATTCACGAAAGTTTTACTGGCCGTGGCTAAAGAGGAAGCTCGAAAGAGGGCGAATGAAAATAAGTGACGGAGTTAGAGATAAACAGGGATGCCAGGAAGAAAGCGAGGAAGAAGCAAACGCGAAAGAGTGTGAGGGGTCGGAGGAGGGGGGGGGGGCGAAATGGGGGATGGGTGGTAAAAGAAGAGAGAACGTGTTGAGAACAGGCGATGGCTGCGACGAGGGGCAAAAGAAAGAAAAAAGAAAATGAGGGTGCGAGGGTGGAGAACCGTTACCGACACGTACCCCTACTTCGCCATGGCTGGCATCGTCACGGTAGTTGCAAATTTATGTACCCCAGGAATGCCCGTAGAACTGTAAAATGCAATTTTGCTAATCTAAAATTCGCCCCCCCCCCCCCCCCCCTCCCCTCAGGAACACACTGAAAACTGTGCCGCAAGAGCCCGAGTCACAAATTCGGGGTTTAATGTATTGGAAGTATCGGACAAACGAACTTTGCCTGCGGGTTATCGACGATCCTCTCTTCTACGTCGTTACCATTCCTCTTTCTCACTTCGCTTATTTCCCTGCCTCACTTCTTTTTTTTGCTTTCCTTCCACTTTTTGCTCTAGCTTTGTTGAACTGACATCTCTCGTCCAGCACCCGTGAATTGATTTTATACCCGCAACTAATGTATTCGTTTCATTCAATTGACTCGTGCCAATAACATTTTTGCGTTGCGTTAAAAGTGTTTTGAAATTAATAATAATTAATTGTTTATGTAATTAAAAAAATATGATCGTAGTTATTGAAGACAGAAAAGGCGAATATTTGCATGGGAATTTTTTTAATATGCCACAAGGCAAAAAAAAGCCATTCTACAAATTTTTGGTATCCACTATTCACATGAAAATCTAGAAAGCAATAATGACCTTTTTGAATGAATGTTAGAAAATATTATCCCTAGTATATGTACATTTTTGAAAATTTATCCGATTAGGGGTCCCATTTTGAGGGTGATGGGTCATTGAGCTAACTCCAAATGACAAAGTTAACGTTTTCTATAAAGCTGAGTTAACTCTGTTAGCCGTTGTATTGTGTTGCCCATTCTGAGATGTGTCGATGGAGGTACGGCGTTGAACGAAGAGATGTGCACATCTCGTGACCCTTAGGTGCCAAACTCACTAAGTGAATTATCGGTGGTCATTGCTCTTCAGTTTCGCCCGAGTTACCGGAAGTTACTCTCAGCGTTGTTCGCTACGTGTATACGGTCCACGACTTCATTGTGATAGTTCGAAGAGCGTGCAGCAGTGTCTCTTGCATAATCTATAGTCATGCTATTACTATTATACCGGTGGCCGTTGGAGTCACTACCGTCAAACGAGGATTGATCGGTACTGCGCCTCGATGCATACTGACGCTAGCAAAGTGCATAACCGGAAGTGGAGCTGATCGAAGTCTAACGCGTCAGGGTTCCTGTCGACTCGAAGATTAGTGGAGAACCTTGAAGAAGAACATCACACGCGATATCTCGTCAAAATTCCGTAATTTTTCATCACCCGGAAATTTCATGTCATACGAAAATTTTACTAATACAATAAACAAAAAAAAAATCAGAATTTCCATGAAATCCGACATTGACAAAACTTTACATATACAGAGTCACTGAATATTGCAATATTTTATTTTAACAAAAATTTCGAAACAATGCCACATGATCTCAAAATTCTTCTTTCTGGCGTAAAAATACAAATGAAGGAAATTCAATATTAGTGTTATTCAAACTCATTGGAGAACTGCGATTTCTCTCATGTAGGAACTAAGCGAATGCACCATGGGAATTAGTCAGTGGTCAAAGCGCGGTGTCATCGAGAGTACACGAGGGACAGCCGCAGGATATCTCTCCCTCTCGAGAAAGAGATAAATAGATAAAGACAGAGAGAGCGAGAGAGCGAGAGAGTGAGTGAAAGCTTTCGCACTCCAGGTACGAGCTTAGATTGGCTTTGCATAGTTTCGCGTGTCGCGCTGTACAAAGTTGAGTTATAATTACCTTAGCGCCTGTAACAGGAGCAGAGTATAGCTGAGTTGTCGGTGTTATATACCTGGAGTCCTACACGTCATAGGTGTGGAGGGAGAGGGGGTGGGAGTAGGTGGGCATAGGGATGCATAGCCATATGCATCCCCCAACCCCTTTTCATCCGTAACCACACGACGTCGTATAGCCAAGCGGTCGTACAACGGAGAAGCAACAGCGCTAGCGTCGCCGGCGGGATAATAAATTAATGCGGTACGTCGCGTAAATGTAATACGAGCCTAACTACCCACTCCGGCTAAGAGCGAGTGAGAATCCTCCCTTTATTGCCACCCCCTCTCCTCCCTCGCACTTCCCATCACGTCCCATTTCGTGCCGTCTCAGTGAACGATGATCCTACGGCGGAAGAAGGTGTAATCGTCTCGCGTGTCACGTTCACGCCACCCTAGAACCACCCATAAGGGATGCAAAAGCAAAGGCACAACCAGCCGCGAGCTTTAAACCTGAAGGCGAATGATGCTTATGTACATGGTCATCACCCGATGAAAAGTCTCGTCGCGAGGATGACGACCCCATGGACTCAGCAACCCCTCTTTCTTTTGTGGGTTAGGCTATTATTATTTATATAATTATTATGATTATAATAATTATTATTACTATGTACGTGCAGACTTGCCTACAGAGCCAAGAGCTTAGGTTGTTGCACTTCTCGTTACATTTTTTTACCTCATAACTGGCATTACGCTCTAATAACGTCCGCTCTGTTATTTTTACATCAAAGGGGGTGAGAGCCCGAGGGTTGAGAGACACAGAGCCGCGAAGGGGCGTTGAACGTCGTTGATCTGATTTTGTAGCAGCAACGGGGATTTTATCAGTGGTTTCTAAACGGCTAAGGGTGAGGGTTCTGGTATTTGTGGGTCTCTATTTATATGGGTTTCCATGGGACACCAGGTGAGGGATGGTCGGTGGGTTACAACGTAAGTCGTGCAGTCCACTGGTTTGGTTAACTGTGGGAAAAACATTATTAATCTTATACGAATAAAAAAAAAACAAAATCAGAAAATATACAGGTGCCAATTTTCCAAAAGCTCTATTTTCGGAGACTAACTTTCGACTCTCTTGTATAATGTGCATGCGCATATTACTCCGTTTGATTCGACGTACATTAGACCAAAGCGTTTTGTTTTCACCGACAAATCGTTACAATTCTTCTTGATTTTATTACCCTCCGGGCACTTGATTCAACCGGTTCACCGAACGCGGACTACGTGAACCGCGCGATTGCTAATTGGCGGCAATTAGTTGCGATCTCGAAATCTGGAGCTAGCGGTGCAAGTGGTGTGAATATCTATAGGGGGTCGTTGATAATCGATATTTTAACAAGGTCGAAAAAGCTCCGTTTACAATTTCCACCGGTTGAAAAATATCGCGATAAAAATATTTCTCATTGTCAGGCGAAAAATGGAAAATAAAATTTTCCAATAAAAATTCATATTTACATTTTTGGAAAATGAAGAGAAATTGGAAGAAAAAACAAATTTCATTGGATCTGTCAAGGCGAAAGTTATCACGCAACGCACCGAGTTAGTTTCTCGAGTCATCCCCCGATAAAAACAGGGTGAAACTTCCCTGCTGCGTGTATTGGTGTGTGCAAAAACACGTGAGGAGGTGAAAGCGATTGCGGGGGATGAGAAATGTCCAACGGGACGAATGGAAACGGAAGAAAAACAGAGAAGACGCCTGTCGTGGCGGTGACAGCGCGACGCTGATGGCAAAAGAGGGTAGGGGTTCGGAAAACGAAAGGTGAGGATGTCCGGGAGGGGTGGTTTCACTCTGAGAAGGTGGTCCCTTCGCTGGGGGGTGGTAGAACCCCGAGTAGACCGACATGTATTGATTACATCTTGGTAGATATGAAATTGAGCATTTCAGGTGATACTGTGATTTAAAAGTAGGAATAGAACACAATAATTAATAATTAATTAGTGTGGCTCGTAAAAAAAAAAATCTTGCGAAGACGTAATTTTCTCCATTTCCAAATAGTCCTTTTTCGCAAGAAAATAAAATGTATCTATTTATTTAAAATTCACCGTTTACAAAAAAAAATTAGCCCACTTGATACCGAATGTCTGATATATGATAATATTTATAAAATAATATTAAGTATTTGACAATGAGGGTTTGCGCTATAATCCAAGGAAATATAGCTATATATATTCAAAGCAACCGTGTTTGCTTCCCTCTTGTACGATATCTTGTTTATACCGGGTCGCAACAGGATCTTGTCTCCTGCACAGCCGAAGCTGAAGAGGCTAGTCGACTGTCGTCGTCGTCGTTGTCATCGCTGTAGTCGAGGTTCTTGACGGTGCGACGCTCTTGCCGTCGGTGCTCTCGTCCTGCTTTTATTACGTCAAAATTACCAATTTTGCAGGACCGCCTCTTCCGTCGGCAAATACCGCAAAGACTTACCGAGTGCCTCTTTATTCGTCTCCTCTTCTTTTGCGCACCCGTGTATACATAGAAATATATAAAACGCATTCTCTGTCAATTCAGCCACTTTTTTTTTCGCCATCTCAGATCAGCTCCATAATTGCTTATATTAAACAGCCACCAAAAAGTACTTCATGTAAATTTTTTCAGATTTTTTAAAACCATATTTGAAAACCACCGTTTTTTTTTAATTGACATATATTAGATAATTGAAGAATTACTAAAAAAATTAACTGAAAAATAGAGTACTTTTTTGGTGGTACTTCGATGACGAATTATGGGACAGATCTGTGATCCTTGAGAAAAAAGGGGCGAATTGACGGAGAATGCTTTGTATTTATATACTAGAGCACATAGATTGTATACAGTAGTACATATAGTCCTGGCATACCGTCGGGATTAACCCTAGTCCTGCTAACGACATGCGGCGCATCCTCTTCTCGAGCCACTGCCACCGACGTCAACGTTCTCCACCGTCGCAAAAGCTTATAACTACAAGGATAGTCTATTGCTCGGTTGGCGCTTCAGCCTTGTACTGTGCTACCCTGTGAGCGTCACGAAATTACGAAATTGTCTCACTGGGACTGTGTCGGCTATTCGCTCTAATTGTTGGGCTCCAGAATGTCTCCGGATAGTATATGAATATCCATACGCACACAGAGCCGGTTAAATATGCGCATACGTCGAGATATCAAATTCAAAGTTTGTTGAAAATATTAAATGCAACATGAATTTGTGCACTTTTAGGTTTTTCGTAATACGAATTCACTGCAAAATTCTAAAAGTCCAAAATTAATTCAATAATTATGACAATAGGATACTTTGTAAAATTTCATGCATTTTTTAATACTTTTGTTATTAAAAAGCATTTATCCGACAAATTTGTACTCCAATATTACAAAATATTTTTTACCGTAACACTTCCACAGGTTCATTTTTTTTTTTTTCATTCTCACGATACCGAGTATTTTTCCTTAGGAGAAAATTAACTTGGAAAGAAAAGCCAGAACATATCGAGAATAAAAGTAGCAGCCGCTGGCACTCCCATTGGTTTTCAGGAAGCATTGTACGTGAGGCAGTTACTGCCACGTGCGTCTTACTCGGTGTCCACTCTCGTCCCTTCTTCTCCTTCATCTTTATTCTTTCCACCCCGGAAAAATACTTTTCTGTACCGGGGTATGTGCGACATTATCGCAGCACTGGGTTACTTCGATGAAGCTGACAGGACAGCGAGAATATCTCCTGCGATTTCTGTAGTAAAAGCTGTATTAAATATGTCATCTTCACGCTGTGGACTCGCCCAGCAAATGATACCTTGTATACAGAGCCATTTTCGTATCAAGCGTACCATTTTTTTCACTGATTCTCTATATGAAGACATAATCCATTGTGTTATTATGGTCGCTCGGTACGAAACGCGAAATCGTAATGGAGGTCGAGTTTCTTAATTAAGGACACGTTGATCCTGAAAGCCATAAGCAATTTCCAGAAACGAGGAAAGCCTTTACCCCAAAAACAATATCGTGTATTCCTTGTACGTATTTTCCAATCGTCTAAAAATACTGTTCATAAAAATATTGTTCATGGATAACATAAATTTGAAAGCGGTCCCGAGTGAGAACAAAATTTCCCACGACTTTTTGCTCTCTTCCGACAAGGAAATTTCCTGTTCTGGATGCAACAAAATTTGCAAACGACGACACATCTCCTCTGTTTGTTGAGAATTTTCACAGGGATTTCTTCATTCCGGAGAAGCGGAAGAGAGAGTCTTACGAGGTTCGAAGGAGCGAGAAGTCCCGTGGAAAGCGAAGAGTGAAAAGAGAGCTGAGACACTTTCCACTTCCTCCTTGGCACACCACAAGCGTCGCAACCGGGTAGTTTGAGTTTCATTGAATTGCAAGCAGTCCGTAAATCGGCAGGATATATCTCGTCCCCGTGACCCCGTCCGCACACCGTACACCGTATAGCCACAGCCTCGTCTATTGCCCCTCCACCCATCGTATTTCAAATCCATTTTACCGATTTGACTTGCAAAAGCCGGATTACCGATCGTGGCAAGACGATGGTTTCTTGTCGACGTCGCCTTCCCCCGTACACAGGATAAGCCGGCTCGGCCCGGAGTCTTCAGTTTATTTAGAGGATGAACTTTCTACGTATCTGAGTGGCCCAGACGAATTGGCAGGGAAGCCCGGCTTCGAAATCTCAAATTCCAAACGGATCGAAATTTCGAGTGACAAGATTGCAATTTATCAGCGACTTGAGAAATGTCAAACGGAAAATTCGAAATTTGTGGAACAAGACAAATATAAATTTCGAGTGACAAGATTTCAATTTATCAGAGACTCGAAAAATGTGAAACAGGAAAGACGAAGCTTGTGGAACGAGAAAAATATTTTTCATTTTTATTCTGGACAAATTTCATTCACGAAAAAAGTTTTTTCTTTTTGAAAGAGAAAATGTACGTGGCTTACTCTTAAGTTTTGAGGAATATTTTTCATGGTGTTGTTGCTTTTTTTTTGCCGCTGTACATTGCAACGAATGTACACATTACACATCTTGTTTCTCGTTTTGGCCAATCCTTTCGTTCGCCAGCGAATAAAAGGCTGGCGACCGCAACCATCATCCCCCACGTTCCAACCTCAACCTCCGCAGCATGGACACGATGCAGCTGTCAGTTATTTGACTCCACTGGCCGGTCTGGCTGTCAGCTGTTAAACGCAATATACGCGCATCAGCTTATCAACTCTGTGGACTGTTTCACAATTATACGGGTTTTCCGTAAAATGCGTGCGGAAAGAAGTGAAATAAAATGTGATATTCAGCTGGACGTATTTCCGGGGAGAAAATTCGAGTGAAATGTATTACCGCGATAATTTGGGATAAAATTGTCAGGAGCGAAGGGTCAGAAGTTCACATCGTCCGCACTTGTTATTATTGTGTCAATAAAAACGTCACGCATTTGAACGAGAATTTCAATTATTTCGAATACGTTTTATCTCGTAGTCGAAACGAAAATGAATAATTCATCGTATAGAAAATTGTAAATTTATCTCGCTGTTTTCGCATGACGGAGTAATAAGCATACATGCGAAATTCCCATTTTCTCCGTACCGAGCGTTTTATATTTATCATATTATGCGTAGACCGAATCGGTATCGCGTTCTGCGCAAATTTGTGTGACGTTTTAAATGACAGCTTGATGAAATATGGGAATTTATATAATTATAAAAATAATTTGTTATTGATGACTGTTTGATGATTGTATTAAAATATTTTATTACGCGCCGGATAAGTAGAAAACAAAAGAAAATATATTACAGGCACAGTGAAATTCACTGTGCCTGTAATTCTGAGTTTCAAAGGGTTGCGACCTTCTTTTACTATTCGCGCCGATAGAATTTTGATAATCGATTACCAATTGATACCGAAAACAATCTACTGAATACATTATGGTTGTTACGTCTACTTAGGAAACCCTGCTAAAATCCAACAAGTCTCTAGATTCTATAGTGGCCATCCGAATAAATTACCGCGTGGTAACTATCGTATATACAATTCGTTGGTCCTGTACGATATAATTACGGGGCAGCTTATTGACATGGTTAATCGCTCTGCCCGTCGCTACCCTTTCACCATTCGAACTGCGCTTCAACCATTAATCGGAATTATTATCATCATCATTATTATTATTATTATTCCGTAATATTACACTCGTAATATCTCTACTATATGCGGCAAATAATTGCAGCGTGCGCCACGATGACAGAGGGACATGTAGAAGCGCTGTTGCTATCTGAAATTAACGCGATCGCCCGGGGAAGTTTCTCGATTGAAAATTTCATTATCTCTGGCGATTGTTCACATGATAGTAGCGATTCTCGAAAGCTCGTTGATATTTTCGATTACCCTGATGTTATTACCGCTTCAAATTGCTTAGACTACATTTTTGTAAGCCCCAAAAAAATGCAGAAATACATATCACAAAAAACAAATTTACGGTATATAAAAAGAAAAAGTTCAAAAAGAATTTACTTTTTTATTTTTTTTATTTTTTAAGTGAGAAAGGCTATATATTTCTCCCCCTCGCAAAATGAAATTTTTAACAGGAATTCTCAAAAGATTCTGCGGAAGCTTTTGTGCATCTTGGAGATGCAATTGCACCGCTGCAGTTGTCGAGATGAATATAATACGCATTTTAGGCGCCACCAGTCTCGTGTCGACTTGACAGTTGTTTTCTTCAGGAGCGTTGACATCCCCCAGTTGGCACAGACGGGAAATTGAATTTCTACCGCACGTCGGCTCGCCGACTCGCGGTCCTTCCACTGTCCCTCTCGTCCTTTCTTTTACCCGTAACCTCCGCGACTCATACCCTCGGGCACCATGTTGTTCCTGGTCTTTCACGGTCCGGCACTTTGGCACGCGAACTCTGTGCTCGCCGTACCGCGAACCCGTCAGTCCCAGAGTTTAACGGGAGTACGGAAAACCGAAGCGGAAGCGAAAATAAACATGCGAGAAAATGTAAGAAAGTTTGGCGGATAAACAAGCTCGTGAAACGAAACATAAACGTCATATCAATAATGAAAAAAAAAAAGAAAACATTATTGATTCGTATCTTGAAAAAATTAGAAAAAAAAATGTTATGCAGAAAGAAATTAATCTGTAAAATCTAAAAACAATTTTTTTTTTCAATGAATTTATTTATAACTCCAAGGGATTTTCGTCAGGATCTCAAAATCATCTGGAAAAATAAATCTAGACCAGGAATAAAGTTCGAAAAAACTGGAACTCAGGCAATCCGCTGTGCTATCATGGAATATCCAATAACTGGACGTCTGGAACTTATTAGCGAAAGATTATTACCGGATAGGATGGAAGAGTCTGCGGGAAAAAAGTAGCGAAGGGAAAAGAGGGAGAGAACGATAGCCGGAAGCGTGACGAGGCATAAGGGACAGGGGAGGAAATGATCCGCCAGCCTGAAGAAGACGAAGAAGAAGAAAAAGAAGGAGAGCCTGTCCAGAAAACTTTTGACCAGTCGCTCATTTCGCGTCCTTAGTACTAACCTCCTCACCACTAAAGAGAGAGTTTCCATCGGGACACCTGCTTTCCTTGCTAACGTCCTCTTCTTTGATACCCCCTGCTGCGACCATGGCGCCTCATAATGTCGTTGCCCCGGCTATAATAAAGAGCTAAGTTTTCCACCCACCCTCCCACCCTCGTAAACTTTCACGGTTTTTGTATCGCAGCTCCAGGTGAGTTTTGTGAGATGATCAAGTGGTCCCTTTTATTATGTGTTACTTACAAAATATACCCTCGTGATCCATTTTCATAAGAAAATGTGGGTCTCAAAATTAAAAAAAAAGCTTTGATAAAAAATAAACAGAGGCACACAAAATAAACCATAAAAAAGCTCTCGTTACATCTTACACAATTTTATAGGGTTGTAAAATGAGGGGAAAATTCAAACTAAGCTCAACTGATCTGGGTATCAAACGTCGACGCTTACCACTGCTCTTTTAACTTTCTTTATTTCTGGTGGAGCATTGTGGTGGTGCATTTCACCCCCCGAAACCCACAGCCCAACTTGGACCGTTTGCATCTCAAGTTTCACGAAGCAACTAGTAGTGCAGGCGGTGAATAGCCGGCGGGCCCGCTATAAAGGAGAAGGGGTGTCGCGGGTCGAACTCTCGAGGCTTTCTCCGTCGTGGGCTTCTGTGCTCTCACTGTTTACCCCTATAACGTGTACCACCCCCTCGCTCCCACCCTCCCGGAGCACTAGTGATGCATCAGCTTGCCACACAGTCTCGTCACTCGACTTGCACTCTCCGCGATGCTTAACCTGTTGACTGATGTACTTCGGAACGCATTATTACACAGTTCAATATCTCGTCATCGATTGTATATCGATATTTTCCAATAATTTGCATACACCATTCCTCAGGGTATACTTATACGTGACCAGTTGCAAGTCTAAGTAAGACTGTGAAATTATCGATACATTAAATATGTAAATCACCTTGTAATGCATCGGGATTTATCGATGCGTGAAATCACCATCTTACCTGGCGTAATTAGGTCAAACGTACAGGTCCACATGGTGCAATGTCCAGGAGATTGTGGCTTTTTTTTTCAAATCAATTTTAGTGTTTACAATAATCGATCACTCGGACTTATCACCGCATTGACTGCTGCAACGAGTAATCTATATCGGATTATTACCTGGCTACGCGATTTATAGATTTATGACATAATATGTCGAGATTGAATTTTATTTTGAAATACATATACGTGGCTTAGTTTTATCAATTAAAAATAAAATAAAATTGACGAAAGATATTTTGTTAAATTTTAGTTACGAATTGTGGATAATTTTTATTTTATTTTATAAAAGTGCCCAACATTAGATATATATTTCGTTTCGTAATGGGTACAATTATTGATCATAAACATTTTAATTCGGGATATTATTGTCCGAGGGCAAATTTATTTGTATCTCGTTTGGTTTTATGCCTAGGATGAATACCCGTAGTACACACATGAAATTTCTTGCCCGATGGCACTTTGCCTAGTCGATGCGGTGTCTGAGACTGCGAGTTTTCCGACGATCGTCTCGTGCATATAGTCGTCGTGGTCGTGGTTCTCGACGGGAGGAATGTACTCTCTACCGCGAAAGGCGGAAGAGCTTGCCCGAGGGCGGAAGTTACGTGGAACCAGCCAGACATCGGATGTCACTCGAGGCACTGCGCTACGATGCGCACCGAGAACCAGCCACTGCGGAACAGCGCCAGGCCCTTAGGAGTTCAAATTTCAAACCACGACGTCCTCCGCTTCGTTTCGTTACACCCAACTGCTGTACTCAACCCCTTCTATCATTCTGTCTTTCCCACCCCCGCCACTCTCCAGGAATCTCCTTTTCCCATTCCTGGCGGAGCCTTTGCAAACCATCCGCAACTCACTTCACCCAACAAGAACCCAACGGCACTTTCGTCGAGCGACGCAACCGGGTGCTCATCGATACGTCGAACCAAAAGGGACGACAGTGGACACAGCGTCGAGATGAGACGTCAGCCCAAGAGGATGTATATAAGGAAATGGGGCAAAGTGGGACAGCGGGGCGAAGTGGGACGCTGGGGCAAGTGGGACACTCCAAAATATTTTTTTCTGATTTTTCTCTGAGACCCTTTTTACATCGGTATCTTCTTTTTTTTTGTGACTTTTGATCGGGCATTTTTTTCCCCGTAAATTCGGTAATTCGATAATTTACCATGGGACACCGAAAAAGAGGAAGGGTCAGGCAGACCGGTGAGTTTTGAAGCAGTGACCCTTCCAAGGGGGTCAATCTAGTCGAGGAGATGTCCAGGCCACTTGAGACGGCCAAACGATCGACAACCCTTCCTGAAAGACCCTCGCATTCGTGTACACTTGTCGCACAATACCTACCATCTATAGCATATATATATATATATATCTATTTGCTATAGGGTTGTCCAAAAATTAAAATTTTCGCAAAGAATTAAATTATTGGTTACTCCCCATTAGAATTGGATTTTTCTATGATGATGAAACAATTCAATTGTAAGTCATGTGACCTTGGAGAAAGATAAGATACCATCAAATCGAATTGCAATCCCAAAATCAACGATACTACATCGAGATTATTATGATTACGTGTAATATTGCGATTACGCGATTAGGAACTTTTTGCTTTCACGATTTTAATTACTACCTATTTTTGTACGAATCTTCTTGCAATTTCTGCAACTTGAGCTTATCTGAATTAAGACCCCAAGTTAATTTGTAAATTCTTTAGATAAAAAATGACGTGTGATAAGAATAATTAAACACGACGATAATTGCATTGAGCATTTTTTTTTTTTTTCATCGCCCAAATAAGCGACAGACTGTCGAAGCCCATAAACTATTTTATAGTGTTCCCTTTTGAGACCCTTGAACTTGCTCGCATCACTTGTAGGGCCTGGGACATCTAAGTGGAAGAAAATTGACAGGAAGCGAGGCTGTCACATATCCCAGTGGTGGCAACATATCCGGAGAGGAGAACAATGTGACGAGAGGAGAACGACGTAGTTTTAATTGGTACAGAAGCGTTCAGTGTCTCAGATGTCCTCGAGGACGGTGACGATGATAAATTGCTTGCATGGGTCCTTCCCATTTCAGCTTTCATTCCTTCCTTCCTTCCAGATCGCTCGATAACACGCGCGTGCCATGGAATGCAAGCCATTCTCGTCTCCGCAACGGGACGAAAATTCTTCCTCTAACCCGGAAAACTTTTCTTGATGAGGAAAGAACGTTAATAGAAATTAAGAGACTTACCCCATAATTTCACTCCATAGAACTTTTGTAAAGTCCCGTTTTCGCTGTAATTAAAATTATTAACGCCCAACGCCGAATTTACCTTTGAATTAACCAAGAATACGAATTTGTTGAAGAAAATTCATTTTAACAATCGCGTGAATTAAACATTTTTATTTATTTTTTAACTGTCATATTAAAAATGATTATTTGATGTACCTTCGCTATATTTTTGTATCTCAATTTTTATCCATTCCCAAAAATGACGAAAATTATTATAAATCACTTGTCCTCGAATAAAATCACAGTAAAACTCAACAAACATTTCCAGATGAGCGAATGTGAAAGAAAATATCATTTTTCGCTGTACACGTGAGATGTTGATGCTTCTCTGTTAACAGATAACGATGTACTGTAGATTCCGACCTCGTGCATGCTTGGCAGACCCTAAATCATTTTTTTATGGAGGGGGAAATCAATTAAAGTCTACCAGCCGAGAGTAGAACGTGCGTGAAACAAGCGAATCGATCAAACTTACCCTGAAATTCCATACGAGAATTAAAAAAGAATAACCATTATTGGAAAAAAAAATCAATTTGACTCCAAATTGTGAAAAGTGGTTTTTCTAGCCTCGTTGCGATTCGTGCGATTGCGAAACGTCAACTTTTGGCCCCTGTTGCACAATGTACTTATTTCGTTCCACTTATTTCACCAAATTGTACTGTACAATATTACAACCCTTTTTCGTCATGTGTTACAATGTTGAGTACTTAGTTGCAACGGAGTATAATAATGTTCTCGTAGACCGAGGTAACCGCCCGAAGACAATGTATTTTCGTTGACGTTCAAGAAAATTGAATTAAGCCCCATGTGCTCCGGTGGAAAGAGAAAAAAGGGTGGGGGCGGGACGGGGGTGCAGGGTGAAAATAAGGAATGTGTAAGGGTACGCGTATACCTTGTGGAGTCTCTCTTCTAGTTTCAATTTGTCGCCGGATACGTTTCTCCGCTGGTACTCAGAATTACGACGACGACAACGCTGAAATTGAATAAACCGTGCACGACGATACAGAAAATGTTGGAAAATTCGTTAGGTATCTAGCTGGTGAACGAATAACCGAGAGCCGGCAATTCTTGGGAGTGTCTCTTGGCGAATAAATCGAATCATACGTTCGAGTCGTGGCCAACGTTTGGAATCTAAATAGAATTGGGATAATAAGCGCTGACAAATAAACACACTTATCTTCGAGCTCGAAGTTCTCGAAGATGGAGAGCTTTGATTTTCCGCCGTACTATCGATCGGTGATTCGACGTTATCGCTAATGAGACACAATGTTGTCGTTAAATTGTATACTCCACTTTTGCATTTGAATCTAAACGTCGACCATTTTTTATTGGGCACAAAATAAAAATCTTATCCTTTTTTCACTGGAAAATAGGGAGTTTAAATAGCAATAATTTTATTTTTTGTCAGCGATTATGAGTTTTACAATTTTTTTTTAAATTGCAACACTCGTAAAATTATCTCATACATAACGCAAAAATCGATATCGTATGATTTTTTGCCGATAGACACAAGACGATGATAGCGGTGAGAAAATATCGTTCAGATAGCAATGCCAAAGTAAAAATTGGGAAGAGAGAAAAAAAAACTTGGTTCGAGTGAAATGTGTGAGTGGCTATTGAGATCTTAATCGATTATATTGTGACAGACGACGAAGCCTCTCGCGTGATACCGAATTGATGGATTATCTATCAGAAAGGTTGCAGCTATGAGAGTGTAAATATAGTTGGTCTCAACATCGTGGCTGTGTGTGTCGATGCCGATACACGAAAATTTGATTAATCGTTATATCGCTCACTGAAAATATTGTTTTTCTGTTGTGCCAAAAATGTTATCTGACTCAATCGGTCGTACATAAAATTTCATTCGGTAGGAGCCTAAAAATAAATTTTTTTCGCGTACAATGATTTCAAAGGCCGATTGATCATGATTTCTTAACTCGTGTGAGTCACGTGATCGAACAACAACGGTAAATGAATCAACAAGAATTTTTTTACGATTTATTGTCCAATCGATTATTATTACAATATATAATATTAAAATATAGTAATTTTTTCTGTTTTTTTTTTTTTTTTTTTTTTTAGGAGTATGAAAAGTAAAATAAAATGCATGGGAGTGAAAAAAAATTTCCGTACAGTATTAATTCAATGAACGTCTGCCATGTCGACTACCAAGCTTTTCAGTCGGCTCGCTGCTTATTGCGAATTCTTCTGTGTCTCATTACGGCGACAAGATTTCCGCGTCAAGGGGCAACGCGCACAAAGTGCCAGCGCCGGTGTGGAGACGTTAAGCGTCTCTCTTTCCCTCTCGGGCTTTCATTCTTTCTTCTCGTCTGTCATAAACCGTATCGATCGAGCGTGGGCTCGAGACTGACTCTCCGGCGCGAATAACTCGCAAGTATCTCTTCCTCGCTCTCCTCGCTCTCCACCAGGACTCGGGAATTCTTTGGGCGTCACTGAGAAAGCCCACGACGTATTATAAAGTAGCGCCTGGAACGCCTGGAGACAGAGTAAACTGAGATTCTCGCTTCGTTAGGTCTATCAAGGGTGAATTTGGGGCAGCATTTTCATTTATTAATAAAAAAATATCTATCATATTTATAGTAGTAAAATAATTTTTTTTCTGCTTTTCAATTGCTCGAGAATAATTATTTATTCAACTGAAAACTTGGAGCAGCATCTTCATATATGAATTTCATTTGAATTCCTCATTTTCATATTATTGAAAAAAATGTTCCGGACTATTTTTAGAACAATGTCTTCAATTTTGATGGCAATACTTTTCCTTCGATGTAAGTTGAAAAGTCGTGTATTTTTTATTGCAATCATTTACATTTCAGTTGGAAAAGTACCTGGACTCCGTCTAAGAAAAATATCTGCTCTGGATTCCCGACAGACCTGATTTGGCGTCATTTCGTTTTCGTTTTCGTTTTTTTTTTCGTCCAGTGTCCTCGCGTTCCTCGATCGAATAAAAAGTTTGCGTCCCTCCAGAACTCGAGTCGAAAAAAAAGCTTCGAAGTTCTTCGGGGCTGAAGGTATTTTTTTTACACCATGTCGATGGTGCTCTTGTAGCGGAAAGCTCGTCGTCCGTTGGGAGGAAAAGAAGTCGAAGTGCGGGAGGAAAAAAAAGGAAGAGGACATGAGGCGAAATAAAGTGAAGAATAAGAAGAGAAGAGGGCAAATCGAGAGACGCGGAAACGAAAGGCTCCCACCGAAACCCGCAGATCTATCTCTCGAGACTTTGCATTCTAATCGGATTTCGAGTTATGTCAAACTTTTTCACTTCTCCTTTTTTTCTTCGTGAAATATTGGTGACGTAAGAAATGATGATATTGTTACGTTCTGTGACTAACAAGTAGGTACATTTTTGTCATGGTCAAATAAAAAAATTCAACAAAATTACAGATTAAAAAATTTAATAGCGAGCAAAAAAATCATCAATACCCATTTTTTATTCTATACTTTTAATGTAATTAAAATAAAATGTTACTCGCATTGGTCACGAAAGGTTTTATCGCACTAGCGTCGTAATATACTGTTATTTGATTTAATTCAATTTATTTAATTCCAATTCCATCAAGCCAATATTGCAAAATTGAATTTTAATATAAGCAAATAATTGAATTCCCATCGAATATTCGTCTCTATAATTCAATTCTTCATTGAACGTGGGATTTGTTGAGCGAGGGGGCCGGAAACACTACACGAAGCACTGCCGCTAAATTATTTCCCGTAAATAATTTATGTCCCATGCCGCTGTGCTCTATTATTTATTCAATCAAAAATTCTCGAGGAAAAGCGTGCGGGGCATAAATAAGGGTTGCATAGCTCGGATGCAACGAGTCTGGTGTACTCCTGGAGCACCGCCATAACAACCGAGGGAGGGGAGAGTCTCTCCGGTGAATATAGGAAAGTAAATAGGCGCGGGGGTTGGGAGGGTTGAATTAAAATCTTATTCCCTCGTTTCGCTCCTCATTCTCCGCCGAACATCCCCCATTCATTCCTGTATCTGCTCGAAGGGGGCCGACCGAGCCAACCGAACGAAATCGGTATGCATTGCGCCGTATTTTTCCAGGTTAGGAATTATTCCCGGTACGTACGTATCGTCAAGTACGTTGGAACGAAGTTCCGGCGAAAGGGGGATGGATAAAGGAAAAGAAGACGTGGCCGGGTCTTCTTCTGGGCTCTAAAGGGAATGACATTTTTCTGGTCGCGTTTCTGTCGTCTCTCTGCTACAGAACTAAGGGAATGAGCCACGAGCTCCGGTAAATCTATCGGGGCTCGTAAATTCGCGCCCATCGTCTTCACTATTCCCATCTCCTCTTTTTTTTTCATTTTTTTTTTTGCTTTCTATCCACCCTCTCACCTTGTTCACCATCTTGTCTCTTCGCTTGCTTTGGAAGATAAAAAAAGCAACGTTAATATAAAATCGGGCAGGATGACCCGAGGAGAAAGAGAGCGAAGAAAGTGGAAAGACTCTGCGAGAAGTAACGCATATTAATTTTCTTCTCAACGCGCAAAAGTGACATTAAATTTTGAATTGCTGTCGGATTCTGTTGGAGACAAAATTAACCCTTTCCCGAAACCCTTCACCGAGAGGTAAATATTCCGTCTGTTCCGAAATTTTCCATCCTATTCACCCGATGAAGAAATTCACCCCTTTTCGTTGTATAATAAAAAATAAGAATAAAAATATAATAAATAAATAAAAATAAAAAAAAGGAATCTCTCGTAAATAGTGAATGTTGAGTGCAAAGGCGAAAAAGTGAGAATTCCGAAGTGATAGTTTGTGTGGATGAAGAGAGTGCGCGCTTCGGTTTGCCATTGGCTCGGCGACAGTGGCTTTGGTGAATCGAAAAAAAAAAAAAAAGGAAAATACGGAGCGATAGTCTCCGGCGAAAGAATGTCGTAAAAGTTGGCCGAGATTGAGAGAAGAAGCACTGGAACACAACCGTGGCCCAGAGTTATATAAACGGTACCTAAAGCCAAAGCTGTAGAGCTTTCTTTACTCCGGTGTTCGTTTCCGGATGGACGAGAGCACACACCAATTCCGGTCACACAATTCGTGTTCAGTTTCGTGGATCTATGAGCCACTGGAACGCAGCGATGTTCCAGTCTCGAAGTAACGAAACCAAGCTCGCCAAAAAATCGACGGACGAAAGAAACAATAATGAAAATCCACTGCGAGGATAAGAAATAAATGGAAAGTTTCATACGCTTCGGACGGACCGTATAAAGTGGAGTAAACCCGCTATTGTTCTTCGCTCAGTCTTTCATTGGGATTATAACGAAGCACACGGAGGCGGGAGAAAACGAGCAAGCTGGAAAGAAGACATGTGGAGGCTTTTTCCTCCGGACGTATAGATCCCTTAATCGCATCATTCTTGAGGCTCAGGTCTAACTGACAGCTATAATACTTTGATATACCGCTGCGAGCGTGACTCCGGTTTTCCCAAGCTGGCCCGTGATGAGGGTGAACGTAATGCGAGGATGTTGACGACGGGAATTATTATGAAATACCCGGAATAATGTTTGATTGCGCGTGTACAATTTTACTGAAAGCCTAAGTCGAGCTTTACGTACTCAAATTGTGACCTCGGAGCAATTAAAATTATAAGTATTGATTGTCGAAATTTTTTTTTGACAAAATTTACCACTGATTTAATCGCAACACGTGACTTTTTCATCCCATTTGTTGCTCCACTTAGAATTTTATATTAATTTCTACATTATTCATTAAAAATTGTGATAAAACTGTGACCTCGGCGCAGTTAAAATGATAATTATTGATTGTCGGAATTTTTTGACAAACTTTACCGCTGATTTATTTGCAATACGTGACTTTTTCATCACATTTTTCCTCCAGCTATAATTTCGTATTCATTTCTGTATTATTCATAAAAATATTGTGGGTTAAAATTATTGTCACCCTGTAAATTATGCTTGGGTGAAAGTTATCGGATACAACGAGGCATTATTAATATAAAATAAAGAGGAAAGCGTAGCGGGCAGGAGAAAAATAAAAGGCACGACTATGAAGAATGGAGAGAGCCGTTGATCCAGTGGGAATGTGGAGGATGATAGGGAACTCGAGAAAGAGGAAAACAGCGAAAGGGATGAATGATGGCGGAGAAGGGTCGCGTTGAGGATCGCGACCTAATCAGCTTATTTCCGGAGCTCACGCCTTTTGTACCTCGTGGACCCCGGATTAAGGCATCGTCCCGTTGCCGCGCTCATATTATTATATCGCTGAGTGGAGAAAGGCGAAGAGATGCTGGGGAAAAGCTGTGAGGATGCAAGTGGCCTTCGCGCCGATGCTAAATATGAAACAATAATGTACTGAGATATTGTAATATACAAACGCAAGGGGTCTGGCCATTGCAGAGCTGAAGAATAACAGGAGAGAAAGAGCTTCATCCTCCGGGAAGAAGATAAATTGTTCGGGAATGACGGCACAATGAATTCAACGTTATATCTGTAAAAACATGTGCATTATTTAATACAAGAAAAACAAAAAGTGGAAATTTATTTGATCCTGATATCAATCTCTGATCTGGGCTGCAATTAATTCGAAATTTAACGAGATTCAGAAATTTGTTTTATTAATTAGTCACATTATTATTATTAGGAAAATAATTATGAATTAATTAATAACGAAGACGTAAATAATTATAATAAATTGCACGAGACAGATTTTGTTTTGTTCTACAAAATACATTTTCAAATGAAAAAATATGGAGTATAAATTGATAAGTGTAAAAATTTGAAAAAGGGCGAATTTTGTTTGTCTATAATTTTTTTTTACCCTCGTTTAAAGAGGTTGGCGTTATGGGAGACCCTTGAAATTGCTTTGTCAGAATCGACGAGCCAAGTTGCACTGTATTATGTATACTGTGTACTCTTACTGCTATTCGCAGTTGATGCACGTTTGGGTATCGCTGATCGAGGCACATAGTTACGAGCTACGAGCCGTCAAAGTTTAATGAATGCGAGCCGGAAGCTCGACTCGTTTGCTCCCGAGGAAATTGCCGGACCGACTCGCCTCTATCGTATATACAGTGAAAAGCGCCGAGGGTGGGAGCAACTAGGTTGTTAGAGGAGCAGCAACAGCGACACAGCCGAGGCAACGAGTTCGACAAGAGGGACCGAAGGGTATCGAGGTAAAATGTGATTTCCGTCGTGGTCACGAGGGGATTCGCGGACTGTGCCTCGATTTTGTGTGTTCTGACCGATCCTATACGTAATTCTGGCTTACCTATAGTGTGACCCGTGGTAGTCACGCTGAACTGGTCAAGAGTTCACCAAAACTTGACCTGGCGGCTAATTCGTAATTTGTTATGAACATAAAACTCACTTAAACATATATACACATTTTAAATTATTATTGTTATTTTTTTTATTCGCAGGTCGGGCTTAAATTACGACCAAAACGTGTGATTTTTTTTCGCAATTAACATAAAACCATCCCTTAAACACAAATTTTTAAAAGTGTAAGAAAAAAAATTGCTTAACATGCGAATTCTTTCCGAAGACAAAAAAAAAGAAAAAAAATCTTGTAGCTTTTTCATTAACAAGGCTATAATTTGATTAATATAGGGGATGTGAAACAGGGGATGATAGAAAAGGTGGCAAATATCCGGTGTCAGGAGATTCTCGTGTTCCCGATTTCAGAAATCCCTTTTCTGTCCGTTTCCCATAACATCCTTGCTCCCCCTGTACAGTACCCCCCCCCCAACCCCCTCTCACCCCCGATTCACCCCCTTCTGCCGTTTCTCACCGCCTGCCAACATTAATTAATGTAACTCGACGAGTAATACGAGGATAATTACTTTGCTCGAGTGGCCAGGGATGGTCCGAAAGTTTGCTCGTTATCGAAAGCTTCACCGTGTTACGAGTGGTTACATGTAACCGACGTACGTGCGTGTACGCAAGTGTCTCTTTTGAAGCAACAACGTGTACGTACGATATTTGAACTACACAGATGCATGACTGTAATGGCCTGTCTACCATAAACGGAGGGAACAAACGAGCGTACAGTGCATACACGCTAAGGCAGAGGGCGCGACAGATTGATTGAGTAGGGATACACCGTCTGACTTTTGAACCTCGCTTTTGCTCGAACTAAAGCTTGAGCTATTCCCCAGCCCTTCAATGGCAAAGCCCTTTTCCCATTTGAAAATATAATTTTTCCTTAAAAGCTCACCCTTGTTCTAAATAAGATAAATGTAAAAAAAGCACTTTTCAAAAAAGCATTAAATTTCTTTTTTTTTTTTTTCAGGCGAATGTGCAATTTAAACCAATGTGCATAATTATGCTAGTATCGATAGAATATTTGTTAACCCGAGTTCAGTGTTGACAATGATTCAGTATTTATTCAATTAGTGTCGAAACCAGAAATTTTTTAAATTGCGCACAAGAAGTTACATATCTTGTCATGAAAGTTAGAAACTGCATAATTTAATGGCTGATGTGGTAGGAGAGCGATAAAGAAATAAGAAGAAAAAAAACGAGAGAGAAACAAGCAAGCGAAACCGAGACATTGAGGCAGACTTCAACCAGATACTCATAGACCGTGACGGCCGTGGCCGCACCTCTCAGTAGTTGCGGCAGTAGTGAGCAGACTGGCAATGACTCTGTGTTTAATCGGTGAGGGGTAAACGCACGCCGAGGCCTTTGCACCCTGTGTGAATATATATATATATATATATATATATATAGACACACTATGCACATATCAGGCATTCCGTATCAGTTCAAAGACTAAAAAAAAATTTATCTCAAATCCCATAAAGTAAAATAAAAATCTACCTAAATTCATTGTATGTTACTTCTAAAAAATGTTAAAAAAATAAAAAACCTCTAACCAAGAGCCTTGAAACATTGCTTTCTTATTATTTTCCATTTTTTACGAAGCCACCCTTATAAATAGATATCTTCATCAATTTTTTATTATTTTCAAAGACAAATTGGTAAAATGGTAAAAATAATACCTTTAGAAAATTTTCAATAAATATGTTATTCGCTGTATTTCTTGCTTTTTACATTTATATTTTTATATATTACTGCATAATTTAATTTGAGAATCGACATTTTTTTAGTGGCTGGCCTGATATAGAATGCCTCGTATATCGTTACGGTATCTGTACATTATATTATGGATAGTACATAGATACGCATCCACTATATATACTATATATATATATATTATAATAATAATAGTATGTATTCTAGCGAGGTGTGTTTGGCGAGCGATGTTCTCCGGATTCGCGAGGGTCGAGCGACCACATCACTCGTCAGCCGACCGGATAAACCGACGTTGAAATATAAGCGCCAACACACGCGGGGTTAGCAGACTGGACCATCCTCGCGTGTCCTCGCCAGGAACAGACGCAACCCTGCAACGCTGCATGGCCGACGGGTTTAAGCCCCTTTGGGACTTCTATCGCTCGTGCATGTCCTCATCCTGGTTTATCTATATATATCCACAGTATCCATTTCTCTCAACAGCGAAGTGGACAATTGGAAACGTGGAGGCTATAAAATACTATTAATCACATAAACTGACATGTTAAAAATTTTTTTTTTTTAATTATGAAGGTAACTGGGTGATTTCAATTCTGATAATAATTTCATATAAAAATCCTATATAAATTTATAATTTTTTTTTCTTCATTATAAATTCACGTTGAAGAGTGAGAAAATAAAGCAATTGGACGAGAGAAGAAAAGTTAAGGTAATAATTTGTGATGTACAAAATTCATACAGTAATTTTATTTATTTTTTCCTCATTACAAATTCACCCTGAAGAGTGAGAAAGTAGACTAGAGCTAATATGAAGCAAGTGGGTGAGACAAGGAAGGTCCAACATTATGGTAAAAGCGTTAGGTCGAGAACGAGCGAGCGCAGAGAATCCAATCGCAATAGAGTATAAGTGCTAGGGTGTAAAACCTTGCGGAGGCGCGACCTCGATTACTCGAGCTGGATTTGTCACAGCCTCGAGCCATTCCCATCGCGCTATCGACACGACGACGAGTCGTCGAAGCACTGCACACCACCGCACGATGAACGCCACCCCCATCTGCCCGGCAAACTACCTTTACCACTGCAGCGAAGAAAAAAAAAAAACGTTATAGTCGGTCTTTTTAACACCATAGACACGAGTGGGTTTCGATTGACCACAGCACGTTTCTTTGCTTTGCTTCACCCGACGTTTTTCTCCTTTCTACCTTTTTATTTCCTGTTTCGGTCAATCTTCTCCTCGTTCATATTTAATAAGACGCTGTAACCTTTTAATTATTCTAAAGGATCAATCGATCGTATTTGCTTTTATTTCGTGGAATAAAAATTAAGGGAACTTGTCAATATGAATTTTCACCATTTGGCAAATTTTGCAAGAATATCTGGATTAAAATGCTCGCGAATTTATATTATCGATAATTTAATTCATTAGCTAATCAATTGAGTTAACTTTATTAAAATTGTTACTCAGGTGTAAGTGAATTATGAATATTTATATTAAATAATTTGTCGACTTCGCTTAATATTAAAATAAAAAAATTAATAAATCCATCTTCAGGAATAAATGAAAATTATGAACGATGTATCAAGTTGAACCTGTTCGATAGGATAACAGGTCGAGAAACTAACACGATTTTTGCGTTGCGCATGGGGTGCAGTCATATTTTTATTTTTTTATTATTATCATTTTTTTTTCGGTCGAAAGTCTCGGAAAAGCTGTTACCGAACACTAACGATGCGAGCAACACCGTACCCAGTGCAGTTACTGCCACGTGCTGCTATAATATCTCGATGCTCTGAAAAGCTCGCTCGTTCACTGTGGCGAAAGTTTGCCGAACGGTAGAAAATAATTCGATACGATTGGACGCGGGATCCGAAGGCCCCGCTGTGTGGGTTCTGCCGCAATGTTGGAGAGGAAAACTGCAAAGAGCAATATCCTGTCGGAAGATAATTGCCGGCAGATAGTACCTAGCAGCGTGCGACACACCGTTATGCCCGTAGGACATAAACTTTACGATCGTTATTTTGTACCACACTGTATTTCTAATTCACTGTTATCTGGCATATTTTCAATGGCTCGGTCGTACGATGATGTGCTAAAAAATCGACACGATCGTAATTCACAGGCTTTTAATATTGCCAATGAAAAGCTTACCCGCAATTTTTCATCAAACTTAGCATTATGTCGATTTTTTTTTTTTTTTGGTAAATTTTATAGCAATTATCGGTTCGCGATGTCAAGAAATTTTATTTAGGGCTCGATATTTGCCAGCATTGAAACTTTAATAAAGAATAAAATAATATTGATGATATCCTACAAATTTGGCTATTATAATATTTAAAAAAAAATCTCAAAAACTATAAGATTAGCGAGTCATGGGACTTTCCACGATACCTGATAAAAACTAGTGCTATAAAACATGTTTTTTTTTTTTTTAATACGAGAAACAAAATCAAGTTCTAGAATTGAAGACATTCTGTATGTTGATTATTGAACTCACGTTAGAGTTACTAAAAATTCGGTTACGTAATCACAACGTGATAGATAAAACGGGTGTGAAGTCACGAAAACGTGCCGATGCATCAGATGCACCTGTCACATAAATTTTCACTTCCGCAATTTTATTTCTGCGCAATTTGTCATGATTTCTGTTGCAGTATATATGCTGCAGACGGGTGAAATTTTGATATCATTCAGTCGTGAGGAATGCATGCCCAAAGTTCAGTGAGATTTCCTTTTATCGGAACTAATCACGACGAGAGATATCCGACTTGGTAGACTTCAGACTGTCTTTCGAATGGCAGCTGACGAAAAGTGGTCCTCGATCTCAACCATCTCCGGGAATAATAAGATTATTTTTTTTTTTTCGATAATCCGTCTGGTCGAAAGATACATTTCACTTTTGGGTGTTATTTACGATCGGGGATCGGAGACAAACACCTGGCAATATTATTTATAGATTATTGGATGTCATGGAGTATGGAAACTTTTTCTTCAATATTATTTTTTATTTTCGTGGACGATGAGCGATCTTCGCTCGACGTTACGATACTTAACTACCGATTAGGGTCATGATAACGTTGTTTCGAGTCGCTAAATATGTCAATCATCATGATCAACCGGCACGATAACGATTACCGCAGAACCGACGATTCACTGAATTTTTATAAATGTCATTTGACAACCAAATTTTCATCTAACGCTAATCGCGGTCGCCGATGGCCAACGAATTTTGTGTATTTAATTTTTTATTTTTGAGTACCAAGCCCGTTATCAAGTTTGCGAAAATCTTTTCATAAGATGTGTATCTAAATTCTATCTGGAGCGTGCAATTTCGTTTAGAATTCTTATTACACAAAATAGCCCGTATCTTCCACTTTCTTCTTGAAGCGGGCGTCAGCTATAGTGATAGCGGTATCAGCTTTCGCTGAGGCAAAGGTGAACGAAGTAAGGTAGACAGAGTCGAGGTTGGGCAGAGTGGATGGGTGAAATTGCGTTAAACCTTTAGCGAGGAACCCTGCGAGCCAAGGGTGTCTTCCATATTGAGTGGAAAAGTTAAAAGAGAGAAGAAGCGCGGAGGAGAAGTTAAAGAGGTAGCTGAAGAAAATGCGGGACAGAGTGCAAGCAGCACTGCAGTATCAAAGTCGATTGCTCATAGTTGTTCATTGCTCGACTCCCAAACCCCCCCGACCCTCACTTTAGGCACTAAAAGTGATAAAATTGCTTCCAAGACTTTCCCATTAGGCGAGGGTGCACTTTGGATTGCGAGGCTTATTAAATTGTAACAATTTTAATTACAATCTTTTACGTCCTTCGCTTTACAGCCTCATTTGCATCGCGACCTTTGTTCCACGCTGTTTGAATCCCCAGCGTCGTCAGGTTGTGGATGGTATTACGTTTTCTTTGACCATTTTCAAATCGCTAAAGGTAAATGAAGCAGGGCGAGAAATGCAAAAAGCAACAGAAGCTGAAGAGGAATGGAGTGACATGGACATGGTCATTGGGCAACCAAAATGGAAGAAATAAAGAAAGTCTCCTTTGGTTCCTTTTTACTTGGCTGCTGTCAAGAAACCTATAATTCAAAATGATCTCTTCATCTTCACTCGCGAACATGATGTGATTACTGCGCGTCTCTTTGGTAATTCGAAGCACTTAAATTTTTCTTTTCTCTCTGATTCGTAATACCGAGATTGCAACATATGAATAGAATATACTCCTGTTTTTTAACCGTTCGAGTGTGCAGTAATCGCGGCACCTGTAAATAGCCGATAAGAATCCAGTTTCATAATTGATAACAAGAAAGTAAAATTTGTTGGGAAGAGAGAAAAAAAAATTGAGATAGTTAAGTCAGTGGTAATCAGTGAAGGGCTTGGTAACTTTGTATTTATGCAATAATGTGCATCATTCATTATGCCACTTTTCCATTGTATCGAAGGATTATGAAGGATGCAGATTTTTTAATTTTTGTACTAGATACAATGCAAATTAAACTGTCTTGATTACATGAAATCTTCGTTAGAAGAAAGCGATGCAAGTATTTGTAGGTGTGATGTCACCAGCTTTTCTTATCGTCGATTATGTGAAGTGTCAGCACATCTTCACAATCGTAACACAAACGCACCTTCATCTCACTACTTCTGTCCCATAATCTTATCGTCTGGCCAACATATCGCCAATCTTTACAATCAAACTTCACCATCTGGTGGCTATGCTGATTCGGGGAATACTTCGTATATAAAGCTCGGAAGCAGAGCCGAGTATCCATCAGCCACAGCTAATCGTTACGACGGTAAGTAACACACGCTACGAACGTCGGATAAAAAATAACAGAATTGTAAGCGTGAAAATAAGAATTGTGGTATTAATGAAATCTGTTTTATTTTGTGACAGATGAAGTTTTCCTTGGCGTTCCTGGTAGCCCTTGCCCTGTCGGGGGCTTTAAACGTCCACGCAACCCCCCTCAGACATTCGAATGAGCTTCACGAAGTATTTGAAGAATTCCTAGCCCTCGTGCCTCAAGAGAAGGTCGTTGAAATATTCCTGGAGTATCTGGAGAACGATGCCGAAGTTCAGGCCGTCGTTGAATATGTTCAGTCCGATTCATTCAAGGAGCTCGTCAAGAAGGTCGAGAGCATCGAAGATGTTATAAACTTCTACGAGTACTTGCAACATTCGGGTCTGGATATCTACGGGCTAGTGAACAAGATACACGAAGTGATTGGTCTTCCGCCACTTGTGCCTGGAGGATTAGCCAGGCAGGCCAGAATAACCGGTGGAGTAGCTGGTCTCATCGCCGACGTCAAGGCTGTCCTTCCAATTGACAAAATCAAGGCTTTGTACGAAGAAAAATTGAAGACCTCGCCCGCCTTTGCTAACTTGATCAGGCGACTTCGTTCACCACGTTTCCAGCAACTCATCAACGCTCTTCGCGCCAATGAGGAGTTCAAAAAGATCGTTGAATTCGCTAAAAAAGCTGGTATCGATATCGATCACATCAAGGATCTCTTGTCCAGCTTGCTTGGTCTCGAATTCCCTAGCAGACACGCTCGTGCGACCCAGGATCTTAATGATGATCTCCAAGATTTCCTTAATCTTCTGCCGATGGATCAAATCACCACGATAGCTTTGGACTATCTGGAACACGACCCTGAAGTTGCCGAGGCCATTGAATATCTCGAGTCTGATGAATTTCGAAAAATTGTCCAGGAGGTCGAGGACATGAATGAAGCTAGGGACGTTCTGGCTTTCCTTGAAGAGTCTGGATTGAATGCTTATGATTTCTTGAACAAAATCCACAATCTTTTGGGAATACCCCCGTTCAAACCATCTTACCTCGTCGAGAAAAGCCTGACCAAGGCGACCGGTGGAATTGCTGGTCTTATTGCTGACATCAAGGCTATCCTTCCGATTGATGACATCAAGGCCCTATACATCTACAAACTTGAGAACTCACTGGCTTTCTCTAATCTAATCAAACGCTTAAGCTCTCCAGAATTCCAAGGCTTCGTCGACGCTGTTTTGGCTAAGCATGAAGCTCGTGTGATCATCCACAAGCTCAAGGCTCATGGAGTCGATGTTCAAGCCATCGCTGATCTCTTGCATACGATTCTTGGTCTTCACTTCCCAAAACCTGCACTTTTCGCAGCTCGCAATGATCTTCACGATGATCTTGATGACTTTCTCGCACTCCTGCCTGTTGACGAAATCACTAAAGTTGCCATGGAATATTTGGAAAACGATCCTCAAGTTCAGGAAGCAATCGAATACATGGAGAGCGAAGCTTTCCACAAAATCGTCCAAGATGTCGAGGCAATGCAAGAAGCTAGGGACGTTCTAGCATTCCTTCAAGAATCCGGACTGAACGCATATGGGTTTTTGAACAAGATACACGAAATTTTGGGAATCCCGGAATTCAAGCCATCTTACCTTACCAAAAGGAGCTTAGCCAAGATTTCCGGTGGAATCAACGGTCTCATTGCTGACATTAAGGCTCTGCTTCCTCTTCACGACATCGAAGCTCTTTACTACCACAAACTTGAGAATTCGCCGGCTTTTGCTAAGCTCATCAGGCGTTTGAGCTCTCAGGAATTCCAGGATTTCGTTGATGCCGTTTTGGCTAAGGATGAAGCTCGTGTGATCATCAACAAGCTCAAGGCTCATGGAGTTGATCTTCAAGCCATCGCTGATCTTCTGACTCAAATTCTCGGCCTTCACTTCCCAAAACCAGCATTTTTCTCAGCTCGCAATGATCTTCACGATGATCTTGATGACTTCCTCGCATTGCTGCCTGTTGACAAAATCACTAAAGTTGCCATGGAATATTTGGAAAACGATCCTCAAGTTCAGGAAGCAATCGAATACATGGAGAGTGAAGCTTTCCACAAAATCGTCCAAGATGTCGAGGCAATGCAAGAAGCTAGGGACATTCTAGCATTCCTTCAAGAATCCGGACTGAACGCATATGGGTTTTTGAACAAGATACACGAAATTTTGGGAATCCCGGAATTCAAGCCATCTTACCTTGCCAAAAGGAGCTTAGCCAAGATTTCCGGTGGAATCAACGGTCTCATTGCTGACATTAAGGCTCTGCTTCCTCTTCACGACATCGAAGCTCTTTACTACCATAAACTTGAGAATTCGCCGGCTTTTGCTAAGCTCATCAAGCGTTTGAGCTCTCAGGAATTCCAGGATTTCGTTGATGCCGTTTTGGCTAAGGATGAAGCTCGTGTGATCATCAACAAGCTCAAGGCTCATGGAGTTGATCTTCAAGCCATCGCTGATCTTTTGACTCAAATTCTCGGCCTTCACTTCCCAAAACCAGCATTTTTCTCAGCTCGCAATGATCTTCACGATGATCTTGATGACTTCCTCGCACTGCTGCCTGTTGACAAAATCACTAAAGTTGCCATGGAATATTTGGAAAACGATCCTCAAGTTCAGGAAGCAATCGAATACATGGAGAGTGAAGCTTTCCACAAAATCGTCCAAGATGTCGAGGCAATGCAAGAAGCTAGGGACGTTCTAGCATTCCTTCAAGAATCCGGACTGAACGCATATGGGTTTTTGAACAAGATACACGAAATTTTGGGAATCCCGGAATTCAAGCCATCTTACCTTGCCAAAAGGAGCTTAGCCAAGATTTCCGGTGGAATCAACGGTCTCATTGCTGACATTAAGGCTCTGCTTCCTCTTCACGACATCGAAGCTCTTTACTACCATAAACTTGAGAATTCGCCGGCTTTTGCTAAGCTCATCAAGCGTTTGAGCTCTCAGGAATTCCAGGATTTCGTTGATGCCGTTTTGGCTAAGGATGAAGCTCGTGTGATCATCCACAAGCTCAAGGCTCGTGGAGTTGATCTTCAAGCCATCGCTGATCTTTTGACTCAAATTCTCGGTCTTCACTTCCCAAAACCAGCATTTTTCTCAGCTCGCAATGATCTTCACGATGATCTTGATGACTTCCTCGCACTGCTGCCTGTTGACAAAATCACTAAAGTTGCCATGGAATATTTGGAAAACGATCCTCAAGTTCAGGAAGCAATCGAATACATGGAGAGTGAAGCTTTCCACAAAATCGTCCAAGATGTCGAGGCAATGCAAGAAGCTAGGGACGTTCTAGCATTCCTTCAAGAATCCGGACTGAACGCATATGGGTTTTTGAACAAGATACACGAAATTTTGGGAATCCCGGAATTCAAGCCATCTTACCTTGCCAAAAGGAGCTTAGCCAAGATTTCCGGTGGAATCAACGGTCTCATTGCTGACATTAAGGCTCTGCTTCCTCTTCACGACATCGAAGCTCTTTACTACCACAAACTTGAGAATTCGCCGGCTTTTGCTAAGCTCATCAGGCGTTTGAGCTCTCAGGAATTCCAGGATTTCGTTGATGCCGTTTTGGCTAAGGATGAAGCTCGTGTGATCATCAACAAGCTCAAGGCTCGTGGAGTTGATCTTCAAGCCATCGCTGATCTTTTGACTCAAATTCTCGGCCTTCACTTCCCAAAACCAGCATTTTTCTCAGCTCGCAATGATCTTCACGATGATCTTGATGACTTCCTCGCACTGCTGCCTGTTGACAAAATCACTAAAGTTGCCATGGAATATTTGGAAAACGATCCTCAAGTTCAGGAAGCAATCGAATACATGGAGAGTGAAGCTTTCCACAAAATCGTCCAAGATGTCGAGGCAATGCAAGAAGCTAGGAACGTTCTAGCATTCCTTCAAGAATCCGGACTGAACGCATATGGGTTTTTGAACAAGATACACGAAATTTTGGGAATCCCGGAATTCAAGCCATCTTACCTTGCCAAAAGGAGCTTAGCCAAGATTTCCGGTGGAATCAACGGTCTCATTGCTGACATTAAGGCTCTGCTTCCTCTTCACGACATCGAAGCTCTTTACTACCACAAACTTGAGAATTCGCCGGCTTTTGCTAAGCTCATCAGGCGTTTGAGCTCTCAGGAATTCCAGGATTTCGTTGATGCCGTTTTGGCTAAGGATGAAGCTCGTGTGATCATCAACAAGCTCAAGGCTCGTGGAGTTGATCTTCAAGCTATCGCTGATCTCCTGACTCAAATTCTCGGCCTTCACTTCCCACGACCAGCAATGACACGTGCCAGTGATGAGTTGACGCAGGACCTCAAAGATTTCCTAAAACTCGTGCCCCTCGAACAAGTTATTGACGTGGCTGTCAGTTACGTCTTCAATGATCCTGAAGTACAAAAAGCTGTGACATACGTAAGATCCGAAGAATTCCGAAAGCTCGCTTCCGCTGCTGAACACAACAACGAGTTCCGAGCCGTACTTGGTTACCTCGACGCGTCTGGTTTGGCTGCGACTCATTTCATGAATCACATAAACGACTTTTTGAGCATTCCTCGCGTCAAACCATCTGCACTCACGTCACTGAAAAGTGGAGGAGGTGTTCGTGGAATGCTTGATGCCATTGAAGCCCTTCTTCCCCACGAAGAAATCAAAGCCCTCTTCGAGTACAAGAAGAAGAACTCGAAGGCCTTCGCATACATGGTCCAACGTCTGGAGGCTCCAGAATTCCAGGCCCTTGTCGACGACCTCGCAGCCAACAAGGACTTCCAAGAATTGGGATATAAGGCAGCCAGTTATGGCATCGACCTCGACGTCATCGTCGACTTCCTCCAGAGGGTTTTCGGCATCGAAATGGAGCATCCCCATTCGCCCGATCATCTGCAACCAACCGGATCTCTTGAAGCCGACCTCCAGGAATTCCTCGACCTCGTACCAGTCGACGAAATCGAGAGCATCTTCGTCCGATATTATCTCAGCGAATGGGAAGTCAGAGACGCCGTAACTTATGTCCGATCGGCAGAATTCGCTCAGCTGGTCAAAGACCTCAACGACATTCCGGAATACCATGAACTTCTTCGATCTCTGGAAGAAATTGGTCTCGACGTTTACACTTACATCGAGAAAATCCACGAGATACTCGGCATTCCTACGAAATTGTACGGTGGATACGCAAAGAGAACCGGTGGAATAGCTGGTCTGATCAAAGAAATCAAGGCCACTCTTCCCGTCAACGAAATCAAGGCTCTCTACAAAAAGAAACTCGAGACCTCCCAAGATTTCGCCGCCCTGGTGGAACTCATCAGCTCCGATAAGTTCCAGACGGTGACCGACGCACTCTTCGCCAACAAAATCTTCCAGAACATGCTCCACAAACTTCAGAGCCACGGAATCGATTTGCAGGTTGTCGCCGACTTCTTCCTCAAGATCTTCGGCATCACTACCCCACCAGGAATCATCGACTTCCGTTTTTGGTGGTAAAACAATGTCACGCTTCCAATTGTATCTTCTAGTATCTTATAATAACTGTATGAATTATTAATTTTTCACGTATATATAGAATTATGTATGTATAAAAAATAACTGTATGAATTATTAATTTTTCACGTATATATAGAATTATGTATATATGAAAAATAAACGAACGATTTACATTTGTTGAATACGCTTTTGTGTAGATGGCTTTTATTTCGACAAACTCCTCGCTGACAACTTCATCTTATTTCGGACGTCTCAAAATTTCCCTAAACAGGTTATACATCAAAATATCTGATTCGAAAAGTAAAATTCAAATACCATTCGATGCACTCAATTATCACACTCACATCTGGAATTGCAATTGCGCAATATGTTGTCTTCAAATCAATCACTTAATGATACAAAGCTGATAAGTTTCAATCACGAAACGGAGGTTACATCGGACGGCGAGTCAGTGAAAAAAAAAAAAAACTGGTCCGTAAGATTGGTAATCGCAGGACCAACTCATTCACGTTTTTATTAAGATAAATCATCGCTTCTTCAAGATCGCTATGAACGGATCTTTCGCGATCTTCGGAGTCCTCGCCATTTCAATGGTCGGGGTAAGCTTTCTAGCCTACAGGATGCGTCAGCGATTTGTTCGACCTCGACCTGAAGAAGTCCGAAGCTGTGGAACAGGTTTGCCAATTAATTCGTCTCTGGAGGAAGACTTCAAGGACATATTGGCATGTCTGCCTCTGGATCAAATCAACGAAATATTTTACGACTATCTGATGTACGACAGCCAGATTGCGAACACCCGAAGCTTTATCGACGATCAAGGAAAATTTGTGCTGCAAGAGATTCGAAAAATGCCACACACGAGTGTCATCATTCGATCTCTTCGAGAAATGGGTCTCAAGGTCGACGATTGGCAGTCCGAAATACTTGAATTTTGGAAGAATTTGCCGCGTTACGAGAGATCCGAACCGCGCATCGCTTCCGGTGGTCTCTCAGTGATGATACAAAAAATGACCCACTTGGTACCAAAGGACGAACTTCACACGATGCTCTGGACCAAGGCCAGATATTCCAAAATCTTTAAAGACTTTATTTCGCTGCTTTGTTCATCGATGTTTATCGACATGTGTCAAGAGATTGGACACAATATTGTATTACGTAGGCACTTGCATTGGGCCATCGATGCGGACATAGAAGCCATTTTTGCAATCGAACTCATCTACAGTTTGCACTTGTATCTCACCAAAGGTTTGGTCTAAAACTACCGAACAAAAAAAAACAAACATAAAAATCAATTTTTTTTCTGAGCAAAAGGGCAAATGCAATAATCAATAAAAGTGTGACTTTCAATACAACCTGCACGATAAAATAGTGGCAACTCGAACATAAAACGACTCGAACTGTTCGCGTTGATTCATCGCTGCCTGAGTCACTCCTCCACAAGCCGTAGGGCTATTTCAATTTATGGGTTCTTGGGAAAGCGAAAGATAGTCGGAAGTTCCCCTTGCAAACGAACTTCGTATACAATGTCATATAAGTACCTTCCGGACTTTAAGTGATGACGAAGGAAAGTTTTGCAGCTCGTTTGGAAGGACATAAAGTTTGGGTCGTATTCATTCTCACTGATACACATACAGTTCAGTGATTTACGTGCTATTCTCGGAAAGTTGAGCATGAAGGAAGAAGTAAAAATAGATTAAGCCATTTCGGATAAGAATCGTCAAAGCTCGTCACAAAATATTAGTTAATTTATCTCGGCGTACTTATTTTATCGATGAGATAGGGTCTTATCGTGCAATAACATCGTCCCACGATGTCGTCTTCCTTCTCCTTGCTTGCTTTGAAGCTCCCTCGAATTTGGAAAGATCGTACGATTCAACTATTCCAAGGGAAGTGGAGTTACCTCATCAATTCTCTCGCTCGTTCGCCTTGATAACGACTAGTGCGTTCGGAACATTATCGTTAGTGAGGTAGGAAAGAGGATAAGCTCGAATGGAAACGGGTACACCGCAGGAATTAATTCTCCCCGAATGAGATGACCGGTAACGTACGTCGCGGACAAGAGGAAAGGGAAGAGAGATTAAGATAAAGCGATTTACTTACAGACTTTGATTGCACCAATTCAAGACCGTTTACGGTGTTCAGTTCATGTAAGGTATTATGTTGTAAGGTTTCAGTGAATTTCATTTGGATCCTCTCTCCAAATTATCAAATCAAGACAACCCAATTTAACCCCGTTGATGGTCCATTCATTTTTTAGATTTTTTATTTAGTTATTCAATAAAAAAATGTTCAAGAATGTTTGAAAGGTCCGCAATTGTTTTTCAACGTCATTGCGGTTTTCTTAAAGCGGTAGAATTTTTGCAGCTTCCGGATTTCGAAAGAGATAAAGCAAATTAATCACAACGGGTGATGTCGGGTCGTCGAGGATAAAGTCGACGGCTGTAGGGTTGACTTGGGCATGCTATATATACCTACGAAGAAAAGCTCGTGGTAGGAAGGGTCGAAGGGGTTGAGGACGACGAGTGCAAGCGGCTCGCTCGGTGTCTGCTCCAAACAATTCCAATTACCTTTCTGGAATTGAAATAGAACTCTCGTGGCGTCCCGACGACGACGACGGCGCTCGAGCTTGCATCGAAAATGCCTTGATTCTCGTGGTCGAGAAAGTTGTTTGCTGATGAGATCCTAACTTCGCCAATGTTTTTTCTCTAAGGTGCGTTCATACTCGTTGTTGTACTCGCTCATGTACATGACAACGACAAAAATTACCATTCTATTCACTGTTATTTTGATATCGACGTTATGGAAATGGAAGCACTTTCGCTGGCTAAAGCTCGACGATATCCTAACCGAAAAAAAAAAAAACAAAAATCTGTTTTTAATCTACATTTTAATGCAGCAACGCAATATCATTCAGTTTCTGCACACAGTAAAATAGAAAAAAAAAATCTTGGACTTGTCGAAACAGACAAAAAAAAATTTCTTTCAATGGACCAAAAGCTACTCTGGACATTTGTAGACAAAATCTTCTCATGGTAAGTCCAAAAAACTTACGGACAAAATTTTACTCCATACTTATTCAAAATACTGGATAAAATATTGAGGATAGTGATTATAAAATGAAATTGGAGAAACATTAGCACACGCACTACAATGACAATAATAATAATACTAACAACAACAATAATCATAATAATCATAATAATAAAAATCTAAACTACATTGTAGTTACGCCATCGACGTGAACGGACCATCGCCTTAGAGTTCGTTCCTTCCTCTAGGCCAGACAATGGTACGACAAGGAAAGCTCGGAGGGCGCTTGGTACACCACGAACAGTCGAGCTGGTGGTACCTAACTGCTACTGCTCGGATATTGAAGACGCCTGAGCCGTGTGTACCAATCTCGATGTGTACCCAACGTCTAGCCCGACTCTCTCCATTATTAAATCCTACCTTCCTTAGTTCATGCGGTCGTCCAAGCCGTTCCAGTACTGTGACGGTGCACCGATGACGTGCAGGAGACCGTCTAGCGATCAAGGTCTTCGGTAAAGTCTGAAGCGCATCTGTCCCACGTCGTCGTCTGGCTGAATATGAACAGAGAAGCTGCTTACGACGAGGTGGTGTAAGTTTCTCTAGTTTCGTCCCTCTTCCTCTTCGATCATCAATGCTTAGTGGCATCTCACTTATTCTTAAGATCGTTCATTCGATGCCGAACACTTTCAGAGCTATTTTCAGAATAAAAAAAAATATCCACACCGGTAAATTTTTTTTTTGTTAAATAATTTATATCGGGGGACTTCCGGTCTCAATTGGTCGATTAAATCAGGGTTCTACTGTACGACGAAATTATCTCACTTCTTTCACTTGCCCTGTGTTACTTTTCATCAAACGAAAATATTTAACATACGTGTAATTACATGGTAATTACTTTTCATATTTTCAAGCCTTTGATATGAGAATTTAGCTTTGGCTATTTGGCTCTTCACATGTAAAAAGGTCGAGTGAAAAATAAAAAATAAAAAAATGGGTACAGCGGGCTGCAAAGTGACTTCCGGGTTTAATTCAACATTTATAAAGCAGACAGGGAAAGCTGCGTTTATATCCCGATACTCGGTGCATTTTCCCACATCAAGAGGCTTGTAGTTGACGCAGTGGGGACAGCACACCGGCCCTTTTAATCCTCCAAATACACTGGCGTTCCTCGTGAACAGTTCTCTCAACTGCTAAGAGAGAAAATCGTTCCGAGGGCAACGGCGAGCAAGAGGAGCGAGTGGATGCGAATGAAAGCACGAGAAAAGCAGTAGGTATAGTGAGATCGAGCTGGCAGAACGACGAAGTAGACATTTAGGAGTAGGTAGACTGATCCGCTTACTGGGTTTAAAAGTCAAGTGCCAAGAGCTCAATTCACCCTTGCCGGGGCCCACCCAGGCCTGGGTTACTCGGGTTGCTTTTCCTCTCGCCATTTCCCATCGTTTCTCACTCGGACTTGTGGCTCTTCTTTCTCCTTTTCTCTTGTTTCTCTTTCCACGCTTTATTCCCTTCCATCGGTAGGATTTTCCTCTCGTTTTCTCCCTCTCTCCTCCACTTTCCACCGGACACTTTTTTCCCTTCCTTTTTTCCCCCTGCCCTTCCTCAATGTCCCATGACCTGGCCGCACCTTCACCACTTCCTTCTTCCTTTTTCTTTGCCCCCTCTTGAAACAAGAAATAAATAGAATTCCTCCTGCGACCGTGAAAAAACACGTCCCATGCGTTCACCAACTACATTCACTCTTATTTTCGCAGCCCTTCAGACGCAAAGTGCTGAAGAGGCACTAAGGCATTGTACAATGTATTTTATCAGTTCACTGCTCTTCAGACTCCTTTACCTGTATCCTGAGCTGGGCTCGAAAAATTACAGTTAAATTCTAAGCACTTTATCGACTCTCGTTAAATTTACCACTCGTAAAATTGTCAAAAAAATGTCCCTATAAGGAAGCAACATAGAATGACCATTTTAATTCATTTTTTCTGAACCACTTGTCCTGCTGCTATTGAAAATCCTGAGCTTGAAATGATAATCCCGAAAAAAAAATGTTTTATGTCAAAGTGAAAAATGATGAAATTTTTTTTTATCGGAAATGGTCTCGGCCCTTGAAGGTTCAGGATAATAATCGTGGACAGGCGAGGGAAGAAAAATCTTCACGTTGCCAAATGGGTAAATCGTTGGACGAGAGTAATGCTCCGGATCGCACCCTTATCAACACCCTTTTCCACGCAGTTTAAGGGCAGTCGAGGTGGAATGGTGTACCATGGGCTGGCGCTCGAAAGGACTCCTCGATATTACGTAGACAGCTCCCATCACGGCATTCCAATACTTATTGTTGAAGGCACGCGCGAAATTCATTCATTCATTCGGGAGAGACGTGAAGGGTCGAACATTCGGAGTGTAACGTGCGGAGGACGGGGAAAGCGAGACGTGTTTGTCGATGGCTTCATTAGAAAAGCTCCATTGTCGTCCTCGGGGAAGAAAACCTGAACTTTGTTCCTTCTCTCCTCATTGCATTTACCTTTGTACAATTTTTATTTCTATTTATGTAAAAAAATTTTTTTTGCCTGCTAGCATTTAAAATGAATTAACGAAACTATTGAATGTATGAATCCTGAGTATCAATCAAAAGTGTCCTTTTTGAAATGATTTAAAAAATTATACATAGTATTGGTAAAGATTTTCTGTTGAGTTATTAATTATGCATTCACGTAGCCTTAGCGAAAGGGTTTTTTTTTTCTTATAAGGTTACCATTTCGATTGATCCCGCCCACCACCCGATAAATCGGCCCGCAGGATCCAGAAGGACCAGACTACGTTTCACCTCATCCCAACAGTTGAGTAAGCCTAATGCCGGATAAGCTAGATAATGCAGCTGCAGGAAAAGCTTCGACTGCATCGAAGCATCTCGCTGGTCTTTCTCTGGGTAGTCAGGAGGAGCCAAAGAGCTCAGCTCGCTCTCGAATGTTCATGGAAATATAATCCCCGTAGCGACAAATACAGATCTTCCGGTTGTATATGGGGCAATCCACGACAATTCGACCTGGGTCCGCCCTTCGACCTCTCGAATTTGGTCCACGATTTTTTGCGTTATTATTCCCACTCCAAAAAAAAGCTCAACATTTTTGTTCAAAATTAAAGTAGTGGAATTTTTTCAAAATAAAAATGTGTCCACAATTTTTTTTAAAATCTGAATAAATTCTCGATTCTTATATATATTTAAAAAAATATATAATCGATTCAAATTGGACGTATAAATCGAAATCAACATTCCGAGCTTTATTGTGCTTTGCTGGAGATACACCGACGCTCGTCGGGAGCGTTTGCTCGAGGAATTTGCTCTTGAGCTCTCGCTCTTTCTCGTAGAATTTTCCACTGGCCAGATGTAATTCCCACTTCCGAACGATACGTATCAGAGAACGAGGATTTCGAGGCTGATCCTTCGGGTCACGTTTCTACTACTCTCCGTCTCTTGGCCGGGCCTCACAAAGCCTTCTCGAGAGAACTGCAGTACACTACGCTCTGCGGTGCGCAACGTGCAACACACACTCTCCACCACCGGAAGCTCAACTCTCCAATTCTCTCTGCCGAATTTCGACGGTACATTTTATTTGCTTTATTCTCCTCCCCGATAAGAGATAGCTTTGTTCTTGAGCATCCGGAAATGAAACTGAAACGGAATGATTGAGTAACGTAAAGTGAAATTGGTGAAACTGAAGAAGGAGATTGATTGATAAACAAATTCGATTTTTATATAGTTGCGAAATAATTAAATAACTATTCTTATGCTTACATTCTTATTTTTTATATTTGATAAATAATAATAATAATAAGTGAAAATATATTTGAATCGATATTTCAAAAGCTCAACTTTTACTAGGTACTTATGATAATGTTGAGGCGGGATCAATGAGGATATCGGTCGATCATCCTATCGCCGATGTCATCCTCTCTACAGTTCTTTCTATCTCAATCTCGAGGACTCTTCTATCAAGAAGCGCCACTCGGGATTTTACAGATGCAACGTGTAGTACGAACGAAACCCGTCAACATCAACAAGCGCGGTTTACACGTAGAAGGTACCGCTCTGAGGCTCGAACCAGAAGCTCCGTCGACGTCGTCGTCGCCCTCGTCGTCGTCGTCTTCAACGCCTCTGCATAGCATCCACGAAACTGGCACTTGAGTCAAGTGCCTCGGCCCTTTGCCACTCGCAAAATCTCACCATCAACGCCCTTCCGCTTTCCTCTTGCTTTCACCCTTTATTCTCCTCCGCTCCTCCTCGTGCTTCTTGGCACGTTCGCCCTCACTTCCAAGCTTTCTCGTGGAGAACAAATCAAATTTGCAAGTATCACTCCGCGGAATATCAAAATATCCGGCTGTACAAGTAAACACGGTAAATGCGGAACAAAAATGGTAATTCCACAAAGATTTGTATGTCCCAAAAAAAAAAAATAATAATAATAAAAATCATCTCTACCAATTATCTCTTCACTGGTGAAAAAAAAAATTCCTGTGCATGCAATTTTTTTTTCAGATTCAGCTCTAATAATTTACAACTATTTAATTTTTAATATGTGCTATATTAAAAAAAGTAAATACCCTGAAAATCTCCATACTGGAATTTCCACAATTCCAGATGACTCCCAATGACTATAAATTGATATGAATCAATTTTTTACCTCTCTATTAATTATAATTAATTTCCAGCTCCGAATTGTGATGCAATGATTACGTTTAAATTTCCTCCGTCATTTCGCTCGAGAAAATTAGAACGAAAAGCTGGGGAACTTTGTGAACACATACCAAATATTTGTCAGGTTAAGCACACATATGTTTCTCCAGTCGACGTAAATTACCAGGCCAAGGCATCTTGGTACTGGAATTTCTACAATTTTGGTTTTTTTTTTTTTTTTTCTTCTTTTTCTGGAAATATATAGAAAGACATTGCATAGCTGATTTATGTAAATACTACGGGCTTGCGAATAAAGAAGAAAAGCTGGTTCTTTCGTGGGTGTGTGGCGCAACGCGGCGAAAGGTTTGGGCGGCAAGGAGACACAGAAGCGAGCGTAAAAGCAGACAGGCCGTCTGCGTCTTTTCTGGTTTTCTTGAGGGGCTGGGAAAGCTCCGGTGAAGGACTAAGGTTTAGGTTGACGTTTCTGGCAAGGAGGTCCTGGAATACATCGAAGTCTCGCCGTTATACGAAATACGAACTAGTCGGGAGTATGCCGTCGTCACCTCTTCGCTCGCAGCTTCTCTCGCGAGTGAAGACAGGGAATGAGAGGGAACGGGACGGGTAAATATTTTTCCACGTTGTCACTCACGACGGATTCCAGGAGTTTATCGTATTTCGCGACAAGCTTACTCTCTAGTTGCAGATGCTACACAGCTTTCTCCTGGATGCTTCTGCTTCCTTTCCGTTTTATTTATTTTTTACGCGTTCCCTTCACTTCCGGCTGTTCCGCAGCCGAGGAAAGGTATTAAAATAGGGAAAACCAACGTTGGGACAAAAATCCATTCGCATTTTGCAAATACTTTCCTTGAAAAAAAAAAAAAAAATAATCATCAGGGTTGTTAAAATGTGTTAATGATGCAGAGAAAATATTTTACATGTTTTTCATGTGTGTGAAAGATAATTAATACATGAGAAAAGAAAATTTTTTAGTGAGAACTTGACGAAAAAAAAAATTTGTCAACATTTTTTTTTATGGAGCCTGCGTTCATAATTAGAAAGGGCCCCCAAATTATGCATCGTCCCGCTAACCGTAGAATATTACTTGTTTACAAAGGTCGCTGTGTTAGTCGAGTGCAAGACCGCAACGTGAGATAATTACACGGTTAAAGTCAAGTACGAACCTTCAGTGTGAACGCACGTGTACGTGTCGTGTACGGACGTACAAGCAAAAGGGAAAGGGCCGTTGACGTAAGTGCCCAATCCGTGTGTTAACATAATGCATTGCGTTCCGGTGGTGGCTTTGAAGTCGGGAGCTTGATTCCAAAATTACCATGCCCAGCCACTGTACCTATTTGTCTCCGCTATGACAGTGACAATAATAGGCCTGCTAGTCGTTGTTAGACCCTGACGAACATAGGTTTAGGCTGCGAGCATGAAACTTACAGTTTTAATACGCATCTTATCCTCCCCTTCAATTCCAAGATTTATCCAAATTTATTTGCACATACACAGGAATATTATGACCGGAAGCCATTATTTAACTTCCTGTCACCTGTGCCTTGAAGCCTACATATTTTGTCTGTCCAAAAAAAAATTTTTTTTTCACGATATATCCAATATTAATTATGAAATAAAGGCATAGGTAAAAATCGAAATTATGAGGATCTTGACCAGTACACGAGTTGCATTTTTGATGGACGTTGGAATTCGTGATAAAACATTCTTAGCATTAGAAATGAGAGTAATGTTTTTTTTGTGAGTTAAAAGACGTACTTCGTTTCTTCAGTTTGCCTTTCCCATTCGCTGATCTTCTTAATGCAACGTCTCCAAGTCAGGATAGTTTCGATATCTCAGTGGCTTTCATCAGACATCCGAAAAGTTGTGTTTGCCGAGATAGTGAAGCTAAAAGACATTAGGATTGTAGCTGGATACTGTATTATGGATGTCATCCATAGACGGACTCTTCGGCATTCAAATTAAATTCCAATGCTCTTCTTTCAGTCTCGTTTCTACATACGTACATATCAGCGAATTCGTGGCTGGTTACACTAGCGGTATTCACTTAGGAGTTGCAGCTTCAGACGACCGAGTTGATGCAGTGTACATTCACTGCGGAGGAGGAAAAGGAACACACACAAAAAAAAAAGACGAAGAGTGCGAAAGAAGTTTCGGTAACGAGGTTGATCGGAATCCCAGTGCAAAGGGGAGGAAAGAGTGGAGAAGGACGAGAGAAAGAAATACCTTGACTTTCACAAACAACTCTTCAGGAACTCACCGAAAGCAGTCTTATTTCAAGTCATCCCTGTGCCGTTCCTTCGCCTTTCCAATTTACCCCCAACCACCGACCTTTCATCCCAAAGGGCAGAGATTACGGCTTATTTAAAGATGAAACGAAATGGCCATCGTCTTTCGACCAGGCACTAAAAATTACCGTTCGCCGAACGATTTTTATCTTTATCACTTCAGCATAGTCTTCAAGGGTGAAACCCTGATCAGGTTATTACAAAAAAGACATTTTTCAAAAAAAAATTCCTGGACATCCTTTCTCCTTTGTAACCCACCCAAAAAAATGAGACTAATTTTTTTTCTAAATTGCCCCAACGACAAATATACATTTTTGAATTGTCCACTTGTCGCTGTCGCAAAGCTGTCGAGTTAACTCACCGGAAGTAGCTTTATCTCCAGCTTTCCCTTTGCAATTTCTTCGATCTTTCGATTCGCCTCAGGCCACTTTTGATACCGGAAACCCTGTCCACCGTTAATTAAAGTGGTTAACGATTATACTTTGTACTACGGTTTTAAAGTAGCTTCTAGATGGTATTTACCGTTATCGTTATTGCACAGTGGAAATGCTTTTTAGTATTCGATGGCCACTAGTGTGTTCCGCTAATGTGGCGAGGAACTCTTAGGAAAATATATCCTTATTCCTTTTGCTTCCCGGAAGGAGAGACGAGAGGATGCTGTGGGCGATGGCGCGAAGGATGGATGAGGGTATTGCTTGCTTGGGTTTCAATGTTGCCAGGGGAAAGGGCGCCGCAATGGGGAGGAGAAATGCTCTCCGGACGTTACGTTTGCGAGGATTCTGGATTCTGGTGGAGAATGGGCACGATGCACCAGCAGTAGCTAGCACCCGGTCATCGCTGAAGGAAACGATTAAGGGCTGTTTCTAAAGCTTATCGAGGTCGAGTAGCGGCAGCAGCACCGAGATATCCACAGGGATAAGGTGAAGCTCTATTCACACAGGAATGCACAGCGGATTAAGAAATAATCGTAAAGCAAATGGTCCCTTCGAATTTACGTGGAAAGGATCGACGTTCTTTGGAAGCATCCGATGTTGTAATGATAACGAATTCTGAATTATGTTGTGCGTTAAGAACAGTCCTTCCAAAAAGTTGGTCGGTCAAAAAGAGTTCATGATGAAAAATGTCTTTGACAGTTCAGATTTTTTTTCTCATATGTTATTTCTACGTGAAAACTTGTTTTTTCAATAATCCAATCAAAAAACTTTTTTTTTTACGAATAGCAAGTGAATTTACCTGACCGAAAAAATCTGTTGGTTGAAGTGACATTTTGAAAATTGGATCCTTGGAAATCGTTGCATGGTACCACTTCCGGTTTTTTAATAGTTTATTGAAACCGATCGTCGCTTTTGTGTACCAAATATGTTGCGCCCTGTGTGAAGTCACCATAAGATGGAAACGATATAGAGTCGCCCATCCACTTGTCGTGATAACGTCGAAGACACCCCGAGACAGGGATAAAGGGAGACGGAGTTAAGACGCATCGGGTTTAGCAAGAAATGGCCTCTTCAAAGAGCTTCCTGTTCGTTTAGTCTCTCGAATACGCTGCGTTTCTGGTTACGGCCACCGACACCAACCAGATCATCATGGCGCAGTACCAACCGTCTCATTGCGTCCCATCTCGTCCCACAGTTTCGCTCAAAGGATCGAAATCTTATAGCCTCGGCTCCTCCACGACGGAGACGAGAATCCCCGACCCGCAAACATACCAACAGTTTTGATCGCACTAAGAGATTCAAGGTCTGAACCACCTCCGCTCAATGGGACATTATTCCGGTTGAATTCGCTCTCGAAAATAAATTCCACATCAATTATCATTATTTGCCCAGAAAATAAAGGCACTGCACTTTTCGGGATGGGGTAGGAAAATTGTTTTTCCCCAATGATTGGCCCATCAATTTTTTTTCCCCCAATGATCAAAAAAATTTCTTTGATCCACAGAACAATCGTAGAAATTCCATGACAAAATCCATCAAAGTGAAAGAATTCTCTATACGAGCGGAAAAATATAATGCAAGCTCGCGTAATCGTCGAGTATCAATGCCGCTGGAAAAAAACATCCCACCGAAGTTCAATGCAACTTCCGATGGCACCGGAAAATATCCAGGAAACGTTAAGCCCAACGGAATAACGTCGCGAAGATGGAAAAAGCTCGCAACCGGCGAAAGATCAAAAGACGAGTGTATCGTTGGCGTTAGCGACTCGGACAATGGGCGTCAATGTGAAAAAGCTCATGCATAAATACGGCGTAACGATAAATGTGGCTATGGGGAGTCGGGTTAGTTGCAGGGTCGATGGAATAAGCGGAATGGACGGAATGGTTTGGAAGGGGCTGCTAAAGTATAGGCGGGTAGTTCGCGAGTGTAAAGACCCCGGGAGAAGGGCTTAGTAAAGAAAGAGTCGAAAAAAAAAAGAAAAAGAAGAATGAAAGAAAGTTTGCCGAATGCTCTGCGTGGGATCGGAAAACGATATGAGATTGCGGGAGGCGTGAGTTCTCGAATGATGTATCGGCACGAGCGCATTCATGGCATCGCGATTCACTGAGCTTTTGCTTTTTTCAACCCCCTCTTGCCCCCCAACCTCTCTGTCGTCATCCCTCACGCCACAAAAATCTACGAGTCCACGGGATCTCTCATATTAAACGTATAGGTTACTCCATGGTATGCCGCAGTGGCTCTGAGCGTGTGATCCCTTTGATACGAGCATCCGCGTCAAGATATTACTCCCTCCGGCATTTTGGCCCTTCCACAATCCCCGAATAGCGCAGCATTCTTTTTCCGTCGACGAGAAATCGCCGGGGCTTGCGCGAAGATTATCCTTATCCGGTCCGCCCGGTGAAATGTTATGTATATTATTATTGATATATTTGGTATATTTGATCTAAGTGCAGAGAAGGTTGGTAAAAAAAAATAATTAAGATTTCTGCACCTCAAACAGAATTTTTCATATGTGTAATATTAGGACATTTTTTTTTTTCATTTAAATTAACACAGGATATTCTTGAGTATCGGTAATAAGAAAAATTAATTATTCAAAACGTGAACGTAAAATTTTTATGATTTATTTTAAAAAATGATTTCGATGATGTGGCAACCAGGACATTGATGCCCCTCTGCCCAAATGAACAACAGGAAATGTATAATCATAAGCTAAAATTCATAAACATAAAATTTCTAGAGCTCAAGTTTTATCGACGAACCTTAAGAGCCATAAACTCTGGGATACGCGAATGAATACAGAAAAGGTTGGAATCGTAAAACAATTGTGTGGGCGATTCGCGGAGCGCGTAGCACAATGATACAATACTAACCAACAGTTATAATTACCTTGGAAATTTGGTTTGGAGTTGGCGGTTAACGTTTCCGCTTATTCGCGAATAGTACGAGAGCGTCGAGAACAAATTTTCCTGGTTCCATGCTATGTACATATAAAGTACTATAATGTACCATTGAATATAAACTGCGAGTGGGAGTTTCCACTGTGTGTGTGTGTATGTGTGTGTGCCTAGAGTTTAGGGCTATTCGATAGCAGTTTCGGCTATCGATTGTCATGTGCAGAACCATATGGGCTAAAGTTTAAGTCGTAAGCCTGAATGTTCCTCATGTTTGAGGGTTTACAGGTTTAAATCGTGCGGGATCAGTTTCCTGTTCCTATCTCGATTTTCCTCCTTTTGCCAACCATCAAAGCTCCGCCCTTTATCCACTGTCACACTTTCCTCCTATTCAGGTGGTAGCCGTACAATCGAACGATTGTTCCCCTCGCACAATTGGGGCTAGAGACTCGGAGACTCGGGCTATCCCACCAGCAGAACCACCGATGGGTCTGGGCTTCCACCCAGACTCCACTAAGGTACACCCAGACGATGGAGCAGCTTGGAAACCAATAAGCTTCCTCGAGTATAGAAGGGTTAGTAAGTAGCTATACATACGCAAGCATGAATCCGTATGTGCTGTCTGTGCAATCTGGTACCATCGTTAATCCATACCACAATATCTCCATGGAAATGCCTAGGCAGCTACTTAAGTACATATGTACTTGGATTTATGCTAAATGGGAATTGAAATAAAATTAGGATATCAGTGGAAGTGATGAACCTATACAATCATTCTGTAATGTAATTTCACAATAATAATCTTAACATATTTAAATTAATCGGGATTATTAATTTTTGTTGTTGTGAAATATGAAGAAAAAATTATTTATTATATTTCCCTGGTAAATAACATTTACCATTGCATAAAAAATATTGAACAGGGGGCGAAAAGCTATTCAAGTGGATCCGGGGGTTAATTAGCTTTTATTATCACGCGCCTCTTGTCCGAGTACCATTAGACCCGACGATGTCGATAAGCTTCCGATAAAGCTGCACATTGTTTGTGGCTTCCACGGTCAAAGACCCAACGTTTTACCTTTCATTTTCGGTATCTTTCGGCAAACTACCCTCACGTGTGTATGTATATTGTATGGGTAATGGGGAAAGGGTGAAAAGTGCGGTGGACCAGGCGAAGATAGTGGGAGCTTCGCTCGGAAACGGGAAGAGAAGCTCGTCCGCAAAAGTGGAATACACCAGCACGCAAAAAAGGCGTTTCGGGTAACTCCTTTCATGCCAGGTAATTAAACGATGCCGTCGAGCCCTGACAAACACCTCATCCGCGTGAGCACTAGAGCACTCGAATTTTCCAAGCCCTCTTACAATATATGGAAGAGACCGGGGCTGGTTGAACCACTTTTGACTTGAATTTTAAAAAAAAATGAACATCTTCCCTACGATGATGAATTTAATTTTTTTACTGTCATTATTTGAGGTTCGATCGAGTCCTTCTGAAATTTCAGTTTAGGCGAAGATGCAATTTCTCCCTGACTAAAATTTAGAAGAAAAAAAAACGTTTGGGTTTTAACGCGAGTAATACAAATGGCCGAGTGTCTCAACTGACCCCGGTCTCCCTTCAGCGAACCCCCTTGTACGACCCTCTTTCTTTTACCTCATTTCTTCCTTCAGATTTCCTTCTCCGTCCTCCTCTCTGTTTTTCTTTCAAATTATTTTCTGTTTTACCTTCTCTCGCAAGCTGCAGACTCGTTCCATGTTAATTTTGTATTTTTAATCACTACTCTCGTTCGCCAGCACCTCCCGTTCCTATGTCTTCCTTTCGTTTCCTTTGCTTACACTTTCAGCTTTTTATGTCCTTCGAAAGAACGAAAAAAACGAAGAAGAAGAAGGAGAAGAGGAGGAGGGAGAGACGAGAAGAGATCTCACTTTACCCCTTGAAGTTGACTCTGTATGATGACTACTACAAGCATAAGACTGCGACAAACTTTCCCCGTTACCGGAATAACGCGTTTAGCAAATAATTACAAAGTTGGAAACGAGCGAGCCGACGTTATTGCTACTGCCGGCCCAAACGCCAGAGCTTAACATCTGTCACTACTATTTTCTCGTTTTCCTCCTCGTTTTCATCCTCGGAGGCTCCATGCATTACCGAAAGAAAAATTATTCATGTATTCGTCGTGCGACTATGATTGAAGCGGCAATTAATCAAGCTCGCGGTATTTAAAATCGCAACGAGCCTTCCGCTCGTCTCGTTTTTTTTTTTTTTTTTCTTTATTACTAAATATATTTATAGTTATGATAATCAGTGCATTTTTAAACATAAAAAAGTATTTCAACGAATTCATCGTCGATAGTGTATGCGTTTTTTGCGGTGCCGTCTAATTTTGATTATTTGTCACGTCGATATATCCGAAGATCGACCGAGTCATCCACGATGACTCTTTTGTCTGAACACGAAAAATTTTACTATCAGTGACAGCAACATCAAGAAGACCACGAATCCAAATGCGATCAGTACTCCACCGTATTCTAAAATAGAAATCAATCGTCAGACATTGTCAAAAAAATTATATCAAATATCAAATTGGGAAACGAAATGGTAATCAACACATTTCCTTTTGCCATGTTACTTTACGATACTGATTACTCACTGTATTGCACTTCATTTTGTGGCTTGAACGTGTAGTGCGTACTAGAATTGTCCGTCGTATACCGAGGCCGTGGTCGAGACGAAATTGTGACATGTGTCGTCTGATAAGTGTAAGCAGGTCTGCTGGGACTGGGACTCGCTGGAACCATTTGAAGACACGGTTAAAAAAGTCGACTTTTGCATATGGGCATTTAATTTTTCCAAGCTCCAATCGCGATGACTTTCACCATAAAAAAACCCACTCACACACACACAGAAACGCATGGAAAACAAAATCCTATGGACTAAAATCTCACCGGACTTCGGCATACGAACGACATTGCATACGTACATGAAGGTGAACTTCGCATCGGCGATTTGGACCTTGAAGAACCGATGGACTGATGCGAAGTAGCCTTTCCCGATAGCCCCGATGGAGGATACGGATTGGAATGTGGATAAGAAAATGTGTTGGACGACCTTTCCGCGCCCTGTTCCGAAAAATTGGGCATGGGAAATGGAATGTTGGTCGAGGGTCCAGTTGCCCATCCTATTTGTGTTGGTGGTACCGAGGACTCGTACGACGGCGGTGCGTCATCGTTATTTGGTGGTCTAGAGTAGGTGGGACTCGTAGGGTAACTATCAGTTGGTGATGGAAGTGGCGCCGTTGGGGACGTCATAGTTGGGCCGTCCATTGTGTCACTGGTCACACTGAACACCGTGACGCGTGCAGACACATCTGCAAGCTCTGTTTCTTCTCCCGCATTAGCCGTTCTTGTCACGGAAACGATTCTGGGAACGCGCCCTCTAACGATCGGACTGCCAGGCATGTCTTCCACGAGGAAACGTTCCTCTTCAGAATTTTGCCTCCGTCCCCGGTGCACCGGACTGCCCGGTATATTTTCCACCGGAAAACGCTCGTCCTCGGAATTTTGTCTTCGCCCTCTCATCACCGGACTTCTGGGAATCTGCTGGAGGAGAAAAGGCTGCTCTGCTCCGTCATTTTGTCTTCGTCCTGGAAATTCTGGAAAAAGAAACAAAAAACGGACGTGGCGTAAGTAAGAGTGAAATGTATCTGTGCGAATGTTGAGTAGGTTGAACATTGGGTTTTAATTCGTAGCACAAATTTTTTCTTCGGATCTAGCAGAGCGCAACAATGTTAACAAAGGTCGTCCGGAACAGTCCACGCATGTTTTGTTGTATCCCAAGCACAAAATGGGAAGATATTCGAAGATTTAGGAATTTATATCTACACGAAAACAAAAATCGGCTGGTAAAATATTATCTGGTAAAATCGGTTTTTCTGGGATGCTGGAAAATTGAAACGCAGTCGCACAAACCCGTGAAAAATTTTATCCGGCACTTGAGCGAATCGCTAACCCACAAAAACAACCAAATGCAAAATGAATTAAAAAAACAAAACGTTCTTCGTGCGCTAAAATAAAAAACGACTCACTAAATCGACCGAAACTCGATGCCCGAACACAGCAGCGAAAGCAATATGTTTTTCCGTCTGAATCGTCTTCAGGCGGTTATATTTGTCTACTAATTAATCCTCATTGACTTAGCCGGCGCCAGTGAGTCCCAACACCGTGACGTTCGCCACGCAGCGATGCGTTTGTACGTGGGTATGCGAGGCACGACTGAAGGCTAGCATCTTAGGCGCTCCCGCGTTTCATTCGCTCTCCCATTTGCGGGATAGCGGTTCTTTTCCATAGCGAGTCACAGTGCGAGCCGGTTTAGAAGCATTTACGACTGGCCTATAGTCAGCGATGCCCTCAGCGCCGTTCCCGCTCTTCGTCTTCCCTGTATACATTTTTTGTTTTGTTTTTTTTTGTTTTCGTCGGAGGTCCTACTTTTCGGCGTCCAGACCGAGCGTTGTACAACCGCTTCAAGGACACTTTCTGGCTGGCGCACACTCTTCAGCAACTCGGGCCTCGATATTTACCGCCGTTGATAAGTAAAACCTACCTAAAGTCACTTTTCATTTTTCTAACCCATGAATTATTGATGCTACGCGCTCATTGACAATCGCACATTCATTTGTAATGTCACGGGCAATAAATACATCTACCATTGCTATTATTTATAGTAATATATATATGTATACATATATATATAGTATAAACTCACGTCTGTCTCGCGCCGAACCGGCGGACATGGCTCTTCTAGGCAGCGCCGCTTCCTAACGGTCCTACGTTCACGCGTATCGTTTATTCCTGACGCAGAATGAGATTTGTAACCAATGGCACCAGCTGAAGTAGTGGGAGCGGCAGTAAAAATAGAGTCCCTAGTGAACTGGTAGCAGTGGCGAACAGTTGCAAAAGTCACTTTGATTTTTGTTTTTTTTTTAATATTTTTTTTAAAGTTTCAAGGCTAGCCAAAGTAGCGAATAATAAAAATGTATCCTTTGCTAAGACGGCGAGGCGAATATTGTATAGCAATGCGGCAGCGAGCTATGTGAACTATCACTGGCGATGACTATAGTGCAGAAACTCGCGGCAGTCCGCACGCACTAGTCGACAGTCTCAACAACACTGATCGCCTGAAACATGACGATGATGTAGAGGGAGTGCAACTGTGGAATTGCCGTAACGCTTCGAGGATTCATGAGCGAACCGAGCCGAGTATGGCATACGTAATCGCTAACTCGATACTCGCTCCGTGTCAGCGAGGTTAACAGAGTTTTTAACGAATTCAGGGCAGCTCGCGTAATTGCAGCCTCGGATGGACGCAGGTGCTGTGGATCTAATAAAAGAAGATTATTGACCATGAAAATTAATTTGCGCGCCGTTATTTATGCTGTCTTCGAAATTTGTGTCTTGATAAATAAAATTGAATGGGATTAATTAGACGATTATTGGCAATGAGGCTCGCAATCGGATTAAAAAAATTGTGTTCCGCAAATATACAAATCACGTCGTGTATGGTACAACTGTTATTGATTTGACAGTTTTTAATTTTTATTTCAATTTTTTTTCTTCAGTATTTCGTGAATTAATGAAATAAAAATTAATATTATGAAAGGGAATTTCCGGCATGGAGGAATTTTTTTTTACGCACATCTTCCGACTGGTGAATATTCAGGGATGTTCCAGTGACACAGCCTCCGTTATGACTCTTCTTATTCTGCCTATCTGGTACTTGACTCGCGTTTTATTGTTTTTGTTAACCGCACGTGTGAGAATTTTAGATAGAAAGGCTAACTCTTAAGCACGCCATACGAAGAGTCCATGCCAAGTTCATATTTATCATCAGCACACTTGTTGAAATAAAATCGAGCTGTCGTGTCACTCGTGTTTTCAGATCATGACATTGGATTCCGCCGAATTGTTTATACATTGTTTGTTGATCCTACTGCTTCGTATCTCTCGCTTCACGTTTTGTAAACCTTTCTCTTATCTAAGTTCAGTCGTGCACATTGCGTGCATAACATGCACAAAAAATAAATGTGATTACCATATCAAGGAGATTTTCATAATGGCAATAATATATGACTGATAACAATTGCACGATAACCCTGTAATTTCTATTGCTTACTTTTATTTGACCACATAATTGGATGAATTCCTTATTAAAATTTTATATTATATTTAATTCACCATCTTATGAATAAAAATTTCCAATTTGTTTCTCATGGTGGTCATAGAAAAATGGTAATAATTTATAATGAAGTATTTGGAATCGCTCGAGGAATAATAATATAACAAAAGCACTTGCAAAATCGAAATAAATAAGTCTCGCCATTACCACTACAAGCGCATTGTAGTATTTACCTACGGTTAGACCAAAATTCGCCGCGAATTTGCCTCTCCTTCTTCCTACACTTCACCGATGTCGGCGTGTTTCACTACAGCGCTGTACCACCAACGAAACGCCGCCGCGACGCTTTGTTCCCAGTAATTACGTTGCCCCGAGCTTAATGCCCGACAATTACTCGCGGTGGTTGCCGTTAATTTTACCACTGAAATAAAAGGGAGGGTTTCCGAAGAAACTCGAGATCCGCAACGGTGTCACTCTTGTTTGGTTGCGGTGCATTTTCTCGAGGCATCTTATACGGATATTTTCCCTCACTATCTCCAAGAAAAATGTCGTTTTGATATCGTCGGCTTTACATTTTTACTCTCGCCTTGTGATATTACGAACTACCCCATAAAACTTCATTTAAACATTTCTTATTCATAAGCACCAATTAATGTGTTTCTTTATTTATACAAAACATATTAATTCTCGTACCAAAAACTGAAATTTTCATCATACAGAAAAATAATTTATTGCAGGTATTGAAAAAAAAAATAACTTGGCAATTAAATTTAATAATTCGTAATAAATAAAAAATCACATTGTGGATATTTTTTTTTCTGACACAAATTTAATAAAAAATTTACGAAATTCGTGAACTGATCTAGTAATTTAAATTTCCAGAGAACTGCTGATAACAGGCGATGCAAACGTTTTTCAACTCGTTACATTGTGTTAACTCGTAGCGGAAGTTACATGAAAACTCATTGAGATAAATATTCCAGCACATCACCATTCGCGGTATTATTTCTCATCACCCAACAGTGTACCATGCACAAGCTCCAGATAAAACAGAGATGCGAATATATATATTCTCAAATTTTATGACGAGAATGTCGGGTGCAGAAAGTTCAATGTTCCTCCGGTTCGCCATTAGCAAACCGACAGACAAACAGACTTCAACTTCCGTACATAGAAGTGCTTGTGCTCCGTACGCGATTTGCACAGTCGCACGAAGCTGCCTATATACGTACGCAGATATCTTTCAGCCAGCAGGAGGCGACGCGCCATAATGCAAACTTTCTCTACAAACGTGCGTGACAGTTGTTCGCGAATTTATGCTAAATAATGAATTTATATTCTGTTCTAGCTGAAGTACGTTTTTTCCATTTATTATATCTCCGTCATCTCCTCTTCGCATTCTCATCCACAAATTGTTAAGGTGATGTCAGGATACTCCAGAACGTATTTTACATCAGGTAAATGCCATTCGATGCTTTGATTTCATTTCCACCTCTGGAAAAAATACAAACATTTTTTTTAGATTTTTTTTACTTATTATTTTTTTATTTTTTTAAAGCATGGATAATCTCGAAATTAAAAAGAAATTCTGTAAAATAATTCCTCAATATATTTAAAAATTTCGAACGTTTTTTCAAAAATCTGATTTTTTAAAAATTTGGAACAAAATTATAAAAATCAATGAGAAGAACTGAGAGATCAAGAGTCAGATCCAGGAACAGAATTGGTGTAAATTGTCCTTCAGATTGGCTGTTGAAATCATTTTGATGCACAAACACTCGAAGGCAGGAAAAAAAAATCATTATCAACTGATTGCTTGACGTCGCTACTGAACAGCACGTGCGGATACTCGAGAGCACGTGTGCGTCGCTGTGTGCAGCGCAGCCTGGTCTCACACTTCCGCACTTCTCTCCACACCGACTCACGCCACATTCCCTTCCAGTTCAGCGCGCAAAGAGGTTATCCTCTCAGAGACCTCCACTGTTTGGTCTATCTTCGTTTGTTCATCTATGAAACTTTATCACACCGTATTATGACATTGCTAAGGTCAATTCGTAGCTTGCGGAACTTCTACCATGCACTCGTAGATGCACAATATATACATGGTGCATTCCACGCGAAATGGACCAATTTCTCATCGTACAAAATTTAATTTACGAATGTAGATTTTTTTTTTCAATTCAGAAAAGTCTTTTCGTTCGGTCCCAAAAATGTTTGATTTGGAAAAAAAATTTCGACGCATATTAAAAAAAAATCAATTGAAAAAAATGTGATTTACCACGGTCGGTAACAAAGAGCTAGGTAACATATTTATATCGTTACGATTATTCTCCCGGTTTTAATTAAGATCAATTAAACCTGGGGCCTCTCCTGATATCGCGATACGAGACACAAAGATATCTTCACACGTGACCAAACGACTTGAAACTCACCGAAGCTAAGCACGTATACCAAAAAAAAGAAACTCGATATCGTTTTCTGGGTACAGATATTGGCGTCAATTTTATCGCATTGTTATCATGCAACGACCACCCAGTCGAAGTCCAAACGTCGTTACGATTGTGTCAGTAGTGTTGAAGGTGCTGTAAAACTAAAAACTCGATAACCGGAACGGTTGATAGTACCGAAAGCCTCCCAATGGAAAACCCAGGCTTTTCCGGGGACTACATTGACAGCCGAAGTATAAAGCTCCATTTTCAATCACACCTGGCGATCCCAAGACAATCCATCCAACCCTACAATGACCACTTCATCAATTCGGACCATGACATGTTATTACAAACATTGGAGAACATATTGGGTACAATATACAAAATGTTGCATTGATTTCCGCAGCGACTTCTTCAGCAAGTGTCGCCGGAGCTCCGCATCGTCAATCAAGGACCGGAAATGGTCGTTTTGGTTCTTCAGCCAGTCCCTTAAGCAATCACAATGCTCCAGTTACTCAAGATTTACACGTTCCCTCAAATTCCGAATTGGACAGTCCTGCAGGTGCGGGATTTGTTGATTACGGCGTCGCACCACCTCCTTACAACTCTTTGGATTTCGGGAACCAAGGAAGTAAACCCGCTCCGCCTCCTTATAGTCAAGAGGAGCTTGTTCAACCGCATATCACAATAGTAACCCTCGAAGAGCCTCCTTCACCATGTTGCAATCGTTGTTCTTGGATGTGCTGTGAGTTATCCGGCCAAAAGAATTTTCCCAAAAATCTGTTGACCTGGCAAATCAGAAAAACCGAATTGACAAATGTTCATTTGATTTGCAGGGAGAAAAACGCACCTGACACTCGCTCTAGTCGCGGTCATTATCGCGTTCGTGAAAATAATTACGTTGATCTTCACCATCTAAAGCTAATGAGCTAAAAAACGTAAAAAAAAAAAAAAACAAAAATGTTATGGAAACATTTTTCACCTGACACGCGTGACAAACAACTGCGAACCGGTTTGAAAGCGTCACTGCAATAAAAATCAACTAAACCACTCTAGATAAGTTGTTCTGTCCTGCAGTCATTATTTTTTGTACCACTAATATTACTCTACTGTCCTGATACCTGCTTTTCTTACGTCCAACGCATGGTTAAGCTAGTCGTTATAAATAAAATGTTAAACGTGAAATATGTGTTCTTCGCCTGTAGCTTTACGAGTGGTAGAATCCTTGACCTATTCCATCACAATAAAACGTTCACGTACAACGTAATAAAAAAATGGCAAATCATTATTGATTTATTTACTGTTTATAAATTCATCAAATCTGACGTTCTATTTAATAGGCCCATATAATTGTTTAGAAATAAACCGTTTTATGAGAAATTAATTAAATACCTTATTCATTTTTCTATACGTTTATCAATAAATTTCTTAATATGAACTTAGAAAAAACTCAGATAGAATAATAACCTGAAATCAATAAAAATGTGGCTTATGATATAGGACCATATGCGCAATTATTGACAGCCAGACAAAGAATATTGTTGCTTGAAGGCCGTATGACCTTCATCGGCGATTTTGTAGCAGCTGAAGAAGTGGGAGAACTGCGACCCATGACGTAAGCATTCCCCTCCCCCCCATTCTTCAATATAGCCTGTACGAGACGTTATTCTCAAGAGTCTTTAGCAGTTTCGAAGAACCGGAAAGCCCAAGTAAACACTTATCTTCGTGCCATTTTGGAATAACCCCGAATTCGGAAGTCGATATTTCAGCTATCCTAGCTAAACTCTTCTTCTTATACACCGAAAAATGTATTATCATCCAAAGCCCGGTTATATTTCACTTATCCTTCTCGAGTATTACTCATATTATTGCTTCAGAGCACACAACTTCGCTGACATTCGTTATTAACTCTGGACGTCTACATTTAACGAGCAACACTTGCACTTTGGATGTTTGTGTAGTTCCATCGTAAATTATATTCACGCTCATAAATAGTAATAACGTATAATAAGCTCATCGGTGTGCATAATAATTTTTCTTTTTTTACTTTACATAAAAATAAACATACATAAAAATAACTATTCCAACTCGCTCACTATTTTATCCCAAGGCGTTGCATTCATCAGTAAACCAAAAAATCTTAACTCTAATAACTGAGTCAAGATTTCTTTCACTGGTCCCGTAAGATTTCTCGTTGGAAGGACATTTTCAATTTACAAATGCAACGAATGGTACCAAAAATGACTCCAAACTATGGAGTCACTTTTATTGTACACAAACGAGTCCAGGTCCTTGAATGGCAGGGAGACAATGACATTTCCTGGCAGGAAGTTGTGACCTTATGTGAATGACGACCCCGTGATTCAGTGGAAGAAGAGCAAGAGGGTTGCGCTTGCGCCCTTGGGAGGACGGCTCATGGCACGCACGCACGTTGTGAACAGGGTTCGACCCTTTCGCAGCTTCTTGTGTATCCCGTACCATCGCCCAGCTACAAATCGATGCCGCTGGTAACGTAGCTGTCGGTTCGCTTGGAGACGTCGAAGAACGTCGTCACGAGTCATCCGAGTATTTCCAAAGAGTTTGTTAAGCTCGATTCCATAAGTCCAGGTATTACCGGGGGTGCATTGAGGGCTTAAAAGTGTACTGAACCCCTGCGATTCTCTAGGTTATACGCAGAGTGAAACAACGTACTCATTGGGCATGTGCAGTGTGTTGTATAGATGGATAATGTCGGTTCGTGAACATAGTATGACGGGTGTGATACTCCAATGGATGGTGATTTTCGATGTAAACGCAAGGGTGTAAGCATGGTGACTTTCGATGTTATTTTTCACCTGGCATCCAATGGAATAGATTTTTTTTCAACTCTGCACTGACATGACACTTGGTGACCTCGCACAGGTTTGTAAATCTCAATATACGTACGATAAGACATTTAAGTGAAACGGTTAAAAAGTAATTTAAACAAAAAACACATGGAAATGTAATGGTTAAATTAAATTTCCATGATTCATCGATAAATTACATTGCTGTTTCAGTGCTGTTTCGTTTCACCCGTGATTCCACTGTTCCTTCGTCCATATGTTGAGATCTCAGTCTATGACGTTCCTCAAGTGGTACCAACCAGTTCTTGCATTTTTAATTTTAAGAGCTTGAGGTCTTTCGTCAAGTACTCGGGAAGCTTGGCACGAAAGTTTGTTTTTCATAATTTTAGTCTCCTGAGAAATGCGTAATATACTCTAAGGGTTTTTGTTGATTAATTGCATTTGTCAAGGGAAGAGAAATTTTTTAAAACAAACTCTTGTGCCAAAGTTTTTTGGATAAAGAGTTTTTCATGTTCTTCAGGTACTTGTTTCACATCTAGACGCCATTAAAAACAGTTTATCTTGTTTAAAAACTAGGGAATTGAAGGTTTAATTATTTTTGTCCAAAAGTTCAGATATTCCCTTTGCGGTTAATAACTTCTCGGTTCACGAATCTTTCATTTTTTTTTGGATTAAAAAAATCAGCTTTTTCGCTGGCCTTGACCTTGTTATGTGTGCGTCCTTTGTCCTTATAAACAAACGCATAATTCGATATTATCATACGGTTGCTTTGCAGTTCTTTCTTCGACTCTAAGTTGATAAGGCTGACAAAATGGCGGAAGGCATGTCGGCATGTGATGGCGGCGGCTGCGCTGCGGCAATGGGGGATTGCGATGGCGGGGGATTTGACATGGGGGACATGGGAGACATGGGAGGATGTGACGCAAGTTACGGAATTTCGAACTATCATCCTGTCGATTTATTTCAATCTCATGCAGCAGGTTCGTGAAGTAATATAGACTTGAGTTACCATTTATATTTTGAAGATCGTTGACCAGCAAATTTATTCATCAGATTTTCAACAAATTATTATAAACATTGCATTAAATAATTTCGTTTAAAACCTCACAAAAAATGAGGGTCTTTTTTAAAAAATTAAAAATAAAAATAAAAAATCGACATATTTACCTGAGATCCTATGATTTCTGATTCCCATAGGAATTAAAAAGGGCACCCAATTGGATTGTCATCTTCATTTTTATAACCAGGATCCGTTCAATATGCAATTGGACCGAAATTTCAACGAAGACTGAATGGTAATCTTTCTGGGAATTCCCAGGGGATGTTGTTTTGTTTGCAGGCGGATTGTTCAATCGTCCAGGAACAGGAAACTTGCAATACGTTAGTGACTCAGCGCCTAGTACTTGTAAGTATATTTCGAAAAAAAAAATGTCAATATGTATTTTAAATGTAAATAAATAAATAAATAATCGAGGACTTATGGTTCACAGGTTACCTTTTGTTCGGTGTCACAATGATTGTCGTTGCTTTAACACTCGGTGGAATTTATCTGATACCTCTGTTTGCGTGGTATATTCTCGGCGAACGCCTTTAACAATTGAATCTGAAGATTAGCAACAATTAATGAAAGTACAACGGATTTTTTTGACGATTTATGGCCCAAAAATGCTAGTGCTTTTCCGTCGACTGCACTTAAGTACATAAATGCGGCTGTTTGTAATAAATTTGTATTCCGAAAAAAAACTGCAATTACCGAATTAAGATCATTGACAGAGATTACAAAATTTCCGATAGACGGTAATTAATATTTTGAAGAAAGTTACACAAAGTGAAATGTCGAAGCTAGTAAATATTTTCCGGTCCAATTTCTATGTATTAAAACGTATTGTAGAGGGTTGCTACTGTCACCCTTTATGTTAATTAAAAAACGCTAATTGCGGAAAAATTAAATTGTACTATTGGCCTCAAATTGAAAGTGCAAAAAGCTACGGACTGTTTGTCACGACAGATAAATAGCGTCGAGTGAAATATTTTGAGAATGTTATACATATACCAAAACAATGTAGAATAACGCCGTTTATTCCACTGCCGAAAGTCCAGCAATATTTTTTCAAACAACATAACGATAATAATTAATGCGAGCAATAGCAATACACGATAAGTACAGGATTCCAAATTAGTGGTTGGTTGATCGATGACTACCATTAACGTAACTCAGGTCTACCACAGATTTTGTACAGACGACGCCGTCTTTTATATTGTCGAGAACAAATCACTGTGATTATAACGTAATTAGTTAAAAAAGCAACCTTGTCTTATTCCGTGAACTCAAGATCTCATATTGACAGACGTCAATTAAAATAAAGTATATAATTTTTACTAGTCACGAAAAATGTTATTAAATTATTATATTTTGTAAAATAAATCTAAATAACTATGTACGATATATATATATATATATATTTATTTATTTTCATCATCTCCCAATTCTCACTTTCCATAATTTTCAGATCAACGGGTTCATCTAAAAAAAAAAAAAAATTCCCACGATTTTCTTTATCATTATTAATTGGTAATTGGACCTATATCTTCGATTTTCCTTTACGAACAAAGTAGATGAACTTCGGGTCGTCTGCGAACGTCTGTCACATTAATTCCGCGCATTCTTCGCGCACAAGTTACACGTAGTGGGGAGAAGTTTCAGCGAGTCTCGATTCCCGTCGAGAATGCGAGTGCAAAGTGCAAACCTGTCAGTATTCTATAAGCACGTGCATAGTATACGCAGTTGGGGATACTTCGGCAATTGAGAATCCCTGTTTAATTTAACATAGCTGAACGTAGAACGGTTCCAGCATCAGATCGTAACCTATTTACCGATGTCCATTGCCATTGATGTCGGTTCCTAACAATTCTGCAAGTTGTGAAATAATCGCCAAGTTCAACAAGTTTTCTCGAAGGTGACATGTAATCAAAATTTCTTTCCCTACTTCCGGAAGTGCATGCGGAAACGTTCACGACTGAATATCTAACGAATTTCCAATAAACTCAAGCAAACCAATAAACAATCGTGTTTTTCGTTTTCCAAACTCAAGAGAGAATGAAAATTCACCGTCAATTAAAAAATTGCCTGGTTATAACCCTTGCGAGTTCAACAGCAATGATGTAGTTGACTTCAGCATGAGGTACTGTCGACAACAATGTAAGAAAGTGGCACTTTTTTAATATGAACTATGAACTGCAACGTAGACAAAAACATAGAAGAAACACAGATAGAAATTTTGACGATTGCTCTTTCGCTTGTTTATAATATCCGAGAGTTCACCAGATGTTACATCCCTGAAACTTTTTTGCTTACTCGTTAATCTCATTGGCGCTGCTTCTGGTTTCCTTCTCTTCGTGAGAAGCTACGTCAATGGCTGAATTTATTGGAGTCACTTATGGTGACTAGCCAACCACGCTTCGCTTTTACTTTTCCTGTACGCAAAATGATGCTCTGCAGCTTCCGGTTTCTTACCCGCTTATCGCCTTAGAAGCTGTAATCTTCTTTCCGCTCTGCCTTTTCTACTGGCGAATGGTGTAAAAATGGCTCCCGATTGGCTACACGATTTACGCGCCATTTGAACGCAGCCCGACTCGCCCATGAGCGAACACGCACACAAAAATTGTGTGCACATGTGCGTTTTGGGTACACATCCGTCGAATCCATCGCTGTGAATGAGGCAAACTTTCACTGCGCGAGCCCAGTTCCCATCGCGCTTCCTCCAGGAAGCCCGGACGTGTGGATTGCGCATGGGCAGTCGCTTCGTGGTCTGACTTAGTGGGTGTAGAGCGTCGCTTACCGCAATGGGTTAAAGCGTTGTCTTGCTTATCCACTGGGAACAAGATCAGTGATGTCACGTTTTCTGTTTCCCTAACGTGCGACGCGAACAATCGATTTCGAATTTATTGTTCAAGCAATTGAATATTTGTTCGTATAAATTTTCAAACACTTTCAACCGTGTACTTTTTTTATCATTACTACAAAACCTGTTATGAGAATATGTAATTCCAGGTCCTATGTAATAATTTTTTAATAATTTAGCCGTACAATTGCAATATAAAATACACTATTAGAGGTTAAATTATGTAAAATACATTGTTTATTGCAGCATTTTCCATCGAATTTTTCTTTTTTGTATTCTGCAGTTTATCTTGGAAATCGAAAACTTAAAAATCAGGCGGAATGTCGGACGACGGCGGGGGTGGATGTGATAGCGGCGGGGGTGGCTGTGATAGCAGTTTTGGCGGTGGTGATAGTGGTTGCGGGGGTGGGAATGATTCGCACGGCGGAAGCGGTGGAAATGATTCGCATTGCGGGGGCGATGATACCCATCATTCTAGCGGGGGTATCCCTCATTTTCCGTCTCGTAAGGAACCCCATATCAATAATGACAAGATCGAAATATTTTCAATAATAACCCTTTTATTTTACAACATTGTTAATTTTCTGAATAAATTTTTTTTTCGCAGTCCCCGATCTCTCATCGATCCCTAACCACGATATATTTTTTGAAGAACCCAGAATTCTTCATGGTACGTTGCCATATTCTTAGAGTGACATTTATTTATTGTGATGTATAAAAAATAAACTAAAAACTGAAAATAGCATAACTTTCATCAGGGACGATCATTTTATTTGGTCAGTATCTTGTTATAATTTTTTTTTTCTTTCGTTTATAGAAAATGTCGTCGGTGGCTCAGGTACAAATAACTACAGAACATACACCAGTAACCCTGGAACATATTACGGGGGAAAAAACAATAATCGCTATTCAAGTGGTCAAACATCTGGTCACTCGTGTGAGTTTATCACTTAAATGTACGTAATTTGGGTACCCGATCGTAATTTTGATTAATTTGATTAATTTATGTTTCACAGGTGTGGGCTCCTTAGTAGGGGCGTTTTGTGCCCTAATTATCGTTGCACTCGTATTCATTCTTATGCAAGATTAAAGGCACCCTAAATACGTTTGGACAAACGAAATCACGATGTGATGAATTTTTTTTTTACAACATAAGTCGATTGTCTTAGGAAAAATCGAGTGCCATGTCGAACAAACACGATAATTTGTTATTGCACTTTTAATTATTTACTGGCAGTATAAATTAAGCGAATAATTGAGTACTTACAAAAATGTAATTAATGGATAAATATACCTCAAATATATACACCTTCAAAACTATTTTTCATTCCATCACCCAATTAACTCTATTAACCCAAAATTCGGCGATCGTTCACAGAGTCAGTCAATTTATCAATTATTATTGATAATATCTATCATTATCAACGTTTTACACTCCGACACTCCAAAACAATTGTTTTTTAATTTGCAGGCTTTATCGACAATGAAAATGCACTTATAACTCACAATCAATAAGCATATTGTGTAAGTAGAGGCTGCAGTTCGTGGTCAGACCTACAAACACCACTTCCTGTGTTATCGATCGCACTTAAGCCTACGGTATTAAACGTCGTCACGACTTGACATACCAGCGAGTGAAAGCGGTCGAAATAATTTACGAAATTTCTTGTAATGAAAATAGAGAAATGGTGAAGAAAAAATTGTAAAAAAAAAATTCTCTCCGCAACCGAATTCAAATGTTCGCGGGATTTTAGTGACGACCAATTACTCATAGCTGACTAGCCACAGAGCGATAAGAGCGTCGGTGGCATTCTGAAACGTAATACGTCGCTCGGCTCGAGAGCGAAAGCTGCCCAACCGTATATATGTATATACGTGTACATATATATACTCGTGCGACTGTGAGCGCGACAGTGCGTCAGCCGACTCGTGTATCGACTTTGTGTGCGTTGTGTTTTCCCAAAGAAGATAGATATACCGGAGACGCGAAACGCCCAGCACCGCGTAGTGGCTTGTAAAATATTGTTTCGCCAGTGTACCACGGAATATAAGGAAAATCAGTAGGTGAGTCCGTGGCGATAAAGCGTTTTTAAACACCCGTGCTCAAATCCGGTAGAAATTAATTCGTCCAAACGAGAAAATAAGAGTGACGTGTCGCACGTGCCTTACGTCCATACTTAACTTTTCTCATAACCCGTGCCAAAAAATCCACAATCGCCCTTATCGACTCCGAAGCGAAAACAAAAATCGAGAGTGAGCTCATCGAATCTTCAGCGACATCGAACTATTTTACAGACGCAAAATTAATACATCAAATAAATGTCAGACTCAAGGACATATCATCGAAAAATAAACACTAACAGGTGTGAAAAAATGACACTCAAAAAAAATGTCTGTATCTGATCAAACTCATTGAAATTTGAGAAAAAAGTCGCGTAAGAATTTGTAAAAAAAAATTTTAATCTTGAATAGGAAATTTGAAAGAGAAATCCGAATATTGATCGAGAGAACGTCGACCGGAAATAAATAAATAAATAAATAAAATTAGCTGATAAAAGCTCGGGTGTTTCAATAGCTCTTATCCGGTTATTGTAATCACTAGTCACGACTCGTGGATGCGACATTGATAAGATTAGACGTCTCTTCGCACATTTAAATGTCAGAGTCGGAATACGCGAATAGCTGGGAATATTGGGCAGCACTGCGGACACTGGCCGACTCGGGCAATGCAATAACATTTCGTCGTGAATATGTGACGCGAGTACGTTTGTAATGGCATATATCGGTGACGATCAACAAAATGTCACAACGAGGAAACTCGGACGTTGCGTTGAGCCTATATCCGGCCTTCCAACTCTGCGCGCTCCCCGCACCTGTTGCTCACCGAGACTCTAGTTATGCCAGTACACCGGTACCGAGCGATCAACGGCTGCCAGTACGTGCACTATAATCCGGAGACACATGGGAAATACCCGCGAATATAACTACGCGAATGGAGTCTCGTTATCGGACGCGTGTACGAAAATGTGTCTGCGTTGCAGTCGGTGGAAGATAGAAATCCACAAAATACACCCACACAAGCCTTCGCTGTTATTACAGTTGTTGCAGCATCCGCTGGACTTTATTCGCACAGAATTTATCTCCTGATTTATCGGAAATTCAGTGCGCGTGCCGCGCAAAATTAGGAAAGGAAACTCGAACCTCGACGATTTTAGTTAGCGTTTGTGATTTTGCTTCATACTAAGGGGAACAAAAATAGTTTTAAAAAAGTTGTTCTAGTGGATTAAAATGTTACTCGTAACGGGAGAGAAAAATAGTAATTTAGGGAATTTAAAAAAAAAGTTAGTTTTTTTTTTTGGATAAGGTAAATCGTTGTTTGATAACAACCTTTTGTGGTCATGATAATAATAGTTACAACCCGAGAAAATGGTAACCGTGAACGTAAAATTGCAATATTGTTTTATTTTTATTTGTCAAATATGCGACTATAATAAAATAAGGTTAATAAAATTGATGAAATTAACAAAGATTTCTCAATTTTTTTTTCAGCGCTCATTTTCGAAGAGGAAAAAGGCGGAATCCGATTGGAATAAACACAGTGACCGTAGATTTCCGTCTGTAAAAAATGCAAGCGAGTGCACCAGCTGCTAATCACAATGCACAGCAACCCGATTTACCTTCGTACGCCGAGGCGATGAGGACAGCAGCTCCTCCGAATTTTTCTCAACCCTATCCAGCCACCGATCAAAATCCATCGTTTCACCCCGCCGCACCCATTTATGCACCGCAAGCAATGCCCATGCCTGCCCAGTATTTCACTCAGCCTCATTACACTCAGGTACCCCTTCCCACCTACACAACCAACGCTTATCCTCAGTATGGTCAAACTGCAGCGGATTTAGAGGGACCAACAACTATTCACATCATTAGGCCGGTGCCTACGTCGGAAGACACATGCTGCAGAGGCGAGTATTTTTGCTTTTTGCAATTTTATGGCTTCCTCGAAAATCTTGTAATTAAAAAAAAATTAAAAACGATATTTCTAAGGAAATAATTTCAAAAAAATAAAAAACGACATTTCTTAGAAAGTAATTTTAAAAAAAATAGAAAACGATATTTCTTAGGAAATAATTTTTTTTTTTCAAAATGAAAAATTAAATGACGTATTGTAATTTGAAAAATGTATATTTCAGGTACAAGTGGTCGAATACTGGGCGTCGTATTAGGTATTGTCATAGTCGGAGCAATATTACGGGTATCGTTGAACGCATACTGGTAATGCGTATCAGTAACTGGAATGGAAAACTGTTTACAAGGTTTATGTAAATAAGTGCTCATTTTTTTTGTACTAACGCGTAGAAAATTCGTCTTTTTGGCCGTCGGTCTAAAGTCGAAAATGTGCAGTTTCGAAAAGTCCCGTTTATGAGGCAGTTCGTACAAAAAAAAAGGATGTCAGACAGGGAGACAACAGAAATTTGAGAATTTCTATTTTACACCCTCACCATACAAATTAATGATAAAACGATAAAAATGTTACCATGCAGGAAAGCCTCTCACACGTGAGGTGATATTGTCACTCGTGATAAATAATTTTATTGTCAACGTCTTATCTAAAAAATCTTGTATAAAGCAACTATTTTCAATAAATTTTATAACCACGAACAATTATGTACATTAGCCTCTCTGCAAGTGTCCACCCGGTTTTTTAAAAACCCAACAACAACAACAACAATAACAACAACAATAATAATAACGAAGATAAATATAAATCACAAATTGTCTTCCTGATATTATAAAAAAATACAATAATTAAATATTTTCTTAAATTGAAAAAAATAAATAAAAATTCATTGTTAACTACAGTAATAACGTCGTCGTTATTTCAGAGAGGCTTCTGTATTATATCGGGCATTCCGTGTATAATCGTTTATTGTCAACCAAAAAAAAAACGAATAATTACTACGCGTTTGAATAAATTAAGTACAGGGTGTATAAGTGTCGGTTCCTGTACCTATCGCCGGAGTAATTTTCTCTCGGGTTAACTAGCCCCTTAAATTGTTAGTGCGTGAAGCGAGTATGTGGTATTAACTGTACGAGAAACAGACGCTTATCGTTACATATAGCATATATATATCTTAACGGCGAACGACTCCGCTATTTTATTTCGCTTTCGTATCTGGGTACAGAGGCGTATAAAGGATAAGGGTAGCAGGAGGGGGTGGAAGTCCGCCACTCAGTTATAGCTAAGGGATAGTAGCAAGTAGTAAAGGCGCAATGGAATGCTCGGTACTTTTGGCGCCGGTGCCCGACGGTCATTAAAAACCCTTTTCCCGCGGTATTAGAGCTGATCGTAACCTTCGAATCACCGACAGATCCCAGGTAGAAGAAGGTCTCCAGGCCTCCTGCTGGAGTGGACCGGAGGGGGAGGAGACAGCCTCCCCCATACCTTATACTGTATGCTGGTACATTACGAGTACTAAAGTAACTAAGTAGCAAAACGGCTAGTCAGCTGGGTTGCAAGCATATTATAGGAAGCCTATAATATCCATATGGGGAAATTCACGCCAAATCGACCAGGGTCTGACCCTCGACGTCTCGGATCTGCTCGGTGGTTTTTGTATATTTTTCTGTCGACTCTAAAAATAATGCAGAATTTTTTTAAAGATTATTTTTTGATTTTCTTTTTTTTTCGGGCGTAATGTAAAAATTGTGTAAGATTTGATGTGGATTTCCCCATACGTATTATGTATAAGGATTCAATATATTATTTCTGGAATTATAATTTAAACGAACTGTGTGAAATGGTTTTGTTATTTTTAAAATATCTTCGGGGCCAGTTGTATATAATTGTGATAGTACATTTTATTATAGATTTTCAGTATTTTATGATAGGATTTTGTCAACAACACAGAGATTTACGGTATCGCGCGACGAAATCGACGAGGGCCTGGAAAAATCTAAATGCGATTGTAACTGATTATCGAAACTGGTATAAAGACGAAAACGTGTTCTAAACACGATTTTGTGGAAGTTATTATACTTAATCGTGATTCGATGAATGCACCTATAATAAACAAAACAGATTTTGGAATTTATTTTTATTTTTTTTTTTCGGGACCGATCGACTATAGATTTTTCTATATGCTTCTTTTATAACGTAGTTCTAAGATAACTTTTAAGAGGGCTGTAGAAATGGAATAATTTTTTTATGTGTGTATCGCCGAGCCATGAAACTCGTGCTTTGCGATAAATTATTGTAACTACTTCGTTGTCGAGGATCTGAACGGTGATCTGCTGGAAATTTTATCCTCAAATGTTCACAATTTCCTATTGTATTTTTATTTTTACGCACTACAATCGCAACATTGTAGAATCTAAATTCAAAGCTCAACACAAAAAAAAATCAATATCCAACATCTGTCAAAATTAATTTAAAGACGTGTTACCGTGTATTTCATTATGTATGTTAAACAATGTAATATGTATTAAAAATGTATTTTAATACAAAAATGTATTTCACATATAATATATCCTCTTGCCTGAAAATGGAGATACAGTGACCAGTGTGAAAGTTGTGATCACTTGTCAAATCATGTTTATATTTCAATGTTTACATTCATTTACGTTTAATTAATTTTCTTCTGCGGCGGCGAGCGTAAATATCATCGAGAGCCACAGCCTCGTAAGTTTACACTGCGCTCTATCCTCCTTTCCTCCTTAACCGGAAATCGGTAGTCGTTCAACCGGAAGGCCATCACTTGTCGCCCGCAGATTTAACCAATTGCGGCATTTTTTTTTTTCAGAATTTCAAATGATAAACTTAGAAATAAAAAAAAAATTCTATAATTATTTTCGGTCACTCTTATCATTTTTTCGTTCGTTCCTATGCTTCAGCAAGCAAATTTAAAAGCGAGATAACCGAGTGCACCCACTGTTATGCATCCAGAAGAATGAAGGAGAATAAAAAATCGATTTTCAATTTCGGAAAGCGTCTTTGGAGTACCTGTAGAGGAGGTATTTCATTTTGCGTAAAACCAAGTCGGCAGACTGCGCTACCTTGCGATTCACCATTCAATGTACGACTTCAATACGTAATACTATACATACGTGAGTAGGTCTATGTATGGATAGTCGAAGGGAACGAAAGAGTTTCAGCATTTTTGCTGCTCTCATAGCCGACGGACTATACCCACCTTCGCTATACTCCAGCATGCATTATGCACGAGTTAGTTATTAGACGCAGGACGAGGATAAAGAAAGGAATAGAAGGTGAGCGAAATAGCGATATGCGAAATCCGTTTCCAATAGCTCACGACGACATGTGCACGTTTCGCAGGAGGAGGTGGGCAAAATCCAGGAGCACAGCGTTCCAGCAACTAAAGGTAGAGGGGCGGAGGGGGGGGGGGGGCATGATAGAGCTATGGATTTCCAATTCCGCGAGATATTTTCAATATCGTTGTCGCACGCGATTTCTACTCGCTTTCGTATACTCTTACATATTTGTCTCGTGATCTCGAGGAAAAGTCGAAAAAAAAAAATTCCATCCAGTCTGCACGTAGTTGCTGAATTAATTTTTTTCTCCTACAGGACAAATTTTTCATTCCGATGCATGAGGTGAATGTTATTTAGCTGAATTTTCAATATTGATCAGGATAAATTGATGTTTTCCTGTTACCTTTTCATTGTAATAATCGAATTCGCAAAAATACAGGACTTTTTTTGACGTAAGGAAAAGTTCATTGTCTTGGAAGGACTAAAAAAAATTGAATTTGTGAAATTTGATATTTTCAGATCAGCTGGAATTTCGGAGGTAATTCGTAGAGAAATTGTATTGGAAAAAAAAACAAGGAAACAATGTAACAGTGAATAAATAATATACCTGGAGTAGTGAAGAGTATTAGAAGTGGAAGCCAAGATCGAAAATGCTTAAGAGAGAAACGAAGTTGAGGAATGCTCGTGTTAGTAAAGCAGTGGTCCCAAGTATCATGAGCTCTGGAATGTTAGCCGAGAGTCTGGGCCAGTTACTCGACGAAGAGAGAGAGAGAGAGAGAGAGAGCGGAAAGACAGAAAAAGCCGATAAAAATCAGGGAGACAGACGGTGACAGGGATGAAAAAGGAAAAAAGAAGGAGAGAGCGAGAGAGCGGAGCCGATGTTTCGTTCGGCATCGGTTCAATCAAGCGACGGGCCAACAAACCACCGGAAGAGACCGCAAACCGTTAATTGGAACAGACCGAGTCTAGCTTTACGACGCAATCGAGTCGAATTATCCGGCCAGTATTTCCGCCTCGCCCACGGCGCTACCGACGGTACTCCGCACGTCTGTTTACTGCAGAAAGCTTCCGTCGATTCTTATTAAAAGTTTCTCCTTAAGGATACACAAAAGCTGGCCTTTCAGTTGTTACAGAACTGAAAGGTAATTGGATTGATCTTCCGACTAAAATATGTCGCATTTGTTGAGATTAATTGCGTAAGCTCAAAGTCTCTGATGATCATGAAGAAATTCTTACGTCCTAAGGGTCAGAGAAAGCTCAGGATTTGAGATCAATTTTGTTTTTTTTTTGTTATTTGTTCTTCTTCTTCATATTCCATCCCTAGCCCTTTGCCAGTCATCCGCAGGCTAATTCATTAGCAATTTTTTAATTTATAAGCTTAATCCCTAGCAGAAGAAATGAGAAAAGAAAGCGAAAGCTTCTACTAAGACGTCACTTTATATTTAATACCTATCTCCAGATTGCCCTTTCGGCCAACTCATACCCAACTCATACCCTTTCACCGCAGAAATCTTCCACCGCCGGTGACGGATTAATTCATAAGATCTTTTTAATGACATCCGATTTTTCTACCATCAACTTGATTCGCTTTCAATACTTCAGAGTGCATCCGCTTTTGCTCGTGGAACGAGATCGTCTCGCATTTTCAACGGTGGCATTTAATATCCATAATCAAAGCGACGACTGTAATTATGTCTGCTTTCTCGTGAAGCAAGCTTTGGTTTTGTGGATTCTCGTTATTCATTCCATATTTCAATATCAATGTTTCAAAGATATGCTTCGATTCTCATCGTTTCTAAAATTTTTTTCACTTCAAGTGACAAATTGTCAATTGCTGACGATTTTCCTCATAAAAATCCTCGAACGGTAAAAAAAAACGTTGAGGCTTTAAAAATTTCCATTTGCTGTAGATTTTCAAATCCGCGAAATCGGCAGCAAAAGCGTTTGCGCAAAAAACTTACTTTTCAGCGTTGAAAAAAGTCCCGAAGTAATTTCATATGGTCGCTATGTTATCCACGGTGGATGTAGAGGCAAACGTGAAAGGAAAGCTATGTAACATGCAAACAAATCTCGATACCGGTGGCTCGATAGTGCAAAAATACATGAACTTTCACCCATTCTGTCTGTAGATATTTATTTTACGTTTGGATTTTGTCGGGCGCCTACTAGTTCGTTGCTACGGTGGACCGGGGGTGGAAAATCTCCTGGCCCATGTTCGGCGTGTCCACGCGCACGTGCCGTGCGACCGAACTCTCTTTTCACCGCTCGTTTCTGTTTTCGTCGTTTCGAGGCCAGCGAGCCAGCCGATGCACTCGCCTCGGCTCGGCGAGCAATAAAAAAAAAATCCCCTCGGATTTTGTAATTGAAAAGTACTGTTATCACGGTTCGCGGGGGTCGAGCTGTCGATGGCAAACCTGTGAAATCCTCCGTGTAGAGCGAGTACGGGTAATAGAGTTTCGATCGACCTACGAGAGCGTCCGTTCACCGAGCGTACATATAAAATAACGTAGGGCATTTCTACACGATTGCCACAGTTGTACTTTGCCTCCTGTGTGCGCAAATACCCGTGGAACAAGACGAAAAAAAAAAAAAAAAGCACAACACGAGACTAGATTTTTTCGCGGAGAAAAAGTAAATAAATTGTAATCGACAAGTCGTTGATCGGTGGTATAAAAAAAACGATAGGATCGTTTTTGTCCAAACTGACCGAGTTCCGATTTTATAAACGCCCGACCACACATCGCTTCCGCACGACCATTCGGACCATCGACTTTTCCACTCCCATTTAATCGACCATTTTAACGCAGACAAATGGTCACGGTATTTAACAAATTTTCACTGTCACGAAAAACTCGAAAAAAGGGCGCTCTTCATTTTCCTACCTGCCATTGGGCTTTGCGAAATATCAAAATCCCATAAGGGCTATTATTTCGGGTACTAAAACCTGTCGATATTTACGAAATTCACAATCCTCAATTTTCTCACAAGTTCAACCTTTTAAATTTCAGCACATTTTTGCCATTTTGGGTAAATCTAAAATCCAGAAAATTATCATGTGTTACTTACCTTCAAAATCTCACAAAAAATTGTACAATTTAAGTCGCACAATTGACTTGTGTTTACTTCCTCGTTCGTTCGCAAAGTTGCCAGCCAATAGGAGAGACATCTCGTTGCCGGAGAGAAGAAGCGACTATACGTAATGGGAAGTGGGGGCGGTAGAGACGAGAGGGCAAAGAGGAGGTACGGAGAATTCGGAGGAGGCGAGAGCGGAAGGGTGACAAATCAATGGTAGCTGGTGGGATAGGTAACGGCATATGAGCACCGGATCTCCTATCCTATCTTATCAACGCATTATTCAACGGGGCGGAGGCTGCTCGGGACTCTAACTGCCTGAATTTGCATAAATCCATAGATCGCTGCGTGAAGCGGACGAGCGGCGTGTGGGATGGTTGCATGCAGAGCACAGTACTACTCTGCGGCACTGTCTATCCATCTCTCGATGCATGTATATGCATACAGCAAATTACGGAGTTGGCCGTGGTACCGCTGCTCGAGAAATGGAATGATCCTGGCGCTGGTTGCAAGTTGAGAGCTACACAGGAGCCTTATCTGTATCGAGTGCAACGTCCAGCTCTTGTACAGGCTCCCAAAAACCTTAACAATAATCCTTGCGTTGCAGAATTGTGTGATATGATCCGCTGTCTTTAATTGATTCATTTTTTCTGATTAGATCATTGGCATGACGACGATGTCGAGATTTTGTATGAAAAAGTTTGAATGTTATTTCTAAAAAAAGGAAGCTTTTTTGGGAAAGTTCCTGAAAGCTTCGAGGGCACATTTGCAATACAAAAGGAATTAACGAACTTTGATATTCCAGGAGGAATAGATTGAAGAGGTGGCGAACGTACTTGTCGTTGGACCCACTTCGTCAACGTGGTATCGAGTAAACTAGCTGTTGTCTTTAATTGCCAAGAGAAACAGGCATGGGCCCAGAGTATCGGGAGAGTTTGGGGACAAATGGAAGTTTGTGTTCCACTACAGAGTTAGGTAGGAAGGGTTGAAACGTGCCTGGCTCGGCTCACCCGGTGATGGGAAATGGGTAACACGATGAGAAGTAGCGAGCACTATGAGATGCACCCAGTTTTCCGAGTCGCACGTGTTGCAGTTGAACCCTCGGTTCGTTAGTGGTTGCCGTGCGAAGCAATCGACTTCCTCCACTTCCGGTGATAAGTCGACCCGCAAATACTGGCTACTACGTGTCGGGCTTTCGTACTCATCAGGTTACTCGCGATTACGCTGATGCAGCTCGCTAGGTTTTCAAAGGAACCTTCGTAGTTGTTCGAAGACAAGACCTGAAATCCCAAGACTTCCAAATTTACTCGCTGAGATCCTGGGGGAAAAAAATGTATCGCACTTCATGTACGATTATGATCAAAAAGCGAACGACGTTTATATGACCCCTCGCCCTGCTGTCAGGACAACTTGCAGTAGTGTCATCAGTTGCTCATAAATCAGCAGTGTCAAATCTCCTCAGCAACTGTCGATTCATAACAAATTCCCGCACGCTTACCAATTCCATTTTCGCCCGGAATTATTCAGCGGAACGGTCGAGCAGGGCAAACACGATTCCATTTAAATTGTCGTCTCGTTGTCGAATCCTTGACTGCTTACCAAGTGTCATATGCGGGGCACGAACGGTTCAGATGCGATTTCTACGTGCACCTCAGCGCAGACTCGATAATCCCGGGATTAAAAGTCGAGTGGTTGTCCGTTCGATCGGCATCGGAGCTTAATTGAATCCGGAAACAAAATTAACCAGAATCCAACAAATTTTTCTCACCCAAGCCGTAATCGGTATTTCACCAACGAAAACATGAAACGTCACCCAAAGAAAGGATGTCCCATTCCTCAGTCCCAGGATAATGTTCTCTGCGGTTTCGTTGCTCTGGATATTCCGTTAATGGTACTAACGTCGTTTCTCCATTTCCGGTACACGACACCAAGAACAATATTCTACGGTTTCGCTGTCCCTGTCAGTGATGATGATGCCGAATGCGAATGAAGAGCCTGTCGAAAAAGCATACGAGGGAATTGGAATGACTGATCATGAAGACCGAAGTCCGAGGAAAGTACCAACGGAGAAAACAAGCGAAGGTCCATAAGCCCTTCGGGTTGTGAGGGAAATGGGAAGATAGGAAAGAGGGTATAACGACGGAAGTGCGAGTGGGACCATCGAGCTCGACTCGAATGTCGGCGAGGTTACGAGGGACGCGTAGTTAATTAACACCACCCGTTGCTCTCGCACCTCCGACATCGTCGTAGTCCTCGTTCTCGTCGTTGACGTCGACGGCAACCGACAGACATTACTACTCGGTACTCGGCTATCCCCCTCAGCCACTCTCGACACTCGCCTTCAGCTTTCAGCCGCACCATGCGGATCTGCACCCATTCACGCTCGCTCGAGTCTAAATCATCTCGTTGGGAAGCGTCGCCGAGCCTCGGGCGTTCCTTGCTCTTTTCCGCCACCTCTCGTTCTGATGTACTTCTTTTTTTTTTTTTTTTCACTTCTTTTTTCTTCTTTTTCCTTTCCGGTGTCTCTTTCACAGCAAAAACTTGTGGACGCTCTTGTCCTTCGTTCTCCACTTCCTCAATTCCACTTTCAAAGACTCCTCGTAATTAAGATGGCCTCCTTCAAATATTCAAATAAGTTATTGAGAGAAATGTTTATAGCTGCTGTGAAAGATGCTTTCTGAAGGGTGTGGTTTTTATTTATTTTTTATGAGTTCTGGAATAGAACGAAATGAACAGAATCGCCGTTTTCAGGGTTTGGCATCGAACGATGATGGTAGTGAAGTCATTTGTTCTGTTATATTGTTCGTTCAACCGATTGAATTGTTCCATAGTCAATTGAAATGTAGCATCGACACCGGTGCAGTTGATTTGATTGTTGATAATACTGCAACTGTGGAAATGGAGCATCAAACTGTTTGGCAAGTTTGTCTACTCATCAGCATCATTATATGGAAATAGAATCTCTCTTCATGCTCGCGATCGAACCTACCAAGTCCAAACACAGATCGAGGTCGTGAACCATTCCCTACCGCAAACTGTTGGCATGGGTCTACTGTCTAAAACGAACATAAACACCTTGCAGCACATCGGAAACCACCCTCTTGTATTTACACGATCAACTACCCCTGTTCCGCAGTACTTCGACTTCTAATGGCGACATATAACGGACGACGATCCGTTAACGATACTCGGCAAGCTACAGAGTGCAGTGAAGTGTCCAAAAGCGATATTGCATCGACCACTTTGAGCACCATTACTTTTCCGATACCTTTGATGCTTTTAAATGAGCCTCATTACCATAATGCATCCACTCGGCGGTTAAATTACCCATTGAAAAATGTAAAATCGTAATATTGTCGGATTACGTGGATGGAGAATCGAGAAGGATTACGTATCATGTTGAATGATTGAAACGATCGATGGCAAAGGTTGGCACAAAATTTTCTATACCGGATATATATTTCGGGGGATTGATTAAACGGCAAAGGGCTGGCTTGCAGGCGTGGAAAGGGTCAACCAGCCAGAATGATCATCATCGAACATTTTGGTCGAGGTTTCCGGGTATTGGAATGGATGTTGGCAGGACTGGAGGGTACGTGCAGTTAACTGGGAAGAGGTCCGGAGGGGGGCAAACGGGAGGAGGTGGCCGGGCAGGGCGGCAAAGAGAGAGGCAAAGGGGTTATACACGGCAGTAGCAACGGTTAATTGATCAAATTACAGGGCAGAATCGTGGCCAACGCCGTGGAATTGAAATTGCAGGGTAGTTGGATGACGAGGCGAGGCTCAAGGCTCAACGCACCAGCAGCATGCATTTTGGGAATCCTGCAGAGTCGGTTAATGGTGGAAACTGGTTAAATGGTTTCGGAGGATGCAAACTGCAGATGTGCAGAATCACCAGTGTGAAAGGAACACGAATAATCCCGCAAATAGACTTAACGAGGCTTTACAACTGGATCGCTTCGAATGCCCTCACAATATGAGTTATATTGTTGATTGATATAACAGCTCTGTGTGTATGTGCGTGTGTTGATGTCACTTGTATTTTGACATTTTCCATTGTTTACTTGTTCATTTCCAAATCATATGCCCTTTGATTTATGGCTTTCTAGCTTCATGCAATACCATCTTTCTATCCCCCATCATAGCTATGCCCTCCCAACTAAGCCCTCGAACATTCATGGTGAACACACTTGGCGTATTTCATGCATTTTGCTTACCAATTGCAACACACCGTGCAACGCAGCTGCTATCGGTGATACGAAATGATGGCGTTATATCCCAACCGCGCCTCGTCGAAACGGCCCTCAAGTGTTCATAGCTCGGTGGTGCACCGTTCGGCCGAATACCGCTTTTAATTAACGATCGGAGCCCTCTCTACGATCGATCGAGCGCATGCTTCCGCAACCCGCAGGATGCTGAGGACGAAGGGCTGCCGCACGGAAGTTGGGACACTCTCGCCGAATCTGAAGAGCAGGGAAAACGGACAGGGGCTTGTGTGCCACTGTGGACTAGGGAAAATCTGTACAGAGAGTACAATTATCTTGTTCCAATTTTGGTAAATGTTCATTTCTTCACACGAATGATGTTTTTTTTGCTTCCGCATTGATAATTTTTTTTTTTTTCACAGGAATCGTACGAAATTTTGTATCTTTTTAAGCGTGCTGATAATGATTTTGAACCTGGAATTCGAAAATGATTTTTTTTGTTTTTTTTTTTTTTTCATTGTGGAAAAATCAAGGTCTAAAATGTATTGGTGATACAGTGAAATCTGTGCAATTTTCTGTCTGCATGATTTCGACTCATTATCGTGGACAGCTTTGTCTGACTCTTCTGTCCATCTGGTTTTTTTTTCGGATATACCTTCAACCCTATTGCACATTTACCTCCGGTACAGTAAAATACGAGGTAAAATTCGTTTAACTTCGACGTTGGGCGGTTTATAACGCGAGCTGCGGGGCTTTTCTGGCTTGTCTCTCCAGTCCTGTGATCCTGTGACGCTTCCGATTTGAATATATCCGGAGGGCAACTGGCGCGGCTCGACAACCCGTCACTGTGATAATTTACATCCCCATTTTGCGGACGGATTATTAGCGATTTCTGATTTTCTCCATTTCCGAGCTTGTGGCGTATTCGTTATGCACCCCATCGACGTATCAACTGTGGCACCGTTTTAGGGCTTGATCGAGGGTATATTGCCCTGAATGACGTTGGAACCGAGCGGTATGTTAACGTTGAGCGCTAACATTCATAATGTCAAATGCAGATATCCTATCAGTCTTGACAAATCTATAATTGACCATACATAGATTTGATACGATCGCCATAATCTATTTGTGTTAAATGTACTTTCAAAAATAAAAAATAAAAATAAAAGTAAAAATTTAACGAAGCTCGTAATCGATAATTTGTTTTTCTGTAAAATTCGCTAACAGCTTTGGTAAACAATTGTTATCATGTACGAAAATTTGTTTGGGTAAACGTAGAAAAACCGAGATTTTATTATTTTTTATCGTGTGTTCAATGGAAGCCACGTTCACGGTTTGTTTTTTATCCGGATGTAAAAAGCAGCCGAATCAGACAAAAAGGGGGTAAGAGGGCGAGTTTCGGGGATGCGAGAGACACCGACAAAGAAAAACGTACGACGTGCGGATAGCTGCTGCGGGTTGCGAAAATCTTGCAGAGAAATCATCGAAATTGGAGGTTTTCGGAGGTGAGGCTGGACCGAGGGAACGTGAGCTGGATCCGTAAACTCTGCGGAGGATACGGACTCGACCTGTCGTTCGGGGATAGCTCAGCTTCGGCACCGCCAAGATAAATAGGATATTCCGCGGGGTCGAACGTTTACGTGCCTTCTTAGGATACCTTCGGTTCGCTCGCGTACGTATAACAGTCCACCGACCCAGTCTCTGGGGACACGTCCCAAATTTGCCTATTCCACTGACACTCTTGAGAGAAGTTATCCAAAGGAGCCTCTTAACGTCCTTACATAAAAAGGTACGTTAACAAAAAAATTATCTAACAATTTCCCTGAAAACTCAAACATCGAAATGTAAATAAACACGTTTTTAATTAATTTTCTCTATGAAAAAAAAAATTAATATAATTAATAAATCTTTTCTCCGAGAATTTCAATAATTCATTACGATCAGTAATTTCCATTTTTATCCGGACTAAGAGAACGTACCAAAAAAAATTGAATTTGTTGTCAGTGGAAAATAGGAGCACACGCGTTGGCCGGCCTTAAGGTTCGTGCGGCTGCAAAGTAAGTTACTCCGAGTAGCTGAACGCCAAGCTTTATATATGTTTGTTGCTGAGGGTGCAGACACGTGATGACGCAGTTGGCGTTGCAGGGAAGAGCGTATAGCCCTGGTAATAAAAAGGGAGACGTGCTGTTCGCCCTTCCGCGGCATGCCCGAAGGTTTTTATTTTTATTATTACACTGCGGTTGGAAGGAGGGGTGTACAACAGCCTCCGACCGCGAACAACGACTTTATCAATCCTTTTTCTTTTTCAATTTTAGGCTTCATCGTATTTCATGTCCCTTCTTGCCTCACAATTTAATATTTGCCATTGTATTTTTTTTTTTCTTTTTTTCTTATCACTAGTCTTTCGTCAACCCATCGATCCGTCGAACGAACCTATAGATGATGCACTCCTACCGGGTAATGGAATGGCGTTGACGGTAATTTGACAACGACGTTGAACGATCGAGGAGGCACTTTTACGTCGCTTCGGACGGTTCTCTTCTCGATCGACCAATTAGATTTGTTTAGACATCCGGTTTCTTTGGTACGAGGTCATGTCCACGTGGTCTCGTGATATGACATATAGTTTTAAAAAATTCTGCCTTTGCGAATTAAAAAAAAAATGACGACCCGATATTCTGAAGTCATTGGCCTAAATAAGTGTTATCACTCCATGTGATATAGATAGAAATATATATTCTGGTGAACTCGTTGAGAATATATATTTGACATATCTCCAGAAACGTGACGATGATTGTACAGCGATATTTCGTATGTTTCATCGTTCACGAACTCCGGTGGAGTGACATATATACCTGGAGAGCTTGTCGGACGAATCAGCAGTCCACCCCCGTAGCGCAATTGCCGAATGATGGACGAGAGACGAATATAAGACTCGTACGAAGGCTTTTTTCCCTTGTGTCAAGGGACTCCTCTCCGCCGTGTAGCATATACGCTGCAGGCCCTTGCTAGGGGCTCTCGGAGATTGGACCGTTTGATTAATGTCGTCCCGACCTTTGTCAAGTATCTCGCCAGGGAGAAAAATCGTGGCCCCCGATAGCCCGAGCCCCTCACGACAAACTCGAAAGAAAATTTCGAGTAGTTTCGTCTCGATCAATCCAAAAGTAGTGTAGCCCTTCCAAACAATTTCGTTCACTGGCTATAAACACATTTAGTACTTTATTAAATATATCCAACAAATCCGAACTATCTTTGAACTACTTACCCAATCACATCAACCTGAATAAGTTCAAAAGACAGCATCGGCATTTTAAAAAAAAACATGACCATTACAAGATAAATTCGCATAAAATTTGCAGTATACCTTTTGTACCTTCCCTTTCCAAGGTTTCGTGGTGCATCATGGATGCTCCAAAATTGTACGATTTAAAAAAATTTCAAATTGCAAAATAAAAATAAAAATGATGACCATTTCTAAATAAATTCGGATTAAAAAAATCGCTTTCCAAGGTTTCATGGTGTATCATGGATGCACCAAAATAGCTCACAACGTTCCTGGTTCAGAATCGTGTGGCTGGTACCTTCCGTTTGTTTACAATGTACAAGATTTAACGATCTGTGGCGAGAGCCATTGCTGAGGAAGTAACGTTCGCATTTGAGCGCAGGGTCAGGTCTCCGGACGCTGGCGGTGAACGTAACTGGGCCCGGAGCAGCCCGTACTAAAGTTCGTTGCGATCCGAGACCATCAAACTCACCGAACGTCGTGCATCTCGCGCTGCAAGCACACAACGTGCTGCACCACCGCCTTTCCCACGTTTCGCAAGACGAGACGTGACTCAATCTTACTTACTTTGCTTCCCAGAGCTCCGACGCCCTTTCGACGATGGCTGCAAGGTACCGTGGCCCACACCACCTGACTCTGCTAATCCATCAGTGTCCCAGGGAGCTTATAACGCCCGGGGGTGCGACTCGTCTTCTAACGTAGGCACTGGACCTGTTCTATGTCTTGCCTTCCGCTGATTAACCACCGCTATGCACTCATACCAATTTCCAGCATCCTATTGGCTCCCTACTGCAACGAAAGTGGCGCCATCCTCAGTGAAATGGGGCATTTCCTGCAGGATTTTGTACATGGGTTTGTAAAATGACAAGCCAGGATATATATATATATTTTTGATGCTTAGTTTCTTCGAAAAAATTTTAAAAAATGTTATGTAGCGAATTAGATATGAGAAGCAAAGCTTTTAGCCGGAAATCAGTTTCGGCAATTTGCATATCAGACCTTAGGAATCAATACTATGTGCATAAATGAATGTAATGTTGTGGGAGGGAAGCTCGAATCTATTCCAGAAAGTAAGCGAAGTACACAGAGCAGGTGCAGCTGCAGGTGAAGCCGGAAGACCGAGCCCTCAAACCTCTTTTACTCCTTTGAAATATTTACAAACAGGGAGTGCATCTACATCCCCGAGATCCGGCTGATGCAACGCGAAACTCTATCGTTTGGAACCACTCGAATATTTAGAAACAGGTATTTTGCTTTTCCAGATTATCTCCGAGCCGGTATCTCTGATAAAACCTAGAAGGAAATATCCATCTTACCGACTGTATTATATTCGGATTTTCAGCATCACTCAAATTAAAACAACAAAAATTTGACTGTAGTAAAGATCCAACTCTGATATTCGATAGTAACAGGTAAATAATAAATGATATTTCTGCTCTTCTTATTCAGAATAATTCAGTATGCTATTAATTTTCTATAAATAAATAAATAAATAAATAAAATTTTCGTATGAAACAACAAGTATTAGCTAAAACTAAAACTAGTGTTCCTCAGGAAACCACGAAAAGCGATAATTTATATGTACGAAAATCCGCGGAGCTTTTACGAGAGAATAAATTCAGTGCTATCGAATTTACAGTTCTCAACTCGTGCGGTGTTCGTGCACCGTCGCGAAAGTAAATTCGGTTATATATATATATATATATACGCGCACGTTGAAAAGCATCTTTGGTTACAGAGATACATCAGCGGCAAGGGAGGACAAAGTCTGAGAAACGAGACTGACGAAGATCCGTGAGACGACACGATCAGGAGTAAAAGGAGAAGGAAGAAGGTAGCGAGAAACACGAGACGAAAGCACAGAAAGGGAAGTAAAGCTTTGCGCCGACTGTTATTTGGGCTCTTGGTTCACAGTGGCCCAACCCGTCGCAGCATCGTCATCCCTTCAGCCCTTCCTTTACGAGGCTCCTCGTGCTGCAACGTCCCTCCCAAGCTCCGAAAGTTTTGTATACCTACGCCGGAACGAAACTAATCGAAGACCGCGCCGCGGAAGCTTCACATCCGAAGCTTCTATTGACTTGGCAAAGTTTAGATTGCCGTGAGGATAAGACGGGAACGAAGGGAGTGGGCGAAGGGGAAAGGGAAGGGATAACCCAGCACGCGCCCATTGCCGTACATCCACCAGTAAGCAAGGGAGAAAACCCCTTGCATACATACGAGTGGACCGCGTGCTTCCGGATACACTTCGCCCATGTAACTTCTGGCTAAGCTACACCGTGATTGTTCACCATTTTTTTTCTAACCCTAACCGGAATTGCAGGCTTCGGGCTTGTCCCAACATCCTGAAGACCTCCCACCTCCTAAGGCCGCAGTGCTTTGTGTAACCGCGGCCGAAAAGCGGTTTTCGACGAGGTGGACAGTAGTCAAGTCCGGCTGTAGCCAGACGGGCTCCTCGTTGCAGTTGAACTTCCGGAATGCTTGGGGAGAAGCTCTCTTCGACAGTTTATTTTCCGCTCTTGCATTTTGCTTTTGAAATTCATCTTTTCAGCTTTTGTATTAATAATTTGTAATTATTAATTTGTAGATTTGTATAATTTAACGTGAAAACATAAAATGTTTTGAGTTGTACATGTCAGATAATGTAAATTCTTGTAATATCGTAATAACGTGGAAATGTGAATGTATCAATGGGGAAATAGATATTATTTGATGAAATCAATGCTCGTCATTCGCACCTATGATAACAATCATAATAAATGAATTGCGGAAACGTGGGACGTGGACCGATATAATCGCAAGCACTTCAATGGACCATCGAAACAAGTCAATTATTGGAAACCACGAGCGCTATAAATCGTGAATATCTCTTTTGTTGATACCTAAATGAACTGGCGCAGCGTCAGCAGCACCGAGAATACAGAAATGGATGAAGAAATGGAATCCGAAGGCACAGCGGAGTCGTTTCCATATGCGATAAAACGCTTTATTATAAAGTGTATACGGCCATCATCGAGGGTACAGGTTATATGACAGTGGTAACTGGATGGGGTTACCTCGAGGGGGTGGCATTGATTGTCATCCACGTTCTCATCGTTGCTGAAGACGTGTCTAGACGCCGTTTACGCCCAGGAGTCGGGGGCACACTAATAAAGTAGATAAAGTCGCTACTCACCAGGCAACGTTGGGATCTCAATTATTGCCACCACGGCAAACCGAATGTGAAATAGTTTAAGGGGGTCGTGAAAAACGGAGGAACATAAATGAAAAATAATTACGAAAATGTTTAAAAAGCGCTGATTGAAATGGGAGAAGCTTAATTAATAAACAAAAATTCATTAGGCCTCTTCATTGACATGAGCCAACTTCTTAGCGAAAGTGAAAGTCTGGACAAATTATCAGGCAGAATAGAAATGAAAAAAAAAAGAAAGAAAGGAAATTGATTTTTTTTTCACTACCATAATCAATGTAAATTATATTACAGAGCTTTGAAGTACATCATATTTTCAGAGTGCATGTAGATACATTTTATATATATATAAATATATATAGATGGTGAGGCGAATCGAGAGGTCGGTTCAGAAGCGCAATGGCCCCAGCATCGAGACAATAATTATATTATCACCGTAGCCGCAGCATGGGCGGGAGATGGTCCGAGCTCGAGCCGAGGGTAAAAGCGGAGACCATTACCAACATTTTAGGTGCTCGTAACGATGCCGGGAACGACGAGACAAGTGCTACTCGGCGTCGTTACCGCGAACCGGGGAAACTCTAGTCCAGTTGTACAAAGCTCACGTACTCGTCCACTCGCAACGTCGATTCACTGTGATAACTATATTCGATATGTAGTGACACAAAATCCGCCATGAAATTCAGTTCCATGAAAACCGATCTCGGCTACCCCGACCAAACTTTTAACCCATTTATCCCATTTATGTTTGGAATTAATTGCTCGAGCTTTTTTATCTTTATTACAAAACACTTTTGGCTAATAATTCCCATCGACGAAAAAAAAAAAAAAAAACACATTTCTTCTTTTCTTTTATTAACAAAATATTTCCTAACCTGAAGAAGAAGAAAAAAAATTATTAATCGGTAAAACAACATAATAAAATTGATAATAAAAATTGAAAAAAGCAAATCAAGAATGATGATTTAAGTAATAGTAGAAAATAAATGAATAAATCGACGAGGTAAAAGTGATGATGGTAATTATAATCGGCGTTTCGAGGTTGTTCGGGTGTATTCATCGAGACTTGTATAGGCAGACAATTAACGTTCGTAGCGATTGCGACGGCGTTTCGAGGATCGATATCGAGACAGAGAACGAGATCTCGTTAAATTATATGCAAGAGTGGGAGGGAGCTGTTACCAATAATAAATTGGCTCACAATGGGTCTGCTGTGCTCGGGCTCTCACTATCCAAGCTATACCAACCTAGCTAGCAATCACGTTCGAATTTCATTGTTTGCAAACGTACAATCGGCGGGGTTGTACAGCGAGTACGCCAATAATTAATGTCGTCGCGGTGCTCGCGCTCTCTGTGCTCATGGTTTATACTATAGTAGATACGTACATAGCTGCGATTAGCATTATTAATGCCCGATTGCTGCTCGTGTGCGCCCAACTCGCGCAATGCCAATAAACGATTGTCTGGCAGGAGGCGCGTTACCCACGCTGCGGATATCGCCCGCAGTTTACAGCCGATGCGTAGGTGCGCATAGGTTACCCCATCGATAACTGTGTTAGATCGGTCAACAAAATATTTCGGACCCCCTAAAAAACAAAAAAAAGTCAAAACACAAGAAGTCCACAAATGATATCCTTTTTGTAAAGAACCCAAAATAAAAAAGCTCCATTTCCCAAAAACACAATTCCCTGATTGAAAAAAAAAAAAAAATCGTCCTGGTCTTTAGAAAATTGTCTGGTGACTTTAATTTACTCTGCAAAATTCACCGAGGCATAAAGTGTATTAAAAAAAAAAAAGATAAATAGTTTGAAATTAATATATCATTGCGACATGAGTTGCTGTCATCATCTGGGCTACCGCGGTGCAGGTACGCCGAAGTGCCGGAGCTTTTGCGAGCTTTTTGCACCCCGGGACGATGATCGTTGTTTCGCAAAATAATTAACTCTTGTTAATACGAGCGTATGTAACTTATAAACAGGGTATGTGTATGGCGCGGAGGTAAAATCGTTCGTTGCCGCGTACGCGAGTTAGTTAGTAGTTGTTGATATGCATTGTAGTACGGGGGACGGGCGGTAGATGGCGCTGAGTATTATAATGGCGTGCCAGGCGCTGGGAAACTCGTGCTTTCACCGTCAGCGGGCGGAAAATGTAATGCATACACAACTCGGTATAACTGGACGAGTTACACCAGTATTACAGTGCCACTTGACGGGAACGAAAACGGTGAGGTGCTCGTGACGAGAGCTCTTCGAGTATGTATTGCAAGTAGCGCGCTTAGGTTATAGTCGAGAACCCACACATCAGCACATCGGGTTTACCCCTCTACCTGCGTCTGATTTTACAGCCAGCGATGTCATAACGCTTGTATCTCCACTAGGTCATGCGAAATTCACACGGGTATGAATTTCCATTCCGAATTGTATTAAACAACAGGTGCAACGTTGTACCGACGCCGCAGATGGTTTATTACGAGACCAATTTTTTTTAACTTGTTTTTTTATTTATTTTTCTAAATCTTATAAAAGGCATAACACACATAGTAAATTACGAGTAAACGTGTTGAATTTCATTTCTCTTGTATGGAAGTACATGACAATTTGACTTCATTTAATATTCATGTCGTCATCAGGAGGATAGAAATTTTCTTATATTTTTGGTTTAAATGAATGTTATTCGAGAACATGTTAACAATGGTATTGTGAGAGCCACAGGTAGCCAGGCGAACACGACTTACTCAATTAAGCATCCTGGGAATACTGTTATCCGTGGAAATTAACATTGCCGGAAGATCCTATATCGAGATGAACGAGCGAGCATAGACGTCGGTCAGTTTCGTGTCCGGATAGTTAAGCGAAAGGTCCGGGACTAGCCAAGGGCTAGAAGGGATAGGTATAGTGTAAGGAATGGGACGGGGAAGGAGGCTGTTGATAGGCCAAGCGCTTGTAATATCCTGAATGAGAAGATCCTGTGGCAGGTATGCTACTTCAATAACTATGTAGCTAGTTACGTCACTGGTTCGTACACAGAGCACAAATCCACCACTCACCAATACATATCTACATAATATGCATGGGGATATGTATGTACTGTAGCTTGTTCGAATACACCCTCGGTATGCAGGTGTAGCTTATACAGGAGGACCAAAATCGTTATCGATCGTCGACCGTGTGCGCTCGACGACGACCGTAATTAATTGAGACACACTCCCTTCGGGTAGTCCGCAGGTACCACAGGCACTTTGGCCTCCGGAGGCCATCGATCGGCCCTGCCAAGAACCGCAAGGGAATACCAACATCTTATATCTATATTGCAGGTCAATGCATATATCTATCCTATAGAAACTCCAACAGTGATGACTCGCGAAACTGTCCCGGATGTTCATCGACACGAGCGTCACCGTATAGTCGATACTGATAATGGCACTGGCCTCAACTGCTTTTCCGTGGGTTACACAAGTGTCTAATTTCCTCTTTTTTTTTCTTTTTTTTATAAGCACATTTTGCAGTTTTAGAGTGATTAAAAAAATACCAGCAAAAAGCAGGTGGTTTTGTGAGATTTTTTTAAATAATATGAAATTCAAAATAGTTATGGTAATTTTGCAAATTCTGACAATAATTGTTTTATGTCAATGTACAATTTTTTTCGCAATTAAAGTATTAATGTATTTTTTTTTTTTTTTATACTTTACCAAATAAAAATGAAGAAGTCTGCAACGAAATTGTGCGTGGGATGAAAAACTGATGTTTTTTGCTTGCCATTTTTTGCATTGATGGTTTAGCATGGAAACAACCATTTCGCAATTAAAGTGGCGTATTTTCCCTTTTTTTTTCTGTCGCCAATAAAAATTGAGAAGTTTGTAACGACGTACGTTGCGCGAGGAAAATTCAACAAAAATGTTTCGTCGCTGTTGTTTTTTTTTTTTTTTTATCCACGTTTTGTTTCACCGACGAAATATACGCGGGTAACTGATGCTAGTCGAGCCACACGTATAGAACAGTCCCTGCAAAGTGACGTGGCGGGCCATTAATTTTACTCATCCGCAGTATCGCGAGTGGAACGCGGTAACTCCGCGAGTAATAACGAACGAGCAACGATATGAGAAAAGTTGAAATACGTATATATCCCTCAGCATCAGCATCGCCATCCTCCGGGCATGCAACCGCTAATATCAGCGCTGCATCGCACACACGCTTCTCGGCTATCGCATAAAAAAGAGATTCATGCGACAAATTCTTATTACCACCGTTCGGTTCTTATAAAACGATACTATAAAGCCTTTCAATTTTTTCCGAGTTCACTTCAAGTACTCGACGTACAAAAAAAAACAAAGCGACAAAATTTTACAATATCAAGCATTTCACCACACAAATAATCTGGAATGCAAATAAAAATCAGAGAATGCATGGAACAGTCAGTGCAACTATACATCCTCCTTAAGATGCCTTCCGATAGCTTCTCCAGTCTAGTGGGTTGCTCATTTTGTAGTACTCAGAAGGTCTCGAGAGTCTGTGGTTCGATTGACGTTGAAAATCGACGTGGTACTCACCGACAGCACTCCCAGACAGCTTTTCGTCTTCGGGACCTCGCTTGGCACTTACTTCCGGTCAATTTGTGTAATGAACCAGCGACACGAGTGGTAGTGCTCACTTGAAGCGCTAGAATCACAGTGGCGAACATGCAGCGAGTCACTTACGGTCAAAGGGTTGCAAGCTCGTATTCACCACCAACTACATTTCCCTCGTAAGCTCTCAAAAACAAAAATGCTAGCCTTATAATTACAATATTTAATTTTTAAAATAACATTACTTTAACGTCAATCAAATAACATATTATGGTAAAGCACAAGATAAACGTCTTCATGGATCGTTCAGAAATAATAATAATAATCCAAACCCAATAAAATGAATAAGCAAACAAAATCTGAGGAAAAATCTGCACAGTCTTTGCGCTGAGTACATATTTTCTGGCTTCGTATTTGAATCGGTGGATCCGGGAAATTTCGAATTCAAATCACAAGGTGCCAACTGGATTGACGGAATCACGAGTGCCTGGGCTTTTGGTGAAATGCGAATACGACAAGAACGTCGACGTGGCCTGACGAGTAGGAGCGATTCGGGACACGAAGGCGGAGCAGTGGCAGCAGAGTCGGTGGGAACATCCGACAAACGCTCGTCGATGTTTGCACGCGCAAATATACGTACTGCTCTCGCGTACTTGTCGTTCTGTTCTGTTCCTCGTCGTCCGCGTCCCGTCGTCATAGACGTCGACGAGGCAGACGAGCCTCGGGACTCTGTGAACGGGTTTGACGCTGCTAATGCCGTGACAAGCAGCCCGTAAACGGCTTCAAAGTCGCCAAGCAGAGCTGTTCCGGAACAACTTTCGATACACTGCACACCAGATATAGTTCCCCAGTTTGTAGTAGTCACGGTGTGTACGTAGTCGGCCAGCTCTCAGAGTCGAGCTCACAGAAAGGACCCAGTCACAGACGAAGACAAGGCTTCACCCGGATTACTCGGTTCACCGAGTCAGATCCACACTTTCGATGACTGTAGATTGTTTTATCACAACGTTATTGCAAATTCCCATTAATTTTGGACTGCATTCAATGAATAACAACAAATTTGGAAATACTAGATCGATTTAAAAGCTCGTCATTTTTCATTGGTTTTCTCGTTAGGATTCATATATTTTTATTCCATAAAAAGCTCACTTGAAAAATTTTTTTTACTACCATCTCTCGAAGTTGGACATTTTTGAACAATGTTATAAATTTTGTTTTGATTTTTAAATCGGATAAAGAGGATGTAACGTGGTTGCATTAGTTACGGAAAAAAAAATTGAGAGTTTGATTGTATTTTTGAGAAAAATTGTGAATATTGTATTATGAACAATATGATTAAAAAAATAAAAAAATAAATTAAGAGTGTATGGAAAATGTCCAGGGGCTGTGGATTCATGGGAGAGAAAAGTCATCCAAATACAGCTACCGAGCTTCCTGTAAATAACCCGATAATTTATTGTCGTTGTACAATGAGCGTAATAAATATCGGGACACGGAAGTTTGCCGGTGCATCCCTCTATGACTACGCTCGCGGCGCAAACAGAACACAGCGGATGCTCGTGCATGGAAGCCACGCGTTATTCGAGCGACTCTGCTTCGTCGACGATGCGTACCACTCTCCTGGCCGATATATTTTATCCCTTGGCACATGCAGGACGTTGCACCGCTGGTCGGTGTGCACTCAACGCTCGCTGCGGGGTTGCATGAAAGGAACATACATGAAACGCGACTCACGTGTCCTCGCGAGGACAGCGTAAGTGCAAACGAGAGAAAAGACGGTCATCTATCCCGTCTCCCACGCATAAACTACACGTTATTTATGTTCTTTCAAATACGTACGTTGTCGGGCGAAGAGTTATTTGCATATCCGAAATATGAATTCCCAATGGATAAAATATTCAACGGAAAATTTGCTTCGCCGAAAAGTCGAATATTTATAAATATTGCCAATAAATAAACATGATTAAATAAAAATACATTCATTTTTTTAAATTTACAATATTGAAAAAGGGTACCAAAATTTGTGACACTCAAATATTGGAACCATTATTTTATTAACGGAAAAATTAAAAAAATGTTTGGCAACGTCTGCATTGAGTGAGCATGTTTTTTTTTTAATCGACCACCCAAATAGCAATATCTTCGAGCAAGTTACACTCAAGTTTGTTCTCCAATTACGATATCTTCACCGACACTTTGATTTTTCTTCTGCCTTCGAATTTCGTTGAGCACGATTCTACTCGAAAACCCAAACGAATTTTCAAGAACTGCTGAAGATGGAAGCTCAGGTGTGTGTTTGTGTGTGTGGAGAAGAGTCGGGAGGATCGTCGGGGCACGAAAGCTCCGAAGAAGAAGAAGAACGTATGGCGCATCGCAAGACGAGGATGCCCAACTTCCTCGGGTCAAACAGAGACGGAAGTAAAGTTGTTTAATTCGTAACTCGTTCTCGCGAGGCGAACGAGCTGAACCTTTGAAATTCTGGAAGAGAACGACGTGGTGTGTACCATCGAAGTGAAGAAGAGCTGCGGGAAGAGGGGGGGGGGGGGGTAAAGGGGTGAAAACCTGGGATCACGTCCTGTCGAAAATACTCGTGGCAACTCTATCACGAGCGAGCAAGCAACCAAGTAAAGCAAGCAAGCGGCAACTCCACTGGTCTACCAGGTTTCTCCGTGCCCTCCACCTCCCCCTCCTCCCCCTTCTGGGTGAAAGCCTGGGAATTGGATTAACGCGATACGTTTTCTTGGCCGACAGAACTCTCACTCTTCCTCACCCTCTGTCGCGACGCTTCCGAAGTATAGTGCCACAAAAGGTGCGCAACGACACGAGACTCTCTCCTCGTTGGCTCTGCGGCAGAGCTTTCGGCTCTTCAGCTTTCTTTCTGGGCGCTAACGGCCAGAGCCCGTCCCAACTTCATCTCTTCTTGCTGCGTCGTACCAGAATTTCCGGCAACTACCACTGCAGTGAGAATTCACCGTGAAGACAACTTCAATGTCCCCTTTCATAAAGCTCGTGAGCTTTACTACGTTTGAATGGCAACCAAAAACGTGTCT